>JAAWXA010000006.1:17645543-18245543 GCA_038090715.1 Florisuga fusca
GGGCGAGCCCCGGCTGCGCGTGTGCGGGGCGCTGCGCATGTGCGGCCGGCGGGTGGGGGTCTTGCTGTGGGTGTGGGTGCGGGTGTATCCCAGAGATGAGTTTAACTTGATTATTGGAAGAGGTTTGGCAGGTGGTGCCTCGGCCCGGTGGCCAGGGAAGCGATGTGGGTGGCCCAGGGGGTGTGCTGAAGGAGGGGGACACGGAGCATGTCAACCCTGCTCTTCCCTCTTCCGCCTCTCTAAAGGGAGCACAGGAGTCGATAATTCTTGGAAGACTCGGTAGCTTCCCCTTGTAGCCTACACAGTTTCACAAAAAGAGGGACTCGGCTGCAGGCTTTCCACAGGCCCTTGCAGGAAGAAGCCTCTGGGAGTGGGAGACGCAGTTCCCTTAGACTTCAGAAAGAAAGAAGGCATTTTCCTGAGACATCAGGTAGGCTGCAGGCAACTGGGTTTTCAGCTTGCATGTAACATGAGGAAAAAGAGTGTGGGATATTGCTTGACATATAATTTAAAAGCAGGATTAGCAGAGTTTGGTCCAAAGAGATGAGATACGGTAAAGTTTGGCCCAAATGCAAGAGGAACTACAACCAGCATGTCTGATCGACAGGAGGAAGGAACAGGATCAACACTGATCCAGAGATCTTCAGGTCTGCCCTACCGGGGCACCTCACAATTTATGTTGCTCTTCACCTCTAAATGGACTGAAAGACTCAAACTGTGTAACTGCAAGTGTCTCAAACTGTGAGGAAGCATCGACATTCTTTCTCTGCAGCAATGAAAGCACTTGTTATTAGTATTTCTTCCCACTGCAACTCATTTTTAGAATTCCATTCAATTCCTCATAAAAATCCTGTTTTCTCTTGTAAACTACAACTCCCACATGGATTTTCATTCTTACAGTTGCATTATTCCAGTTTCAAATATTAGCGTCTCTGTGTGACTACCAGCTGTTACAAGAATCAAAATATTTTTTCATGTGTAGTCCACATTTTGTGTATCACATCCCACATAGGTACTGCAAATACCTATTGCAGATGTAAATACCCACGCAGAAAGGTACCTGTCTGTATGGGCAGTACCTTTTCTTCTTGTGTGACTTTTCCAGTCCTTGTGTAATCAAAAGTCAACCCCATAACTTTTTAGGCATGGTGTCATATTATTTTTGTAGACATAAGCCTTGCATCCTTTGAAAAGCATACTGAAAAGCATCTCACCAGAACACCAGTTGCTGCAATGATTTGTGCAAATGAAATAAAGATTTATCCTATTTTCTAAAACCTTATGATGTGAGAAAAATACACCAGATTGGGCACTGTTTCTGCATAGATATTCCCTCAAAGAACCATCACTTCCTCATGCTGGTGATAAACTGCAGTCACCCTGATCACCACTGTTTTGCAAAGGATCAAAAAGCTTATCAAATTATCCTATCAATGAAAAATGAAAAGTGCTGGCCATTGGTGAGCGATCTTACCCTTCTGCCAGCTCCAGAATCTCATAGAGCAATATTCTTTGGTAAATTTTTAATTAACAAAAATTATTTTCCTTGGTTTCTAAGCAAGAAAGTGAATTTTCACTGAAAACAGTAAGACACCCTTATTTATGATTTTCAGAATGCTGATCTGTTCCTGGGATCAGCCTGTGAACTGCTCCAGCTTTGGTTTCAGCCAGCTGATACTTCAGGACTGCTCTGGAATATTCTGGACAGAAAAGGGCAGAAATCCTGCAGAACCACATTGATTGTTTAAGCCTTACTCACTATACACTACACACTTACTCACTTACTCACTGCTATGATGAGGTAGCAGAGTAAGAGTAGGCAGTAGACCCAGATCTTGGTCTGAGGAAGAAGAGGTAACTCAGGACACCAAGTAAAAGAATGAAAGGAAGAGTTTAACTGATAACTGCTTTTCTGTCTATAACTCATTACCATACAATGTGATTTGTTTGCAAGTGACACTCCCTAACACGCTGACATGGTAAGAAAATACAGAATTTCCAGTTTCCATATGAACTAGATTTGCTCTTTGTGACTATTCAGATTAATATGTTTGGCTTCACAGCAAAAAGGACATTACTTTTAACTCTGTCTTCTGTGGACAGAGTGAGAGCCTATGTAAGGCCTTGCCAGGTGCATACACCTGTGTTCTGGCTCCCATCCCCAAGGGCATGAAGCACCACCTTCCCCTTCCCACATCTGCTATTAACAGTGAGCTGTAGCACAGAAACTCTCATTCCTTGCTACTGATTCCTGACATTGCCTCTGTGCCTTTTCAACTCAGCCTGGGGTATGGCAAAGGGCAGACACCAGGGGTGGGACTTGGGCACATGTCCTTCAGTTTGGTGTCGATTCTTATGTATTCTCACTTCTCATGTAACACCTGTGAATTCAGCTACAGACAAATGTGCTGTACATTTTATTATTATATCAAGGTGAATATACTGGTGGACACTGACAAATTTCAGGTTTGACCTATGAATTTTCATACCTCAGGCATTTAAAAAATAATCTTTAGATGATTTAATACAATTAAAAGTATATTCCTACACAAAACCATGGAAGTTGGTTTTGTTTAGAATTTCAAAACTTGACAGTTACTGGAAGGTAAAAATATTATCTCATAAAGCTAAAAACGACCACAAAATTGTTTCCTGTGCTTTTTGTTAATTTTGCATATTTTTCTCACCTTCTCAGTAAACAGTTTTATTCCACAAAGCCCCTTGTTTAACCTTTCACTTAGAAGGATCTAAAAAACAGAAAAAGGCATGTGTTTGCCCTACAGAATTACAATTTACAAGCTCCTTTCTGTTGTTTTGCCCTGTAAAACCAGTAAATCTTCTCTGAGTCTTCCATGAGCTGTAATTCTCACAAGCTGCTGACTCCTGTCATTCACAACTGCTGCTCAACATGCTCACTCAGTCCTTGCCTTTGACTTTTTAAAGGGACACTATACAAATTATTCTCAATATCAAAATAGTATAAAACAAGAATGACGATCACTTCCCAATACTTTAACATATAGTGGCTGTGGGTATTCTGAAAGTCTGACAGAATTTTCACCTTTGTGCATGCATTGAAGGATCTGGAAGTGAATTATTTACTGCTTTTGGGTTACTGGCTGAAGCATTACTCTTTCAATAACAATTAGGGCTTTGAATGCTCAAAAAAGTAATACCAGATATATACGTACACACACACTTTTCATCAGTAAATTCTACTTGTATTCCCTAATAATGTCTGAAGTCCAAATGAGAATTCTAAATCATATTCTCACAAGTGTCTTCTAAATTGAAGATTGCATCTCTTCAAATTAAATACATATTAACAATATTTGCCAGTGTGAGCAGAAGAAAACTGATGTATATTTGTAAATTATTTCACTTGCACAAGTACAATGACATATTTTGTGTTCTTTCTGTGCAGGAAACATCCATGAGTCACTTATTAACAGCAATGATTATATCAATGATACACAGGCAGCTTTGAAAGAAGATGGCATTTTAAGTGGCATGTCCAAACTTTGTCTACTGTACAAGAAAATGTTGCTTTATTCCCTGATTCCTTAACACTAAGCTACAGGAAGGTAGCATTTTTTTTTTCCTCTGAAATAAATTTTCACATGAAATTAATTATATTTTGACTTGTCTCTTACAAAAACAATGCAGTGCAGCCATGATATTCCACCTCCTACACTCTTCAGCTTTGTCTTTGCTGCCATTGATCCTTCTGCAGGGTTTCTTTGGTTTCTGAATACCCAAGGCATAAGTCTGACTCTAGTGAGGTCAACAGAAAAAAAATCTTGTTGATCTCCACGAAATCTTGAGTTCTCCCTCAGTGACCACACTTGGAATCACTTGAACAAGCATTTGATGATCTTCTTGAGTTTTTATGACTTTTAGCAATGTAGCAAGAGTCAAAATACAACATTGGCATCTTAGGAAAACATGAAAGGCATAAATACATAAGTACTGACACTTGGTAGTAAGGTCCTAAGTAGTTGTGAAATCTTTCTTTGCAAAAAGGTTGCTTCCTTCATGTCTTCAGTAGCCCGTGTTTTGTATCTTTACCCTGCAGGTTAGAGTGATATTTCCTTCTTTCTTTGTACCTTTTCATTTACCGAAAGACATTTTGTAACAGTTCAGGTTGCTGTCATGTCTTTTAATTTATACACAATGCAACACATTCTCTTTCACTTCGGTGGTCTGATGTAACCTTTTGGTGAAGGAGATGTATACTGACTGGTATCCTTTCTTACAAGAGATTAGTAAAGATGTTGTGATTTATTCCATTAATCTTTTATTTTGCTTTGGTAATACTGACAATCTTTTATTTGGTAATACTTACATTTTATAAGGTCAGAGTATCTTCAGTAATTCTTTCCAAGGCATCTTCTTTCCAAGTAACTCTTTCCAAGCCATCCAGCCTTTAAGACTGCAAATTAACAGTTAACAACCTTTTAAAATTTCCATTAATACTCCCAGTTTTACATTCACAGACTGAGGTTAAAACTACTTTAGAAAAAAATAATGAAAGAGCTGCTGGAGAATATATTAACTGTCCCCTCTTTCCCTGTATATTTGTAAAGTATTCCGTGATGACTAATAGTTTTAAAAAATTTTTTAAAATTTTTTTTCTTTGTTTTTCTTTGTATAATTTACTGAGCTCTGTATCAGTGAGCTTGTGCTCACCTGTTCAACTAGAACAAATGAGCTTTTGTTTCTTTTTCTGTGTGCTAACTTTCAGTAATGGAGCCATGTTCCTCTGCTCAGATATTCATATACACATATGCAGAATGCCCGACCAGTTAGGCATACTTGCTTTTAGATATTAATATTAGTTTATTTTTTTAAATAAATTTTTAATCCTCCAAAGTCAAAAAGAGAAAGCAAGAGCAACCAAAAAAGCTCGTCTTTGTATTACTGCAAATTACTTTCACCATTTCATGACATATTTGTAGCTCTGCAGAAATTAGAAAACAAAAGTGCTCACACTAATAAGACACTAACATTTTAGCCTGATGCTAGATTCACAGTTGACTGCTATATGCTGAGTAGAAAATGGCATTGCGGTTACAGATTTTGTGTGAAAATAATCACATTAATGAGGCATGGAGAGGGTTATTAAGTTAACCATCTTCTCTTTCATTCCACCACCTGTATGTCACTTCTTTAATTGTTAATAGTGGTTGTGTTTTTATGGGACAAAATGGTATTGAAACGTCTTCCATTTCATAAAAAAAAATCCAAATTGTAAGATTTTCGACATAGTTGTTGACAGGATCTAAAACTTATATATGCACAGTTGAAGACATATTAAAGGGTGGTGGTTTGTGCATAAGTAATAGACTTCATCTGTTTTGCAACAAAAGACAATTACCTTTTTACTGGAATTTCCTTGTTTAGATTTTGCCCTGAATGTAAAGTGTCACTGTTTTTTATGAAGACTGTGACTTTCCCCAAAAGCATGTGGTTTTGTGATGTAAACTGTTTAATGTGCCCAGGAGAAGTAATACTCACTCGTGACTCTTCCTCCATTACACGTTGTACACTCCACCTCAATGAACTGGTTTTGTTTACTGCTGAGTCAATATTTCCACTTGATAGTGCCTGCAGCAATTTTAATCTGCCTAAGCAACTGAGTGGTACCAGGAGCTTTTAAAAGTATTTAGGCCTTAATCCTGTAATATTATTGAATTTCTAGTGAAAATCAAGGGTGCTCAATACCCCAAAGGGCTAGAATTGCAAGTCTGAATGCACTAAGAAATAGCATATATTTTTCTGTTTAAAGTTTAATTCTTATTTTAGCATAACATTGTTTGTCTGCAAGTGAATTTTAGTATTTCAGCACAAAGACTCATCAGGAAATATTTTTGCTGTATAAAATACTTGATTTCACAGATGAGAGTTGTCACCCACAACGTGAGTATTCCCTCATCTGTTCTAGCTCCCATTAGCAGGGGTTGCAAAAGTGCATTTAAATGCAATGTGCAGGGAAATGAAAGGTACTACACAAAAGTACTGTGGCAGAGCATTATCTCAGGCGGTTTGGTAAGATGGATAGTTATTTGATATTGCTGATAATCACACATCAATAGTTATTAGCTGGAGAAGGCAGCAGCATGACTGAAAGGGGGAAAATACAGTCATGCTTACAGGCGCAGGTGCCAGAGGGAAGTGCAGCTGCCTGTGTGGCAGGTTTCCCTGCCATATATGGGTGGTGGATGCAAAGGAAGTTGGTTATATTTTATTTGCCTATGCCTTGCTTATTACTCTTTATTGCTTGTGTTGCAGTAGGCCTGTAGGATTTGGCCAGGCAATGGGGAAATGCCATCAAAAACCAAGTGTCATTCTCTGCTTTGATACAGTAGATAATTTTCTATATACTAAACACAGAGCCAGGCAAGGCTATTTCAGTTCTTTTTTCCACATTAGGTAAATTTTTTGTAAGCAGTTTACCCTGTCAGATTTTCAGGCAAAAATATAAAACCACAAAATCTGCTTGAGCCACACAGATATTAAAATGCCAAGAGGACGATTAAAAAATTTTGTGCAGAGCTTTATTGAATAAATACAGTTAACTCACATGTAAAAAAACAAATGTAACTGGTTGGGGTAGACACCTGTATTATAGAGATTATGCCCTTAAACACATTTTGGAGAATGAGGATTAAATTTTTCTCCTGCAATTTTAGTGTCTTAATATGTATGTTAACTGCTGAGTGTCATCGCAAAAGGTCACTGTTATTCAGTGGCATTGATAAATAAAGTGTAGTGCTTTGCCAGTACTATTGTCTATCAAGAATTTTTGTTTGAAATTTATATTAAGTACGCTTTGTTTATTTTTTCTAGGGAGCTTTGCAAAGGAGCAGGTAGCAAGTATAGTCACAAGGCAAAAGAGAAGCCTGATATGCATTTCTGTGCCTTCTTTTACAGCTTGCTCTGTCTTCTTCTTCAATAAAAACAGAAAACCCAGCCTTGTGCCAGGAGAAGAGAAAAAAGATTGGTAGTAATCACGCATTTCATCAAGTTCTGCATTTAAATGTGGCAGTCCAGAGAGGAAAATAAATTAAATAAATAATAAATAAATAATCAGCACTGAACAGCCCCAAACTGGCAGTTCTGTGTAGGAAATTGTTTTTTGATCTTGACTTCCATGTAAGCATTAAACAGCCCTGCTTACCTTTTGGAGACCATGCATATGTCTGGGTCCACATGTGTGCGGTTTTGTGTGCTAGGCCATAATGCTTGGCAAATATTCAGATTGCAAAGAAACCAGCAAGAACTGCTTGAAGTATCATGAAATATGAATCTTTGTTTCATTGCTAGATGATTACACCAAACACCTTACACCCTGGTTTACAAGATTTTTACTATTCCAAAAATTCATAGTGTTCATATTACAGAACAAGTACTGCCTAAGAGAAAGTGGAAAGTGGACTTGGGAATTTTTCATACTCTTTCACAGATGCTAAATATATACAAAAAAAAAAAAAAAAAAGATACTCCTTTATGTAAATCAGAAAGATGGCATTTGACTTGGGGTGTGAAGTTGATGAATATTAAAGGAAATAAGTATTGGCGAAACACCTCACCATGCAATAGTCCTTTGAGTCCGCAAATGGAATGCAGTGGGAAGCCCACTAGTGTTGTATGAAGATGGTATTTGTCATCCATCTATTACAATTATTTGGCAATACCCTCACTAGGAGGCTGTAACAAGGCATAGTTGACAGAAATGAATGCGTGAAGAGAGAAGTGTGCTCTTCAGTTATCACTGCTAAGTGAAGTATGTGAGCTTTTCACCTGAAATGGCTGGGACACTATATTTATTTATTTTATATTTATTTACATTTATTAATTTTATACCTGAGAATGGTACACAAAATTGACATACTACAACTGTATTCCCTTCCCTTGTTTCGTAACTTTTGGTGGAAGTGCTATAACGAAGAGCTTTGCTGCACATGATCATACAGATACACCTGTGTCAGGTGCAGCTCAAACTAAAGAAAACACTAAAATATTCATCTTTGTATAATACCATGCAGCTGCAAGCTGCACTAATTGCAGTATTTGTGTTGTTAAGTGGCTTTTCTTTCACCATTTTGTAGACAGTGCTGTTGCTTTTGTGATTTTTTTTTTTTTTTTTTCCTCCCATGATGATGTTACCTTAGCTGGCCTTTAACATGCAAGAGGTTTATTCCTTCCAGGCTATTTCCCAGTCTTCACTGATGTGCATGCTGATTTTTCTTCTAATACTGATCTCAGTAGAAGAGCACTGAACCATCTTTTTCTATTATCTCACAACAGTTCTTTAGTTAGTGGGCTGCAGTGTTGTAACATGGGACTTAGAATTGCTCTTACTGCAGATGATACCTGTGACAAGAAATGATAGGGTGCAATTAGTTTAGGTCTGTTCAGTAAGGTGCTTCCAAGTCCTCAAATGCAATTCTATATGTGCACAGAATATAGTAGTATGAAAAGAATACAGCTTTCTGTATTACCGTTATACTTTGGATTTTCCTTTTTCCACAAAACTTTCAGTTTTACAAGGGAAATATGGGGATGTTTCAGGCTTCTTAAGGAAGAAGACCCATAGCCAGACTCACAGTTCAGATGTGACTGATGGGGAAGACTGTTGGGTTCCCAGTCTGCTCCAGTGATGTGCACAGAGGATGGAGCACCAGGGCTGGTTCAGCCTGGACAACAGGGTCTGGAGGAGCAGCTAATAGCAGCTGCAGTGCCTATGAGAGTGGTCAGGGAACTGGGCACTCTTCATGGGGGAATGGCAGGAAGGAACAGGAGAGGATGAGACTCGCCAGAAGGAAACCTTTCCCCAGGTGGTCAGGCAGGTGAGTGGTGGCACGGGTTGCTTGAGGGCTGTACAGGCTCCCTCCCTTCCTGAGCAGCGTGATCTGACCCTGCTGGGAGCAGTACCTTCCACCAGGCACCTCCTGACTCCCTCTTCACTTGGATTATACTGTGGCATGATGGTCCTTTGAACTTAGTTCCTGCTCATTCTTAATGATGGTGAGCCTATCTTTGATATTAACAGAAATATATTTAATCTTGCAATTTTATTCTGCTACCTTTTATATTGCAAGCACTTTCAATATCAACCATCTTGAAAATGCTTAAGAACCCTTTCAAGAGTGTGTTTGATGAAGCAGACCCTTAAGAGTCATGTCTTCCTCCCTTCTGCTTGCTGCAGCTGCTGAGTGTTTTATAGAATCATAGAATTTTCAAATCACAGAATTTTCAGGGCTGGAAGGGACATTTAAGATCATCTAGTTCCAACCCCCTGCCATGGGCAGGGACACCTCCTACTAGATCAGGGCTCAGAGCCCTGTCCATCCTGGCCTTAAAAACCTCCAGGGATGGGGCTTCCACCACCCCTCTGGGCAACCTGTTCCAGTGTCTCACCACCTTCATGGTGAAGAACTTCTTAGCAATCCAAATCTACCCTCCTCTAGTTTGAATCCATTACCCCTAGTCCTACCAATACCTGACATCTTAAAAAGTCCTTCACGAAGCTTTCTTGTAGGGCCCCTCCATATACTGGAAGGCTACAATAAGGTCTTCCTGGAGCTTTCTCCTCCCCAGACTGAATAACCCCAACTCTCTCAGTCTGTCTTCACAGGAGAGGTGCTCCAGCCCTCTGATTAGCCTCATGGCCCTTCTCTGGGCACACTCCAGCACATCCATGTCCCTCCTGTAAAAGAGGCTCCAGAACTGGATGCAGTACTCCAGGTGGGGTCTCACAAGAGCAGAGTAGAGGGGGAGAATCACTTCCCTCAACCTGCTGGCCACGCTTCTCTTGATGCAGCCAAGGATGCGTTCAGCTTTCTAGGCTGCAAGTGTGCATCCCTTCCCTCCAGTGTGTCAGCCACACCACACAGCTTGGTGTCATCAGGGAACTTGCTGAGGCTGCACTCAGTGCCACCCTCCATGTCACCAACAAAGGTGTTAAACAGAACCATTCCCAACACTTATCCTAAGGGACTCCACTTGTCACTGCCCTCCACTTGGACACAGACCCACTCTTTGGGGTGGCCATCAAGCCAGTTCCTAATCCACCAAGTGGTCCATCCATCAAACCCATATTTTAGCATCTTGGAGACCAGGATGTCATGTGGGACTGTGTTGAAAGCTTTGCTCAGGTCCAGGTAAATGACTTTGGCTGCTCTTCCCTTGTCTGTGGATGCTGTGACCTTTTCACAGAAGGCCACAAGGTTTGTCAGGCATGATTTGCCCTTGGTGAAGTCACCTCTTTGTCATTCTTCTGCTTCAGCAGTGCCTCCAGGAGGATCTGCTCCATGATCTTACTGGGCACAGAGGTGAGACTGATCAGCCTATAGTTCCCTGGATCTTCCTTCTTTCCCCTTTTTGAAAACGGGGGTTATGTTTCCCCTTTTCCAGTCAGGGGAGAATTCTCCAGACTGCCACAACTTTTGAAATATAATAGACAGCAGTTTAGCAACCACATCCACCAGTGCCCTCAGTACCTGCAGGTGTACCCCCATTGGGTCCATGGACTTGAACACTTTCAGCTTCCTCAGATGTCACTTGGCAGTTCCTCTTTCCAGCCCTTGCCATTGTCTTCTGTGACTTCAGGTGGCTGGAGCCCTCGCCAGTGGAGACTGAGATAAAGAAGTCATTGAGGACCTCAGCCTTCTCCATGTCACTTCATTAGTTCATCTGTTTCCTTTCTGAGGGGGCCCACACCTTTCTTAGTGTTCCTTTTGCTGTTAATATACATATGGAAATTTTTGCTATTCCCCTTGATCTCCCTTTTTCATGTGGGAGCAGGTAGAAACAGATTTCTACACTCATTCCACCTCATGTTTGGTTTGCCAGTACTTATTCCTCCTTTATATGTCTCACTGAAGATAAAGATTGCAATTCAAAATGTTGTAATTCGTAGGGCTATGAGCTGTTTCTTCAGTAGCCATAGCCCTTTGAGCTCATCACATGTGGTATATATAATTTGGTGGGCTCAAAGGGCTTGTATACCACTGTGCATGTATACTGTATACCACCTTGAGGCTTTAGCTTCCTGGAACTGGGGAATTGTCTGTATTTTAAGACACTGTTTTCAAGTTCAGCAGAGCCAATTTTGGGTCATTGTCTAAATTTTGGAAAATCTGTATGCTCTTTTATCACATTTTCCAGTAAACAGTTCAGTTGATAATATCTGGCTATATGTAATATTTCTCATTTAACACTTTAATCCTCCACTATATGTTTAAAATCCTGAATACTTACAATAAACTGTTAGTAGATACATCAATTTTATTAATATACATTTGGAAATAGAGATTTATGGTGTGCTGTGACATGATCTCTTATTATAGTCTCTGGTAATGTAATTTTAGGTTAATGACAACATTGTAACATCATCTTTGCCAGAATGTTCCTACTTCAGAGTTGTCTTCTACATGTCCAGAAATGCATTCATCCATTTCACTATTTTTTACATGGTTTGTACTTCTGACATTTTTTTTTCCTCTGTACAGACTTTTATTTTATAGTTTGTTATACCATATGACCTCCACATATTTTTCTCAAGCCTGCTATAATACTTGCACTGACATAATTTTATTACCTCGATCAACAATATGTATATCTCTAAATTGAGATGGTAATTAGGAAATCTCTGTAATTTCCTGGTTGCCTTACTGGGATGACCTTAATGGGCTGCTGCAAAATCTCAACTTTTGCTGCAATTGTTGCAGATTTATTCATAATTTCTGAGACTGGATAATCCAAGAAAATTACATTTTTTATAAAAGCCTGTAATTTTCAAATGCAGTTGCCAAATACTTTGGAAACACTCATCAGATGCTTCATTAACTTTTATTTTCCTATTTACACGCTATTATTGAATCATAGACAAGTATCTGGTTAAAAATCCCCACTCATTGTATTTTGGGAGGCAGGTCCACTTATTTGTCCTTTCCTATGGATATTGTGATTTTCTATTTTGTTTCTATCACAAAGAATATATCAAAAGAAATGTTACATATTTGATTTCCCCAAAGCACCACAGTCAGGATCTGTCACCCTCTTTCCTTGCATAACTACTAGGATCTTCTGTTCTTAGAAATTACTTAAAGTGTAAAAGTGGATTCACAGGGTTCTTTGAGTAAATTTCCTCTGCTTTCCCCATGCTTCTTAGAAAATGAATCACTGTATAGTTACTTGGTATTCCACAGGGTCCAAAACCAGTCTTAACCTGCTACTTATACACTTATATACTATTACTTCTGCTTCTTTTTTTCTCTTGACAACAAATTCTTGCAAAATGTTTACCTCTTTCTGGAGCTGCTGTTGAATTTTCAGGTGCTGGACATTGTTAGCAGTTATGCATCCTCTCTGTTTTGTTCTTCTGAGCAAAATTCATATTCATATGAATTCTTCTGGAAATTAAGATTCATATGAATTAATACATAGGGATTTGATACTTTTTAACCTTCAGTGGCTATGGCCAGGCATCCCTTTTCCTCCTGAGCAGAAGCAAGCATTCAAGTAGGCATCTCTGCTGGAGGGATAAAGTCCAGCACAGCTTCTAGGAAAACTACAGGATTCTCACTGATCAAAACATGGGACTAACCTTTTATAGAATACAGTGATTGGCTGCTGTAATTAAATTACTTAGCCATGCCTACAAAACCTTCTATTGGAGAACAAAAGGGAAAAGAAGAAAAAGCTAAGAAAAAAAGAGAAAAAAAGAAGAAAGAAGAAAAAAAGAAAAAAAAATGCTAAGGAGGCCTTTTCCTTCGTTATGCAACTTCTTATGTTTATCTGTCTGTTCCTGTTTGGTCTTTGTTTGGCTGAACTCTGTTTTTTTTAACACAGGAAAGAAGCTGGCACCACATATGATAACTTGGCCTTGTGATAGTACTTAAAAGATTGTTACCACATCATAGTCATCTCTGCCCTTTGCTTTCTGTGGAAACTCTCCAACCCCAGGCTAAGGGTAGGGAAGCTAAGAAACATAATGTGTGAATCTGAGAAGCAAAAAGCAATTGAATCATAAAGGAAACTGAGGTAGGACCACTGCAATGGAGTGCCCTGCTACACTGACCATTACCAGTCTACTGGACAATATTACCAAATACAAATACAAACCTTAAATTCACAGCCAGGGTGTTCCTTAAGCGGGGAATTAATACTATATTATCCACCTATTCCCCTGCCTCTTGTGTCATGCTTTTTAGAGTGATTTTTCTGGTCTGGCATCTATAGTACTATATGTAATAGTACTATATTACTCCTCCTGCTCTGTCTTCCCTATTTCTCATATGCAGTCTCACAACTAAAATCACACCTGAAAGAACAAATCTAGTTCCCAGATAGAGAGACCCCTGTTTAGGTGTCTGATCACACTCTGTAACTCCAAGTAACCCACTCACACCTTGCAGAGATAATGTCAGAGAAACAATCCCAGCAATCTTTTAAGAAAATCCCTGTTGTGAGTAGTTACAAGAAGAGAGTGTTTTGTAGACAGAAGTCAGGTAGAGGTTGCAGATGAAAGATAATAGAGATGCCACGTTCTTGTCTGGGCAGTGCTATAGGAAGTATATTGTAGGGCCATTATGTCTACATTACATCAAAGTTTCTACTGAGATAATTATTTTAGGCAATGATCTGGGCCACTATATTAACTTTCAAGCAGATGGTAAAACTGCAGTAGCACAAAATTATCTGCCCTACCCCAGTTATTTACTGTGCAAGACCACTCCAGGGAACTACATATTTAGGTTATTTAGGTTATTTGGCATTGTTTACAGTCTTCCCTGGGAGTTAAAACTTCTTGGGAAGAGATTCAATCCAGTGTAAGGAACAAAATTTGTTTGGGGTCTGGCAGAGCATTCAAATGGAGCTATTAAAAAATAAATGGACTATTCAATAAAATAGAAAAATCTCTAAAATAAATAAAGCAGTTTACTTTTACACCCTCTGATCTGCTGTCTCCTGGAAGAAGCAGACTGTCTTGAATGTCAGCACTTTTTATTATGTAAAGAACTCCTTGTAGTGGAATCAAATCAATGCATTTCAATATAAATACCTTAAATGTCTGATATCTTTAACAATATTGTTCAGATGATGAAGGATTAGCAACTGTATTGGCAAAGTAAGAAAAATGATCAGAAGCAAAGCAAAAAACAATATTGTAAATGCCAAGATATTTCAGCAGAGGTAACTAAGGGGGGCATTGCTACATCATGCATCACTGCTCACATTTTGTCTAAAAATGATCTTAGTTCATCCTATGCACCCATTTAAACAATTCAGGCTTAACAACAGGAATAAACACAAACTGAAAATATAGTTGTGATAAATGCTGTGTGTCTTATCATGGAATCAGGTCTGATTTGTCCTGTGAAAGAGAGCGGGAAGCATCCAAGAAAGGTCCTGTCCAGTATGAGGTGGCTGAATCACTTCTCCTAAGGAACTCATCCTAGTTCTCCTAGTCTGGACTTGCTAGTTCAAAGGAGAAAATTATCTGTGCTGTATGCTTTGCTGTCTAAGGCATAGTTTTGTTCAAAGTTCCTTCCGCTGAAAATGTGCGCCCCATAAATACACCCTTATTTACATGCCACACACTATTTTCTCCTCTCATGCAGTATGAAGTTCTGGTTCATATTTTTGTGCCTCTCACAGTTTATTGTGGTCTGTGTTCAAACTGCAGTCTAGTCCTCTAGTGAAGTGGCAGATACCCAGGTATACTATTTACTAGTAGTTTAGGGTTTGGTCTCTAAATCTAGGACAATTGTTCTGCATGAATGCCACTCTGGATGAAGAAAGCTTTTCTGGCTTGCTTTATGCTTTCACATCTGTCAATAATTTTCTTAAGCAGTCTAGAGATGAAACAGTGAAATGCTCACATTTTAAAGACCATTAGTGTTATTTCCTTGTACTTTACAGGAAATTTCAGCTGCATCTTCTATGCTAGTGCTTTAACTTGAGGCTTGCACTCAGTTTGGTGTAGGCTCATCTAGAAGACTGTTTACAGAATCAGAAAAAGCAATCTTAAAGGAATGTTTTGTGCATCTGTTCTGTGAAACTGTTGAAATTATAGTTGCTAAGCACGTGGGCATGAGTAAAGTTGCCCTAACATTTACCGTCTGCATTGTCGTATTTTCCAAATGACCAAACCCTCTTGGGCTTAAAGAGAATGGCAGTTCTCCTTTTTGGAGGTGCATTATTCTAGCCAAGAATAAATCACACTGGTGACCCCTATATAGTTTGGGCTTCATACATTCCTTAAAGCCTTTTGCTTGTTTGTCAATACCAAAAGTAGTGAAGCTACACTTGTGGAAGGTGAGTTAAAGAAAAGGGAGCAGTTTCCACAGATGTGGAACCTGCCTCCTTTGGCCACCTATAGCACACCATTACTGAGCCTAGAGAAGGAAAGCCTAAAGAAATACTGTAATTATGATGTTTGACCAGATTCCCAACACAAGTTGGTGAAACATAGTCAGTTAATATTTCTTTATGGTTTGAAATGACTTGCTGATTGCATATTCTAAAGGGAGTATGACATCTCAGAGTGCCCTTTCAGTAGGGAATAGAACACTGATTTCCAGAGGCCTTTAGTAAAAGCTCACAGTTAAAGATTTCAGTCAGTGTTTCTTAATAGGTGCATTCAAAATCTTTTCCCATGATATGCCACCTCTGCATCAGCAGTATAAGCCCATACAAGGTAATTATATGTACATGCCTGTCAGTTCTCTAGAGAAAACCAACATAGAGGAATGTCCACTGTGTAGTCCTGAAAACAGAAAATGTCTAGTATAGCACTGAAGTTAGGAAGCTGTAGAGGACACACTGACCTTTAGTTCAAAGGTTATGTGTTTGCTGCTTATTTTAATTCTCTCTAACACTGGATTTTACCTCTTTGGTTTTACACCTGCTCTTTGTATTTTCAGCTTCATTCTGCAGATACCAAATGACATACACAGCATTCCAAGACTGTATGACCAACTATACTTTTACCAATACAGTGCATAGACTCTGATTTTTGAATCTGATTTTAGGCAAGGATTTTAAAATTAGCATGAAGTTTTCAATTACCTATCACTGTGATGTGCTCCAAGTCATCAGAGTTACAACCACAGGCTGCAATTACAGGCTTAGTGACTAGAACTGCCTCTGTTGTTAGCCCACTATGATGAGTAAGACTATGACACAAACTGAAGCCAAATTGTTACTAATCTTTTGGATTAGTACAGCACATAAAGGACTATTTGAAAATTACATTTTATAATTTACATGTTTACATTTTTCAAATGTTTTTTATTTTATAAAGGAAATGAATGGAAGTTAATGATCCATCACATGATGTATTTCATCTACACCAGATGTTCTGTCTAAGCTGTTTCAAAAAGGGAGATAACACTTACGTTTGACCTCATGACATATCATTACAAAATTCTATGTGAGTTTCTTATGCAGAATGTGAGATGTACTTGCAATAGATAAAACCGAAAGCAAATGACAAAGCAGTTAGCTTTTATAAACATAAAACCAACCAGACTCATGAGCCGGAGGAAGTGAAATAGCACTTGAGGGTATTTTTCCAGATTATCATGTCTTCCACAGCTTTCATAACTAACAGGAACATCAACTTGAAGAACTGAGTTTCCAGATTTGCTAAATTACAGAAACACAGCAAATTTGATGTGGCATGCTGGCAGGGAGTGTAACCTATGCAGCAGGCTGGCATGTTTCTTCACAGCACACTGAGACACAGACAAGATGAATGGTGCAGCAGGGCAACAGGAATGGGAAAGTGGCAGCTCACAAAATGAAGGTTTACAGAATAAAACACAGGTGAAACTGTCATGAAGAGTTCTTTTCAGCTGGCAAAACTGGGATATATTGCCATTTTCCCTTCCAACAGATGATGGCTGTTCCCTGCACATACCCTTTTCCCATACCAAGGCAGGGACCAGGAACTGAGGCCAGGCCCATCGGGAGGCAGCTCATAGAGCTCATAGAATCACAGAAACATAGCATGGTTTGGGTTGGAAGGGACCATTTAGTTCCAACTGCCCTGCATGGGCAGAATCACCTCTGACTAGATGAGGTTTCTCAAAGCCACATGCAACCTATCCTTGAAAACTTCTGAGGAGGCTTCCACAACTTCCCTGGGCAACCTATGTCAGTGTTTCACCACCCTCACAGTCAAGAATTTCTTCCTAATGTCTAACATAAATCTACCCTTTTCCACTTTAAAGCTGTTACCCCTCATCCTATCACTATATGCCCTTGTAAATCCTCCCTCTTCTGCTTTCCTGTAGACTCCCTTGAGGTACTGGAAGGCTACTAAATGATCTCCCAGGAGTCTTTTCTCCAGGATGAACAACACCTCCTTTCCTAGTCTGTCTTTATAGGAGATGTGTTCCTTTGAAAAGCTCAAGAAAGCAGCATTTTTTTCCTAGTATTTACAATTTTTTTCACTGACACCAGGAATCTGAATGGAAAGATGGTCTTCATTCCTCCTTCCAGAAGTGTCTGGCTAGCCAAAGGGTAAATTGAGCTGGTCTATCAAAGTGCAAACAAGAGAAAGGAACTTCCAGGGTGGTTGTGTGGCCATATGATGACTTGTATTAACACCAGGAGAGATGAGAAGGGTGTAAAGAAAGCAAAGATCATCACCTTCAGCAGCAATGACTCTTTATATATATATCTTCAAATTATTTGCCACATTTAGAAATATTCTATGACTGTTGAAGTTTGCTAAATATATGTAGGCTTGGACAAAATACTGATTTGAGCTTGATGAAAGTTGGCTGCAGGCAGCCTGCAGCAGCGGCGTCTAACACCTGCTGCACTGCCAGTACTCACCAGTTTCTGAGTTGGAACAAACAGAAATTATTTTAGGAGAACTCAATATGCACACGTTGACAGTTTTTGTTAGGTGATGGGACACCATTAAAAGGGACTGCCTTAACAGGCACAAATGTCTGCAGCACCACTGGCATCTACCCACCGAATGCAGAATGCTGAACTCCAAGCGCAGGCAGACTGCAAACAGCCATGCAAGCACTGAAGTATTTATTAAATGCATTTGGAGTAGTAACTTCTCTGTCTAATTAGTAACACCTTAGAGCAACAAATTTGCAACAAATGCAAAGTGCTTAGAAGTTACCTCTCAGTAGTATCTGCTGGCATAATTGTATGCCAAAGGCTTTGGATGCTGATAGTATACCTGTGCTAGGTAAGATGTATTTGCAAGTGAATGATGCCTGCAAAAGTACATAGTTGTGGATCAGTCTTCATCCTCCTAAGGGAGTCTCTCTCCCAAAGGGGACTGAATTACCTAAGCCACTTAGACTAACCTTAGTGAAACTTCAAAAGCAAAGCTGCAGTCCACATCAATATTAGTCCCACCCCTGTACTTTCCACCATCTTGAAATAAAAATACTGTAATGAAGATACCTTTACATAACTTATTTGAAATTAGTTCCAATGCAGACACCATTAAGATTTTAAAGTTTTAAGAGTGTGTAAAGAAATACAGTTCTATGCTATGACTTTTTTAAAAAGTCAGATAATTATCCCTAAGTGAAAGAGAGAAAGGGAAGGACACTTCTTGGTATTACTGCATGTGAAAACATGCACACTGACAGCTTTGTGGTGTACCAGTCCCTTGCAAAGTCACACCCTCATTAGTTCCTGGTAACTCATTTATGTAGTATAGTAAGAAATAAAAGTGTCTATACACAGGTTAGCATAAGATAGTTGGGGATGGAATAGTTATTTTGAGCAATTTCCTCACATAGAATTGGATCTTAACAGCACTTTGTTACAGAGTATCTCAAGGCTGTGGAGAAAGAAAGTTTTAATGGATGAAAATTATTACCACCCAAATCCTGTGATTCTGTGAAACAAATTATTTTATAGAAACTATTTCTCTTACGGCAAACACTGTAAAAGAGAGGCACTAAAGAACAACAGTCAGCTCTGCAGAAGAATTTTCATCAGACAGAATAAAGGCAGAAAAGCCTTTTGGAAACAACTGTACAAATTTCAGTTCTTACTTCAACAGAAAAAAATGTAGGTGAAGATTAAGAAACTAATAGGATGTTTTTCTGGTTTATGCAAAGGACATTTCCAACCACCCAGTATTGACTAAAATACCTAAAATTTATTCTATGTGTTTCACATCCACTTTTTGTCAGTTTCTACAAAACAGAGAGTTATGATGACTGAGAAAAATCCAAAGGCTTTAAATAGTATGAGTACTGACTGAAGCCACAGGTTCAACAGATTAGGAGACAACACTATATGCTGTGCACCACTGTTAACACTGTTCCTACCAGACAATCCATTTTCAGTACTAGATGGCTAAATCCTTTACACTGGGTTGTAGGTGGTTTTTTGTTTGTTTATTTGTTTATTTTTTTAGTTATGGGTTTGGGTTTTTTTTTTTTGCTTATATCCAGTTCTTAGCTGCCTAGGCAAACAAGTAAGATAGAATGTTTTACTCCCAGCTTTTGTATTGTAAATAAATTATGGCACTTTTAGACAGAGACAGTCTCAAACAGCCTTTGCTTTTGAGCCTCACAGCATCTCTGGGCACATGGAAGCCATGAAGTCTTTGGCAGGTTGGTGTGTTATTCTGGACAGCTATCTTGTCTCACTAAAGCAATCTTTGTGCTTCAAAAAGGCCTGCCACAGGAAACAAGTAGGCTGGCAAACCACATCAGTGCATGCTTGTGTCAAACAGAAAACAAGCTCTTCCCCAAAACCCAACAACAGTTCCTGGTTTTGAGTTCAGCCACCCCCAAACTTGAGCACGCTTGCTATCCATAGTGGAATAGTGGTATTCCTTCATATTGCTCATGAATGCTCTTATCCAATTTTCTGGCTTCTGAATGCCCACATCAGCTTCCACTGATATGTTGCCGGCTTGTAAAGTGCTTTGTTAGCACCAATCTTCTGTACAAGTAGCATGATGTCTGACCTGAGGAACTGAGACAGAAACAGAGAACAAAAACATCATCTCTTCTTTTTCACTGCAATCTTTGTATTAGCATCTTCACAGCCCATCTGTCTCCAGCACTGTTTCCCCCTGGCTCACAGGCCTCAGTGCTAGTCAGTTTCACTTGTGGTGCACTGAAACAGCAGCTTAGCCTGTCATGGCTTTCCCACTCCCATCTCTGGCTCCTCTTACGCAGTTTCATGCTGACCCCAGTAACAGCAGTGAGCCAGTTCAGGCAGTCTGCACAGCTCAGCTGCTGGCTTTTGGATCAATTCCCTCAATGTATGGCCAAGTACAGGATAGACCATAACTGGCCTAGATTCAGCATTTGTGAGCACATTCTGTATGAGGATACAGCTTTTGCAAAAAAAATCCAGCAGGATTTCTTACTACTTACATTTATATTTGAAACTATGAGTCAAATCAGGGAGTAGAAACATGGCACTTTGATCAAACTGGCTAAAGCCACTGGGAAACTACACCTACACTTGAATACGCTTGTTTGAGAACAGTCATCCTGACAGAGTCTTCACAGCTCTAAAAACACAGACATTAAATTTGAGCTTCTCAAGGTAGGCAGTGGGACAACACACTTTTGTGGGTGCACGATAGGTAACAACAAGAAACGTGACTTGTTCTTACTTACTAAGGGCTAATCCTAGAATAAAAGAGAAATTGTTTACATAATGATGCAGGAGAGAATGGACATGCAGGGGCATGGTACTTTCCATAAAATTTAATGGACTTTCCGTACTACAGTGAGTCACAGAGAATCACTAAACACATGACCATTCGTGATCCTAAAAAGGGAACAGGGCAGTACATCACAGAATATTAAATGCAAATAAGAAGCTCCCCATAATGCTGTCACTTAAGTCAGTAAATTTACAAATCGCAAACATTGTTCCAGAGAGATGCTGTGAGTTCCTCAGGTTTCTAATATGATGGTGAGGGGAGGTATTAATTTGTGTCTAAGTATGTACATCAAATACTCAAGGTAGTCATGTATTAAATAGGTAGTATGGATGTATCTACCTATTAGTCTGCAAAAGACTGTCTATCAAGATCTGCCATAAAAACTATTTTACTTTTTGCCTCAAGTCTACAATATTTAGGATTTTCCCCCTAAATTTGTTAAGACTTTTTGGCCTAGAAATCATGCTTCCATGCAGTGAGAGAAGTGTTAAGCTCTGTTTAGCTCTGGAACAACACACATACAGCAAACTCTAGCTCTGATCCAAAAAATGATAGGGTTGAGCTGGCTTTTAATTGCTTCTGCTTTTGTTGGTAGACCGAAACGGCAGTGTTATGGCAAAAGGAATCCTCTATCTTCAAGCTTACATTTTAGTTACAGGCAGTTTATCCTGAACTCATACCAATTTTTTCTTCAGATTAAACTGTTCATTTTGCTTTTTGGACTTATATATGCAGAGAAAAGCCACAGCACTATCTCTCTGTTTAGCCTATAGCAATTCCCTGCTACATTTGCGTGCACCTATTGCCTTGACAATAAAATTACATCACGTCATGTTATTAATACATTTATCTCAGGCTTCCATCTGCAGATTAATTTTCTTCTGTGTAGTCAGGCCAGAACTGTTCACAAAGGTTTACTTTTAAGCTTGTGACTGAAGCTGATTATACTTACCACAACAAATAAAACCTCACCCTTTGAGGACTGTTGTGGGAAGCTGTGAAGGCGTGTCCAGGTTCCTGTCCATAGCACTGCATGGCAACTCTTTGCATTAAGGTAGAAGCAGGAAGGTGACCCTTGAGTAAGTCATCAGTATGCCTTCTCCTACCCACTACAACTGTGCTTCTTCTCATAATAAGCCTAAGTAAGTTCTTTGTAGTTTATACCAACTCATCTTGTGACAAGGCTTTCCGTGTAACAAAAGTTTCCCCTCCTCTGTTGGTCCCCTTGTCCCAAATTAGGTGATATATAAATACCAACAATAAAAAAACTTTGTAATTTAAAACTTCATAGTGGTATTTTGTTCTTTCTTAACTCTTCTTTTGCATTTAAACTGTAACTTTACAGCCACCTTCAGAATTCGTATTGTGAGTAAAATGCATCCTAGCTGATAGAAAATGAATTAATTTGTAGCTTGAGCTACAAACACAAAACTACAGTACACAAATACCAAACATGCATGAATCTAGTACGAATTCTAGCAGGCCTCAATTACATCAAAAAGCTCTTAACAATGTAAATATATGAACACAATATGTATTATTTTGAAGGGAGAGAGGATTTCTTGCATGGAGAATAACAAGATATTTCAGTACATTTCTAGTTAATCTGCAACAACCTTAGAGCTCATTTTCATTTGTCTGTATAACAGACTCAACTGTATTCCATTTACAGAGTATAACTTGCTTCTAAATCCTGGTCTACAGTTTATTTTCTTACATCAAGTCCTGCTCAGGCAAAAAGACAGTCAGAACTTACCTGTCACTTTACCACCCTCATACACTAGAACAGCTTGTGCTGCAGCCTCACTCCTGGAGTTGTGTGAACTGAAGAAAAGGTATAAAAGATACCTGTACATATGGCAAGGGCCAAACATCTACTCTGAAGCACTTCAAATAAAGTTACCAATTTAAATCGTTAGGTATGCATTTAAGGACCAGCAGTTAATTTTTTAGCAAACAGAATCCATTTCCACCTCCAACGTTACTGTTACTAGCACCACGAGGTGCAGGAGGGATGGATGTACTTCAAGGAGCAAGTCCTGAATGCACAGGAGCAGGCAGTCCCTGTGTGCCCAAAGGCAAACCAGAGGGCACTAGGCTGTCTGAACAGGGAGATAGGGAAGAAAATTAGGATAAAAAAGAGAGCTTAAAAACTATTTAAAAAGGGCTGGCTACTCAGGAAGAGTTTAGGAGTATAGTTAGGTCATGTAGAAAGAAAATCAAGAGAGATGAAGGTACGATTTGAACTCAATCTTGCCACTTCCATTAAGGATAACAAAAAGTATTTCCATGGATACATCAACGGCAAAAGGAGGGGCAGGGAAAACCTGCATTCTTTGTTGAACATGGGTGGAAACATAGTTACCAAACATGAGGAAAGGGCTGAGGTATTTAACACTTTCTTTACCCCCGTTTTCAACAGTAAGACAGGTTGTCCTGAGGACAGCTGCTTCTGGGATTTCTAGAGAGAAATAGGAAGCTACATAGCTCCCCTGTAATCCTGGAGGGAACATTTTGTGACCTGCTGAGCCACTTGGATCCTTCACAAGTCTATGGGACAGATGGGATCCACCCCAGGGTGATGGGGGAGCAGGGGAAGAGCTCACCAAGCCTTTCTCCATCATTTACCAACAGTCCTGGCTCACTGGGGAGGTCCCAGATGGTTGGAGGCTGGTGAGTGTCACAGCAATCCACAAAAAGGAATGAAAGGAGGACTCGGGAAACTCCAGGACTGTCAGCCTGACCTCAGTGCCTGGCAGGGTCATGGAGCAGATCATCCTGGGGGCAATCACACAGCACCTGCAGGATGGACAGGGGATCAGACGCAGCCAGCACAGGGTTAGGAAGGGCAGGTCCTGTCTGAGCCCTGGGCTGACAGCTTTTCCAGGAGAATGCTGTGGGAGATGGTGCCAAAGGCTTTGCTGAAGTCCAGGGAGACTCCATCCACAGCCTTCCCCTCATCCCCCAGCTGGGTCCCCTGATCATAAAAGGAGATCAGGTTGGTCAGACAGGACCTGCCCTTCCTAACCCTGTGCTGGCTGGGTCTGACCCCCTGTCCATCCTGCAGGTGCTGTGTGATTGCCCCCAGGATGATCTGCTCCATACAGAGTTTCCTGGGTCCTCCTTCCGGCCCTTTTTGTGGACTGGTGTGACATTCCCCAACTTCCAACCATCTGGGAACACACCAGTGAGCCAGGACTGTTGGTAAATGATGAAGAGTGGCTTGGGGAGCTCTTCCCCATCTCCCTCATCACCCTGGGGTGGATCCCATCTGGTCCCATAGACTTGTGAGGATCCAAGTGGCTCAGCAGGTCACTGACTGTTTCCTCCAGGATTACAGGGGAGCTACTCAGCTTCCTATTTCTCTCTGCAAGCCCCAGAAGCCATCTGTCCTCAGGACACCCTGTCTGACTGTTAAAAATTGAGGTAAAGTGTTAAATACCTCAGCCTGTTCCTCATCTTTGGTAACTTATGTTTCCCCCCATGTCCAACAAAGAATGGAGGTTTTCCCTGCCCCTCCTTTTGCCACTGATATATCTGTAGAAAGACTTTTTGTTTTCCGTAATGGAAGTGGCAAGACTAAGTTCAAATCGTGCCTTCATCTCTAATTTTCTTTTGACATGGCCTAACTATATTCCACAACTCTTCCTGAGTAGCCAGTCCCTTTTTTCCATANAACTCCAGGACTGTCAGCCTGACCTCAGTGCCTGGCAGGGTCATGGAGCAGATCATCCTGGGGGCAATCACACAGCACCTGCAGGATGGACAGGGGATCAGACGCAGCCAGCACAGGGTTAGGAAGGGCAGGTCCTGTCTGACCAACCTGATCTCCTTTTATGATCAGGGGACCCAGCTGGGGGATGAGGGGAAGGCTGTGGATGGAGTCTCCCTGGACTTCAGCAAAGCCTTTGGCACCATCTCCCACAGCATTCTCCTGGAAAAGCTGTCAGCCCAGGGCTCAGACAGGACCATCTCTGCTGGGTTAGGAACTGCTGGAGGCCCCCAGAGAGTGGTGCTGAATGGTGCTGATCCAATTGGTGGCTGTGGTGTCCCCCAGGGATCAGTGCTGGGCCCAGTTCTGTGTAATACCTTTATTGATTTGGATGAGGGGATTGAGTCCACCATTAGCAAATTCACAGATGACACTAAACTGGGGAGAGTGTGGATCAGCTGGAAGGCAGGAGGGCTCTGCAGAGGGACCTGGACAGACTGGAGAGTTGGGCTGATTCCAGCGGGATGAGGTTCAACAAGGACAAGTGCCGGGTCCAGCACTTTGGCGACAACAACCCCATGGGGAGCTCCAGGCTGGCTCCAGAGTGGCTGAGAGCAGCCAGGCAGGAAGGGACCTGGGAGTCTGGATCGACAAGAAGCTGAACATGACCCAACAGTGTGCCCAGGTGGCCAAGAAGGCCAATTGCATCCTGGCCTGTATCAGGAACAGTGTGGCCAGTAGGTCCAAGGAAGTGATTCTTCCCCTGTACTCGGCTCTGGTGAGGCCACACCTCGAGTACTGTGTCCAGTTCTGGGCCCCTCAGTTCAGGAAGGAGACTGAGGTGCTGGAGCAGGTCCAGAGAAGAGCAAGGAGGCTGTGAAGGGACTCCAGCACAAGTCCTGTGAGGAAGGGCTGAGGGAGCTGGGGGTGTTCAGCCTGGAGGAGGCTCAGGGGAGACCTCATCACTCTCTACAACTCCCTGAAAGGAGGTTGCAGCCAGGGTGGGGTCAGTCTCTGCTCCCAGGCAACTACCAGTAAGACAAGAGGGCATGGATTTAAGCTCTGCCAGGGGAGGTTTAGGTTAGATATTAGGAAAAAATTCTTTACAGAGAAGATGATCAGGCACTGGAACGGGCTGCCCAAGGAGGTTGTGGATTCTGTCCCTGGAGAATCCTTTTAGAAACAAACAAGCAAACAAAAACCACCGAAAAACCACCTTTATAAAGGGACTGAATATGGCACTCAGTGCCATGGTCTGGTAACCACAGTGCTAATGGATTAAGGGTTGATCACAGAGGTCCTTTCCAACCGGGATGATTCTGTGAGGTGGTTTTATTCAGCTGTGCACTCTGCTGCAGACGGGACAGGCAGCTCCCAGTCCTTGGCCGGGATTTCTCTCTCACACCTCGCCCTTGGCCAAGCAGCCGGCAACCGCAGAGGCGCCGACCTAAGCCTTCCCGCCGTCCCACAGCCTTCCCGCCGGCGGTGCAGCTGGGACGGGACGAGAGGTAGGAGGTGAGGCGCAATTCGCGCCGAAGGAGGCAGCGCCTGTCGCCGGGCCTGTGCAGCGCTGCAGAAAGCCCCGAGGCCTGCGGGAAGGAGCTAGCCCGACTCCGCCGCTGTGACAGGCGGGCCGCTAGCGCCGCTCTCCGCCGCCTGCAGCGGTCGACACCCTCCCGGTACGGACAGGTCCTGGCCGGGCCGCCGCTCCCTGGGCCTGGGGCCTCCCCGGGACCGCCGGGAGAGGTGCGNCGGTGCGAGAGGCGGCCGGAGTGCGGACATTGCAGGTGACACGCAGTGCAGAACCGTGGAAGAGCCGCGGGGCTAGAGGGCCCGTCCGGCCTTCGCCCCGCCCCGCCCTTCGGGAGGCTGCGCGGAGGCCCCGGGGCGGCGCGACATGGTGGTGGCGGAGGGGGACGCTGAGTGGCTGGAGCTGAAGCGGAATGTTGCCTGTCTGTGTGAGACCGGCTGTGTCTGTGTGGCAGCGTGCGTGCATACATACACACGTACATACATACATACATACATATCTGGATAATACACGGCTCATCGAGGGCGTGTCCGTAGGCAGGCAGTGGAGATGGCAGGAGGTTTCGGGCCAGCCGCCGGCCCGTCCGCCTCTGGAAGCCGCTTCCTTGGCCCTGGGAAGGACTTCGGGCTGCTTAGAAGGACTGACAGCGAGCTGCTACGAAGTTCGTTTTCTCTCGCTCCCTCTCTCCCACTTTCCCTTTCTTTTCCTCTTTTCTTTCTCTTCTCTCTCTCTCTTTTCTGAGGAACTGCTGAATGAGTGTCAACCTATTGTCCTTCCTTATTCAGCTATTTAACCTCTTTTAAAATACCTACAGGGTACTGATGCTTATTGTTGTTTATTTTGTCAGTGGTTTTCATAACTTCCAATCTATTTCCTTCAATACCATACAGAATCTTGGATGAATAATCTACAAAAAATATTTCCAGGATAGGCAACTCATTGTTTTGTTTCAAGTAGAACCTGATTTACTCAGCCTCTCATTACTGTGCAGTATTAAACCACCAGCTTCCTAAAGAGCTCTAATGACCCATGCCAACCTAATGAAATTCAGCATGGCCAAGTGAAAGGTTCTGCACCTTGGGCAGCATAGCCCTGGGCACATTAGGGGAGAATGGATAGTGAGCTGCCCTGAGGAAGAGGACTTGGTGGTAGTAGTAGATGGGAAGCTCAACGTGAGCTGCCAGCCTGTGCTCGCAGCTCAGAAAGCCAACCATGTCCTGGCTGCATCACAAGAAGTATGGCCAGCAGGATGAGGGAGGGGATTCTGCTCCTCCACTTTGCTCTTCTGAAACTGCACCTGGAATACCGCATACATCTTTGGAGACCCCAGCACAGGAAAGATATAAACCTGTTGGAGAGGGTCCAGAGAAGGACCACAAAGATGAGCAAAGGTCTAAAGCACCTCTGCTTTGAAGACAGGCTGACAGATTTGGGGCTATTCAGCCTGGAGAAGAGAAGGCTCTGGGGAGACCTTACAGTGGCCTTCCAGGACATGAAGGGGGCCTACAGGAAAGCTGGGGAGGGGCTTTTCACCCTAGGGGATAGCAACAGGACAAAAGGTAATGGTTTTAAACTGGAAGAGAGTAGGTTTAAGTTAGATATTAGGTAAAAATTTTTTCATTATGAGGGTAGTAAGGTAACCTGGGGAAGTTGTTGATGCCCCATCCCTGTGAGTGTTTAAGGCCCGGCTGGATTAAGCCTTGTGCAACCTGGTCCAGTGGGAGTTGTCCCTGCCCATCCAGAGGGGTTAGATCTTAATGATCCCTTCAAACCTTCACCATTCTATGATTCCATGATTCCATAATGAACTGCACCTGCTGTGAAGAGCATGGGCACAATGAGAAATGTAGGGCAGAGAAACCAAGAAGGGTAAGAAACAGGTGCTTGCAGTTTTTATAGAAGCAGCATTCTTTTAAAGCTACATTTTTGATGGAGATTACAACGCAAGACTGAATTGTGCTTTCAGTCTGCACTGAAACACACTACACGCTTTTGCAGTGTGTACTCTCCATCCTCTTCCTCAAGAATATAACTAAATAGTGCTTATTGTTGAGCACAGCATTCTGCAGCATGACTTGGAGTAGAAGTAAATGAGTCAGTGACTTAGTGTACATTGTAGGAAGGAATACTATGAAACTTGATTGTTACCATGAACATTATCATGATGGTGATGGTTAGGTGTAGGTATGTTTCACTGAATCCATCCATTCTGTAAACTACAGAGTAGATTTTTATTGTAAAGCATTGTAAAGAATGCTTTAAGAGTACTTTCAATCAATATTTAGAGTAGTGATGGTCAATACAAAAGCCCAAAAGAATGTGTTCTCTTTAGCATCATCTGGTGATTCCTCATGGGGACTGTGTTAATGTTTTGGCTTGTTTTTAATATAGCAAGATGACTGATTGACAGCTTTCTCACAAGTACTCAATCAGTCAAGTTGTGAAACAGAAACATGGGAGTACGATAGTTAAGTTTTCATTTTGGATAATGTGAATGACTTGAGTGTCCTGCAGGAACATAATGTTTGTAAGTATTATGTGATTGAGACTTCCTGTTGACTTTGGTGGTTGTGGAGAAAATGCTATCATTTGCAATAGCTTGTGGTCGAGAATTTGAATAATGTAATGAATGTTTACATTTTGAATAGGGGTTTTTTTTTGTGTGCAAGTGTTAAAGATTGTGAAAGGTTATCCTTCTCATAGTTGGTGTTTGAGATGGCAAACAACTGATGCAAATCAAGTTTGAGCAGTTTATTTCGTGCTCTTTTAATTTTTGAGGTTCCCATTTAATGTGTATTCTATTTGTCTGCCAAAACCAAAAGGTCAGTGGTGATAAACTTTGAATCACTGATGGTTGTTTAACCACTTTGTAAGGCTTTCTCAGCTAACTTAAGTGTTCAGTTTGCTTTCAGAAGTTGAAATCCCACACACAAACATTTAAATCAGAGAATAAGCTCCATATAGTTTCCAAGTTGCTGTTAGCATGAAAAACAAAATGAGTAGGCCTCACAGCTGAAGCCATAAAGACAACAATTTGATAATAGTGGTGTGACACTCTGAGAGCAATATAACACTTTTTTGTTGTGTCCTTGTATGAGTTCACTCTTTCTAGATACTTCATGTGCTGTTGGGTAAAAAGCCTTTTGTTACCACAAAATCAGTAAATGCCCAATGACTTGTTTACACAGATTTTGACTGTGCAAGTGCAGTCACTTGCTATCACAAAGCCCCACTGGAAGCAGTCCTCTGGGTCTGCAGGAAAAATTTATATTGTAAAGCCACTGGTGTTTTCTCAGGTTTTGCTGTGACATATATTGTTATATGGTGCTTGTAATTCATGATGGGAGAAAAAAAAGAAGGAATAACTTTAATGCTTTAATACAAATGCTTTCTTTGTATAAATTGTAAATGTTTCCTTAGATAAATTATATCTAAATTATTACACATACTATACTCAGTCTGGGTACTGTGTGTGAGTGCACTTGATAGTGTTGATAATAATGTGCGATGGCTTAGTGTTGCTTCATATTTTGAGGAAAAATATAATCTTAAATACTTAAATTTATAATTTAAGTTTATAATTTAAGTTTATATGTTTTTACTTAAATAAGATAAGCTTATCTGTTAACAATCCTGTTAAGTTATATGAAGGCTGAATATGAAGACGCAATGTGGTCTCTCTTTAACACAATAAATATATGCAGTTGCTTTAAATGCAAATTTTGAAGTTTAATTAGCTCTCAGAGAAAGTGAAATAATAATACGTTAATTCTTTTAGCAATGTCTGCTGCAATAAAATGGCACCTTAGTCTTTGATTACTTTGGTGTTTGTAAAAATGAATTCTAGGCATTTGTTTTCACTGCTTTAAGTCTACTGCAATTTTTCACTCCCAGAAATTATTAATTCCTTATTACTGCTTACCTGAACTTCTTATGTAACAGAAGCTGTATGTTTTCCCATAGCTCATGACTTGTGATTTACTGTTCTGTAGGATATGCCTATTGTCATGCATTTTCCATATGTTTGTATTGAAAAGAGGAAAAAAAATACAGATGGTTTTGTGGCAGGTTTGAGTGAAATTTATTATTCAATGTTCTTAATTAGCAAAGGTAATTAAAAAAAAAACACCAACAAAACTTTATTATCACTTCAAAGCTATGTCTCTGCTGAATTTACTTATTTTCAGTATGGTTAGATGCATCAAGTCATTTTACAAGTGTATCTGAGAATATATGTAGAAATTACATGGATAAAGTGATTCTGCAGAATTTAGGAGGAGCTGGATGTGTGCATCATCAGAAGACAGAATGGAAAAGGCCAAGCATATAAAATGAAAATGAGGGCCGTTCACGTATGTGTTAAGTTTGTCAGCAACTAAAGGTCAGATTGTGCCAGTAATTATTTTGAGGTGAGTTCACTGGGGGGACTTATGCAGGATTTCAGAAGGGAGTTGCTGTTACCTCGTAGTTTGGTGTTAGTGTACTGTTACATAAGGTGCTACCATGAAGGAAAGTATCGTTGAATACATGGAGATCTCTGTTATTTGTGGTTGGTGCAGCAGCAATAACAAGATACAACACAGCTCCTTCTCCAAATGTTGGTGGAAAGGAGCAGTAGTATCCCTCATACTTTGGGGTAATTTTTTTCAACATTAGGCATTTTCTCTTTTTCTGTGTGAAGAAGAATACCCACTTCCCATCAGGAAACAATTGTCAATGACCACTTTCAGAGTCTAGCAGGGTTAGGGTTCTAAGATGCAGCTGTAGTATGATTGCTATTGTCATGTCACTGTTGCTTTTTTCATTTATTTTCATTTTTCATTTATTACTTTTAAAAAAAATATGGTGTGCTTAAAATTCGTCTGTACCCTTATGTTTGCCAAATAATTACATGTATAGGTTTTTCAAAGTGTTGTCCTAATCTGGCAACAGAATTCTCTGAACTGATGAATTGATGAGGCTTTTGTAAGCTAGTTTCAGCCCAGTTGAACTTGATAAGAGTTAAAGGCCTTGACACCTACAAGTTGTATTTCATAAAAAGAAATAGTAAAGTATTGGCAAAGATTTCTGATCCCCTTATGTGAATATAAAATAAGTATTTATTCCTGACATTGTGTTTTCTAATATAAATATTTTCAATTATGTACATAGTTTAATAAAAAAGGTTAGAAAGGTGAATATACTTGAGTTTCCCAAAGTAGGTATGTAGGCAGGTGAGAAGACATGAGACCTTGGTGTAAATCAGGTGTATGATAGTGCTTTGGGAATTTGTCAGCCCTGTACCAAACATGAGCTTTGGTGCCATGACTGTGTTCTTTTTGGTACTTGATTTGTGTGTTCATAGCCAGCTTGGATGTCTGTGTATTCACACAGATAGCTAGAAGATGAGTTAAATTTTTAAGCATGGAGTTGCTATTGGCTTTTCTGTCCCCAGACTTGGCCAGCAGAGACTCCAGCTGCAAGACAACAGGACAAGTTTTAAATTTATTCACATGTGCGTCAAGGGGAAAACATTCCTTAGAGGTTTTACAGCCGAATGCAGGATTATTTAACAATAAATGTTTATTTTGCAACTTCAGAAACTTACTTTACAGTAAATGAAGTACAGTGAAGTTTTAATTCAGCATTAACTGGATTATGCAGATATTCCTGCCACTGAAGCATCAGATATTTGTGCAGTAATATGTTAGCTCTTCTGAAGAGGCAAAGTGCGTCAAAAGCAAGAGTGAACAAATTGAAAGTGTCTACCATTGAAGAATTATCTTGTATTTTGTAGACATGTTCAACTTGTTCTTCATTTACTTTCAGTGGAAGATTCTCACAGAGTATTAAAGAATATTAGGAGAGGTTATTGAAATTACATACACAATATGAAAATAGATGTGTGATTTGTGAACTAAAGATGAAGCTGTAACTTGTTCGAAATTGATGAATTAAGATATGTGTAATTTATACCACATTTTAGGAGGAGAAGCTAGAGGTAAGTGGAAAGCTATTACCAAATATTAGTTTTGAAGTTCAATAACCTTTATAATCTTAACACACTGTTACTGCTGTTGCTTTGAATGTTTACACACTAAATTCTGTGGCTTTGTTGGTTAGAATTATAAATACCAAGCAAAACATTGGTTAATGCTTTTCAGTTTATTTTTATTCTGCATTTAGCAGTCACTGTATCTAGAATAGTTTCTCATGCTGTTGTTTTTTTGGTCTGTTTTAACAGTAATGAGTGGTGCCAAAACTGTTGATGAATTAAAAATTTTAGTGCCTTGAATGTTACTTCTTTCCGCTTGGCTAAATTTCAAAGGCACTTATTTGTTTCCAGTTATACTGTGATCAGATTAATGAGTAGTGACCTTTTTAGGCCACTTTTTCTGTACTTGGCTGACTTGGTTAGCATCCATTTAGATCTAGTAGCATTACAATTAAAAAAATAAAAGGATATGTCATGCTGGTCACATCCTTTTGACTATGGACCACTATAGGCTAGTAGAAGTAGAGCCAGACAAGAGCTGCAGCACAGAATAATCATTTTAATTAAAGTAACTCCGATACCGTGGATCTGCTTTGCTGTAATTTCACCAAGTGCAACTTTGCCTTGGGGACTGTAGTGGCTTATAAGAGAAAGCAGAGATTTTCAACATTCCCAATTAAATCATAAGGAATACTAAAAATATCGATGCTTTCTTTGCAATAATTGCTACTCATTTTTATAAACAAAAAAACCCACAAAAATATACTTTTCATGCTGCAATAGTTGCTAAAATGAGAACGGAGGACTGTTACCCATAAACCCAAATGAAGTTGCTTTCAGTGCAGCTAATTCTGTGATTTTTCGTATAATTTCTGAGACCTGCATCTGAGATTTTTCATTGGTGAATTTCAGCTGGAGTGTGGTGCTATGAAACAGAGCAATATTTCCCTTTGAGGAAAGCCAGCCCTGACAAATTTCCAGAGTGTAAAATGGTGTAAAGGTATTGTAGAGCTTTTCTGAACAGCCTTTGGCTGCTGTTATCTTATTTCACTCAGATTCTTCATCAGTTACTCTTTTTTTTGTCTTCTTTTGTTTTCTCCTCAGCCTGAGTTTCATTTTTACAAAGACCAGATTTTCTGTCCCTTCAGATGCACCACTCAGACCTCTGTTCTGGAATCTATATGCCCACAATTTCTAGGTGGGATGAATTGTCAGGGTTATCCGATTTCTTCCACCTCTAGTTTTTTGGCTGCTTTTTTGTTTGTTTGTTTTTTGCTTTTTGTTTTTCTTCCATTTCAGTTGTGGAGGGTGGTTATTAGAGTTGTTTTTCGTCCTTTTAAAGACTGTACTTTATTTGATCATCTGATCTCCCATCTAGATTTATTATTGCAAAGTACCTGAGCATGACTTTATCATATTTTAGGTCAAATGCTGTCTTCTGAGCACTGCATTCACATTTCTCTTGGCTCTTTTATAGCTCACCAGGATCATGCTTTTGCTTCACAAGCTCTGCTGATATGTTTTTTGTCAAAGTCTGTAATACTTTCTGCTTGGAACGAATAATCCAACTTCTGAGACCCAGATATGTCAGCCTTGTAATTGACTATATGGTTACTAGAAACGTAGCTCTCCTTTGTCTTCAAAGACAAAATTCTTGGTTGCTTTTTTCTCCATCACTCTATATACCGTTTCTGAGATACACCAATTATCCCTATAATTTCTTGTTTCTTTTTAAATGATTGTTCTCAGTTCCTAGAGCTATTAAACATCTATGTTAATATTGGAGACCTGCAAAGTGCCAGTTACAGGTGTTTTTTATTCAATATTAAGTTCATTTTCTCAGAAATGTCCAGCTGTATCAGCTTAGTCACATGAAGGAGAATGTGTCCTTGCTCTCCCTAATCTTTGTCTTTCTGGGAACTGCATAAAGTAAGTAGACAAAATGAGTTCTGGGGCCTCATCCTATTGCTTTTCTGGAACAATAATAGTAGATAGTAGATTTGTCTTGTAAAGTTCACTGGAATTTTGCTTACCTAATGAATAACTGAATGGTTACTATGGCTGATCTTAATTTTCTTCTGTATTTTTTCTTAGTTGTTTCTTTATTAATACAGTTGTATAGATTTTGGGGGTGGTGGTGTTTGCTTGTTTTTTTTTTTTCTGTTTGTTTTTTGATTGTGTGTTTCTTTTTTAAGAAGTCTCTCAACTGTTACGCAAAATTCTAAGAGATTTTAAATAAAATTGAGTGTACATGCTTCTTTGGTATTGGGAGGAGCAGATTAAAAGGCACACTTCTTGTATGAATTAGCAATATCTGCTTAAAAAACCTTAAAAGGTTTGTCACAAACTATTTTGTTATGACATCATGGAATAGGCATTCTACCCTGTTCTGTTTAGTACTAGAACTTCAACATTTCTATTTATTTCAGAAGTCCGGTTTAATGAAATTGAAAATAGGTGAATTGTGCACTAGAGAAAGAATAAATGGACCAAACTGAAATGAATGTGAAGTGTTCAGAAGTCATGTGTTTTGGTGCTCACATCAGGTTGTGGAAAGAAAAAGCTCTTTACGTTAAACAAAGGACCTGAAGTTTGGGTTTATTAAGGCAGCCAAACAGTCTGGAGAAATCTGCTGCCAAAAGTTAGAGACAAGGTCAGACTGCTATTAAGGGGCAGTGACTAAACATGTCTAGTTTTGCTAGCACTGGAATATATTCTTAACTGGTAGAAAAAGTAAATCAAGAGAGTGATACTTTACAAAGAATGTTCAAAAAGGGTGATTTGGGTGTTCTTATGAGTTGTTCCTTGTGTTGGTCAACACTAGCAGTCCACTTCAGTTTTATAGTGTATGGAGCTTTTTTTCCCGGATAGTTATGAATTTATTGTTACACTTGAATATTTCAGGAATAATCCCTTTAATTGTTCCTCCGTGTCTATTAGGATTTGATTTAGAATCTTGATGATCCCTCTCTCTTTATTGTCGTTTTCATCAAGTGGAGTTTTTAGCATGTAAAATTAGGGTTTAAATGTGTTCTGCTATTTTTAACAGACAGGCTTGTAAATTATACCCTCTTATAGGAAATATCTTCATTAAAATAGCAAACAGATGAGCAATTAAATCCATACGTGGCATTTCCCTTGGAGACCTACACCTAATTCTCCACAAACATTTAAATTCTTTTAAAAACACTAATGTATGAAAAAGCAGGCAGCCAATGCAATGCGTTAAGTTCATTTTAAATCCCTTTTACAATATATTGTCTCAAAGTAGATTAAAAAAACCCCAAACCATCAAGTACAACTAAACTTTCTTATACATATAACCCCCTCATGCCTTATGAATCTGAAACAGAGGTACCGATGGTTATGTACGAGTTTTAAACTCAAGTAGTTTCAAAGGACTCTAGACACCTAAATATCTCAGAGCTCCAGTCTCTAAAACTACTTTGGGAATGACTTTTCTATTTGTAACGGTACAGTGGATATAATCTGCCAGAGCCTATTAAGTTGGTTTTCTTGTAATATGTTATGACCCACTGCTTTGGTTTCATATTCTGTTAATGTTTACAAATATAGATTATGTTGCAGCTTAGGTGAGGGTTGGAAGGAATGTTATGAGAGCACTGTCAGAGGACTAATGAAGTCATGTACCACAAAAACAAGTGAGGGTAGGAGACAAAAGGAGGAGCACTGGGCCCACTTTTTTTGCCAGACTGGTTAATGGATTTAATGGCATTTAACCATGTTGACAGGTTTTGAAATCGTTGTTGCATTTTTCTAAGTGGGTAAGAATATTAAGGAGGCATTTGACACTTCTCTGCAATACCATGTTAGTAAACCTGAAAAGATACACAGTAGATGAATGGGGCTGCAAAATGAACAAAGAGCTGGATAGGATGTTGAGTTCAAATGATCAGCAATTCAAAGCCTGTGACAGATAGCTGATTAGGAGAGGTTTCCATGGGAGTTCATGCTAGTGAATATGTTCCTAGTGACCAGGTTGGTGGGTTGGCAGGCATGCTTGCAGGTGGCACCAGTGTGGAGGGATCATTTGCTGTACTGCAGGATAGAGCTGCTCTTCAGAGAGACATTGACAAATTGACCTGTCATTGGTAACTTTGCAGAATTTGTCAAGTTCAAAGCCTTGTTGCCCAGGGCTGAACGAGGCTTGGCAGCACTGTAAGCCTGCAAAGAACCAGGGCACAGAGGTGGGCAGCAGGCTCAGCAGGGGCCAGCAACATGCACTGGTGGCAGAAGAGGCCCAGTGTATACTGTCTGTTTCAACAACAGTGGAGCTGTGTTTCAACCTAAGAAAAAAATACTCTGTAAGAGTGATTAAATGCTGGAGCTGTTTGCCTGGTGAGAGTGGGGAGTCTATGTCCTTGGAAGTACTCAGATCAGGTTGCTCTAGGCCTTTGAAATTTTTCCCGCTTTGAGTGAGAAAATGGCCTAGATGACCTTTGGAAGTCTTTTCCAACCTGAATTATTTTATGAGTTTGTTTATAGCTTTGTATACTTGTGATCTGCCTGAGTTAATACCAGTGGCCTCTTAGACTAGGCAATGCTAATTTTCTCAGACAAAAATTGTGCTGCTGTGGTCTGTCTCATTCCTGTCAGCCTATTAATGAGGTACTCAGGTGCAGTCTAACCTTGTTTTTACAGACTTTTATAGGTGTGCTGGCCAGAATACATTACTTACCAAACTAGTGTTTCCACGATACACAAGAGAGGTTTATATGTGCAACAGACTTCTTGCCTTATTCAAAATAAAGTATTATTGTAAGATATTTCTCCTAAGAAATGCTGGCTGCAAAGCACCTTCAGTGATCACTAGATACAAATCAATATAGTTTCAGGGTTTGATATGATCATTGCTATATTCATAATTTAAAAGCATTTGTATTTAATGGATTGTATACTGTAAAAGCAGCACCATACAACATCTCCAAAAAGCTTTTGAATAACTTAATGAACGTGATACCTGGTTAAATATAGAAAGTATTATGTGTTCAGTAAAAATCAGCAGATTTTAATGAAATGTAGCAACTGTTTGTTGCTTAACAATGACACTATTTTGAAATACGTTATTTCATTGCATTATAACAAAACCAGTTCACTGCTTTATAATAAAATTAATTCTAGATCAAAAGCAGGCTGTTCCACAGAGGTGCCTGCTATTCAGAAAAAGGACACTAGAGTGTAGTGTAGCATTTATGGTACTCTTTCAGCTGAGAGGTATAAGAAAGTTTTCTGAACAGAACATTTTTTGCACACTAGCTTTTTTTCAAATGATATAACATTGCGTTTTACTGAAGTTCTCTGAATATGTAAACACTTCCATGTCTCTACCATCTATGGCAGAAGTGAGTAGTACATAAGGATACTTTAAGTAAAGACTATTTAATATTTAACTTTATAAGAAAGTTTAGTTGTACTGGATGGTTTGCTTTTTTTTTAAATCTACTTTGAGACAATATATTGTAAAAGGAACTTTAATATTTAACTATTTTCCTATTTTTTAATATTTAACTATCATATGAAGCTCTGTTAACTGTCTTTTTTGCTTACATTCAGATGAAGAAAAACTGCAGAGAATGGTAGATTTTTCTTAAAATGAGTTAAAATGAAACTCTTTAAAGAATTTTGTCTGATAGAAGGCATCCATTGTTATATCAATGCTCAGTCCTTTTTTTTTTTTTTTTTTTCTTTCTGTGAAAGAAAGGTTAAATTCATCGCTCTAAGTGACAGCTGCATGGATTGAGAGGTACAAAAATGTAGTTCTTTTAACTTCTGAAATGTGTGGGTACTGAGCCTGCTTTCATTAAAAATGAATGGCAGAATTCACTTCTGGCTTCATTTGCTGCATAACTGAGCTTTTAACTCATCTTTCTTTTGCTTGTTTCAAACAAGGATGTAGACTAGTTTTGCTGTCATCAAGTAAAGTATACGTGCCAACAGGCACTATCCTTAGAATTAGATAAATAAGGTAAAGTTGCTTGGGCATAACTAATTTTCAGATATTAAAAGACCTATTGCTTGTGTGAAGACAGAAAAGTCAGTTTGTAATATTTGTAATTTTGGAACAAGAGAAAGTTGTGGATGTAACTCAAACTTCAAATCAAAACTGAAAAAATTAACAAACCCTGACATGGAAATCAGTGTTAGAAGATTTTATTCTTAGATAAATTCTTGTTATCCTGTATTAATGAAGAAACCAACAATAAAAGAATAATGCGTTAAACTTTCAGGTAATTTAACTTGAGATATGTAGACTGCATTTACACACCTTCAGTTGCTGTTTGAACCACTAAATGCAGCTAGAATGTACTTTTACTAGCTCCAGCTAGCAGTGTTTTAATCCCTCAGCTTCTCAAGCTACCTTTCCCTTGCTTCTCTGCAGTGTTAAGAGCCTGTGTTCTTCCACACCAGTGTGCCAGACTGAAGAGGAGATGAGGAGAAGGGCTGATTAGCCTCAGTTTTTTATTTGTCTTGCAAATCTATATAAAAATGTAATAAAATCTGTGACTAATTGTGTACATATACAATTGAGACAGTTATTTGTCACTAACCTAAGCAGAAGCTGAAATGCAAAAAAGTTGCTGGTGAATGTATTGATGTTTGCTAAAATTCCATCCCACAGTATTAAACAGAACTTAATACTGAATGGGATTTTTTATTTTGAAGCTTGCTGAAATGGGAGTGGCTGAGGAGCAGGTGCAGCAGTGGGGGGGCTGTGGGCACAGTGGTGTTGAACAGCTGGGTGCTGTGTGCTGCCTGGGGAGGGCACCCTCTGCCTGGCAAGAGCAGACACGTTTCAGGTTAGTGGCCCTGGCTGTGGAAACCACACAGCAAGTACTTGCCAGGTATGACCATTTTTGCTTCTCTCTTTAATAGCTTAGTGTTCTGTGCCCTGTTCTTGTCCATGTCTTTAGTTTTCACCTTTTCATTTGTAGTCAAAATATTTTGAGACAGATTACTATAGGCCTTCTTAATACACAATGTTGTTGCATGTAAGTAGACAAAAGTCTAATTCTAGTAAAGTAACTACTTACACCTTTTCTTCATACTTATATATTAGAGTTTAGAAAGGGGAACAGGTCAGATTGTATAACCAGAGTTTATAAACTCCTGTCTTCACCAAGTTCATATTTAGTGTCTCTTCAGTTAAAATAGATGTAGAAAAATAAATTAAGGAAGGGTTAGAAATGAAAACTTTAAGAGAGTCCCTTGGAATCTTTGTTTTTATAAGCTTTTTGTGTTTTTGTGTTGGAAATGCTTTGGTCCAACATTTTTAGGTGGAGACACTTCTGAACAATCTTTTAGACAAGCTATATATCAATGTAAATAAACTACAGTTGAACTTTTTCACATAAAGCGAATGGCACAGTTTCTCTTTATTTATTATTTTGAAGGCTAAAATATTAAGCAGCACTTGGGGAGATGTAACTCTTCAGCTGAGGCAAACATTCAAATAAATGTATTTCTGTAGTTTTGCAAAAAAAAAATTACCTTCATCCCATGATATACAAAGGCCTCATTTAACTAAAGAAACATTCATTTAGGAACTTCATATGCTCTTTAAAAATATACTTCTGGTTTTACTTTATGCTGTTACCTGGAGTGTTCTCTGCATATATACAGATGGATGGAAGAATCAAGATGCTAATTTTGTATTGTTGTAATTTTTTTTTCTTTATTGTTCCTCTTTCCCCAGGAAATAATGAGACTTTTTTGGTTATAGATTTTTTTCTGATTTGTCTTTTCCTGTGACAGCCCCTAAACTTCTGAGGCAGATTGGGAATTAAAAAGCTGGCAGTGTAAAACTTGAGTTTAACTTCTTAATCTTAATGTCTCATGGGCTCATTTTAAATGCTATTATCACTTCACCTTCTTCAACAAATTTAAAGCTCTGCTAACTGTCTGGCATCAAGCTTGTCAGGGTGCCAGCTATTTTGCCAGACTTTAGAGCCAAGATGCATGAAAATGTCAACAATCTCCGGCTCATTAGATTTTGGCTTTCCTGGCCTTTCTGTAATTACTACAGTGCTGCATAAGCTAAATGCTTTTTTTTTTCCCTTTTATTTACTCCTATTAATTATAGTCAAAATCACAGCCAACTTTAATGTAAACAGTTGAAATAGTTGAAAAAGTGTTATCCTATTGATTTGTTAATTTCATTTATTTGCAAGGAAAGCTGCCTGCCAAGGTCTGCTTCTATATAATAAGTTAGGAAAATACACAGGATGGATATTTTGTTCTTTTCTTCTTTGTATCATACATTCATAGAATGATTTGAGTTGGAAGGAACCTTAAAGATCACCTAGTTCCAATCCCACTGCCACTAGGCTGGGTTGCTCAAAGCCCCATCCAACCTGGCCTTGAACACTTCCAGGGAGGGGGCAGCCACAACCCTGAGCAGTCTCTGGCGGTGCCTCGCCACCCTAATGGTAAAGAATTTCTTCCTAATATTTAACCTAAATCCATCCTCTTCCAGTTTAATGCCATTACCCTTAGTCCTATCATTTTGTGCCCTGGCAAAAAGTCCCTCTGCAGCATTCCTGTAGGCCCCCTTCAGGTACTGGAAGGCTGCTAGAAGGTCTTTGTGGAGCCTTCTCTTCTCCAGGCTGAACAACCCCAACTCTCTCAGCAGGGCTTCATAGGAGAGGTTGTCCAGCTCTCTGATCATCTTTGTATCCCTCCTCTGGACTTGCTTCATCAGCTTCCTGTGCTTCTGATGTTGAAAGCCCCAGAACTGGACACAGTACTACATGTATGGTCAGAAGAGTGGAGTAGAGGGAAAGAATCATCTCCCCCAGCCTGCTGTCCAGGCTTCTTCTGATGCAGCCTGGGATGTGGTTGGCTTCGGGTCTGCAAGTGCACATTGCTGATTCATGCTGAACTTTTAATCAACAAACATCCACAACTCTAATCCTCAGGGCTGCTCTCAATCCATTCTCTGCCCAGCTTGTATTTGTACTTAGGATTGCCCCAATCCATGTGCATGACCTTGACTTGGCCTTGTTGAACTTCATGTGGTTTGCACTGGCACACCTGCCAAGGTCCCACTGAGTGACCTCCCTTTCCACCAGTGTGTTGACCACACCACATGGTTTGGTGTTGTTGGTAAACTTCTGAGGGTGCACTCAGTCCCACTGTTCATGTTGTCAGTAAAGGTGTTAAACAGCACCACTCTCAGTACTGACCCCTGAGGAATGCCACTTATTACTGGTCTCCACTTGGACATCGAACAATTGACCACAACTCTTTGAGTGTGACCATCCAGCCAGTTCCAACCCCATAGTTCCCCAGGTCTTCCATTTTCCCTTTTTAAACGTGGGAGTCAAGTTTCCTCTTTTCTGGTCTGTGGGAATTTCACCAGGCTGCCATGTGTTCTCAAGTGGGATCAGTGGTGGCTTTGCAGCTTCAGCTGCGTGTTCCCTCAGGACCTGCAGATGTATCTCATCGGGTTCTATGGACCTGTACACCTTCAGGTTTCTGAGGTGGTCTTGAACCTGCTCTTTTCTTACTGTGAGTGGTCCTTCCATCTCTCTGTCCCTTCCTTTTCCATATGTGACTTGTGCGGTGTGGCTTGAGTACTTGCCAGTGAAGACTGAGGCAAAAAAGTCCTTGAGTACCTCAACTTTTTACATATCTTGGATAAGCAGCTCTCCTATTTCATTCCAGAGCAGGCCCACATTTTTATCTATTCTGGTTTATAGCTTTAGAAGATATTTGTTGGTTTTTTTATGCTCAGATTAACCTTGCAAAACTGCCATGAACATTCCAGGCTAAAAAATTGCCCAAATTTACTTGTTCAACCTTTATGATTTAATGGTCAGGGCAAAAGGTTATTTGCCTTGGGAAATGATTACATGAGAACACTGCACAACTTAGAGCCTCTGATATAGGTGACATGGACCTTGTCCACATTTCTGAAATATGTTGATATTTTTCTTTATACCTTCAGTATGAAAATGTGTAAAAGAACACTCCTGGAGGACAGCTTACGATTAACATTAATTACAATTAACATTAATGCATACAGATGTTTTTAAAGAACCCTACTAATTTTGTTTTGCAATCTGTTATCTTCTGTTGTAATGTTAACGTCTCAAGGAAATGCACAAATTGATTTAAAATACTTCTAATGTAATTGCCCATCACTATCACAAACATCTCCATAAAAGCAGCTTCACCCGTAAATGGTAGATCTCTAGTTTAGAAGTATCTCTTCAATAAATAGGAACAGCAACAAATCACCTGTTGTACTGTGTACTTAGTGTTCAAAACCACATTATCAAAAATATGATAATGCAAAATAGAAAAGAAGTTTGGAATGATACATAAACTACCAAATACTTCACAAGGAAGGTTGTTTTCTTTACTAATTTTAAATAATTTTACAAATACACATTTTCTGGAAGCAAATATGTATACATATGCACACACATTTATTCATTTACTTACTTGCCTTAATTAGTCTTTAGTGAGAACCCTGAGTTTGTTTTGAAATAAATGTCTGCTTCTATCTACCTTGAGAGCTGCCTTTTTTTTCCAGTTTTTATCTTAAATCTAGGACAACTGACATGTTATAATGTTTGCAAGCGAAACTTTTCAAATGTTTTGCTGCAGTTCAAACCAGTTGAGCTTTGAAAAGCATTATAAACTGATAGCTGTCTGGTGCTGAAAAAGAAATGAGTAGGTGTTGTAAATCGCATTTCCACTGTCTGGGTGTAAATGACAGAAAACTCTTAAGCTCAAAATTATCACTAACATAACAGCCTCTGTAAGGCTTGCATTGAGGATAGTTTTGATGGTTTTGCTTTTTGAGATACAATTTGTCACATTTTTTCCAGGAATAGCTCAGGACATAGTTCCTTAAAAGTATTGTGTCACTGTGAAAGTAAAAGTTAAAATGGGGACACATATAGCCTGTGCTCTTGTTACGAACAGTTATCTTGCTGAACTTTGTTCTGTTGCATGTAGGAGCTGTTCCATTTTTTCACTACCCTCAAGGTAAAGAATTTTTTCCTAACATCTGATGTAAATCTATTTTTCTCTAATATAAAACCATTACCCTGCATCCTATCACTATAACTGCTTGCCTGCAGTTCATCTCCAGCCTTCCTGTAGATCCCCTACAGACACTGGAAGGTCACTATTAGGTCTCCTTGAAGCCTTCTTTTCTCCAGGCTGAACAATACCAGCTCCCTCAACCCGCCTTTGTAGGAGATGTGTTCCAGCCCCCTGATCAGTTTTGTGGCCCTCCTGGACCCACTCCATCAGGTCCCTGTCCGTCCTGTGTTGAGGGCTCCTGATCTGGATGCGATACTCCAGGTGAGCTCTTAGCAGAGCAAAGTGGCAGATTCTCTCTCAATCTGCCAACCACCTCTGAGAAAAGATATTGAAAGAGGTTCAGAAACTAGGACAGGGAGACATATCCCTACCTCTCAACAAGGCAAGTACTACTAGTGAGCAGCTAAGAGACCACAGAATCATAGAATATAGTGAGTTGGAAGGGACCCATCATGATCATCAAGTCCAACTCTAGTCCTTGTGTAGGGCACCCCCAGGATCACACCATGTCCCTGAGAACACCATCCAAGCACTTCTTGAACTCAGTGGGAGTTGTTGCTGTGACCACTGCCCTGGGGAGCCTGTTCCACTGCTCACCTACCCTCTGGGTGAAAAACCTTGAGAAATATTTACATGGTAAAGTTACACAGCCATCTTATAGTGCCTTAAGTCACTTGGCCATGTTATCTACAGACTACCTGCTACTGAGAAAATAAGGGCAGCTCATAATAATTGGAGCGGTGGTAATGATTAAATTGGCTCATCTGTTCAATTTTAAAACAAAAGGAGGGAGAACTTCAGGTAGTTCCTTCCTTTATTATTTCAGTATTATAATTCACAGTTTCTCTCTTAATCAGTAGTTTAAAAGCATGTGTGAGCTTCAGTTAACAAAGCAGATCAATAGAACTTGTATATTTGGAACATCAGCCATGGAGTGTCTAGTTTAAATCTGTCTCCCAACTATTAGGATGAGAGGACGGGCAAATTTCCATAAATACTAAACTTTGGGTTTTTTCTGTGCGTTGGATTAGATTTGTTTCTTCCCAAGTACATAATTTTATGTTTATCTGTGTTTAACTTAATCCACAAGTTCTTTTATGGTCCTTCTATTGATGTAGTGTTGTCACTATTTAATTCTGGAATGGCAATTAACAGCTACTTATGAGAAACTTAACTGAAAGTAAAATTAAAAGACTGAAAATTAGCTCTATCCTTGCCCAAAACAGGAAGTGTTTAAGGTGGAAGGTACAAAATTTAGTCTTTAAACTATGTTAAATTTTATATTTTTCCTCCAACATAAAGCTAGCAAAACTAGCATTTTTTCTCAAATTTTATCAGATGTGTAGGCTTATTAATTTAAAATTACAACACACCTGTATAAAGCATCTGAATCTTGTTTTAATGCATGTGTGTAGTGGGCTTGTGTTAATATAAAATATATACTAAAACATTAGTATGAGGCAGACATAAGATAACTGTGGCTTTTCTCCAGACTTCTCAGTTGATGTGGAAACCTGTGGTGTTTTGATCTAAACCACAGAGAAATCTAATTTACTTGAGTGAGCCATTTCTGTTTGGGCAGGCATGTTTCTTTAAAAATACAGGGTCTGGAGCCTGACCTTGGCAATATATTTGGAACACTCGTTGCTACAAGTGGTAGTAGTTTAAAAGCATCAGATTCCTCTTTGTTTTAATATTGCAAGCATTGTTTCTCGAATGTGTGGTTGGCATGTATAATATCCTTACAGCTTTCCCTAAAATGTGCAAATGGTGAAAATAAAATTTTAAATTTATTTGCTTACTCGGGGTTTAACGCCTTGAATTACCTAGCTTAATTTTCTGAATATGGCTGTGAAAGTACATTGATTTGCTATTCCAGAATGGTGCCTTTTTTCAGAAGCTGTTTGGATGTGTAACAAGGTAAAACAGGAGGCAAATGGAGACCAAACAAGTCCTGAGTCAAGTGAGGACATCTGTATTTGTAAGAAAATCAGACAGACACCTAGAAGGAGTTTTAGAATTAGCTTACAGTTTTACAGGCTGCTGCATATTGACTTTTAGAATATCTCTGCCCAGAAACTAGTAATCACTAAACATGATACCAGAGTATAGCATAGCCCCTCTCCAGATTCAGTTCTGCTGGAAAAAATGGGCTAAATGTTATTCTGAATCTGAACATCATTAATTTGGGTGTGAATAATGGAAGGAAAACTGTGAGAAGTTTGTGTGTGTGCATGGCCGTCTCTTGCATATGGAGCACTTCTCTCATCGGTTTTTAATTTAGAAATGCTGTGTTGAAAAACAGGTAAAACCCACTGGATAGTTTTATGTTGTATTGAAACTACATATAGGTGAATAATAATGTAAAAAATGCCCTCCTTTGTATCCTAATTTCCATCCACAAGCCTTTTTCTAAATATTCTGAATACTATTGCTACTGCCTGGAGAAGATTCATACTTTATTTCCAGAAACGGGAGAAAACTGCTTTCCATCATTAAATAAGTTCCCCTGGTGTTGCCCCAACTCTCTTGTAACATTAGCTGTGTTTGTAGGGCAAGACTGAAGCAGAACCTTTAAGCAAAAGAAAAAGACAAACAGGTTTTTCTGCATAGGTGGCCTTTCACAGAGCAAAGGAGGCTTTTGTGGTGGTGGAACAGAACTCCCCTTGTTCCGCAGTGCTGCCTGTCTGACTGAAGCAGGCTGGTAATGTCAGTTTCATGGAAGAATAACCTTTTTTTTTTTTTTTTTTTTCTTGGCACAGTAACTGTTAGGTACTAAAATGAAGGTACAGAAATAAGTCTCGTGCTCTCAGGATGGGGTTGTAAAAATACGTATTCAACAAAATTCCGTACCTAATTGGGTGCTTAAGTTTAAGTAATGTATATACATATGTAAGTAATTAAATTATATTGAAAAGTGTTTTATTTTTCATGGTTTTTGCTCTGCTCCCCAGAAATCAAATTATAGGTAGATTTTATACTGTAACTATTTCAAATGCTTGCTTTCTCAGTAATTTTTTTTTTTTTTGGTGAGGTTTAAAAAGCTTAAAAAACTGCCTTTGAAAAATCTAAGCCAGAGTGAAAAACAAAAAAAGCATATACAAAAGGAAGACTTGAAAATATGTAAGCTGTATCTAACCAGCTAAACACCCTGAGGTCAGAAATCACTGGAAACTATTTCCGCCTGCTTATGGAAGGCAGTGAACAATCCAGCTCTTTGGACTGAAGTCACCAGCTGAGTATCTTGGAAAAGCTTTATGTAGCAGATTTCATGCCTTAATTTCTCCTCAGAAGAAAATGGTATAATGGGAAGAAGTTTAAAAACTTCTCTTGCTAGTTCTCTTGTTAATCATCATTTAATAATGGGGAGAAACTAAGGAATTGCACTTAGTACAAAATTGAGTTGCTACTAAAACTGATGATCAAAGAGAGGATTAACTTCTACTTAACAGTTGTGGCACACAGAACAAACAGCCTCTGGGCGTGTTTGCTGCTTCCAGGTTGTTAACAAAACTGTTTTCTGAAATTTCAGTTTAAATTGGTTACACATGAGAAAATTTTTGAAAAAAAGGCAGTGATACAGTGCTAGACAACTTCTGAAGTTAGACCCACCAGACCTGGAAGCCAGGTTGGTTTTAGTTAACTGAATATTCAGTGCTAGAAATGCAAGGGACATAGAAACAGCAGTCCAGTGGAACTGTGTACCAGGTGAATGCAGAGAATAATTTCCACTTTGTGATTGGACTGGGTTCTTGGCTAGGGGATCTATTGTGTTTACCTTTTTATAATGCCACCATTTACTGTTCAGCACTAATGTTTCAGGAGGGAGCAGTTGTGGATTACTGTAACATTATGGGTTACAGTACTGGGTTTATGGGTACAGTATGGGTTACTTGGATGGGTTTCTGCTCTTGTGGACAAGCAAGTGCAGTGGCAGCTGGGCTCATCGCAGACCTGACCTGGACCCAACTTCACAATTCTCATCTGCAAGTCATGTCTACTGAAATGCTTACTGTCTTACTGTCTCTCAAATGTGATCAACATGTAAAATTGTCAGTAAAGATTACAAGGAGGATACAGGTGAAGTTGTGCTCTGAGTCGTCAGCATTCTGCTTAAAATCCTGAGTTTATATTTTTTAAGCTTCAGAGAGCTTTGTTTGCAGAGATGATATTATTTCAAGTGGTTAATACTGGTAATATCTCAGTGTTAAGGAAATCCTTTATTATTCTGAGTTACTGAATAGTGAATGCAGGTAGCTATAGTGACTTCTGTGCACGTGTATGTGTGTTTTTGATGTAATAAATTCAGGTACTTTGTGTATAACTTCAAGCTTAGTTATTTGCTTCTGTTTATTCTTGATCATTCCATATATTAGTTTCATGCCAAGCAATATTCAAGTCCATTTATTCACGTACAGTTTTGGCAGTTATTTTAATAGCTACATGCATTACACCAAAGGATTTAACAAAGTTCAGTTTTCTTTTTTCAGTCTTAGCTTAAATGTTCATGATAAGGATTTTTTTTTTTTTATATTGTATGTCTACTAAATATTTCAACACAGATAAAATTATAAAAAAATAACCCAATCATAAATATAGCATATGTAGGTTCCTCTGTTTGTATACAGCTAAAATTTCTATTGTAATAAATTGATTATAACTATTAAATAAATTATAAAAATTATATATTCTAGTATAGTATTTAATATTTAATCAAATTGTTTAACCGTACCACTAACGAAAGCAGTAACAGCTTTCTCTGACTCAGGTATGGATACTATTAAGTTATTCCTTCTGAAGCTGATGAAAGGGTTTTTGTAGTGCTTCAGTCCTAGCCAGACTACAGCAGGCGTATGAACACTGTTGTCAAAACTTTTATTTTAATGAAAGGGTTGCTTTAGTTTGAGGAACAGAAAAAGTTTCAAACAAAAAATTATGTCAGGTTTAATACACTGTGTCATAAGGGGAAGTTCTTTGTGTGGCTCTTGGGACATGGGATGTCTTTGTGCAATATATTTATGCCATCTTCCATAAACTGCTGATTATTTTTATTTTTCTCTCATTTCTGTCATGTAGCCGTCCTCAGAAGGTGTGTTTATGTCCATTCCTGCCAGTACACCCACTAAAGATCTCCACCTGCTTGTATATAATTCAGCATCCAGCAGAGGTAAGTAAAGCTGTGGTAATTGTTTGAGTTTGTCTATAATCTTAATCCCACAAATGATAGGCAAGAGGAAACAGCTATGCTGTTAACATCATATAATGATTTTTCCTTTTAACTTGATATTTGAAACACTGTTGATTGAAATAAAATCGAGTTATTGTATCTTTTATTCAGCTTTTCTGAATTATCGAGCAATGTTAGTAACACACTGGTGTTTGGGCTGCTGCTGAGCAGTGCTGGAACACCATCAGGGCTGTCCCTCCCAAGGTCAGTAGCCTGGGGGTGAGCAAGAGATTCAGAGGGGGCATAGGCAGAAAGGGCTGATTGAAACTGAAAGCATATGAACCAATAAAAACTGGGGATAGAGGAGTCAGCACAGCGTTTGTTCCTAAGTCAGTTGTCTTCTGGAGCAATTTCTCAAGTCCTGTTTCCCAGGAAGGGGTTGCACATTGCCTGCTGATGGGAAGTAGAGTAAAATATTTCTTATTTCCTTTGCTTCCAGACATGACCTTTGCTTTTCTTTATTAATCTGCCTTTATATCGACTCATGAGTTCGTTTACATCTTATTTTCTCCTCCCTGCCCTGCTGAGGAAGGGTGTGACAGCTTGGTGGACACCTGGAGTCTAACCAAGATCAAAACAGTAGATAAGTCCTCTCTCTATAAATTTGCTCTAGTGGTCAAATAGTGAATGAACAGAGTTGCAAATCAATGTTATAACACAGAGAAGAACAATGGAGACAGTAGTTGCTCACTTTCAAACCAGTAAATGGAAAATAGTCAATATGATAAAAAATTGTCTATAGGATAACTATGAAGGGGTTTTAATGAAGAAAAATTATAAACAAATTAAGCTTTTTTTAATGTTAGTGTTTGACTTAGCTATTCTTAAGCTTCTGTTTCCAAACACGTTACTTCAGCTTTGAATGTTATGTTTTATTTTTCTGTAAACATGGATTATTTTGATTGTATTTCTTTGATATAAAAGGTAATTTTAAAATAATGATGTGATATGAGAACAGTTGATTTCCCTTGACTGGTCATTCTTTTGGTTTTGCTTATCAGAGACAAATAATCATTTCCTTCCAGTTCCTTTATAGCCACTTCTTATATTTCTATGAAGAAGGGATCCTCTGACTACTGAATTGGAGTGATATTTAATATGGTGAAATAAAGACAAATAATACTGTACTGCCATTGATAACTTATTCAGTTTTGTTGAGATAGAAGAAATCAATGGTAGTTTGAAGGATATTTTGCCTTCTCCCTGCCAAGACTTCACTCCCCAGGTACTTTGATCTTCATCAGTCCCTAGGAGACATCGTTCTGCTGCTGCCATGCAAAGTGGTGGTGACTGCAGTAAGATAACTTATTCCTCTTCAATGCCATGATGTTTTATTTATAGCGAATCAGTAGATACGAATCAGAAAAAGCAAAAGTAATAAAGATTTTATTCAACAGTGATAAAAGTCTTCACAGAGCTAATGTAACAGCAGTTTGGTATCAAGACAGTGAGAGCTGTAGGCAGCTGCAAATTGATAGCTGCAGAAGGTAACAGCTGCCCAGAGAGAACTGAGAGTCCTAATCAAGGCCTTATTTGTTCAAAAATACTGAATTGTTGATATATAGCTCATAATTCAAAAGACAGACCAACCCCCTTTCCCTGTGTTTTCATTAATTATTCCTGTGATTTAGAGACTGATCTTTGGATATTTGTTGTCAGCATCATAGACATTCAGGGTAAGAATATTGTAAGAATTTATTTCTTATGGTTTTATGTTTTTTTAATCCTTCCCAGACCCCTCGTGTACTGCTAGATTCAGCTAATAAACTTCCCTTGTTCCTCTTGCAATAAATAAATAAACTGAAACTTTGATCTATTTTTTTGTGTTGGCTTGCTGTCTTCACTCAATGCAAACAAACTTGTGCTCTCCCTTCCTTGATAGGAAACCAGAGTTCTGCAACCTAAATATTCAAGCTCAGTTTTTATAATGCATCTTGACTACACAAAAAACTAGTGTGTTTCCTAATGGAAACATTAACAATTCATAGAAGCCCTCCTTGATTTTATTAAAAAGTAACTTTTCTTTTTACAGGAAAGTCGAGTGTTAAGGACAGTACCTTTGCTAGCTGCTTGTCTCCCTCCAGACAAGTGCAAAATATTGGTCGGCCGACGTTTTAGTGAAGACAGGTGAGCAGGATTGCCTGTGCATTTTCTGGTCCTGTAAATTACATACATTTTGTGTTGGTTACTTGATTAATAGCCAGCAGTTTTCTTAGTCTTTATTTCAAGCATACAGATTCACTTTTGATACAAGCTTCTGACTTCCAGCAAAGGCAAATTACATGTCTTTATCTAGGTTTTACTGTGTGTTTTTGGAATGTTCAGATGGTTACTCTTCAATTCTTTGGTTTTTCCAGTTCTCTTCTTACCTGGTACTAGGTTTGTCTTGCTATTCGCTTTTTGCATTTTCTTGTCTGCAAAACCATTTGGTATTACTGAAATATAAGTAATAGTTTTTACTTGTGTGTTGGAGATTGCACTTGATAAGGGAGTTCTGTGATAAAAATATATACATTTGACTGAAAATATATGAAAATATACATAAAAGTGTATCTTTTCAAACTCTTCCCCTTTCTCATAAAATTAATTAAAGGAATTAATTAAAGCAAAGCATTGAGATTTTTATTTTTTTTAATTATTGTTCTGGAACATTAGACAATATTGTCCAAATCTCCCTCTTAATGTCTTCATTAGGTTCACCTAACTCTTAGAAACTAGTTTTTGGAGTAATTACCAGTGAAATTTCACCACATACATTTTTGATAAAAGCAAATAAAAATCAGAAATACAAGGAAATTAATTCTAAAACTGAGTTTAATTGTTGGAGAAATTTTTTATAGAGGTCAGTGAACAAAAGTTTCGAGATGATTCAGAATGGTGATCCCACACTTCTGTGCTACCTGAATAGTAGCTAGAGCACATAAAAATGCATTGCTTCTCTATGGATTGCTGTAATGGTAACTATAATATTTATCTAAGTAGTACTGGGCTACAGGGAAATTGTATTGACTTCCCATTAAACCTGAAAATGAAGCAGCTTTTCATACTGCTGTGCACAGGGTAGAACTCTGTCGATAGTCTGCTTCTAGTAGCCTTCCTTAGAATTTTTTTTAGAAGTGATGATTACAGTATTGAAGCTTCAACAAGTTTGAAATGAGACATATTTCTCTAAGCTAAATAATCCTCTTTAGGTCAAAACAAATTATAGACCATCTCAGCTTCAAAATAGTTAAAATAGTAACCATAATAACCTTGTTCCTATTAAGTTTTTTCCATTAAAAACACTGGACATGGTGAAAGAAATGAAAGTTTTTCTTAGGTTAATATGAACTTTGGTGATCTGACTTACCAGGATACAGTGCAAAAAGTATTTAGGTTGTACTCACTGCTTCACTCTGAGAATCTGCAGTATGCCTGCTTTGTATTGTGGATGTGAGTGAGACTGCAGAAATTGAGAGTGGTCAGTCATGGAGTTCATTCCCACTTTCCTGGGGTGAGGAAGGATGAGAAGGGGAGAAAAGTTATTTTCCAGCGTTGAAATGTGTTAGTTCCACATATTTATTTATTTTTTAACTATATATGAAGTCTGCCTATGTTTTAGTCTATATTCCTTATTTGCAACTAGGACTTAGTACTTGAATAGCGGTTTAGAGGATCATATCAGTATTATTTTGGACTTCTATCATCCTTTCAGGCCAAAAAGTGGGTAGATGTATTCAGAGAGCTCACATTTATCACCTGGAATTGTTTTAGTTCCCTCTCTGTTCTGATGTTCAAGGAACAGGCATTGCCAGACAGAGGTAGAAACATGTCATGTGAATGGGGCAGGCTGTACTGATCCCTTCTTTTCTGTTAGAGTGACAATCTCTGCTAATGGGTTATGTAAAGCCTCATCAATTGCAGTGGTCATACTCATATTTTGTGGCATATTTAAAATGAATTAATGAGTTCCTTTTACTTTGGTCCTACTTTAGATAGCTGGGAATCATTTGCATTAGAATGTAGGTAGCAGGAATTCATAACGTAAGCAAAGAATCTACTAGCTGCAAGACTTACCATCTAGATATGAACAAGGTCTAATCAGATCTGTGGTTGCAACTCAAGAATTTTGTGCCAAAGGTAAAAAATGACACAGAGAGGAAGACTACTCCAGAGACCCCTGCTATGACCACGAGGGGTCAGTGTTCATGCAGAGATGGATGGAAACTTGCACTGAGCCTGTTTGAATAACCTCGCTTCTTGTATGAGTATGCATGACTCTGTAAGGCATACGTATAACTTTGTGTAACAAATAGCTGCCTGCATTTAGCTGCATTACACAAATAGGAGGAGCGATACCCCTCACGTCCAGCTTTGTAATAAAAGGCATACCTGCTTTATAACCTTTTGCAGGCTGTAAAGTTTGTTTCCGCACATCATATTAAACTGAACAGGGCTTGGGTTTTTTCCTGGATTTCTTAAAAGTCATGCTGTCTGCAAGCAATTTGGTAGTTGCTTTACAAGCAACCTAATCAACCCTGTGCCATGTTATGAGAAGACGTCTTTCTTCAAAGAAGTGTTTTTAAAGTATCGTTGTGAAGCACAGTAAGAGCATACATTTGCTTTTTTTGAGGTGTCCTGCTTTGGGCCAGGATAGAACTAATTTTCTGTCTTGTTGCTCTCAGCTAAGTCTATTCTAAGTAGCTGTACTTGCTGAAATTAACAGCAAATTTCTCAGCCAGTGTCTCCTTCTAGGACTGGTAATGCTTGATGTTTATAGTTGCAGCTTGAGAATGGTCTGCAGAACCAAGGCCTCTGCTTGGTTCTGTGGAACGTCTTATGCTCTGGAAAGAGTAGGGGTATAAAGGGTCACACCTGCAACCCTCCTTTAGGAAGGAGTGGACAAGACAGGTGACCAAAATTGACCAAACAGAGTATTCCATCCTGTACACGTCATAGTTGGTATAATCTTGAGGGATCATGAGGGTCAAGCACCTTCCTGCTTTCCTTCCTTGTTTGGCATCCTGGGAGGATTCTGTCTGTTTGTCTGCCTGTTGGAGAGGGATTAATAGAGAGCATCTGTTATTTGGTTAATTGCCTGCCCAGCATTAAACTGTGACAGATTTATGGTGCCCAGTGTGGGGCTTTAAGCGTATTATCTCTAGTGCAGGTTTAAATTTTGACTAATTTGCCTGAAAAGGTTGAATTCCAACTCCAGTTGGAGGACACCCAGATGGCTCCACTGAGCATAAATCAGACTTTTTCCTTTGAAAGTTTCACAGGGTTGGAAATCAATCAGATTGTGCTGTACCTGTGGTGTTTAGGATATGCAATATGCTGCTTTGTGGCCAGGATTAGCATTGATAGGTGTTGTATCTTTGGTAAGCCCTGCTTAAGAACCATAGCTTTGATATAGTCTTCAATACTGATACAGGGTGGTACATGGTGCAGTGGTGTTTCATACAGAAATAGAAAACCTGTTGGTAATGACACTTTCAGTTTTATTTTAGGAAATTATACCACTCTATTTTATTTTGGGATGAGTCCACTGAATCGTGGTCAAAATAATTTTGTTTCTGAATTTCCTGCAGGGTGTTATTAGTGTTTCTCATGTATTGGGGAGGAATAATACAACTATTGCAATTTTGAGAGTGAGCACATCTGTTTGGAAATTCAAAGTTGCTGCTCAGAGACTGAAAGGTGCCCCTCATGAAGAGAGCACCACTTCTTGTCCCCCCACTTGTCCCCTCCATATACAAGGCCATGACTGATACAGACAGTGAGCATTGCCAGCCAGCTGCTACAGCTGCAGCTGCTACCTCCCCCGACAGATGCTGCCACTATTCCAGTTCAGAAGGCAAGCCCTGCTACTGCTGCTGCAGCCTCTCCCCCTCAATCTATACCACTACTAGTTGGCTCTGTGACTAGGAGAAGAGAAAAAAAAATCAGATCTTAGCCCTTGTACTCCAGGGTAAAAAGTTTTTACATGATCAGGGGATGGAGGATATAACCTCTCTTTTTCAAACAGCTAAGGCAGTGTTATCAGAGGAGGAGGACTCAGAACCATAAGTCTATGTTCAATCCTATACTATAAGGGACTTGCGTATTCTGAGAAAGGACTTCAGCTGTCTTTCAGGTCAACCACTTCTCATTTGGTTGCTCCGATATTGGAATGATGGGGCTCATACCATGGCATTAGATGAGAGAGAAGCCAGGGAGCTGGTATCCCTGGCCAAAGATTGGGAAAAAGGCCGGAACTATCAGCCAATGGAGGCAACTTTTGTCAATTGTAAAGGAAAGATATCCCTTTAGAGATGGAATAGACTGCCCACAGATCACAGCAGCCATGCTGGACAAAGCTGGCAGATCAGATTGTAGATCCTTATCAAATGCCATGCCCTGTGCAGCCTATGCTGCAAAAGTTTGTGCATGCTGCACCACCACTGTTTACCCACACTGACCTTAATGTTAGTGGTTCCTGGAGACTTCAAACCAGCTGTGAATGATGTGCTTGTACAAGGATGAGAGTACACAGATGCTGTCACTATTCCTCATCAGGTTTGGATATCAGCCATAAAAGAAGTGACTGAGGGACTGTGTAAACCCCACTCATCTCCAGCAGGGGTAGAGGGCTGCATTGCAGCCTTTGAGAGAAACAGAATACAATAAGATGCATCCTATGGTCTCTCCTGCATGGTTGTGGACGGGAAATTAAAAGGTGGGATAAGAAACATACTGCTCACCTACAGGCATGAGAATGTGAGCTGGTAGGTAAAGCAAATGGAAGAGGAGGTCCTTGTAGGAGGATGGCTGCTCAAGTCTCCAGCGTGGGGTTACCCACTCCAAGTATGTGGGTGACTCAAGATCCCTGCACATCAGGTATTGAGTAACGAGGGTGCAGGCCTCAGTAATGCACTTGCTGACAGTGCTGCATTCAAGCTTAGAAGTGCCCTGCTTCCAGCCGGGAAGAGGGAAGGGACAACTGAACATATTGGACTGTGTGGATTCGATGGCCTGGCACATTAGAACCCCAGAAGTATAAAGCCGTGGTAGACACTGGTGCACAGTGCACCCTAACGACATCGAACCAAAAGGGACAGAATCCGACACTATTTCTGTAGTGATGGGGGGATCCAGAGAACTGAGCATTGTGAAGGCTGATGTGAGCCTCACTGGGATAAGGTGGCATATGCACCCTATAGTGACTGGTCCAGATGCTCCATGCATCTTTGGTATAAACTACTTCAAGGGAGGTGACTTCAAGAACCCCATAGTGAATCAAGTCAATTTGCAGAGGTAAAAGCCATCCAGCTGGCACTGGACATTGATGAAGAAGAAAAATGTCAGAGACTTTATCTCTATACTGACTCATGGGTGGCAGCAAATGCATTATAGGGGTGGTTAAAGCAGGAAAACAACTGGCAATCTATAGGTAAACCTCTCTAGATTGCTGAACCGTGGCAAGACATGGTTGCTCACTTAGACAAACTGTATATAAAGGTGCGTCACGTAGATGCCCGTGAATTTTTAAGTTGAGCTACCTGGAGTAACTAACAAGGAGCAGACGAGGCTGCTCAAGTGTTCCAAATAGATTTGAACTGGGAACAGAAAAGTGAACTGTTTTTAGCTTGGTGGGCCCATGATTCTTCAGCTCATCAAGGGCAGGAAGGAGGATTAATAGAGTGCATCTGTCAGTCGTTTAATTGCCGGCCCAGCATCAAACTGTGACAAGAAGCTATGTGATTGTTGATGTACTTTCTAGTTTCCACCAGCAATGTGTGGGTTGGAAAAGAATAGAAATACTCTTAAGTTTCTGCTTGCACTTATCTTACATCTGAACAGTGCCTGCAGGTGAAGCAGTGAATGGTGGTATTGTAAAAATAGTCCTTTTTTTGAATTATTAAGATTTTCTGTTCAACAATTTTTCAGATTTACAATGAGCCCAGTATCATGATAGCATGGCAGGCAGGAGTGTAGAGAGGTGGGATTAGCATCACTGGCTTATTGAAGGTTGAATAGAATCTATGTAGAATCATAGAATGGCTTAAGTTGGAAGGGACCTTATAGATCATATACTCACCACCCTTGTACTGAAGAACTTCTTCCTAATATGCAATCTAAACCTATTCTTCCTTCAGTTTAAAACCATTTTCCCATCTCCTACTGCTGGACACTTTTATGGAAAGTGTCTCTCCAGCCTTCCTGTAGGTTCCCTTCAGGTATTGAAAGGCAGCTACAAGGTCTCCCTGCAGTCTTCTTCAGGCTGAACAATCCCAAATCCCTCAGCCTCTCCTCATCGCAGAGGTGCTCCAGCCCCCCTGGATCATCTTTGTGGCCCTCTTCTGGACTCGTTCCAACAGATCTATGTCCTTCTTATTGTGGGGACACAAGAACTGGATGGAATATTTGAGATGGAGTGTCACGAGTGCAGAGTAGAGGGGTGGAATCACCTCTGTAGATCTACTGGCCATGCTCCTCTTGATGCATCCTAGGATGCAGTTGGCTTTCTGAGCTGTGGGATCGTGCTGCCTGCTCATGTTGAGCTCCTCGTCAATCAACAACCCTGTAATTGTCAAATGCTTTGAGTGTCTGACATACCTTACTAATATAGATGCTGAGCCTGTTAAATATAAGCACCTTTTATATACCTGCTAGAATACCAACATAGTCAGGCAGAGGGCTCCAATCATTTAAAGTGGAATTTTCAAAACTTGTAAGCTAAGCAAGCTTTCTTCCTTTCACAAAGTCAGACTGATAATTGGAGTCTGACTTCATGAAGTGACCACATAAAATTGATAAATTGATAGTTAGGATTAAACAGACCTACCAAAACAGTGTGGGTAGGACTCTGGCCAATTTCTAAATTGGCAGTAGTTTCTGTTATTTCTATTTACTCCTGTTACAAGGCTGTTGGTTCTGACGTGTTCATGTTGCAAACCACAGCAGTATATATACAGAATATAACTATTGCAAAATATGTTTTATCAATAAATTATTACTAGAGACTCTTCTAACAGCCTGAACCTTAGATTTGTGGGTCTTCTTTGAATCTTTTGAATCTTGAAAGGAAAATGTGAAAGTTATTTTATATTGATAGATGAGAATTTTTTTATTCCATATTCATGGAAGAAATTGATTTCTTAACTGTTATGATGGTAATGTGTGTAACTTGAAGGTCTTAAAATTGGTAGGAAAATGTTAATATCTTTTCTTTACTATTTCATCAATTTTGTTTTCTTCTCACTTAAAAATGGGTTTTCTGATGACTTTAGTTGATTGCTTCATGTCTTTTGTTCTTTAAGAGTGCATTTCGTACTGACAATTTGTGTAACTGATATTAATTCTTTTCAGCCCATCAGCATTCAGATTGCCATAATTTAGGCAGAATTTCATTCCCCTTTTTTCTTCCCTCCTTTGGTATATTCACGTTATAAATTCCAGATGTCTTTTGTCTTTTTTCCATTCTTTGCCTAAGTCTTCTAGCAATCCAGATAACATTCCCTAATCTTTCCTCCCTTATAATATTATTTCATCTGGTTATTTTACAAATCCCTTACTATTTTCATTAGCTACCATGTATTCAAGCCCTTCATGTTTAACTTAAGATTTCAAGGTCTTCCGTAATTGATGGTATCTCAGATTCTCTAGCATTAGTTAGGATATTTTCTGCTTGATCATTCTTGATCAAAACATATTTTATTAAATCAATATCTGGTTCAGTGTTTCTGCTTATCAAAGGCATTTATAATTCTTCAAACACAATGTTCTCTTAGATTTCTCAATACTCCCAGTTCTCTCTGCAATTTTCAGCAGCTTACTCCTTTCTGCTCTTAAGCTATTGTTATGTGGTTTCCAGTTTGTGTTTTTTGCTGACATTATCAGTCTCAAAGCCATTGCTACAACTGACCTTCCCATTCAGGACAGAACTTAGTTTCTGTGCTCATATTAATCTCTCCTTCAATTCTGCTATCTTTGTAGCCAAGCGTTTAAAAATTTTCATTTCAGTTAATGCAGTGTATTTGGCAACCTAAACTGCTACCACCATCAAGACTTAATTTCTTGAAACACGCATATCTTCTTCCAACTATTTTGGTGTCTGTCCTCAATGATTTTTCTAGGATAATGCTGACAGAATTTAGTAGTGAGATTTTTCTCATTACCTTATTGACTTCGCCTCATTTTCCTCTGCAGTGGCAAACAAGGATAATTTTCTCATCTGTTCTTCTAGCTCAAGTATTTAATCTAGTGACATGTTAATCACAAAGTCTCTGATTGCTCTTGGCCTAGTCTCATCTTCTCTACTACTCATCTTTCAAAACTTTGTTTTAATCTTGGGATATCTTCAAGTTTTGTGATTCTGTGGTTTAGTATTTTGTAATATTTGCTTCAGAGGGCTGTTCTCTGGTTCAGGTTTGTATATTGGTATCATAAAGGACAACTTCTTTTCTCTGCATTTGATTTTTACTGATTCTATACGTGTGGTTGTACATGGACATATGTATGGACATGCTGTCCATACATGTGGTTGCCCAAATGCTGAAAGCTTGCATATATTTGCTCTTTTGAAATAAAAGGAGAGGTTTTATCTCTCTGATACGTTTGGTTGACAGTTACACTTTAGGTTAATTCTTGCCTTCTGTCTGTATCAAATATTGTACTGTACTTTTCTTTGGTCTTCATAAACACAACGGTCTTTTCCCATGAAGGCCCATCCAACATCCTGTTGAACAATTGTTTTCTCAGCTTATTGATCTGCTTTGTCCTGATTGTTTGACAAGTAAGGATACTATGTCTCTTTTTGTCTGGCTGAAAATAAGTATATTCTTTCCAGAGTTTTTATTTGCTTGGTGTCCTGTCATTTTATGGCGTCACTGTCAGTTTATGGAACTCAATATGGCTGGCAGCTGGTCATAAATGGTGTCCCCCAGAGTTCAGTGCTGGGGCCTGTTTTCTGTAGTATCTTCATTAATGATTTGGATGAGGGTATTGGGTGTACCCTCAGTAAATTTGCAGATGACAGACAGGTGGCTGCATCGATCTGCTGGAGGGTAGGGAAGCCTTACAGTGGGACTTAGGCAGGCTGGATCAATGGGTTGACAGTCAGCTTCAGTTGGTTGACAGTTGATTTCATATGAGGCAGCAGTGTGTGCAGGTGGCCAAGAAGGCCAATGGCATCCTGGCTTGTATTAGGAACACTGTGGCCAGCAGGAACAGGAAGGTGATTGTCCCTCTGTACTCAGCTCTGGTGAGGCCACATCTTGAGTCCTGTGTTCAGTTCCGGGCATCTCACTACAGAAGAGACACAGAAGTGCTGGAGCGTGTCCAGAGAAGGGCCACTGACAATTAAGAACTTAGTTTAACAATTGCCATGGCTACAGTTGAATGTTAAAAAGCTGCACATCTTTTTTTCCTGTTATGTAGATATGAATAAATTGTGTGTATTTGTAGCTTCATCAGAGTTTCATTGTAATACATTTCTTTGAGATTTTTATTTCAGGATTGAGATTCATGGCTTTGAAGTCCTGATCATAAAAAATACACAGGAAGCTTTTGATAACTGTTGTTAATAGTGCATGAATATGTGACACAAAATAAATGAAAGACTTGCTTAGTGGATTGTCTTCATGGATATTAGCTTAACATAAAACAGTTTTGTATTTGCTCTTCTGTATTTGCTAGGTCCATTTTTATAGTGAGAAAGCTGTTACTCAGAAATTTATATCATTCTTTTCCTGAGTCTTTGAGAAAGACCAAGGATAAACAGATTATTTTGAGAGATTTTTTTCAATATGTAGCAACAGTTTCCTTCATTATTGCCCTAACTGACACATAGTTGTGAACTCTTAAAAAAAATGAGCCTCTGATCTCTAAGAAGAAAAGTACTTGTTTAAAGTGAGACTGTGTTTAGAAATTCAGATTCTCAGTTTCCTCTTTAAATACTCAGACATATTTTCAGCACATCTATTCTGAAGTGGAAGGCAAAATTAAAAGTCATGTTAATTCTGTGAAGTTAGTCATGCTTCAAGCTATGAAGGGCTTATGCAAAAGTCCTATGTAAAGACCTAGGGACTATGACATGGCATAGAAATTACTTAGTTGGCAACACTGACCAGCAGCAACACTGTTCTTCGTCCTTCCCTTCGCAGTTTAGCCTCTTGAGCTTACTGCTTTACCATTCCCAGCCTTGACATTGTCTTTGATATGTCTGCTGGTACACACAGCCACTTTCTAGCATTTACAGATGAGACTGAGGTTTCAAACATGGCAGGAAATTCTGATGTTCTAAATGCTGCTGAGAAGACACACAATTAAAGAAGGAACTTCTGTGGAATTGTTCCTGAATCCAAGTTGTCATAAACTAGCAAGCAAATTCATTTGTGGAGACATTCCATAAAGAAAGTTTTGTTGTGAGGCATGAGATCCAGCTATCTTGTCTACAACAACTGCTGCCCTGAGCACAAGCATCCTCCTGCATTCTTCATCTCCATTGCCAAAAAACTACATCTTGATGACAGCCATGTTGTATTTCACCCTGTCGGAAGTCACAAATGCTGTGAAACTGCACTACTGTATGTCACCAGATGATAAGAAAAGCAGTAAGGCCACATTTTTAACTGTAGGCAACAGCTGTATGAAAGTCTTCTGTCACCATAATAAGTTGTTTTTCATAGCTTGATCTAGCTTATTCTGACGTGACTGCATGTGCTTCTTCTCTCAGCTTGTCCTTGTGCTTATCCTAAGTTGGCTTTCTTCTCCTAACTTGTCTCTGTGTTTCTGTTTGGTTTAATTTCCCCACCTATATGAGTCTGGCTGGGCTACAAAATTGTGTTCCTGAATTTGAATAAAAGCAGCTTGAATTTGAAACAAATACCACCCCAGAGGTTAACGAGCTTACAGAAGAGTAGCTACAAGCCTGGTGAGACATACCCAGTACCTCTCAGCTTTTTGCAATTTGGAGAACTTAGGATCAGAGATGTGTCTCGATTATGAGTTACTTATCTGTTTCTCAATACAGTGATCTACTATGTATGGCCTGAAATTTGGGTCTAGTGATTCTAAACAAGGCGGTCTGGACTGTTATCTGGCCTGGTGCTGAGTTTTTGATTCCACCCTTGTTTTGCAGGGGAAATATGGGCAGGAATAAAAAAGCAAAAATACATTTTACTGCATATCACAGGGCTGAGCAAAGATCTTCTGCTATGATCTAGGTAGTTTCATTTCAGTCTTTTAATATTTCATGAGTCATCATGAATACAAACATCAACCTTAATGAAATTGTCTCCTGTATTTTTAGTAAGCCATACTGTATGTCTCAAATTACTCCTGTACTTAAGCAATAGAAGAATTATTGCTATGAGAAAAAACAACTTCCCCAAACACTGTTTGCATGTTTTTTTGTGGTAGGATTATTTGTACTTACACTTAAAAGTAAAGCTCTGTGAAATCTAATTACTAGTTCTTGTACTTACATGATGTAGTAAACTGAAGCATACAAATGAGTAATGTAGGGGATCAGGTTTTCAAAAGAGCTCAGCATGCAAGAGCTCTATTTCATCTTGATAGTATAATGGCTTTTCTACAATTGTTTCCTATAAGGTTACCTTACATTTGAGTCTTGTAGAGAAAATCCAGCTCTGTAGCAGTATTTCAGAAGTAATTTGTGATTAAATACAGTGTATTGCAGTGTTTACCCAAAGGAAGCATGTCAGAAGCATATTCAAAGTGCCTGTGAAATGTGATATTGTTGATAATGTACTTGCCTTTTAAATGCCATATCAGTTTGTTCAGTTAGCAGGTTAATTTTTATTTACCATGTACAAATTCAGTCTTCTACTTTGCTTTTTCATTTATTTCACAGATCTGATTACATGCAGCTGAAGGTTGGACATAAAAACTAGTTACAGGACAAATTGTTAATGGTGGTAGTAGGAAAGTAGAAAGTCTAATTGCATCAGTAACAAACTAACAGGAGCAAAGCCTGAAAACCCAGGAAACAACATGCAGTGGAATTAACAAGATGCATTTTTAGATAAATACATAGAAATTTTTTTTTAAACTTATTTTATATAAACTGTACCTGTTTGTAAGCAAATCATTAGATATTTATTTTATTCCTTGTGCTGTTGAAAGAATGAAGAACAAATGTGTTTTATGAATGTTTACACACTGTTTCAACTACATGTTGCTCTTTTCCTTCAATCACATAAATCACATTTTATAACCTCTGAGGTACTGAAATTTATTCAAGAGAAGTAATGAAATCTTTCTTACAAGGCCAGCTTTTTCTCAGCTTCTCCACCACTAGCCTGCTTGAGTAGGTTTTTTTAGACTTCCAATACTACTGAAAAGACAATGACTTTCACTGATTTTTATGTCTCTTTACAGTGGTGTCCTGCAAAGATTTCAGGAATTTCTGTGTACACAAAGTGAACAATTAATAGACATTACTTATTCCTCTGGAATTATTGCCAAATATAGAAGCCAACAGAAAGGAAGAAGAGAATGTACAGGTTTAGGAGCTGTAACTGTCAAAGTAGTCATGTAAAAAAAGTTAGAAAAAATGGAGATGATAAAATATTCAAAACTGCTCTGTAGACATTGCTGATGTTCTTCATACACCGAGGTTCAAAACAGGGATTGTACTATTGTTGTGCCTAGTGTATGGATACATTGTGCTACAATATATGTTAAATTCCAGTAAGCAATTAAAAACATCTTTGGGTCACTTAGGCATTAGGAATTTAATGATCAAAGCATCAGAAAATATTCTTAGTATATGGCTTTATCAGGCTTTTGCTGATTACTTTTGTGGGTGATTCTTTTCCTCCCCCCTTGGGAACTGAGGTAGAGCCAACAGCTTGAGGTGTTGGAAAGTGGTAGCTTGAGTAGGGGAGTTTTAAAAAAATTAATTAAAATTTGGAGAGGATGAATGGGAGTTAGTAACTTGAAATATCTGCAAGTATCTATTTTTTTGTGAAGACTTTTAATAATTATTGTCAATTTATGTGTCTGTGCATTGAAGGTATCCTGAATTAGCAACTGTGTGCAGAAATCCCAATACTCTAATTTTGTATCCTGGGGCTGAAGCAACCAATTTGGAAGAAGTTGTTGTGGTGTCTTCTAATCCATCTGTTATGATCATCATTGATGGAACATGGAGTCAGGCTAAAGATATATTTTACAAAAATTCTCTCTTCCGGCTTCCCAAGCAGGTGAGTTATAATACATAAAAATAAAAATTTTAAGTGTGTTTAATAGAAGCTTGCTTTCTGACCAGCCAGAAGGGAGTGTTTTTGTGAGAACAAAAATCATGGAAATCTTTTTTGCCTTCCCAAATGTAACCAGCTGACATGATAGGAAAGCTTGAACAGCTAAACTACCTATAAGATTGTGAGAAAGTTGACTGTAAATATTGGGGGTTTTCACTTTGACACTTGAAATTTGTTTTATTTGTTAACACATCTAATTTCATAGTGAGCCATTGTACAAAATTACTGGCTAGCATAGAAAATTTTTGCCAGTTGCCCAAGATGTTAGAGCATACATAATGAAATAAGCATTTAGTCCCTTTGCAGTGGTATTTTGCATTGTACTAACAGGAAAACTGAAAGTAGAATTTTGTAGCTTGTTATGAAAGTACCACATCCTTTCCCACGTATTTGGTCTCCAGCATGTTAAACACAATCAGCAGCAAATAGTGCCCATATATTTTTGTGGGGTTTTGCTGTTTTTTTTTTTGCTTTTTGGAACATCAACACCTATCCACCTGTAGTGTTAATAAAACTTAATCTGTGGTTATACAATTATTACATCTGTTCCTCCCCTAGTGAAAATGCCCTAGATTGTACTTCAATAACACTAGTGGACAAAAATTTCTGTTGCTGCGTTGTGGATAGAATGACACTACTTTTCAAGGAAATTTTGGTGAATAATTGAGTGTGGCTTTGGCACAGAAGTGTTGAATGTAAGTTTTGAAGGTAAAACTTCTCTCCTGTGACTCAGTTGCTGTTACTAAGTTTTCTTTTGTTATTTGATTGAACTCCTTTGTTTTTATGTCATCGGAATACACCAGACACCATTTCTTTATGTACTAAAATGTTATGTGTGAGTTAAGTGATCGAAGTAGAGATGTTCTATGAAAGAATTTAATTTCACATAACCGCAGTTTTATGTCTGCATTGTGCCTTGTTCATAACCAACTTCTAAATCCACAAATTGGAACTGATCAGATTCTTTATAAGTCTTGGAAAGGAAACATTTTTTGTTTGTTTGTTTTATAGTGTGTCATATGCTTGTCAATGTAATTAGTTAAGTTTGAATTTGTTTGGAATCAAATTGCTGCCTAAAGTTTAGTATTGCCAAACTTTGTCAGGCTCCCTCCCATGTTGGTTCTTACAACAAGATTTGATTCTTGATTTTGCTCCCAACAAGCTCACCTATGGTCATACTGGTAGAAAGCTGAGACAAGGCAGAGCATGGAGATCATGGGGTGTAAAAGGGCCTCTTGCCCTTTTGAAAGAAAAGATGTGCACCTTCTGAATTGTCAAATGCCATGAACACAAGCTCTGGTATGAGTAACTGTCTTAACTCCAGTGTTTGATCTGTTTTATAACTACTATGCAGTTTATAATTTATTGTACTTTTTGAAACTTCTGGGAACTGCAGACTTTTGGTGTGAATTCACAAATATTAGAGAGTTATAAGCTACTTGTTTCCATTAGGTAGCTTGACTTGGCTGTCTGAAAGCATGTATAAAAGCAGTTTTCCCATGGATCAAAATGGGGCAGAACTTGTCCTGATCACTTGGATTCTTATAGATGGCATAATGCCTGTAAAATATTTCTACCCATGTATTGTTGTAACAGTGAATCTTAGAGGCAAGTTTTTCAAGATGTATAAAAATAGTGCCCACACGGTGGTGTAAACAAGGATTTTATTTCTATTTCCAAAATGTTTTTATAAGATTAGGATTTTTTGTCCAGCTGTAATTTGTTTACAAAGCTTCCATTTTCAGTTTGGGACAGTATTGAAAGTATTTGTAGGAAAAGTACTAACAGTTTTGCTAATGGACAAAATTCTTTTCATAGTATGATCACCTCTCTGTCAGTGAAGAGATTATTACCCCTTCAGGAGGGGATAGGAAGTGGCAGTTTTGCAAACATAAAAACCAAAGCGTTATGACTATGAATAATTTAAATGGACTACTCTTAGTCAGTATGGTGCTAATTCAATGAAAAGACTGTAAGTCTTATGAGTAACTTTAAGGGATGAAGTCTGTTTCATATCAAACCTGTGAGTTACTTTTAGGCTGTTAATATACTATAGCAATTGGGTTATATTGATGTAAATGAAACGGAAGAGTAGATTCTAGGCTTTAGTTAAATTATTTTTGCTTGCACAAGGTGTAGGCAAAAAAATTGAAATTTGCATCTAGGAACTTAGATTGCTGATTCCAATGTATTTCATGTTATTTTTCGTCATATTTATTAACAGATTTTGTGGAATTTATTTTATGGCAATCCCCTTCAAATCCTAGAGAATATTTCTTATACACTGAGATGCCTGACCACAGGTACATGACTTGCCCTTAAGTGCTAAAGTGTTTCCATTCATAATATCTTTGGACCTTACCAGACTGTCCAGCAGTAGTCGTGCTCTTTAATTGTAGTAGTTGTTAGAAATCACAAATCCTTTGAACTGGCTGCTGTCAATTGCAGAGAAGTCTGCTGGAATTGAATCATAGAATTAATGAATGTCTAAGGTTGGAAGGGTTCTTGAAAGGTCATCTGGTCCCCCTTTTGTAGGAAAGGAAGCCTGGCTGAGGTTTTCTAGCACCTTCTCCAGTCACATCTTGAAAGCCTTTAATGATCGGTACCCCTCTCTTTCCCTGGGGAGGTTTCTCCAGTGATTGATTGTTCTTACTGTAAAAGATTCTCTTATATTGAGATGAAACCTGTCCTAAGTGCAACTTGCACGTGTTGCTTCTTGTCTGTTCCACATTGCTCCTTGTGAAGAGAGAGCCTATGTACTCTTTGTTGCTGCCTTTTAAGTACTGGAATACTGTGATTAAGTCTCCCCTGAGCCTTCTCATTTCCAGGGAGAAATGACAAGAAGTATTGCCATGTCAGATAGTAATAAAGATGATGCACCCTTCAAGTCTGAAGTTACTCTGGTGTTTAATTCCATTTTCAAATGTTGGCACTTTGAATCTTAAATTACATTTGCATTACACTTGAGAGGATTGTGTTCCTGAGGGCTGTGTACAAACAAACTATGTTTGTACTTGTGATAGTTTTGAAGCAATTGGTTTAAATGAGTCTGCCTTAAATGAGTCCCGGTAGCACTCTTACCACAGCAGTGTGTGGTCACAGCATGTGCTGTGTAAATGTGGTTATCAGCCTGGTAGACAGTGGCTTAAGCCAATGCTGCTAAGTATTAAATGAATTGAACCTAGCTATATAAATACATGATCTGAGCATTTGCTGAAAGTTAAAGGGAACCCTGTATTTTGGGGGTATTATATCTGTATTTTGGCAATTTACTTGCCTAATTTTTTTAATGTGTTGTAGTGAAGTGCAAAATCAAATTAGTATCCCTGAAACTGTTAATTTTTTTGCGTTATTAAAATGATAGTAAAAATATGGATTATTTAACATGATTCTTCTAAAATTCTGAAATCCTACCACATGAAAAAGTGTAAGAGAAAAAGACTTTGAAGTGGAAGGACAATTAAAATTAATATAATGAAAGTAAGGTATGATACTATGCCAAGAAGCTCTAGGAAAAGTGAGCAGTAGTACTGAGTCTACTGCACAAGAAGTACTTCACCTTTTGAGACAGAGAGATGTGCTTCAGCATGCAAAACTGAATATTAAACACTTGCTGGGTATTCCTGTTGTTCCTCTTGTGGCTAATTGTTGATTTCTCTCTATACATCTGTCTGGAAATCTAGTTTTTTCCAAAAGTGACAGAACATAATAGAATTAGTTCACTAAAGACAAAAATTGATATTTAAGGCTGCAATGATATTAATGATAAAATGACAGCAGAAAGAGACAGTGTTTACATGCTTAGAATTAATATTTTGAAAAAGTCTCATTAGAATTAAAATTCTTAATCTTTGCATCTTAATCTTTTTTTGGTTCTGTGAGTGAAATGTGCTTTTTCAAAACATTCATAATATCATAAGAACCACGATATTTACTAAGCACTTTAAAAATCCAGCTGAAAATAATATGTTGCTTAACTTTAGATTTACTTTAATATTGCTTTAGATCTCATGATGAGATTAAAATGTAATTTTGTACTACAGGAAATGACAAAAAAATTGCTGTTTACAAACAAATGTCCTCTTACTGTAAGAGGTTGCTTTATCAGAAAATGAGGTATAAATCACATCTACATGTGATTTGGTAGATACTACATATGCCCATAACAGTTATTTTTGTACAGAATTTTATAAATGCAGGAGCAAAGGTAAGTGTGATGGTGTTTGAAGCTCTTTTGTTACATGACCATGGATAAAAACATACATCATAGTCCTGAAAGTGCAAAAATTGGTCTTCCAGATGGTAAATGTTAACAAGGTACTGTGTTCCTTCACTCCCTTGCAAAGTGCACAAGAATAGAATGTTTAAGACACTGCAAAAATGAACTGTCGGATGTGGTTTATCACATCTGGGGTGAGTCACAGACATTGTTTCTGAGAAAATTCATAGTTAAGAAGCAATGATGCAAATTAGCATACCCTAAGTTCTTGGGGAAAAATAAGAGCAGACAGCAGGAATAAAAAATGTTCCTAGTAGATACTTCTTTGAGTATACTTGAATTCTGCACTGCATGGATCACAGCTTTTAACTGCTGCAGTTAACATCCTGTCTGAATAAACACTGTACTTTTGTGTCCTCCTTTTAAATAGGAAAACAATAGTCTGCTGCCCCTACCCTTCTTTTTATTGGAATTACATCTCAACTTTTGTTTTAAATGGTTTAAATTCTTTTTGAAAATGAAAAATACAGTGATTTTTTAAGTATTACACTAATTAGTGTATTAAAATATTTCTTGAAACTATCATTGATTGTTTTTTACTAAATCTACTAGTGCTAAAATGCATATTTGGATTGATTTTTATTTTGTATGTCAGTTGATACTTGCTTGTACTCAAATCATAGAATCATTGAATGGTTTGAGTTGGAAGGGACCTTAAAGGTCTTCTAGTTCCAACCAGCTCTGCATGGGCAGTGACACCTCCCACTAGACCAGGCTGCTCAAAGCCTCATTCAGCCTGGCCTCTAACACTGTATAAGTTCTAAGTTAGAACTTATGCTGTAACTGCAAGCAGTCATCTTTGAGACAGGTAATGCTCAGTGGAGTCACCAGGTGACCATGGAGCAGTACAGAGGCTGTGTTCAAATGCTGTGTATGAAACTGAGTATTAAACTAGGTTTGGTCATTTTGTGATGAAATGAACTAGAGGTACTTGTTTAATCCACCATGGCTTCTAAGTAGTTAAAAAAAGCAGACAGATGGTAAAATATTATAATAAAACTGTCCGTAGGCAAACACCAGAACTCTTATGGATTCAACTCTGTTCACTCTGTGACTATTTTCTTTCATCTTTCTCCTTGAGCTAGACATCATGGCCAACACTAAAGTTTTATGGGTTTTTCCTGTTTCTACATTATTTCCTGTTTTCTTACATTACAGTTCATGTTCAGAAACATTGTAAATGGTTCTTAATCTGAATATGGAGGTTTTGTTTCATGTTTTGAAACTTTGATTTGCTAAAGCAGTTTTGTGAGATTAAAATGAGTAGAACATCATTGTATTTGCAATTTAAGAAGGCAGGGTTTTTTCCCATAAAGAGAATGAGGTAGATTTGAGAATATCTAAAGAAAGGGGCTGTTAAAGAAAAAGAAAGGGTAATGTCTGCATACTTTTTTATTACCTGTAAGTAAAAAAGAAACTCTTATAACTAAAAATCTGCAACAAATGGCCATTTCAGTATTTATTAATGTTCTGTAGGTACAGGGGAGCTATTTTAGTAATGAAGAATTTAGCAGTGCTTAATTGCATGATATACTACAAAGACAAAATTTATGCATTAGAGTATGACATTTAAGTGTGTTCCTTCATGGCTTCACTAATTTTGGATAACAGAAGTTGCTTTATTGAGATGCATAGCTTAAGGTGACTTGTATAATTTTTGACATGATTATGTTGGTTATGTCTTACTCCATGACCTGGCACCCTCTAGAGAAGCACATTATCCCAAGGTGTTTTGCATAGCCACCGCTGAGGAAGAGTCCAAAAGCATTAAGAGTATGCACTGCAGGCTTTCTTGCAACATCTGTTGTGGTTTGCAGAGGTGATAAAGCAAAAGCATTGTGTTAACTTGGAGCAGTAGATGTAATTGGCTCAGAGGGAAAACAAGCTGGTTTGTACTGCAGGCATGCTTGGCACAATTAGGCTGGTTGGTATGTTGTACGAAGTAATCACAAAGCAGTGTGAGTGAAGCTGCTTCTACTTATGAGGACATAAGCACAGTGTAGTTGGAACAGATGGATGAAAAAAAGCATTTCACCTTCTACTCCTTCAGCACTGAAAAAAGGTTGAAAAAATTACCCTAGTGAGAAGCAGACATATAAAAATGTAAACAAACTATACCAAGCACTTACTGTCTTATCCAAAGTGGGAAATTTATGAATCAGTTTCGTTTGTGTGTAAGTGTTCCTGGGCCACTGTTGTAAATCCATGCATCTGCTATCCAAACCCTGAATGGATCGGTTCTATCACCTGATACCTTGTTTTCCTTTTTTAAACAGCCAGTTAAAATCTCCTTGGGATCATTATGGTAATTCTACATAGTTGTAAAAAAAAAAAAGAAAAAGGAATAACCATCCCTTAAAAATGTGCTACACACTTGGTTTGGGGAAAATGATGGGGGAGGGATTCATGTACTGGTATTCAAAAACTGAAAAATAATTTAAAAGAAATATATCTGAAAACTGGGTATTTTCCCTGTAATTTTAATATGACACCAGTTGAGCCAGCAGTTAAGGTAAATATGATTTCAAATACTCACAAAAGGGATGTATAGTGTATTTAACTTTTACTTATTTTACTTTTTCTTCCTGAGTTCCTATGTAACATTTATACCTATACAGGCTATAGTTCCTGGACATTCTGTACTCACAAAATACTTTTTAGGCATCTCAGAACAGCGCAGTATGTTTTCACAAAGTTAGAGTATTCCAGTTGTACTCTTACCATTTTCACAGGTAGTGTAACTTTGCTTTTAGCTTAAATTGCTGTAAATCTGAATGGTGTGCCTGCTTGTGAATGAGTGGACACATTTTAAGGCCAGGACAATTGTTGCATTAATTTGCACTCTATGATTCTTTGTTGATGCACTCCTCTGCTACTTAATGGGCACAATATCAGCAGCATAATGCTAACAAATCATCCTGTCTGTTTTTACATTCATCACAGCATTGCTGTGATACAGATATTCAACATCTCAATTTCTTTTCCCATCATGCCTTCAGCATTTGTGACACATCTACTTTATTTTCCTAATACTTCCTTTGTTATATGAAAATTGGTATAATCAGCTAAAATCTGTATTGTTACAGCAAAGTTTCAACCCTTGAGGTTTACTGTTCAATTCAGCTTTCATTCCATGCTTAAATCTACTTGACTAGTTGAAGAACTAGTCCTCAAGACAATTGGTTTTAATATCTGAGTTAAGATTGTGCATGTGATTCTCTCTCCCTTCTCACCCTTCCATCCCTGAGACAGAATTTATTTCCCTAACCAGTTTCCTCAGAACCAAGGATGTGACTTAACGTATCTCCATGCAGTCCTGCTTGAGCTTTTAAAAAATGAGACATAGTTTTGAGATAAGGAAATCACTAGTTAGTCTGACTTAATGTGGCTAGTGTTTTAATAGTATGAAATTATTTCTGTATTTCGTCACCTGCAAGAGAAGTGAGAGTACTAAAACCTAACTTAAGAGTATAAGCCGAAGCACTGAGGAATGACAAGACTGGATGTGTGCAGACTTTGTTTTGTTGTTCAGAGGTTTTGGCAAACACTGTCTACAGTAGTAATTTTAGTGAATATTTAGATTTCTTGGCGATTAGTTTTGGATCAAACTTTCAATCATTTATTTTCAGTAATGCTTGGAGAAGAACAAACTTTAATAGTCAGGTTGTTTCATCTGGTGTAAAACAGGTTTCCTATATGAGCATTTTTAAGAAGGGACATGTAATTTAAAATCCTAATTATAATTTGTTGATCTATACATCTATAGATACTTGGCACACAGATAAAATATAACTGAGAAAAGGTGCTAATCTCTTCTATATGTTAGACATCATGATGGGTATATAAAGACAAGTAGCCCCGTTGAAAGGAGCTGTCATTCCTACCAATGCTTCAAACTTTCAGGACACTTCATGCAAGAGGAAGGATAGAGTATTCCAAAATAATCTTTTGGCCACAAAATTTAATTTAAGTTCTAGAGTCATCAATTTTCCAAGGACTGTCATGCCTTGTTGCCATCTCATCCAATATCCAGTGAAGACTTAGAGAGTGTCTAAGTCTGAACATCTCCATGGTCTAAGATTATTATAGTCCCTGATTGTTCCCCTAGTACTGCATGTTATTGGCTGTATTTCTGTCTGCTCTTCCACATATCCAGGGAGGCTGCAGTAATAACTGCCCCAAATAAATTATTGGACAAGGTAAGAATAGAATTAGAAGATCCATAGATAAATATGCAGTATTGTGCTAGCTCTATTGCAGATGTTGTAAATAGATGATGTTGCTCACAAGTGTACAGGAGCTATGTACCCACCTGCTTCATGGCTCCTCCCAAAGCAATTTGAAGAAGAGTGCAGGGCTTTAAGACAGCTCTCTCTCATCAGCTCTCTCATCAGCTCTACACTACCAACTCGCTTCTGAGACAAGTGTGTGTGAGTTGGCAGATAGTGCACAGTGCTGCATTGGTACTCCCTTCCACACCGTGGGGCTGTGCCTCTCCTGCCTGCCACCCGGTGCTGTATCCCTGGTCCTCCCTGCAGCATGGCAGCTGCCTTCTCCCCAGCTTCCCAAGCAAAACCCTCCTGTAGTTCTCCCCATCTGCCTTCTGTCCTCCCTGCTCAAATGGCCATGCTTATACCAGCCAAAACTGTAATTTGTGGCAAGGCTTGTATGACAAAAGGGCAGGTTCTTCCTCCCAGCTCAGGTGTCCACCTTCTCCTCCTCCCCCTAATGTCATGGTGACTGCAGGCAGGGAAGGAGCAAACATGCACATGGTCCCTCCTCCACCTCCTGAGACTGCTTTCTGCAGGGTGCTCAGGGCTTCATCTGACATCACACAGAGCCCCTGCTAATGTTCAAAGGCTTTGCAGAGCTGTTCGTGCATGAGAGCTCTCTGTCACTCCTGTGACAGGTGAGCACAATGCTGGGTGCTGGGGGGGAGCCATGCAGCAGGGAGGACCAGCGTGGAGCCATGACATGAGGTGCACTGGTACATTGCTGGGCAGCAATTGCCAATTGCTGATCCAAATTGGGTTCTCCTGATGTAGAAGCATCTAGAGGAGAGTTGGTTGTGGCAGATAGTTGGCGGTAAACTGTTGTCCCTTTCTGGGGTGCAGAGGTCACTTTTGGCACGTGTCCTTACCAAATAACCTCAATGAGACTGTGCATCATAAGAAGAGAAACTGCCTCATAGGGTAGCAGTAGCTGGCCTATTTTCATAGTGATTGTAATTTTATTTTATGTTTTGTATAGATGTCATCAAGGGAGCCCACAGTGAATTCATGCTGTTCAGCATATTCTGAAGTAATATAAAGGAGGTTTTACTAGTTAAGTGATAAAATTGCCTCATGAGATTAAGTTAGTTAGCGTTATAATGAGAAGGGCCAGCTGTGAAAAGTTGTAGAAACACTATGAAGCTCAGTAACTGGACACCAGTATAGCACAGGAAATTCCCTGTCATTAAATGGTAATGAAAGCATACTGCAAAAGTTATCCTGATTCTACTTAAAAAAACCAAAACACAAAACCCATTCTTAACAGGGCACTTTACAATCAGCAATGAGATTACTATAACCAGGTCCATTAAAACCTCAGCTCAGTGCCCAAGACCATTGAAAATATAAGTTTAATGGTAAATGCACATCTGCTTGCTTACATACTGTCTCTTTCAGGCTTACAGCCCTCCTAGTTAAAAAAAGTTGTCAAAATTTGATGAACAACTAGAAGAGGTTCAAAGAAAGCCAGCAAATGACACAAGTTTGAGGTAGGTTGCAAATAGAAACAGCAAAGACAACTGGAAAGACAACCGGTCCAGTGTAATAAAAATATATAAATGCATAGATGACACACAAAAGGTAAATATGGATCAGTTGTTGACTATCCTTGCTAATACATGAAACAAAAGGCATAAAAAGAAATAAGTAGTGAGAAATTCAGACAAAAAAACCATTGGTTCTTCATGCGTGTATTCAAGCAGTGTAAGTCTTTACAGTTGGAATGTTTTGGAAGTTCAGAAAGTAACTGACAGCATCACAGAAGAAGCATTCATCAAGGATTAAATTGTTGTTAAATACCAAAGGGTCACTTCCAGCCTGTGAGATCACTAAGTTGTTGGAGGCTAGAAAAACATTCGCAGGAAGTATTGCTGTGTGGACTTTGTTACAGGCTTCTGCTGTTTATGCTATTTTTTTTCCCATTAGGGACAGATGTGAAACCATACTTGGCAAATTAAATACTCTGTTGCCCTATCCCTCCCCCATAAGAGGAAGGGGAAAAAATAAATTGGATAGAAAGATGAAATAATGCAGGGGACAGCGAGCCAGGAGGAGATTGATACCAAGGTCTTAAGTGGGGCCTTAATTGGGTGGTGGCAGTGTAAATAAGTAGCAACTGATTGTGAGAGATGGTTACTCATTTTTCCAAGTGCCTCAGATCACAGAATTTTGCAATGCTAATGCAACTAGTGTTGGCTCCTTTGGTATTAAAGCTTGTTAAAATTGACTGTTGTCTTTCTTTATGTGTTCTTGAGATATTAATGCACAGTAATGCTCACCTTTCTCTTGCAGATTCACTAATTCACTTGCAGATTCTGTCTTTTTTATTTTTTAATATGTATTTGATAAAATACATATATGTATTTTATATTCATTTTTTATTAATTTGTTTCTTTTATTTTTTATTTTATTTGATAAAAACTACTTTTAGGAAGACAGAAGACAGCCAATATTTTACTCTTTTTTTGTTTTCTATCTGTACAGCTACTTCTGACATCCCTGAATCAGACATTTGTTTTATTTAATCTTCTCAATCATCTTTTGTGTTATTTGGTTTCCTTTTTTTTTTTTCTTTGTGGTTATGAATACTGGACTGGTTGACTTTGAAAATATCACATCTGTGATTTCCCAAATTCTATACTTGATCACATGCCTCTTTTTATTTTAGTTTTTCACTCCAGTGCAAGTTCTGTTCACTATCTCTCCCTATACCTCTTTAATCTTAGAACTATTATTAAAGTAATTTATCTTCAGCTTATGAGAAATCTGAAGCAAACTTTATTTGGTCTCCCCTTCAGAAAGTTCGTAAGGACAAAATCCTTTATAGAAATTGTCTTTTTTCCAGATTTTTTGCATAAAAGTTTAAAAATTATTATTATTCTTAATTATTCCACCTAAATAACTGAGGAAACACAATTAATTTGGATTCTCGTACAAAACATGAAGGGGAATAAAACCCCCCATCTCAAGTTCTAATAACAAAGAGCTTCAGCTTTTGCAAAACTGTTGAACTGAGTGTTAAACAGGAGGGAGTGATTTTTACAAGTATCATGGGGAATGCCATGTTGCCCTAATTTCTAATGCAAGACTGGACTTTTTGTGTAGTGCTTGATGATCTACAGATGGGAAAACTGCTCTCATTCTTTTTGTGTGGTACTCTGTGGCTGAATTAAGGAGGGCAGACAAGTTGCTTTTAAAACGGCCATTAAGAGTGAGCTGGAGCCACTCTGTTAACTAATGCCATTAACCAAGTTTTGAGAATAATGCAGCTGTAGGAAGCAGAACCCTGCTGTGTGGTTTTGTTACTAGTGGGAATATATGGATAGTCTTACCTTACATTTGGCATGATTTCATTAGTTTTTCAGGTTTGAATTGTATCTGACTACACTCTTCCACAAGTCTGATTTCCCTCTTTTCTCTGTAATCCCAGCATTTCAACCCATTTGTATTCATAGAGTCATAGAGTGGTTTGCGTTGGAAGGGACCCTAAAGATCATCTGGTTCCAACCCCTTGCATGAACAGGGCCACCTCCCACTAGATCAAATTGCTCAAAGCTCCATCCAGCCTGACGTTGAACACTGCCAGGGGCAGGGCATCCATGACTTCCCTGGGCAACTTGTTCCAGTGTCTCACCACCTTTACTGTTGAGAATTTGTTTCTGACAGCTGATCTATATCTACCCTCTTCCAGTGTAAAGCCATTGCCCTTCTATTACCCTTACCCCCATGTAAAAAACCCCTCCTTAGCTTTCCTGTAGGCCCCATCAGGTACTGGAAGGCTGCTGTAAGGTCTCCCTGGAGCCTTCTCTAGGCAGAACAATTACAAATTTCTCAACCTGTAGGTTGAGAAGAGGTGCTCCAGCCCTCTAATCATCTTAATGGTCCTTCTTCAGACTCACTCCAGCAGTTCCATGTGCTTCTAATGTTGGGGGGCCCAGAACTGGACAGAGTACTCCATGTGGGGTCTCAGATGTTGGTATGCCAGCTGGGGTGGTCAGTCCCCACTCTCTGGCAGCACCTCGCTCCCTCTGTAGCCTGAGCAGGAGATTCCCACATGCACATCTCAGCACTGCTGGTTGCTGGTTCCCTTCTCTGCTGAGCACTCCCTAGTGCCCTGCTACTTAAACAGAGGGTGTTGGTTGGATTCACCAACTCTGCTTAGCAGACCTGGACTTCCTGTGGTGATGGTCCGGGCCTAAGTTAACACAAGGACATGGGCTTGAAGCAGGACCTGTCCAGGGGGGATCTGTCTGTAATCGGCTGTGTCTGGCATAGAGCATCTTCCCCCACCAAAATCTGCCCTGCTGCCCCCTGCTTCCAGAACCCTGGCAGTTAATGGGCAGCACACAAGTTTTAGGTCTTTATCTCTGTGCTACAACCTCACCTTGCAAGGATTCCTAGACAAACTCACAAAGACTCAGGGAGCAGTGCAGGAATGTGCCTTTGTCCTATGGGTGAAGTTGGAGGGTGTCTTCTGGACTTTGTCAGCCTGCTCTGGGCAGCCAGGGTGAGAACAAGAGGAGGCACATGTCATAGGTGGTAACCTGTGAGGCATAAGGCTTTCTCTTTGAGATAGTGTCGAGGTTTAACACTGGCCTGGCAATTAAACCGAATAACAGATGCTGTCTATTAATCCCCCTCTCCTCCCTGATAAGGAAAGGAGAGAGAATAAGGGAGAGAGACTTATGGGTTGGAAACTAAACTACACAACTTTAATGAAAAAGTAATGATAAATAGGTAAAATTACTAAATATATACAGATATACAAATATACAGGAAAAATTGATACCATGTTCCTCCCCCCTTTCCCCAATAACTCTCACGTCACCACCGAGGCTGCAGAGCAGCCCTGGGAAAGTCCAGGCTGGACCCTGGGGTCAGGAGCAGTCGGGAGCTGGAGGCAGGAACACACAGATTCAGGCTGGCATGGATAGGATCACAGGCAGAGTGTTGCAGGATAGGATCACAGGCAGAGGAACGGAAAGAATCCTCCCAGGATGCCGAAGCACACAGGGAAATAGGCAAAGGAAGGGCAGGAAGAGCAGGAAGAAGAGGAAGGTCTTTGACCCTCATGATCCCTCAAATTTATACTGAGTATGACGTGTATGGGATGGAATACTCTGTTTTGTCAGTTCTGGCATCTATCTTGTCTCGGGCCTCCCCAGAGGAGGGGTTCAGGTGGAACCTCTTTACTCCTTCTGGAAGGTAAAATGTTCCTCAGAGCTGAGCAGTGTCCTTGGCTCTGCATACCAGTCTCTGGCAGTAACTATAAACATCCAGTGTTATCAGTCCTAGAAACAGACACTGTCTGAGAAACTTGCTGTTAATTTCAGCAAGTGCAACTACTTACAAGTAACTTAGCTGAAAGAAAAAGTACAAATGAGAAAATCACCTCTATCCTGGCCCAAACCAGGACATTCCACCCCTTATTCCATACCATTTGCATCATGCTCCAATCACTACTATCTCTTATTCCTAAATACATCTATACACAAATTATTGCTACCTCTCTGTACTAAAGAACAACTGTCTGTTGTTCCAACTAGCCAGTGATGAGTGCACAAAACAGTCAGCAGGCTGCTTTTAATACCAGGCTTTTAGTTTCATATGCATATTCTCCCTTCTTTACCAGGGAAGATGAGTTTAAGGGGTCCTTGTTGCTGGAAATACTGTTTTTGCTAAAGTGCTTTCAACTCATTTGAACAAAAGAAACAAAGAGAATGCTCACAGGTTTTTGTGATGTCTTCCCAAGACTGATGGGCTGTTAGTTTAGGCATCCTAGCCAAATTCTTCCCAGAGTAATAAAACATTCTCTGAAATTAAATTTCTTCATTTTCCCAATCAAATTAAGAGTTCTTTGTTACACAGCTTTATTGGCTTGAAATAAGCTGTTAAATAGACTAGGAAAAAATATGACCTACTCGTATGTGAGGTAAATGTTACCATGCACTTTCTTTTTAAAAACTTTTAAAACATTTTTTTACAGCCAGTCACTCATATTTATACGAGATCTTAGGAATCTGGTGGTAAAATGCGTTGTCATAAAGCTACTAAAATAGGTTGCACATTTGCCAGTAAGCATAATGGTTTTGAGCAAAGAGCTTCTCGATTTTTTTATATACTTTTTTGTGAGAATAAGCTGCAAATTTTCAAGGCATCACACAAATATTCTTACTCACCATTTATAAGAAGATCTTTCCTGATGAGTTTATTTACTCCCTTACGTCTGACCTTTGTGTAACATTCTCAGTCTATGCATAAGATAGGTACTATCTGCTAAATGCACTTTGATTTGCGAACATTAAAATCAGGTGGGTAATAGGTAATTTAAAATACCTATTTTAATACCTGTTTTTAATACCAGAGTTCTCAATAAAACCCCTGCAAAATACTTCACTGTTTTCAATAGAAGGGAAAGGTTTACAGAATGTGTTACTGATAAAAGGAAGCTATGACCTTTGTCCTCATAAACTGGGTCATTAAAAGTGTTACTAACAGTTCATAGTTGTCTTCTAAAAAGTACTTCTAGAAGTGTCAAGGTTTTATGCTATCTTGAACTTCAGTCAGCAAATGAGAATTTTTGCAATGCATTGGGCAGAGGGAACTTTGTCTCATTTTTAGCATCTGAGAAAAATGGGCCAAATTCATGTTATGATTTGAAAGACACTGTGATTAAATGTTTATGAAATACAGGTGCATTTCTGTGTCTTTCTCATTGTTCACTGACCATCTTATAATATGCCTGGGCAGTTGTCAAGAGAAGCTGCTGCCTGAGTTTCCAGAGTTTTGATCTTTGACCAAGTCAGTCACATCACCATCAGTTACTTCAAAACTTTGTGCTGTGCAGTGAGTAGCACCTAATGGATGGACTTCATGGTTTCTCTGGTGCCTCAGATGGGTGAGCATGGGTTTACAGATGCTTAGGGCATCCTGGAAGTCTTAACAAGCAACTAGCTTGAAATGCTCTCATGCAATGCTGAAGAGTCCTAGGGACTCTTCAGAAGAACATTCTCATCCTTCTGCAGGATTCAGTGAAGGAATTATAACACTATTGGCAGAACCTCACTGATCACTAAGAAATGAAGGCAGTTCACTTGGATAATGGAAAACAATGTAAGGGATACTTACTCAAACATGCTGGCTCAATATATTCTGTTTAAAAGACCTGAAAACCAGAACTGTGAAAACTGTTCCTTTAGGGATCCACCTGCTTTTCAATTCTGTTGTTGCTGCTGGATTTACTAGCCAGGAGAAGAAGCCCAAGGGGAAAAATGATGCATTAAATGTTAGACAGGAAATTATAAAATCCCTTTTGGTTTAAGGTGCAGGGTATGCCAGAGGAGATAGCATGCAGAAGTGACAACAGGTGTAGGACATGGAATTGTTGGCAGTATGGTGGTCTGCTTGTAATTCAGTTTGCAGCAGTGCTGGAATTGCCAGTACAAAACTGGTAGCATGAACAGTTGAAATTAAATCTGTTATATTTCCAGTAATGATGGGTAATGAATGAATTAATAGAGAAACTATAATGGTTAAAAGTGTGTGAATAGTTATATTGATGTGCTCTTTAACAGAAAGTGGGTTTTGTGGTCTAGTCTTCTGGTAGGTTTAGATAACAAATCTTTGGGGATTTGCCATTTTCAAGCCTAGAGGATTAAAGAATGAGTAGCAGTCTCCTTCTGAAAGTAAGTTCAAAAATCAGAATTTCTTTGCTAGGGCAAGGATTTATTCTAAAATGTAATCTGGCATTCAGATAAATTCCTTCCAGAGAAGGTTAAAAACTTTCTTCTACACAGATATGAGTGTAATATAGTTTAAGAAGTATAGGTAGTTGTCTGAATACCTTGAGACAGGATTATGTTTGACATAAAAATAGAAATGTAAAAACATTAATTCATGTGCATACAGAAAACAACCATAACAGAAGAGCAAGCAAGATAGCATGAGTCACTGGTGTCATCGGGCTGTATCTTGGTTTATCCTTTTCTGATGTTTGGTCTCTGAATTATTTTTATAAAATTTCCAGATCTGTGGAGATTCAGAGAAAAATATGGTCCTACAGCTTCATGCTTGTGGAAATACAGCAAATGAATATAAGAAAACCAAATAAAAATAGCACCAGGCAATAAATACATTTTTGTACAGTCCATTTGTTTTCTATCTCTGTTTTCATTTGCCATAATTTCCAGTTTGCATTAGAGAGAGATATTAAACACCAATTTTTGCCATAGCACCCAAGTAAAATGGAAAATGTCCAGTTTGATTCAGCAAGGGGAGAAGGTATGGTGATGAATTAGTGATGCAGGTAGGCAGGAGGCAAATCAGAACCCAATGCACAAAAGGCCAGCCAACAACAACTGCAGTGGGGAAAACTGTAGTAATACAGGTCCCAGGAACTGGCATGAACCATGCATCCTCATGCTAATGAAAGAAAAATACACTTTTTTCAGTGTAATTTTTATTTTTAAAAATTACATTATTATAAATGTAAATATTATATTTTTAATATTATATATTTATAATAATAAAATTATTATTATAAAAATGTATTTAAAAAAATAATTTTCAGTGACATGTTCTATATGGTTTTTTTATCTATATGTCTGTTACAGTCATGGTTTTATTTGTACTTTTACTAATAACCATAGCATGTAGCAAGAAAACATGTTTTCATTAGCTAAGGAGCTCATATCTTCTGCTGTATAGTGATTTGAAAGGTGAAGGTAATTATTAAAATCTAGTGTGTATTCTGAGGTGTTTGTTCAGTATCTAAATTGGGACACTCAAGGAAATATTTTGGACCTTAGAGAACAAAGTGTTTTATAGTAGGACTGGCAGAAATTGCTGTTTAAGAAGACTGGAATCAGAGAAAGTGAGCTAGAAATTGCCTTGGATTACGGTTGTTACAGTCCGGAGTAACATTAAATTTTCGTTTGTTTGTTTTGATCCGTGTGAACAAAGTCTAACAATCAAGGGTTGGGTGCAAGCATAAATTTTATTTGACAATTGGCACAAGCAAAATGATAGAACCCCGTGAAGATATGGGGAATAAGTTGCCAGGCAAAAGAAGAGAGAGAGAGAGAGAGAGCGAGAGAGAGGTGAGTTTTCTTCAAGATGGTGTTCTGAGCCTGGACGGGGCCTCATGAAGCTGGTGATGGGTCAGCAGGGCAACACCACAGCCACAGCATGGACAGCCATATGTACCCCTAAGTTCCTTTGTTCCAAAGGGGCAGCTGTCGGGTGCCACAGCCAGTGTCATTGGCATCAGCACAATCAAGGTGTTTTCCCCACCCTAGTCAGGGGACTTCCATCCTGCTTGTCCCAGCATTGCAGGCTGCCTCTCAGAAAAGGGGAGTAGTCTCCACCCAGTCATTAGTTCTTATCTTTTTCTTGGCTCTTCTCCAGCCAGGCCAGGTACATTAACATAAGTGCAATTCTTCCTCCCCTCTAGCCAGGGCTACTCACTTTAAAATTGTCTTTTGAGGCAAATTCCAACAGTGAAATCAGCAGCGGAGAGGAATGGCATGCACAGCTGAGATATGATGCTGATCAATGAACCAGCATCTCTCCTTCTGACATTTAGGTTACTTTGAATGACATTGGTCCACTTTGACATTTTTCTGATCATAAGTATGTATTTACTACCTCTCAATACAGTGACATTTTCTTTGTGACTGAAAAGTCTTGGGTAATTTGCCAAGTGTCACAAGAGTATGCTGTTTTCACTCTTGGGCACAGCTTTGCCTTTAATTTAATTCTTTGCCATTTCTTTTGCAACCACTGTTTAACTCCTAGCTGAATATCTGAGTATCTGCTGGAACAATCCAGGAGCAATTATGTTTTGTACCATTGCACCTGATCTGAAGTCCTCATGGGATGATGTACTTTCTAAAAAGGAAAGTAGAAATATTTCTCATTTTGACAGAGCTTGCTTTCAGAAAACTAGATTGATTGAAGGCTTTTCCTTTTTTCAGTCTTTCTTTACATGTTCTGCCTTTATCAAAGTTCTTCTCAAGACCTTTTTCTGCTTCCATTTCTTTTTCTAAGGAAGTGCATACTACTAAAAAAAAACCCAACAAAGAAAACATAACGTGTAAGTAGATTCCAAAGAACAATGTTATGGCATTGATGCTACTTTCTGACATTGTGTTATTTAATTTTCCTTTTCCATTTTATGATGTTTGTGGGTAATTAAAGTTAAATGGCTGTGATAACACATGCAATTAAATTTTCTTCCATCGTTTCATGACCCCATTCTCTAAATCTGTACTCGGCTCACTGACTGAATTTACTTGCAGCACTTTCCTGTTGCATTAATTATTAAAAGAATAGTGCTGCATAAAATATTGATCTGTTGCCTGACATTCATTTTTTAAAAGTAAGCAGAGGAAGAGAGATATTACCAGAAATAATTTCTAGATCTTTTTCTACATACAAAAAATTGAAATGCATGGAGATTAACTAAAAATGCATAATAATTCTGTGAAGTGCCAGAGATGTGCTTTTTGACACACAATCTAAGGTCACTATTTTTACATAATATTAATGGCAGTATTATGTCATTCCTTAAGGGTAGGTCCTGCAGTTTCAGGACCTGAGGCCATAACCAGATGATATTCAATTATTTGTGTAAAATATATAGTCTAAATATTACTAGGTCAGTCTTATCTTCTGTTTTATCTTAGCTATTAGGACTTACATTTCCTTTTAATTTCACTGTTTGTTGGCTCTTTTTATGTAAGTTATTTGGGTCAACCTTAGACTTCTTTTACAGGAATTTGAACAATTAATTTTAGATTAGAATTATAGCATGTCTGCTCTTGGACTGTATTTCAGTTATCTGTATTAACTGTCAGCCATACTATTTTACTTTCTTCAAGGATAGTAAGGCCTTTGGGGTTTTTTTGTGGTTTGTTTTGTATTGCTTCTTGAGCTTGTAAATATTCATACAAGAAATACAGGGGAATAGTGAAAGGAACCTTGAGTTTATTTTATCCCTGTATGCAAGAAAGATGCGTATAATTTTTTTTCTCCTTGCCATTCCTCATTTTATTTAGAAATACATCGCACAAAAATATTAGAAGGTAAATGCTCTTCTTCTCATCTCCAGTAACAGCACTTATTTTTCCTGATTTGTCTGTAGCTTCTCTATCAGCTGTTCTCTCAGCCTTTTAAGTGTCTTACAGCACTGGGTAAATATCATCTTATAGACAGAGACCTTGCAGCTTAGAGAAGGAAGGTGGTTTGCCTAACGTGGCTCTGTGATTTAGTGAGCTCAGGTTATTTCCTGACATCAAGTTCCATGTGCTGTCTTTCAGGGAAGCGGGATACATGCATACAAACTTCCTTCCCTCAGCTGTCAGCACTAGAAGCTGATACTTATCTCCCCCCTGTCAGCAGCCTGGTCTTGGAAACTCACAAAGTGCCATTTTAGATAACTTCTACTGATGATGACTTTCATTAATGTAAAAGTTCATGTTACTTACCTAGTAACTCAAAGTTCCTTTCTGCAGAGCAGCAAAACTGAATAAATCAGTTATTTTAAAGCTATATAGTTACCATTTAGAATTCATAGAATTGGCTGGGTTGTACCTTTCACAATATAATCTGTGGCTTGTTTCACCATTTTACACGGAAGTTGCACAGGAATGTCATGTATATGCCTAAATATTCAATCAAAAGGCATGCAAAATGAGCAGAGGTTTTGTGACATCTATATACCCGTTCAGGCTATCCATTTGTGACAGTTGCGTGGCATTTATTCCCTCCAGTATTTAGAAACAGAGTGCTCTTAAGATGTCACTTTAAATTAAATCCAAGACTTTGAACAAAATAACTTATTTATATTCCTGATTTAAATTTCAGTAGTACACTGAGACTGAATCTACTCAGGGTATCTTCTCTGTCACAAAGGCAATTTTATTTAACTGCGTGAAATTTCTGTAAAATACAGAAAATTTTGGCTTACAGGTGAAAGGTTCTTTTGCCAACTGGATGCTGCATGAAAGGTCTTTCCCATGCCTCACTTCTTTCTCTGTCTGAGGCTGTTTGTTCAGTAGCACACAGAGAACACTCTTCTTCTTCAGTATCTTAAAAGCAGTTTTTTCTTAGTTTCTAAACTGAGATAGCAGAAGGTCACTTTATTCTTTCTGGGGATTTTTTGTGCCTTTTGAGATCCTTTAAGATATCACTCCTGGTATTTTTTCTGGAAGAAATTTATTAAAGAAGTATGAACAGTGCTGCCTATGTTAAGCAGCATGACTGATGGTACTTGCTTACCTCATGCTCTGAGAGCTGAGCAAATTTATTGCCAACAAAAATTTTTATTTTATAAGGACACTGTCAACATAAGTAAAAGACGAGAGGTTCTGAAAATACATGCTAGGTTTTTTGTAGAAGCCAGGGATGTTCCATGGATGTTGTTCCTCTGCCTGTTTTGAAGTGCCTGTAGCCTAGTTGCAAGAAACAGGGCAAAATTGATGGGTGTGTCTTGTGAGACTTATGTGTTCTTTGGGAATGCACTATTTTCCAAATATAATTTTGCATAATGCCATGTTTTGTTTGAACAATAATAATGAAGTAAGAGTAAGAGTAATCATGAAGACTTAAGCACAGAAAATGTAAAAAGGACATAGTTTTTAAGGAGGGAACTGAGGATAGCACTTACAGTATTCTGTAAGAGCTCTGGGCCTAATCTTTAAAATAAGAGCAGAAATCAGTTGCCTGTCACCTGGGGCATCTCCCAAGAGGGTAGAGAAAGAACTTAGGCCAGAGAAATACTGAAGTGTCATGATTTGTTCTGAGGTAGAAATCCAGTGTAAATGTTCAAAGGCTATAACATTCACTAAGAGGATGATGTGTGGTCAGAGAAGCCAGTGTTTACTAGTTAATTTAACTGTGAGAATTTCTGACATTCATGTCTTTGGTTACATCTTGAGTTACACATGGAAATGAAACTTTATTGAATGTGTTGTTTCCTGTTCCCAATGACTTTGGAACTAAGCCCCCAGATTCCCTTGTGCTTATGAAGACAGCAGGTAACACTAATTTTTGTGTCTTGACTGAGTTCTAGTGAGTAATTTCATTCAGTTTATCTAACTGAAATGAAACTTGTTTGAATTGGCTGAGATACTTTTAATCATCTGTCTTATACTATTGTTTATTTTTTGTGAGTGTTTTTAAATAGCTTGCTGTTTTTTAAAGTTGACATTGCTGTATTTTGTCGTTAGGTGAAATTCCGAAATGTGATTTACAAATTACTTTAACAGATTTAAAAAAAAACTAAATTCTTGTATATATCTTTATTGTTTTGTAGAGAAGTGGTTATGAAATAATCATCTTTGTTGTTTTGTAATGCACTTAAATAGGATATTTCTGTATACTGATTCTGAGTTCTCCAAGTGTGATGTAAGGAGTAGAGGATCTGATTTTGTTTTCATTGACTGTGGAGGAACATTTCCATAACCTTGAATTCAACTTTTTCAGCAGAATTTAGGATTTACATGAGGCAGAAAAAGACTTCATCTGTGTAGGGAGGGCAGAAGCTTTGATGAGACTGTTGCAATACCCTCCCAGAAACAATTCCACAAAAGGCAAGTTTTAGAGCTGTGGCTGAAAATGAGAGAAATTGTCCTCCTACCTAATCACATCTGAGAATAGTAAATTTTTCTTATACCTATGCAATTTTTTTTCAGGAAGATATCCTTCCCATTCTCCCCATGTCTGAAATACGTATTAATTATATTAATTTGTTTTGGTTTCTATATTGCTTTGACTTTGACTTACAATTCATTTTATGCTTCAAGTTGATATAGTTCCTCTTTGTGTGTTTTATCATACAGTGAGTGTGCCTAGTTTCTAACAGACCATCAGTCATTTGATGAATCTGCCCATTTTGAGGTAGAAAAAAGCTATCCTGACTATTTCAGGTGACTTAGGATCTCTTACTTAGTGACTGTGCCTCTCTGTAGTGAAGAGTAGAACAAAACACATTTGTTGAAGGAAGGTGAAAAGACAAACTGTTGCAGGGAGTTGTTGTGATCCAGTATCCTTCCTCTGATTTCCACCACTGTCCTGTTAGTTTGTGGTATTTCCATCTCATACCAGTGGATATGTAATTTGTCAGACAACTGATCACTTGTTTCCATCTTCTCTCTCCCTCCCCAGGAAATAAGAAAATTGCTTGCTGGTGTTGCTGTTAGAAATAGAAGATTGCCCTTTCATATGATGTTCAAGGGGTGCATTTACAGACTTTTTGGTTCCACAGTGCAGGCAGCTTTTCTTCCACAGAAATTTTTTTTGCAATCATGAATGATTTTTCTTTCTCTGGAATGCTGATTATAAAATTCTCACCATGATCCCCATTAAACAGAAGTATAGGAACATCAGACAGAAGTATTTCCAGCCCATACAAAAAAACCCCAAAACCCTACGGCACTGTTGTCTGTGTTGTAGGAGGAGGAAGCCAGTGTGTCTGCTGCTCCTCTATGAGGTTGTTTCTCTCAATGTCTGTAGAGACTTTTTGAAGAACGTGGCTGTCAAATCCTGAGAAAAAGTGTCGATATGTTTCCGCTCTTCTTGTACTGGAGAAAAGATGGACTGAAAGTACCCTATTTTTCAGTTCCTATCTAGGAATGTCCAAGTAGAGACAAAAAGCTCTCTCAAGCATAGTTCTCTCTATAGTTGAAACAACTATCTTTCCTACTGTCTTCACAGAGATCCATACATGGTACCAGTAATAGGAGTGTAACAAAAAGCAAGCCTTTAGGAACAACAAATGAAAATAGTAATTTCATTTTAATTTTCTTATGCATTGTATTACATACACTGATGTCCAAATTCTGCATTTTCTCCCATAAATCACTTTATTCTCTTAATGAGTTTTCAGTACCAAATTCAAGAAGGTAGTTGGTAAAGACTAGTATGAGTCTGCTAGCTTCATTTTTTAATCTGCCTTGGATCTGTTCCAAAGGTGGCCTGATTTTGTTGACTGTCCAAGTAACTATTAACATCTTTCACACAGTAAATAAAAATCCTGTAGTATCTCTATAAATGAAGATTGTATGATAAGGCTTCCAGCATAATGTAATGGCAAGCATTGTCTGCTAATGAGGTGTTTTGTGTAAATTTTTTTTTTTCAACAGTCAGATTACAGAGCTTAAGACTGAAGACTCAGTCTGCAGACATGAAGACATCAACTTCTTCAACTATTTTGGCTTTAAATATAAGATACCAGGTTAAACTTTATAGTAAGTAATAGGCGTTCACTAAGTAATTTTTCATACATCATGCCAATTAATTTGCAGAAGTATGCTAAGTGACTGCAGAAAATGAAATAGAGTTTTAAGTTTAGGTGACCGTTGCATTTCTTTAGAATAATGAAATCACTACCTGTTGTAACCATTATTTTCAAATATCTGAGAACAGTAAGTATGTTCAGGAAACATACATTTCTATGCTTCGAGCCCACTGGTGCATTTTCAGTTGAATCCACAGTTGGTAATTGTATAACCTCATTAAAACTACAATGCATTGTTATGGACCTTCTTTCACAGAGATGTATTTTTTCTGTCATTTCTTCTATTTGAATACAATGAACCTTTATAGCTAACTTATTTGTTCTATCCAGTATGACCTTCCTCTTTTTTTTGCCTTTTGCATATTAATTAATTTTTTTTTTCCAATTACATTGTGATCAATTAAAGTATTGGAATTTTACCTTATTTATTCTTCTTCATTCAGGTTGAAGTTTCCTTTTTGTAAATGACATATCTTGAGCATTTAAGAATGCGTGCATGTAAAAGAGATCAAGAAAAATGACCTATTACAAATAAAAGCAAAAATGGGAAAAGTGAAGAGGGACAATACTAAATGAAGTAAGGAATGATGGAAAATCTCTGGCAAACAGAATTCAAGCAATATCATTGTGGCCATGAGGAACAGGCATTGCTTTTTTTCCAGAAGAAGAAAAAACAGAAGACAGTTGCTGGGAAGACATTAAAAAAAAGAAAATGGACTTCGTTCTTTACAATGATTCCATAGGGGTTTTTGTACTATACTACAATTAGAAAAGGAACTGATAATTTTTGTTTAAGAACAGCGAAGTGTTGTTAAAACATCAACTTCTTTGGCAAATTATATTTGAAACATACATGGAGATGGGAATGTTAGGAATAAAGGAGTAATGTCTGAGTTTTCATACAAAGTCCAATAATGTAAATTGTATTATGTTTCATCTGCTCTTTATTAACTCAGTAAAAGCTTTTGGAGATGATAAAACAGGCAGCGTAATGGTTGATTTAAATGTCTCTTTCTTAAAGAACTTTATTTTGTGATTTAGCTTGGTTGTCACTTGAGGCAGTAAGTCATTTTTAGGTAAACAAGTAGTTCTAATTGGTCAGCTAGTATGTTATGTGGATAAATGTAGTTTCTAAAAATCACTCAGAATTTGACAAATAATGTTTAACCAAGATAAACAGGGCCAGTGTCTATGCAATCATTCTGCATTGTATGGGATCATGTGATAGAATGTGCAATAAGCCAAACATAGGTAAATAATATTATATTTGTTATAGGATATCTGCAGCAACTGAAATTGGTTGCTAAAATTTCACTCAGTCTTTCTCTAGCAATTGCATTTTCTTTACTTGTTTGTACAGTAAAAAATGTGCAGTTCTTGGCTCTGAAGCCAACTCATGGGTATTATAGTATTATGGTATTATCCTTAACAGTAGCATAACGTCATTGGCTACTGGGAGGCAAGACAGCAAAAAGGGAAGTAGGCAACTGACTGCAGAAGTGAAGAGGCTGTGTTTTGCTTAGTGTAGGGAAGATGTATCTTTTTTACTATACTGATCTGTTTACTTTAATACTGCCTTCTCTTTTTCAGGTGCAGTTAAAACCCAGCATTTCAAGTCAATATGTAATTCGAACACAGCCAACAAACACTTGTCTGTCAACACTTGAATGTGCAGCTGTTGCTCTTACTATCATGGAAAAAAATAAGAGTATACAAGAGGTACGGAATTTTAAGCAGCTGAGTCTTTTTTTTATGAATAGCAGAGAGACAGTGAAGGTACATACCTATTATGTCACATTTAACAGTCAAAATCTTAATATTGTGATATTAAGCAATAGCAAACTAAACCAGTAATGTACCAATATGATTTTTCTTCAGATTTTTGTTCAGAAATTAACTCTAGTATGCGCAGATTACTATTGCACTTTCTAGACATGTCCCAAAAGTCTGTACAGTTTTCATTTTCTTTATTCAACTTTGCTGTCAGATTGCTGAGGGAATGTGTTAGATGCAAATGTTAGATGCAAAGGTCTAGAATGATTGATTTGATACTCCTCTTTTCAGTATGTTAAATTATATTACAGTATGTTTTTGTTCTGTCCCATAATGGAATGGAATCCATTCCAAAGAATGGAATCTTTTTCCACAAAAAGTAGTCTGGAGATAAAGCTGTGCAAAATTCAGGGTTAAAAGTCTTACATGATTTTTGAAGTACCGGTTCGGGTCAGATCATGACCTGTAACAGATTGTATTTTATGCTGCAAGTCCATCAAGGCTGATTGTGGACTACTTATTAAAACGACAGACCACTTTTACCTGGGTAGCCCATTTTGTGTATGGAGTAATAGATTTGTCATTGAAAACAACTGTTACCATCCCAACCTGTCCCCTTAATTCCTGGTTTTAGGTTGTCAGTTTCCCTTCCCCACCTTGTTCTTTGGCTGTGTAATGCTTTCCCCAGACACTTCCACTTTTGCAAGTTTTAATTCAGGATAATTAGTCTCAGGCTTTGAATTTCCTTTCTTCTGTACTCATGACTCACTCTCCCTTTTCTTCTTCCATCTTTTTTTTTTTTTTTTTTTCCCCCCCCCCAGTTCTCTTTTGTACATTTTACACACTTTTTTTTAACTCAGCAGTCCATCTCCTTCTTCCCTTCTACCTCATTTTTCTTTCCCATCACATCTTCAGAAAAGATCTGAAATCAGAATTTCTGGATTGACAGATGTAATTGAGAATAACTGGTGCTAGAGTCTAAAAACTTTCATTTAGTTAGGAGTCAGGTAGGATTAAATTCCATTTTAATATGTATTGGTCTTTGAATGTTTATTGAAGTCAGATAATCATTATCTTTTTAAATAAATCCATATTTTAAAATTATCCTGTGAAGTCAAAGCGCAGCAAGTTGATCTTTAACTCTCAAAAACCTAAAAGCTCATTTAGTTTGAGACAGGGAATTGAGTATGTTACTCTATGGAAAGCAATAAGTTGCTTTCTCCGAAAACTAGATGGCAGAGACGGTCTGAGTATCTCACAGTTAGTTCAAAGATAAAATGCTTTTCTAAGCCTGTCCCACTGACCTCCTGCACTCCTACAACCAGGAAATGCAACCCACTGGGTTATGTCTTCCCACCAGCCAGTTCACAACTCTTACATGTCATTGGAGGAATTTGGGAATTAATTGTTCCTGAGTTTAAGTCTATTCCAGGTCAAAGAATACTAATTGGACATTAGCCTTTCCCTTACCAGTTGTGATCCCACTAGTCTGTAATGGAAGAGGTTATTAAGATAATGCTCTTAATCTTTTGTTGCTGACATTAGTAATATCAATTTAATAAGCCTTTTGAAAAGGACCTATGAATAGTTTCTCAGTTTAGTCCTGGGTCTGCAGTCTGATTGTGTGCTCAGAATGTAGTACAGAAGAGTCTGTGAAAGGGATTTAAAGACCATTCACCCTGGGCTGCTCATATCCCTCTCCATCAGACAAGGAATATTTTGGTAATTGACCTCCATCTAAGGTTCCCAGATTGAAAATTGCTTCTGTAATGATACAGTACAGAGTATGCCACACCTGTATCTTACCTCTGTAACACTGAAAAGTTGCCTCAACATTAAATCATTTGATAAAATCAATTGCATTTAAAACCAGGCTAGGATGAAGTGTGTGGCCACACAAGAAAATATGGCTCAGAAGTTGGAACTGTGAATTGATACACTTTTCTAGAAACGTGTTTATCTGTTATGACAGTGCAGCTATCAAATTCTTTTATCTTAGAAGAGGGTAATTATTTATTGTAGAAGTTACACCTATGAACAAGTACTGCAATTAAAATGGGTTTTTCATATTACCTTTTCCTTTGGTGTGCTAGGACAATGTTGGCATATTTTTTCTTTAGGCCCATGGTGAATATTTTGTCAGTGTGGATTGTTCCCAGTACTGTGTTCTGGTTTTTTCCCTTCTGCTCAGAATTGGCCCATCCCAATTTTCGATTTCTGAAATGTGCTTCTGTAAATGTTGAAATAGGAAAGAGTTTCATAAATATTCTTGCACCTTTTAATACTCTCACTGTGTTGAGTGCTATTGCCAGTGTTTAATATGATGAACTGAAGTGAAGAGCTGTGGAAGTTAAGAATAGGTGCTTGGTTCAATGTCCAGTAAAAGTAATGTGACTCAGAAGAGTCACATTTTACTTGGTAGAAACTCAGCTCCTGCTGACTGCAGTTACATTTGTGATTGCTCTGCACCTGTACAAGGCTCTATGATACTAAGTCAGGCAACCAGAAAATTAAGAACCTTCAATTAGGAGCCACCTGAGATATATTCGGGTTTCTGTGGCTTCATCAGTCTTACATAATATTGCTGGGCAGAAGCAGGATACAGTCCAGTCTCTAGGGTAGCAGGCCAGCTGCCTTGATCATGAGCCTTTCCTATCCTTCTAAAACCCCACCTCAAAGTATTTTCATGCAAGCCCAAACAGATCAGTTATTGTTACTTATTTTATTACAGCTTACTGTCTGAACCAAAGTAATGAATTGTAGTCTATTGCTAAGGTCAAGTTAAAGCCATAACTTACAGTAACATAGCTGGGGATGAAATCAGGATTGAGTGGGTCCAAGGAAAGGAGTAAGGGTTGACAGCAGGTAGACGTATGTGTGTCTTCTTTGTGGCTTCTTCTTACTCTCTTACTCAGTTGTGCCCTCTTTGTCTCCAAAGGTTATATTTTATTAACATCTATCATCCAAATTCTATTTTATCAGCATTTAAAGCTGTTTCTTAAATACCAAACCTAGAATCACTGATGTCTCCAAAATACGTTACTAAAATAGTGGGTTTTTGTCTCCCCCTCAACCCTTTGTCTTTCTGCAGATTATACTCCGTCCACTTCAGGCATTATGCTCTTTCCAGCTTCAGCATGGTGCCCAGATCCATCATAGCAAGGAGCATCTCCTCAAAAATGGCTTATATGACAAACCAATGCCAAAGAATAAGCGCAAACTCAGAAGAATGGAGCTTTTGGTGAATAATGTTAAAATTTAAGAAAACTGTACTGGCAGTACAGTAGGATTTATTTGCAGCTAGCAAATGAATATGAATCTGGATTTGATCCAAACATTTGACTGTACTGTAATAAAACAAATTTTAAGCCCTTCCTAGGCAAGAGTTTATCTACAGATATGACAAAAAATAATGGACAGGCTTTTTCATTTTTGCAGTAGGCCATGTGCCTTTGTTCATATTACAGGAGATCATTCTCATTTCCTATAGAAAAGAAGATGACTTAGAGAATAAGTTAGGCTTGTGTTATCTTTTAACAAGTATGATCCTCAGTATGAATGGATAAATTTGCTTTGGAGAAGCTTTTATCAGTATGAAAAGGCAAGGAATATGAATGTAATGGAACAGCAAGGCTTCAGCTTTTAGAAGTATATTGGATTTTTGCTGACCATTTTAACATGTAATTACAATAGGTCTTCAAACTGTAATTCCTTGTATTACTTAGTTCAGATTAACATAAGGCATGATATTTGTCTAGTCCTCTTTAATCTTGAGGTTTTTATTTCTTACATTATTAGAATTCCTTTTTAATGGATTTATATACATTTTCAAATGCAGTCAGGTTTAATTTCTCTCTCAGATGTAGTTTTTAAATTAAGGCTGCACGGATTTTTACTGGAACCTGAACACTTCCAACATTGTTTAAAAGAGTGAATGTTGGTAAATGCATTATTTTGGAATTATAATTCAGGTGCTTCACTTTTACTTGAGTAAAGACTACTCTTCCACAGAAGGCAATGTTTTATGGGTGTGGATACATCATAGCCGTATCCTGACATTCAGACATTATGATACTAAAGGAATTGAACAAGCTTATGTAAAGAGCCCTTTAAGAGTTATGATGCAATGACAATTTATTATGTCACGATACAACCAACTAATGACTGCAGATCCATTAGATTTACATGTATTCTTTAAGTACTTCTCCTAACATTGATATAACTATACCTCTTTTCAATGGGAATTGCCAAAAGCAAAAGAACTGCGTATTTTTACAGACTTTGCAAAGTAGTATTTTATGATCTGGAAGGAAAAAAAAAAGTAAATAAATGTTTTGATTTTACTTCACACTCATGAATGCCTCCTTCATGAAACAGATTAAAAGGCTTAATGTTTGTCTGTACTATTCACTGTAGGTAACAACACAGAGCTAATTGGATACAAATTAGTCTTAGAAAAAGGTACTTTGTCTTTAATTTATGAGCTGCAAGGCAAGAAACTACAGAAGGGGGGTGTAAGCACAGCTATACAATATATTAACTGAAAGCATTTCTGCAATTAACAGGAGAGGTCAAAATTAGGCCAGAGATTAGCTAAGAAGTTTTAGTTAACCCTGAGCTAATGGTGACCTTTTGTTGGGGCATGGATTAACAGTTTTATTTTTCTATCTAGTTAGCAAAGTTTATGTAACCTTTTTCCATTTTCCTGGTCTAGATAAATCCTTTATCTTTTGCTAAATTCAGAAAACCTGAATTCGTTTTGACAAAGCTGAAGCAAAACAGTCTCATGTGATTAATGATAGTGCAGATGCACTTTTGTTCACATTGGAACAGAGAAAGGGCATGTTTATTCCTGTAGCACAGCACAGTGGTCTCCAAGCTGGCTTGGAGTCTGAAGTTACAGTCTTGTGCTTCTTGTGTAAGCAGCTTTGTGTGTCACTACCTCCAGTTTTGGGGTTGGCATGGCTTGTGCTGGGCTGAGGATGTGTTTCCTCTGTGCTCTGGGACATGGTCCAAGCATTCCTTAAGGAAACAAGGGTATAAGTTAGGCTTTACTACTAATTCCATATTTATATATGGATGATGTTCACATTTAATGTTGTAAATGTCAATTTAGTTTACCTTATTTTAAATTCATTGAGAACACTTGTGTCTTTAAACATAGATTGTGAAAATTATTTTTCTAGGCAGAAGACTAAATATGTCTTTTCATAAAATTTGAGTTTATATTGTGGAGAACAGAAAGAAATTTGTATTACAGCCCAGGAGTAACAGACATATGCAAAATTCCTTAGAATTATAGGATCAGAGAAATAGTTGTCTTAATTGAGTTATAATCCTACATTAAGTACTCTTGTGTGTGCAATCTGTCCAGAGTTTTCATGTTTTTTCAGCAAAGGACAAATTCCGTACAGCTTACAATAAGCACTTTTTAGTTTAGCTGATTCCTCTTGTTCTTCTAATTTTGCTCCTGTGGTTAACAGGATTTGTAGGATCTAATGCTGGATGCATAGAAGCCTTTAATTGCTAATTTCATGTGTGGTAGAGTACTAGATGAATCACTATGAAGCAGTTGCTGAAGGTACAAAAAGTAGTTCATTGCAAACCTCCAGGCATTTTAATTTTTAAGGTTTTTGTATATCCCATCCCCCCATGTTTAAATGGAACATGGAAGTCACATGAAGTTCGATTCAAAGCTACTTTTTTTTTTTTTTTTTTTTCTGGTGGAACTTGAATGGGTTTAAAAATAAGTGTAAGAGGAAGAGGTTAAAAAGTTTGTTTCCACGTCTTTTGGATTCAGAGTTTGCCTCTGGATACATTATCTCAAAGAAATGGGTCCTTTGAAATCCAGACTCTTCTGATGAAAGCTCTACATAATGAAACAACACTCTTAAAAAACAATTTCATTAGAATGAATTTCATTTGCAATTTTTTTTTTCTTCTGTAATGGTCAATCTGTTTCATTTTTCACTTACTGAAAGATTAATGAGTCAAATTCACTAGTCTAACAACATATTGATTAAAGAAAAAGGAATGTTTTTGTTTCTGATGTTTGCTCCTTTGTCCTTGTCCACTGTGAACTTCCAAATATTGCTACTGAAACGCAATTTGGCCTTGGTGTGCCACTATGGCATGTTTGAGGAACTGTTGGCGTGCATATTAGGCTTTTTATCAACACATGAATACATGTAGAATTTTTACAAGGGTGCAAGACAAAGCTAGAAGTTTTTTCCAGATAAGAATACAACCTTCCACACACCCTTTCATTTATAAAGCCTTCAAATTAAAAGTGATGAGGCACTCAGGACAACCAAATTATTTTTCTCAAGATTTTACTTTTGTTGTCTCATAACTCCATTGGAATTCCAGCTGGAAGATGTTGCCATACTGTGAAGAAGTGTTCTTGTATTAGTTTTTCTTTAAATAAAAATAAAACCTTTCAACTGACTTCAAAAGGGGCTAAAATTATTTTAAGACCAAGGTTTTTCTTCTAAACTATTACATTAGGAAAAAACAAAACAAAACAAAACAACGTATCCTGCGTTATTTCCTACAACTTCTCTACTTCTTTTGAAATTTAGTAGAAAACTGAACTTTTTTAAAAGGGACAATAGTTCATGCTTTTCTCCTGAGGTTTGTGTTTCTTATGCCTACACACATGAATGCATATAAATTATATATTTGTTTCTGCTTCGAAGCAATAAAAGATCTAATTTACTGTGATCATGTGCCACTGCATCTCTAGAGAACTGGATTTGTTTGTGTTTGCTGGTATCACAAAGAGGTAATCCTAGTCCTTTTTTATGCCTTTTTAGCACCATTCAATCAGTTAATGGAGAGATGTGGCTTTTCCTATGCTATTTAAAGTTCCTTTGTTACCCGTTGAAACGTGCATTGAGACTGAATTGCTTCGGCAGTTTCTGAGCTCTCTTTGTGCTTTCTGCAGTAGTGTCTGACTCCTGTTTGCTGCCTCAAAAACATGCACGTCTTCCCATACTGTAGCATCCCAAGAACTGCATCTCCAGCCTGGGAGAATATCCTCTGAACATCCTCTGTCTCATCCACAATTTTTCCCGTCTCAAATTGTTGTACTCAGGTTTAAAACAATAACAACAAAAAAATGTTCCATCCTCATGGAGCCATTTCTCATGTCCCTGCTACAAAACCTGCCCTTTAGGGACGTCCATACACTCTTAGTTACTAGGCTTTTTCCTGTCTCCCTTGTCACAGTCTCTTAAAAGCCCCAGAACTTCAAGTACTGTAAACTGATTCTTTTTAGTGGGGCACAAATGGCAGGGTGAAATACAGAGGGGAGGGGAGAAGGAGAGAACAGTTTTTGTCTTAAGAAACTGAGTGAATGACTCAGAAGTTGACTCTGTTGGTAGAGTATGGCTACTATGCATAAGCTTGATGCTCATCACTATGGCTTGGTGTTCACTTAATACTAGGAGTGTCCTAACTTTTACTTGTTTGTAGATTATGTCCTAGAGCAGCTGCTTTGTTTTACTGGTTAAGATCCACTAAATACTTCTGTATTTCATAAGAAATGGTAAGTAGTTTTCTGTGTGATAAGGTTCTGTTATCTGTAATCAACAGAAAAATTGCTGTTACCTATAGGGCAGCAATACTTGGAGCAAATTTATGGCTTAAGTTGATGTGTATACACCACTTGATTGGGCTATGCATACTGCACATCTTCTGTCATGGATGTAAAAGGCAGCAGATGCTCTGTTGTAAGTACCTTAGTTCTCTCTGCCCGTGTAAGTAATAGTTAAAAACCTCAGTAGCTGTAACAGACCATATGCTGTGCTGTGGCCCACTCCATCTGTAAGTATCTGTAACATATTTTAGTTTTTGTAGTTGAACTGAAACCAGGATTCTATATGGCATATGAAAGATTCTTTTGGGCTAGAATACTGGGATTTACACTCACCAAAGAGGCATATCAAAGAGTATATACAAATAATTTAAAGCATATGAGGACATACCGACTCCTCTATTTGCTAGTGAAACAGGACAAATTAGAATATTAGGCAAATTAATAATATAAAAACATTTGCATATATACGAGTAAATATAGATGATGTATTTAGAAAACACAGAAGCAGTTATAATGTATCGCCATACTTTAAATAGGCTTTAAAAATGGAATTAAAATTCTTTGAAAAAACTATCAGTGAATTTAGTTCCCCCTTTTCCTTTTTTTGCCAGCAGGGTCAAATACATAGATACATAAGATCTGTAGATAAAATTAATAGTAAATCTCTAGTGGCTTTTTCAAATCAACTTGTTAAAGTATAGTTTTAAATGGATGTGATATAGAAGATCTGTAGATAAAATTAATAGTAAATCTCTAGTGGCTTTTTAAAACAAACTTCTTAAAATACAGTTTTAAATGGATGTGTTGAGAAATGGGTCATGTACTAGTTCTGATAAAGCATTTGCAGAATTGAGGTCATTTACATTACATTTGAGTGTTTTCTGTAATTACCAGCAGAAGATAATGAGGAAAAATAGATAGTGTAGTATATTAATTTATGAACTTATGGTACTATATTATACGTGAAGTAGTCCTCTAGGGGTTTTAACTTTACACAAAATCAAGTTCCCTATTTTTTTCAGGGATTAGATAGAGTATCTTGAATGATACACCAGCTAGATGTGCTGGTGTATGCCAAATGTCGAATCATTATTGACAGGAAAACCAAGCTTAGATGAAAAGGTTGATTGTATGATTTTCACTAGAAATCTTATGTGGGTTTTCTGCTTCACTGAGAGTGTCTATGGAGTAGTGTCTGTATTTCATTTCCATTTGAGTGTTCTAAAATTAAGCAGAGATAGAAATCTCTTATTGGTCATTCTGTTTCATTCTGAATTCTGTCAATAATGGATTTGTTAGTGGAAAGAAATGGTATACAAGTATTAGCAAAAAACACTTGAGCACTTACAGTTTGTGGCCCTTGCCTTATTCAATAACATTTTCTTTCTCTTTTTGAGCAGGCATTTATAATAGACAAAATATGTACTTCAGCTGATCCTGAAACAGTTGAGAGATTGGCTGCTTGGCTTTTTTTCATGCCTGCAGTTCTCTCCTCTGGTTTTCATGCTGCTGGTCTTCCTATGGTCAATGAGTGCTGCAAGATTTTCACATTCCTTAAGCATTCAGGTCAAATTTACACCACTGCCTACAATACTAAATCATCCTTCCCTCTCTTTTCAGGCAGCAGTCATGTTAACTTTTTGAACCCGCTGTCACTGTGGATTCACGGGTGATATTTTGGAGACCTCTTCTGGTACTGTTGGGGCATTATGTGCTTTTGATATAAGGAAGGAGAACATGGTTTACACCTAAATTTGTATTGCAGTTACTATTCACCAGGAGTTTATTTGAAATGAAAAAAAAAAAAGTCAGTATTTGTCCAGTGACAAAGAACCCAGTATGGAAGTGAACATTTAAGGACTAGATTTTACACCTTGCCTAGAACAAGTAGCAAGGAGGTCCTCACTTATGTACCCTTCACTAAATGCAAAGGAAATCACAGTCCTTCTGTCCAAGGGAAGAGAACAGTTTCTTTTTTTTTCTCTAGAGGCATGTATCACTTAAAACATGGAGGGAAAGGGGCATGACTATTACATAGCTCAAAATTGCTGTAATACAGTACATTACCACAATAGTAATTTATAGTGGTGACATGGATGGTGGCTGGTGGTCTGTGGATGGATGCAGCCTTTCCTTTAAGCTGTGTCTTGTAAGGGTTTTACAGCAAGAAGAAGTTAAGTGTATTTTAAAATTAAACAAGAGAAGCATTCCCATACCTGGCAGCATTGTTTGACCTATACATAAAGTGTTCTGAATAACAGTTATTTTCACAGTGCATATGTGCATATGAGAAAATGGTACCTAATTCAAAGTGATAACAAAATTTACAGGCAGGGAATTGGGTATTTCTGGTTTTGTTTGAGGTTTTTAAGGCAGTGCTAACATTCAGGACCATGAGAGAAGTCATCAGAGAAATTGGACTGGGCATGGTGAGAGGTATGAGTTACAGATTCAGAGAGTTTAGATCCTGTAAATTGAATCTCTTCTGACTTCTAGCACTTTCAAGTCAGAAAGATTGTAATGTGAATGCTATTACCTTTCAGAGAACTAACTTTATATTGTGTTGAATTTCTAAAAAATAAGTCTTGCTCTGGCCTTTGGAGAGGTATGAACTTTGTGAAGTTCACCTTTGTGAAGCTTTGGATGAAATTTTGGTGATCTGTATTAAATTCAGTGCAATTTTTGTAGTTAGTTTTGTTATTTTGCCTGTAAAAATACTGAGTATATTCAGCCTCCAGAAAAACTATAGAAGATGGAAACACAGTTGTATTATAGCACTTCGTCTATCTCCAGCTTTCATAATGATAGATCAGCCTCCTGAAATAATTGTATGAATTTTCTCTATTCAGTAGCAATAGCTGGTTTTCATCCCCTTTATAAGTTTATCTGAAGTTACAATGATACTAGTTCCACTTTTTTTCGAGAAAATTACTAGTTCCTAGAAGGATATGTTTGTCAGGTAGTTATTCATATCACATTGTATTTATATCAAAATATGAATATGTACCTGTTCATTTTTAGTCACTGATTTTTAGTAAGTTTGTCATCTGCACAACAGATTTCGTCCATTTTAGTCCAAGTTGCTATTTCTAATGTGTGGCACGTGATGGGTATTTGTGAGTAAATGCTTCATACACTATTTCTTTCTCTTTTGGAGAAAATGATGCAGTACTTTTGATTAATGTTAGACTTAATAAAGGGGAAAAAATAAAATATGACAGGAGTGTTCTGTTGAATGATTCTTCCAGCTAAGTTGTTGATTTCTACAGGGGAATACCACATGAATAATTCAGATGAGAGGGAAGCAAGTGCCTTGCTGGCCAGTAACTCAATGAAGAAATCATGTTGGAACCAAAGCATCCTATGTAAAATGCATGATATTCTTAATGCCTATGTTTAAGTATTAATAAGTTTTGTCCTGTAGGATAGCCAAAGGTGCAGTAGGGTTGAGCCCTAAACAGTGTTTTTGTATATCACTTCTGATGCTGTCACAAATACTCTATTTTAAAATGGAACCAAGGAGATTGTCACCGTTGCCTCAGATAGTATGAGACTTCAGTTCTTAGGCAAGCTGAGCTTGCTTTCAGAGCAGGTTGTAATAACAAATATTACAGGTGGGTATGGAAAATCTATAGGGAAGAAGCAGGTACTGTGTTGCTCTGCTTCCTGCAGAGCTGGAACTCCTCTGGGTAAGTAAACAGGAACAGAAGCAAGCTTTAATGCAGTATCTTTTAAAAAACTGTGGCAGTTAATGTAAGAAATGCATAGAAAGTACTAATTGTATTTTAATTTCTATATTTTTAATAAATATGTTTGTGTTAATATGCCCCAGTTGTGAATGCAGCTTGTAGAGGCTTGATTTATACAGAGGTTGATGACTGCTATCTATGAATGTTTGAGGAGTCAAAAAAAGGTTGTTTAATTTCTGCATTTTCATTATGGTGTCAAACAAAGAAAAAACATATTAGCTTGCTTAGTTTATGCTTGGAATTAATTTTTTAAAAAGTTAATGGGTCCACTGTACATTTCCTGTTCATCTGTTTCATTACTGCTGTTTGGTAAGGGTAGAAATCATCCTTCGCAGTGACTGTGGCTCTCTTAGGTGCTGCAGGAGGCTGCTCCTTTTGTCTTTCCCTTACTATCATCATGGTTTCGTTTGTCCACATAAGGACGTCGCTGCAGTATGTAAAATTTATTTCAACATCCCAGTGCTGAAAATGTGTTCCAATGTGCAGTGGCATTCAGAAGGTCAGTGCGATGCCTGGATAGCTACTGCAGCAGTTTTTATCCCTTCTTAAATACCCCAGAGGCACTACCAGTGTTGCTGGCTGGCCCAGCTATGGCCAGTGACAGGCCCATCTTGGAGCCAGCTGGCATTGCTCTGTAAGGCATAGAGGAGTCTTCTAGCAGCTGCTCAAAGAAGTCCCCCTGCCTCCCCAAACTTGCCATGGGAACCAAAGGTAGTGTGATAAGCACAGCTGTGGGATAAGGCTGCTGGGATGAGACCAGCACACATATAAAGTCATAGAACTGTTTTTGTTTTTTGCTAGAAAAGCCCTTTAAGATCATCAAGTCCAGCTATTAACCTAGCACTGCCAAGGATGCCACTAAATCATGTCCTTCAGCACCACATCTACACATCTTTTAAATACCTTCAGGGATACTGATTCTACCACTGCCTTGAGCAGCATGTCCCAATACCTGACAACCCTTTCAGTTGAATAATTTTTCCTTGTATGCAATCTAGATATCCCCTGGCACAACTTGAGCCCATTTCCTCTTCTCCTGTCACTTGTAACTTGGGAGAAGAGGCCAATACCCCCCTCTGCCACAAACTCCTGTTGAACAGCTGTTGAGATGAATAAGGTCTTGCCAGAGTGCAGATCAAAGAGGAAATTGGAGTTTTATTGAATGCAGGAATATTTGCAAGGTGCAGCTCTGGGCAACCCAGGTCACCCATGGCATCTTTGTGCTTCAGAAACAGCAAGCAGCCACTTAGCCTAAAGGGCCCAGAGGAGCTCTGAGAAGAGGCTGTGCAGGTGAATAAAACAAAATCCTTCTAGGATTCCTTTGGGACAAGTTGGCCCCAGGGTAGTCCTTGTCCCCAGGGACTGTGACTATCCCTGTTCTTGATGGGCATAAACTGGGAACAGCTGGGACAACCTTCTGGTCTCCCTCTGTGTGATGCTGTCCAGCAGGCTCCCAGTGTCACCATTGCAGGGCCAAAAGTCAGGTCACAGCCTCGCCTTGGCCAGGGACTTCTGCTGCATGACAAGCAGACAGGTAGCTCATTAGGTGAGGACAACTCAGCTCTCAGCCTGGAGAAGTCCAGCAGAGAAGTCCAGCCTCCCCTGCTAGGACCTGGGGACCTCTTCAGCACAGGGCTCAGGCACTCCTGCAAGCCATGCTTCCTCTCTAGGGCTCATGTCAGCAGAGAACCTACCCCAAGTCTTGCTATCACATGAAGTTCTTGCAGTCTTGTCCTTCTCTGCTCATTGCATTCAAAAGGTATTTTGCACAAACACCATCTTGAGTGCTTCAGGATGGAGAAGTCATGGGGATGTTTCTTTCCCTCAACATCCCTACAAACTGCAAGTGGCATAGGAGGGCAGAGTGTCTCAGGGCAGAACCGGGACTGTGGAGGAGAAAGGGTGGTGAGTACATGACGTTGAGAAGGGCTTTTCCCATCCCCACAGGGCACCGTGGGAGTGCCTAAGCAGACCTGGATGTGAAGAAATTCCAGGCATGTGAACAGAGTGCCAGATGCTGGAGGCAGCCTTTAGTACATCCCTGCCCACAGAACCAAGGTGCTAGGGGCATCTTGCTGCTGCAAGAAATACTTGGAAAAGCCAGCCTAAGGAGGCTAGCCAGCCCCTTTACTGACTTCTGCCTTGCATACTTCAAAGAGTATGAAGATAGAAAAACATGGCAGCAGAAGTTTTCTCTAAGTTTCTTGAGTTCACAGCTGTCCATCTCTGGGGTGCCCCTTTGGAAGTCTGTTTGGGACTGGAGTTTCTTTCCTACGGAGAAAGGCAGAGAGAGCTTGGAATGCTTCACCTAGAGATGGAGGTGATTGCCCTACTTTACGCTGCACTGGTGCAGCCCAACACTGAGTACTTCATGCAGTTTTGGGTCCTCAATATAAGAAGGACACAAAATGTTTATGAGGCTGACCAACACTTTTAGGGGTGGCTGAGGTCACTTGGTTTGTCCAGCTTGGAGAAGATTGAGGCCAGATCTTATCACAGTCTAGAATTTCCTCACAGGGGACAGGAGAGAGGTGCTGATCTCTTTCTAGTGACCAGTGATAGGACATGATTAAATGAAATGAAGCTGCATCAGGGGAAGTTCAACTCCTTGCTCCTCACAGGACTACCTAAAACTAAACCATATGACTAAGAAGCATAATTCAGATGCTTCTTAAACTTTGACAAGCTTGGTGCTGTGACCGCTTCTCTGGGGAGCTTGTTCCAGTGAACGACCATCAGTGAAGAGCCTTTTCCTAGTATCCAATCTGAACATTTCTTGGTTCATAAGGCTGTATCTTAAACTAAAACTACAACATATGATTATGTGCTGTATGACTCCTGGTTTCTATAATCTATTCTGTTTTAAATTTTATCTTCAGGAAGATCTCTCTAATTTTCTCATGTGGGACCTCTGACATTCACGTATGTTAACTGACATTTTATCAGATTATAACTTTCTGTAATGCAGTTGCTGTGCTATAAAATACAAGAGTCAATTCAAAATTTAAAAAATGTGTTATAGAAGATGTGTGTGAGTAAGCTTGTAAGGTCATGTTGGTGCTCTTTTTTTCTTTTCTCTCAAATCTGGTCCCTCAGTCATCTGTGTATTGGTGCAGATAAGCCCTTGCCTTTGATGTGTGTTTCCTTACCTTTGTGAGAAAGCTCTAGCCCTGGACACAAGCTCTAGACAAAACGGACAAAATCTTTCCATTTTCCAGTGTGGACAAAACTGTTGTGCTCTTCAGGGATCTATGTCAACTGCTGTGGAAATTCATCTGGTATGCACAGTGCTCAGTGAATTTAAACAGAGGTGTAGATATTTAACAAGGTCTTTGTGAGGCAGCTTCTTTGTTCAGTGAGGTCAGTGAAAATCTTAGCCCTCCTGCTATGGCTGCTGGACTTGGCCAGCTCCACTTGGACTGGGTAGCCAGTAAGGTAGGAAACACTTGATCCTGCTTATAAGCTGGCTGAACTAGCTACCTCAAGGGACAGATGATATTTAAGAATACTTGTTTCTCCTCTTCCTTTTTCCCCCTGTATCTTTGTCATACCTCTTTGGGCAGTGAGGAAAGGACTCTGATAGCCAAAGATATGTTCAGACATTCTCTTCCATAAACACTTATTGCACTGGGAATGAATGTAGTATCACAAAACCTTTAACCCATTTAAGCTCCTTGGGAAAGATCTTAAACACAGCTAATATATAATAATGAATGAAGCTCTGTTTTTTTAACCTTTCTGAATTTTGTCTTAGTGCTCATTAACTTTCCATCTAGTACAGAAGATTCTTTCATTAAAAGGAAGCTTGGGGCTCCGGTTTCTCAAAGATCCCAAGAGAATTCTATACCTTTGAACACTAATCCTGCTTAAAGTCATTTATACTAGTAATTTGTCTTAATTTGTAGATGTACTTAATAGGTGCATGAACTTCCGATGTTTACTCAGTTTTTGTTGTTACCCTATAAGCAATTTCTCAGTGGAATAGAAATATTAGTGTAAAAGTTGACTAGACATGGCAGTTCTAGTGTTGTCAGACCAGTTGTGAATGCCCTTAAAATACATGGGAGTTAGTTCAAATGAATCTTTAAAGTTTTGTCAAAGATGAGTCAGTGGCATTGTCTGGAACTGGCTAGACCTGTGCAATGTACTAGATCTGATCAACAGGAGATCTACTTATTCTCCTTTTTTCTGTATCTGCTGCTGAAATGTTTCTATCTCTGGCACCTCTTGAATGTAACTGAAACATATGGTGACTGAAGACATTCCATTTTCTCTGGCCTTTTAATTATATATTGAGATAACCTTATGTGTCAACATTATGTATTGTTTTAACACTTTCTGGAAGCGTTGAATACTCACTTCTGAATGCATTTGAGCACTGAAGTTGTTCTTTAAAAAACTTGAGTTTCATGGTTTGCATTACAAGTGTGCTCTTTTTAGTGATGTCGAAAACAAATTTTGTTTTTTCAAGAAAGTAGCTCCTTTGTAAAATAAGTGAATTATAGTAAATAGATTGATTTGCCTCTTAGGAAATGATTTGTACATGGTAATAGAATACACTGTTTAGTTCAGAAATAGCAGTACAACACTGGGGAACATGGAAGTGGCTGAAAAGCAATATCAGTTCAAGGGAAATGTCTTGAGGCATTGCTAATTGTGTAGCTGTGAGAAAAGAAAAACAAGTAGGAAATTTCCCAGCATAAAGAGAAGGACCAATGAAAAATCTGGTTTGAGGTTTAGTGGAACAGGGGAACTATTAGTGCAACAGTGGGAAGCTGAATGGATTTGGAAGGTGAATTTCCAGGTCGTATATTTTACATATATACTTATATATATAAATGTGTAAACATATATAGAAAATATTTAAAATATTTAAAATAATACCTGTGATTACAGACAGAGAGAGTATGTATACTTTGTCACCAAACTGTGCTTGAATGTAGGCTATAATTTTGCTTTGAGGTTTTGAGAATGTGCTTTTCAATGTTCTGACACCACAATTTCTGGTGTCAGAAGAATCCTCTGCAGGTCTGTGCTCCTTAGTGCACAGTTTGAAGCATTTTATTTATAATGGTGTAATTTCAAGCAGAATTAATCAGTGGTAAACCTAGACAATTGATTTGTCCAAGGCAAACTACATTATGTTGTCGTGAATGCATGGGGAACTGTACACAATGTAAATTTTGGAGTTAGTGTTGGTTTACATTATCTTCTATTTTAATTATTATTTTTTATTATCTCTGTTTTCTCATACTGCAAATGATGTAATAGTGGAATGTTAAAGCTACTTTACAACTTCTAATGGTGGTGAGTATAGTTGTGGGGGAAGAGGATTGTAGAACCTTGATTAAAAGTAAACTAAGTGGCCCTTTCATGTTCAATTACTTTTTAACTCAGACATGGCCAAGAAAGAGTAAGGTATCTCCTGGTTTAGGCTGGGATTTTGTTGTCCCCACGTCTTACAGTGAGATTCTTGTGTTCTTGGGTTCCTTTGAAAATCCAAGTACTTGAGACCAGCATCCGACTTTATTTCATTTAAAGTTCAAGGACATGCACAAATATCTTGGCTTAAGGAGGGGGTGTGAACCAAGACAGCAGTTGTGGCTACTTATCACTAGGGAGTAAGCTTTGACATATTTCTTCTGTAGTACATTTTAAGTTAAGCTCAGTATATATAGAAAATGAGTGGGGGAAAAAATCAACAAAAACCAACCAACCAACCAACCAAAAAAACCCCAAAACACCCCACCAAACTTGAAAATCAAGAAGCTCTATACAGCTTGTTAAAGATCTTGAATAGTTAAGTAGATGACCCACAGAGCTAGGGGGAAAAAAACAGATCTTTAAGGCTATCTAGGCATTTTAATATTTTATTGTGGGGAATAATCAGGAATATCATTACACCTTGCTATTTCAAGAAAACCAGCCTCATTATTTTCTTCATCTTTCTGCAAGAAAAAACATATCTCAGTTGAGGAAAGTGGTTGGTTGGTTTTTTTTTGTTTAGAAATCAATCCTTGTTCATCACACCAGAACTATTTTGCTGTAGCAACTTTACTAGCACCCAGCAGAGTTTATACATAGCTTGTAAACAATTTTTTTTGTCTTTGTAAACATCTTCTAAGCAAAGATTTTGTCATGGTTGGATGGAACTGTGTATTGCAGAAGCAGCCATTAGACCTGAGTACAGACTAATTAGATGTCTGCCTTTTGCTACATGGTATTAAGACTTAAATTCTATCACACCTAAAGTTCATGCAGTTCCAGGCATCAGTCAATTAGACAAAGGAAAAACAGGTCCATTTTATTAGACTCAATGACTCAGGCAGTTGATTATACTGAGTATAAACACAGTACTTGGTGCTTCAGCAGAGGGTTTGCTTTTGTAATTGACTAACTGCTGCCTCCTGCTCTATTGACCTTGACTAATTTGTAGTATTGTCTGTCATTGCTTATCTGTAGCTGAGCTGGGAGGTTCATATGTAAACATCAACATCATTAAGGTCAGGGGGGACTGCATCTGTCTCTGTAGCTTGTTCATTTTAATTGAGTGTACAGCCAGGCTGCAGGCTTTCTGCCATTTCGTTATGCAGATCTATCTGAAAATCCACAGTCTATGTCACACTGTCACTCTTTTAGTTGTAAAGAAATTGATAGTAAAAATAGCTATGTATCATTTAAACACCTTGAGAGTTTCATGGCGGTAGCCCTGTGTGGCATGCTGGTTTATCACAGAGGGTATATCCTGTTGTTCCAGTGACTGTGGGACTCCCTCCCCTTGGCCTCTCAATGGGCAAGCTTGAAGCTGAGGGAAAACTGACCGAAATTTCTATTCAGAAAGGTTGCATAAGTAACCTCACATTCTATTTCTTAGTGTTTTGTATATGTTCTAGATGAAGTGGAGAAATGTGTCAATGTCTACTAGGGCCTATCAAGATTCCCACTTTTTAAATAAAATTATTTAGCATTATCACTGGTGCATCATTTAAGTTTGCAGTTCCTAACACATTAGCATTTGTATTAGAAACATTGGGATGAAAGTGCTGTAGGGTTGCTGTTGTTTGGTAGTTTCTATATAATCTCATTTCTGCTGCAGAATGATTGTATATAAAAATTTTGCTTTTTTTCTTCCTCTAAATACTTATGATTGTGTTCTGTTTGTGATATTTTCCACAGCTTGACGTATTTAGCATAAACAGTTTTTTGTAATAATCATGAAATGCCCTCATTTTAATGTTATCTCTGTTCAACTTAGGAAGATTTCTATTTCAACAAATAGTTTTTCTTCCTTTGATGTTTCTTCCCTTCAGATATTTGCATCCACTTACTGTATTTACCTCTATCTTTACCTGGGCTAAGCTGACATACTTGATAGTCTTTTAAAAGCTTTTCCAAAATTCTTTGGCTTCTTAGGTTGATACTGCCTTGTCCAAAGCTTTTCAGTAAGATGCCTAGATAAATGTCCAGAAACCTTGGTGCCATCATTTTGCTAACAAATAACCGCTCCTTTTCCATCCTGTAATGAGATGGAGGACCCAAATATAATTTTTTAGTTTCCTGCTCTATATCCTAGTGAGCTGTCCCAGTTAATAATCAGCTTCATTTACGTGCCAGTATTTTAAATTATTTTGCATACCAAGGTTCCAGTTTGACCTTTTTTTCACATTGATTTTCAGTGTATTCAGCTTGTATTCCAAAGATGCTTTGGTTTTGAAACAATACATTTATACATTTATAACCCCTAATGACAAGATATCAAACAGGAATAAAATTGACACATTTTCTTCCTACTAAAGATTGTGAATAGGAATATTATATGACTGTGTTTTTTAATTTTGAGCAATGATAACTAAAGAGAATATATGCCTCAAGGTCTGGTTTTGAAGCAATTTTGAATGTATAGAAAGATGGTGAGAGCATTAATGGACAATCAGCAGTTTCACTTTGGCAGAAGTTGAATAAAGTGTTTTGAAAGGCAGTGATCTACCTGATCCTCCCTCCACCCTTGGTACTTCAGAATGATCTTCAGAAAATGGTGCTAACCTGTACAGAATGCTGAGAAGCCCTGAAACTTATTATGCATATTGGTGGCTAATTGAAAGTAACAGCTTGATAGATTTTCTAATCCAGTAGTCTGGTTTTTGCAGAGGAACCACATTTCTGAGACACTGAAACACATCAAGCTGAGACCAGAAAGTTACTGCCTGTAGCAGTGGATCTTTGATCTGGTTCTGACTGATGTTTTGTAGCTGTGAAATCTTCAATGTGATGCAACATCAGTTTTGAGCTGTATTACTTGCAGATCTGGATGATGAAGCTGAAAAGCAGCCTGTGTGCATATTTAACCTTGCATCTGTGTTACAGTGTTTCCTTGAACTCAAGTTTAGTGCTTTTTGTGTATTTGAGAGCCCAAATGGTGCTATCTCCAGTGTGACCAAGGATCACTTCTGCTTAGCAGGAAAGTGTAGGTGAAAGAAAAGAAACTAACTGATCCCCTTGGGAAACCACAGTAATATAGTGTCCTCCTGTGTTAAATTTGCATATTGGCAGAGTGCTAAAAAAATGCAAGTGTCCAACAGTTATCTGTAGGCTGAGGAAATGGGGATAAGAGAAGCTTATGAGGGTGTTGTAAAGTGGGAAGAAGGATAATCCTCAAAGTGTTTGCGTCCTAAAAGTTGCTATACGTGGAATCAATGTTCTTGGATGTTACTTTCCTACAACAGCCAGATGACATCTACCTCCCTGCCTTGGTAACATTGCTGGGGAGGAGAGTGAAAGGAAATTAAAGCAAGATCAGCCCTCAAAAGAAAAAAAATTCTGTTCCAACAGTCTCTGTATTCTCTGACAGAAGAATGTCTTTTTCTTTATGCTAGCAACACAGAGTGAATTAGAGACAGAGAGGTGACTGGGTTAATTTCATTTGACCTGTATTTTCAAGATTTGATTGAAGGGTGACCAAACAACTTGAGGGGAGTTGGTTTGTTGTTTTACTTTTTAAAAATAGTAATTACAACTTTCATAAGTATGTCACAGACCCTGACACTTATGTATTACTGTGTGATATCTCGGTAAAAGTTTGATAGAGATTATAGGTAAATAATAATTTCTTCATATGGTGCATTTCATCAAGAATCATTTCAAGGTACTTTGAAGATGACTGTGGCTTATATAAAAACCCTCTGCAGTGGATGGCAGAGGTCACAAGAGTGTAGTGCCCATATTAGAAAATTACTTTGAAATTACTGATAAGCAAATTTGTCTTTATTAGATCATGGGGCAAAGGTGGTAGTGGTTGAGGGAAGAGCTCAGCTGGAAGTGGGGAGTCAGAAGGTCCTTGTGAGACTGGCAACAAGACTGGGAAGAAATTCTCTCTTAATATGGATTACTGCAGAAGAAATACCAGACAGGAATGAATGGCTGATACTTGGTATTAAGAGAACTCAGAGGAGGTGATGTTAGTGTGCATAGCTGACTGCACTCATCTCATGTGAACAGAGCTGTTTAATATCAGGAGAGAATTTGTTCTTCAGAATTCTGGCACAAAAAAGAAATGGAAAATGTTCTTAGCATGTTTATAGAGAACCACTCTGAGATCTAGGGTTGCGAGGGCAAAAATTGGCTTACTTTAAGAACTGAATAATTTGTCAGTTAAATCCCATTAGAAAGGGATCACAAAACAGATAATTCTCCTAAGCTTGCTTTTCTGATTTCCATCATCTCATTGTCTAGGTTATTTAAAAATTTCTGGAGACAATGTTAGTATTTTCATAATCTTTTTGTGTCTAGGACCAGAGATCCCAAACCTCTTCTGAATGGAGGCAATCACTGATGCAGTGCATTGGATAAGTCAATATCATACTTCAGTAAAGAAGAAACCCAACAGCTGAAAATGTGCAGGAAGATTATTACAGCAAAAGGCAAACTACAAATGTACGGGCAATTTTTCTTGTAGTGTGCTTTTTATATGTAAGTGTTGTCTTGCTTGGATGGAAGTGATATGGTACAATGAAATACTCCTGCTGCTTTATAAAACTGGGGATTAAGTCTACTTCTCTGCTTCTCGAGTCTTTTCATCCATGGGCAGAGGTTTTGAATACAGCATCCAACTCACATTTCCTGAGAGCGTGACACTTGTTTTACCATGTCAAAATACCCCAAGCTGCTGAAGACTCATACTAGTGAGATAAAACCATCAGGGGCTGTGGAACATGTCTCTGATAAGAGAAATTGGATGCTACTGGTAGCTGTGGTTACAAGGAATAGTGTTACCTGTGAGTTTCTACTCTCTTTGGGCCTGTCTCTAAGCGTGATGCTTTGTTTAGGTCAAATGTTCACCTATGACCTTGTGCATTGTCTAGCAGGGTCAAATGGGATAGAAGCATATGGAAATACATTGCCATGTTCTCAGATTCTGTTGGCATGTAGTGCAAGGGTGCCCTGGGACAGAAATATAATATCTGAGAGGTTCAGGATGTTCAGTTTTCTGACTAGAATTCTGCAGCTCTTAGTTTTAGCCTGAGTCACCAGTTTGAAGTATCTGTATTTATCAAAAGCATTTTCACTGTTGTTCACTGGGCATTGCAGCAGTCAGACAGGTAGATGCAATGACCTTAAAAATTCCTGTTCAGTGAAGCCCAAAATCCTCTTATTTTTTAATCTATTTTAGGGTATTAGCCCTGTTTTAACCAAGATACAGAATTTCAAGGGCAGCAGCTCCTGCCTTGTAATGTACAGGTCACCCAGAGACATTTATGTTGTTCTTGCTAAGCAAGGTGATAGATACCACCTATGACCAAGCTAAATCTGCTTACGTAGTAGCTGATGTCATGATAGTAATCAAATGAAGAAATGTGTAAATATCTTTCTTTTCTTTACCACAAATCTGTATTCAACCTGTGTTATTCAAAGACCAGTTTTACCACATCACATTGGTTAAATCTCTGATGAACTGCTACTGATCTTCAAGGATTTATCATTTAGCTTCTTGTTCTTCACTGTGAAAGCTAGAATTGACATGAATTGGCATATCTGGGCAGAACAGAGATCTCCCTAGTTCAGGACTGCCTAATTCTTGGCTAATTGGGCCTATGGCACCTATTCAGTCCTCCCCTGGACCAGTGATATTCCCTATGAATACATAGGGAATCAAATACATAGGGTATCAAAATTCATAGAATCATAGAATCACAGAATGGTTTGTGTTGGAAGGGACAGCTCATGTTAAACTTCTGGTACACTACCATCCCCATGTCCTCAAGGCTGTCTTCCATCCTTCCTCCTCCCAACCTGTATTTGTGCATGGGATTGCCTCGACCCAGGTGCAGAACCTTGCACTTGGCCTTGTTGAACTTCGCGCAGTTTGCACAAGCCCACTTCTCAAGCCCCTCAGGGTCCCTCTGGATGGCATCTCTTCCCTCTAAATGTTTTCACCACACAGTTTGGTGTTAGCAAACCTGCTGAGGGTACACCCATTTCCACTGGTCCCGCATGCAGATGTATGGTTAACACTGTTGTTTGCTTCTTAGTCTTTACTACTGGTGAAAACCAGCTACTAAGATACCTTTTTGGGTTAGGATAAGAATACACTTTCAGGAAAACCTCTTTTGTCCATACTTACAGGATTTAAGAAGGCAGATGAGGAACAAGGCCAGTGCAGTGCAGTAGTGTTGAGTATCCAGGAGGTGGCAGATGAAGTATTCAGTCTCAATGAGAGCAATCAACAGCCTGTATCAAACAGAGCTCCTGCTTCTCTGCTAGGGAACAGGCTGTACTTCCTTGTGCTGAAAAGAGAAGTCATAATGTGTATGTGCCTTAATCCTATCACCTTAAGCATCCACCTCAGCCTTTGAATTTTAATTTGGGGTATTACTGTGTAGTAGTACTCTCAATTATTTCAAAGCTTGGAAAAAGGGGCTATTTTGCCATTTCACTCGTGTGGCTTTTGTTTTTTGACTATATAGAAAATTGCTAGATAAATTCTTTTTTGCTTTGCTGTTGTTGTTGTTTTTGTTTTGTTTTGTTTTGTTTTTTTTGGAGGGTGGGGCAGATTTTTTATTTCTTTGCTGCTTTTTTTTTGTGTTGCTTTCAGAGTGTGACGATTGAACTTGTTGCACCTGGGATACTATAGCCAGTCAGAATCTTTGTCATCAGGGTGATGATTTTAATGTTACCAGTTGGGCTTAAGTGGTGTCAACACAGCTTCCACCTGACTAACTGTTTAGTCTATATATAAATAAGTAGAACCAGAGTACCTATTCAGTTGCGAGGTAACATGAGTAAAGAGAAATCAAAACACAGCTCCATGGGTAGTTCCTCACTATGTTATCCCTTACTGAACAGAAACTTTATAGTAGATGGTATTGTCAATTGGACTTTAATGTTGATGCCTCTGTTATCCACTTGTATTAAGCAGTTAGAAAACAACAAGCTACAGCTGTACTGACTTCTTTTTATGAAAAGAAATTGTACACAGGCAGTTATAGGCACAATGTCTATAACATTTTCACCCTTAATAAACTGGAATAAGCTAGGTGGGTATTCCTAGCATTTAATTAAGTGTTTGGAGAAGCTAGCCTTTTAGCTGTACAACTTCCAAAATGTCAGGTGTTGATTTTCCCAAATACAACTCTCTGAAGTAGTGTCTGTAGCTCTTCAGTGGTCTGAAAAATATCTCACAGCTTGTAGTGAAGAGGACTTTGTTTTGTAAGATACTGAGCACTTGAAGCTTCAAGACCTGCCCCTGATCACAGGACATGTTTAGACATTTTCTGGAGTAGAGCATATACTTTCTGGTATACTTCCATAACAGGGATATAGCTGTGCTGTGTCTTTACACTGGATTATGACTCAGCTGCAATGGATGCAACAAAACTAGTGCATACTTGAAACGCTATCAGTCAGGCATCTCTTAGTAGCTAAGCTGTGGTGGTGACAATAGTAGTGTTTCAGTTTTTGAAAGGAAGAAGTCAGTGAATAACAAATATGTTATTCATTCCATGCAAAATTTTTAAGTCAGTTACGAGCAGTCTTGACCTCAGTAATTTGCAAGTGTTCTTGGAGAAACTTGTGTGAATGAACTGAAAATGATTTATGGCACAGAATGGACGGTTTGACAGACAAAGTTTTATTAAAGTTTCAGAGTTCTATGTAGCTAATTTTTAAAGAACAGTATCTATCTTTGGGACAATAGCAGTCATTATGTCCCTCTGGGTTTCCATTTGTTTTACAGTGAAAGATACATGGTGGTTACATCTGGACATTTAGGTGCCACTATAAAGTGTAAAGTAGCTTTAAGTGAGAGTACTGTGGCCAGCTCAAGGGAGACAGCCCAGATGCAAGCCATACAGGCTGATTCCCCTAGGGTATAGGTATGTAATTAGGTCAGATGTGGGAAACTACTCCCAACTCAAAGTCTCTATTAGTGTGGATTTACAAGAAAGCCAAGGGGTTATAGCCTCTGCCCAAGATCCTTATTAACTCTGGTCAAATGATGGAGCCAGAAAAATCACTACCAGAAATACTTCTAGCCCAGGATTTATCCTTTCTTTGGACCAAAAGAGAGTTCTGACTCTTGTCCAGGAAGTGCGAGAGTTCAAAATAAAGGCTAGGAATTACCTGTTCCATCACAACATTTCTTCAGCCTAATGGCATTGTTTGTCTTGCATACTTATAAATTCCCATTGTCTTCCCAGCATACTTTTAAAAAGAATTTTTCTGCTTAGCAAGTGTTGAATCATTTAATCAGAGAACCATAGACTAGTAGAATAATTTTTGTTGGAAAAGACCCATAAGATCATCAAGTCCAACAGTTAACCTAGCACTACCAAGATGTATTCGTCTCACAAGAAAGCACCCAATACCTTGCTAATTATTGGAATTAAGTATACACAATAAATGTGTGTGAAATGTCCATTGAAGATGTAGAGAACAGCACTTTCATAGTAAAATAGCAAAATTATGACACTTTCAGCAAATCTTTCAGCTGCTGAGACTGTCCTGATGTCTTAGTAGGATGAGGCTTCAGTTCAGCATCCATCAGCTGTTCTTTGTGTAGAAGCTGTTTTCTTTCTCATCAAGGCTCTTGGGCTGATCTTCATATGCTCTGTAGAGTGCTCTTTTCTGATGACAGGGTGGAATTTGTGTATGTATCACAGACTTTCCAGGGGATGAACTGTAGGTTCAAAGCACTGGAAACACAAGCACTAAACAGCTTGATATGAGTCACTTCCAGTGGTGTTTCAGCATTATCATGCAGGAATAACTGACAGAAACAGGGAAGTCACCTGGGGGCACTATTATAGCCAGATACTCAGATTTCATGTCATTTGCATTTTAAAATTTATAGTGGCAAAATATAGAGATGCTGAAGTTTCCTGCCCCCAAAAGCTGCTCTATATCAGGAACTTTCTTTTGGTTCAACTGCTGGTTATCATTTTAGATGATCTGTGCCACTCAGTGGAAAAACAATAGGAAAAAAAAGTCTAATAAAGAAACTCAGTTTCCTGGGTTCCTTGCTTTTTAAGTTTAGTTTACTTTATTGATGAGCCAAGCCTTCTTTTATCTTTTAAAATTTCCTACAAAACAGTAACCATTTCACCGTGAGTTCTGCCAAAACAAATATTCCCATAATTTTATCTTGTGAGGTAAGCTGATGTTCCATGTACTTTGTTTCTAAATATGCTATTGTAGAAAGACAGGCTGTAAAAACAGATGAGTTTTTAATATCCATGCATTGCTCCAAGAGACAATAAATGCTTTGAGAGTGTTGGGTTTTTTTGTTGTTTGTTTTTGCTTGTTTGTTTGTTTTGTTTATTTGTAGGTTGTTGGGTTTTTTTAATAATTTTTAGAATTAACCTTTAAACTGAACAGTTATGTCTCTGGATTACTTTATTGTGTAGATAATGGGAAATACACAGAATAGAATACACGTTGTGTTTGTGACATTACTTGTGCTGTGGTTTAGTTGCAACAAATTAGTAAATGGATGAGCTGAAACTTAGCAAACTAAAAGCCATGTTATTTTTGTCATTCCACATGCTGAGAAGATTGTCAGTCACTGGAAGGTGACTCAGTGATACTTTATGTTTGGAAAAAACAGGTTATTATTTTTTTTTTTTTTTTTTTTTTTTTTTTTTTTTTTTTTTTTTAACATAGTTGCAAAAGCCCAACTAAGCAATGAAGACCTACCAAATGTTTTGTCTCAGTAGAAGACTTTAAAAAGGAAGGTACTGAAAGTGTTAGCTGGACAGTGGCATCCTCTGTTGCAGCACACAATTTTTAGTTTCTGCAAAGAAAAACTGTAAGACTGTTAAGATTAGCAAGTAAATTTTTCTTGCTTGATTTATTACTTGTGGCCTTTTGTAGTATCCCTTTAGCAACTGCTACATGACATGACCTTTTCAGCATATTTATCAGCCTCAGTCTTATGGATGATGCAGAATTATAAATGTGGCTGCTGGCAGGAATGACCAATTCCAAGAGACTGTTCCAAAATCAGGTTTTGATGGGGTAATTTGAAACTCCTGTGTTCTGCTGCATGTGCCTGGCTTCACCTCTGAAGTTATGACAACTGGGTATAAGGCACAATTCCAATTCCACATCAAAAAATAGGAAAAACAACTTAAAATTAGAATAAATAGCAAGTAGGCTGGATTGGATGAAGCACGAGTGTTATATATAAAGCATATATATATATAAAGCATATATATATATATATGCTTTTATGAGTCTTCATCAAAGCAGTGCAAAATTGGTGAAGAAATGACCTGGTTTCTGAGTAACAACATGAATTTATATTTTTAGAGGCTGAAATAGATGCAGAAAATGATGCAGAACTGTGTTCTCCGATGAAGCAACTTTTGATTTTGTTGAAAATTCTCTCTTTTTGCCACTTTCTCCTGAGATATGATAATATTGTAATTTCTGTTGTTGGGAGTCTTACCTCTGAAAGGGAGAGGATTCAATATTTCATCAGTATATTACACTGGATGGATATGTTGACTTACTAAACTGGTTTCCTGATACTCTTCCTTGTAGGAAACTTAAGATGCTACCAGAGTATGCCTTCATACTAAGTCAGCAACAAAACTTCTGTTCTTTGCAAAGGAGCAGAGAGAACTCCCGTACTCATTCAACAGTTTTTTTCTTTACTCTTGAAAGATGATAACCTGGAATTCCTTTCTCCATGCACCCTTTTTTTTTTTCTGATTTCCTGCAGGAAACCATTTACAAAAAAATTAATAATGTATCTATGTGATTTCATGACTTAAATTTCTGGCATTCTTGGAAAATTTTACCCTCACTTCTAAAAGTTTCAGATCTTACAGTGGCAGTTATGAATAAGCAATGTAAAACTGGAACCTGAAGACAGATAGAGATGAGACAGGAGAATACCACAATCCAGTGTTTCTGATACTGAAGAAAGAAGAATGTGATGATTAATCAATCACTTCAGTAGAACATATCATTTCTAGTAGAACAAGAATTGCATGCAGTGTCAGTGGCCTAAGTGTTGCTATTTGAACATATTTTAAGAATTTATTTGTAATAGATTATATAGTGTCTTAGTTATCTAGCATATGGTGGAGCCACCATCCCTGGAGGTATTAAAAAAAGTTCAGACATGGCATTTGAGGATATGCGCTAGTGGGAATTGTTCTTTTTTCTGAGTTGATTTTGGCTCAGTGATCTAAGAGGTCTTTTCCAACCCTGATGAGTCTGTGATTTTTTTTCTCTTCTTTTTTATGGCAACCTTGCAGGACCTGGGTTTCCCTCTGTGTCTCAGTTACAGGCATTACCATTTGTTTCAGAGCCTAAATGCTTTCTAGGGCAGGAACTTCACAGAATCATAGAACTGGATGGGCTGGAAGGGACCTCAGAGATCATGAAGTCCAACTTAATTTCTACTGAGTGCTGCATCACACAGTTAAAAATCTGAGATGTGAACAGTGAAGAAATTCAGATTGTCTGCCTTCCTAAAGCATTAGTTTTTCCTTTTGTGTAGAAAAATATTTATCTTCACACTGTCTTCATATCACTGAACTTGTCTAGGAGGTCAGTTAAGGTTCCTGATGAACATAAAGATGGTACCTCTGCTGCATCCTGTCCCCAGTTTCTGCTTGGACTTGCATTTTTGGGAAATAAGACATTCCAAGACACAAAGTTTGGTGCATTTGAGACACACTTATGAGGGAACCCACTGACTGTTAATTCTATCCTATCTTTTGGATCTGTTCATGTGGGTCATTGCTGACCGTGATGCAATCTGTGAGTCAGTCCTTACTTATAGAAAGGAATTCCCAATTATTGTTAGTCCAGTCTACCTTGTGCTATGGAAATTAATTTAAAACATACATTTTTTTTTCTTTCTTTCTTTTTTTTTTCCCCTAATGTACTCTGCCACTGATGTGAAAAGGAGCAGACCTCCAATGAGTTTGTGTTCTGCTGTCAGAAATGCTGGAGACTACCCAGTCCTGTTTTACAAGATGAGGTCAAGTGGAAAAAAACATGTAGGCCTGACAAATTTCTGGCTTCATGAGGTGAGGCCCATATAGGGGGAGTCATGCATTAGTGAAAATGTACAAAAGATCAAGTACAGCATAGGATATGTTTGAAGAATGACCTCTTGTAAACTTTCACAGACAATTCCTCTGCTTGTCCAGAAGTGCTCCCAGAGGTATCATTCAAAAGTCTCGCCAGAAGTAACAGATTTGAACAGCAGACATCTGATTCAAAACATTTTGGAATTCATAAACAGAGCTACCTCCATAAGAAGCAAATAATTTCAGAGACCCATTGTAGCTTGTGTCATTATTTGAATCGTGGCAATGCAGAGATGCTTGATAGCCCATGGTTGCCTCATGTTTAAGCTAGGCATGTAGAGCATTTTATGGCATCAACAGCACTTTTAACATAACATGAAGAGGCAATGATAGACATATGTGAAGAAGCCCAGGAGGCTACATTCAGCTGGAATCTCTGTATATGAACTTTCTGAGAACCTGCACCCTAGTTTATCTTTCAGTATGGTTGTTTCCTACCCCTTTTCCTCACATTTCATTATGCCGAAATGTGTTCTTGTGGTTCTGATAGACGCTGAGCTGGGTTGGAGATCAGCAATCTAGATGGAGTCCACCAAAGAGAGGTGAGGATGCTAGGCAAGGACTAGAGTAAAAGTGGGTGGAGGTTGTGTGATACTGTACTACCTACCTTACAGAGATTCATTTAAGGAGAAAGACTGCATGCTGAGGTTCAAAGTTCAAAGGTTCAAAGCAGCTCTGTAGATGTGGATAAAACAGTGAAAATGTGATAAATGGAATTAAATAAGTTAGTGTATCATAGCCTGATATGTCCAGTATGTATGCAGCTACTGGGAGTAATACTTTTTATTAAAATGTTGTCTTTTCCTAGTCCTAGTCCATCAAATGTTAACAGGTATATTTTATGTTCTATGCTTTAAAAGACAATATCAGCTTGAGATAGTTGTTGGTGCTGTTGCTGGATGGTTCTGATGGGCAGAGATTATACACCCATGTTTTCATCAGAAAACATGCCACAGCATAAAGACTTCAGTGCATTGATGCAGGTATTTTAAGCAGTGTAAGAAAATTAATAGATTTCTGTGCTAATTTAGCAGTCTGTTCCAGTGGAGCTCCAGTCTAACATTAGAAATTAGGCACTAGGCAATACAGTACAGCTCAATTTAATTGAGCAGTTGAGTGACAACTTTCTACATAAAAATGTTTTTTTCCAGCATCAGTCCCTATGATCTAAGATGACATCCAATCCCAACAGTTTCCAAATACCTGAGAATTCCCTTTCATGTAATAGTATTGCTGATAACTGCACTGCTAGGTACTACTGAATGCTTGCTAGTGATATCTTTACTAAAAATACAGGAGCTTTGGGCAGCTCAGTGCACTTCACAACACTAAGTGGGCAAGGTGTGTGTTTTTCCAGTCACAGATACTGTGGAAATGAGTTCCCTGTACACAAGTAGAAAGCAGCCATCCTTTTCCCACAGGGAAAATGTAATCAGAGAGATATGAAAGATCTTGGTCAAAATCTGTGGTGGCAAATAGGTGGCACAAATTTAATATCTCCACATTCTTATTCAGTAATAGCAATCTAGTAGCTCTGGGGATGTCACATTATGAGCTCTGAAAGACTGAAGCTCAGTGCTACTTATGCCTGCAGACAGTGTGTGCTGCAGAATGCCTGCACATTTCAGCATGGATCTTGTGCCTGAGCACAGGTGGCAAAGCTTGGCACAAGGCAGTGAATATTGCTATCCCATGGAGAGACTTGGGAGAGCCTGAGCAATGTAGAACTGATGATTCGCTGATCTTGAAACAAGCTCAGTCTCATGGGTAGGTTTGGTTTTTATTAGTAGTACCTGAAATTAGTCTGAAAATTTAGAGTGATAATATTTAAAATGCTGTAATAGAGGAATGGATCAGACAAAGTAGTGTTGTATTTCCTGAAATCTGTCTGGGGGAATTACTGTGAAAGCAGCTCATTATGCTAAACTATTTACTTCTGCCAGTTTGCTGAAGTTCTTCCATAGGCTGTGTTGAATTTACATTGTGAATACTGCTTCTACCTGCATCTCAAGTTTCCCCTTTACAGCACATTTTTCCTTTATTACCTTGTTAGGCTTGCTAACCTTTTTCATTCTTACAGCAACCTGGATAGAAAGAATGATTTCTGCCTCTGAGTTACCTAGTAAACAATTTCTGATCTTTTGAGCTAGAATGTGAGGAAGTGGAACAGCAGTATATGAGATCCTTTATGGTATAGATCTTGACAGATATTATTATCTTTCAGAAAGAAATGATGATGCTTGCTGCCAGAATGTGTTGCTGTCTCTGTCCCAAATTCTATTTTATTTCTTTTCTCCTTAGCAGAACAGAACAATAATAAAACATTCATTTTATTATTATTATTTTGGAATTATTTTCTAGCTTAACTACAAAAGCAGCCTGCAAGCAGAGATGAGAGCTTTGTAGAATGGCATCCACTGATCCTCCATGAGGCAGCCTTATCTGTCCTGAGCCTGCTAGATCTCTTGGCAGTGCTGCATTATTCCTTCCAGGTGAGAAGGGGGCTGTTCGCAGTCACACTTGACTTGTTTGCTGGCCTAAGTTTTTATTTTGTAATACCTTCAGCTTTCTTCTTTAAGCCCAAGTCAGATTTTAATTTTATTGAAACTGACTCAAAGCTGAATTCTGCTGGCCAAAGCTTTGATGGGGTTGTGCCTGGCCAGGCTATGGCTACAGAGGGGTGAGGCAGAGATGGGAGAAAAGTGCCTGGGGACATTCTTGCTTGGTGCAGACTGGGAAGCAAACAGGAACAGCAGCAGATGCCACTCTACACATACCAAGTACTCATTGTTTTGGTACTCTGAAGCCAGTCCACCAGAGATGTCCACTGCTGTTCTGCAAGATATCTTGCTCTTATATGACAAATAGGAATTACAATTAACTCTTTTCACAGGAATAAATATGTTTAGATTGACTAAAGGTGTCTTTCTGTAGGCATGAGCATGCACACATCTACAAGCACACCTCTAAAATACTTGATAAGGTTCTGAGTACTGATATGCTGAATTTCACAAAGCTTTTGCTCAGTTAAGCAAAGTCTTATATAGGACTGCAGAGTGGTTCTGAGTTTCAAGACAGATGTGGTTCTCTGGTGTTTTCCTTATCTTTACCCAGTTTTTTTTGTGTGTTGACTGTTCCTTTACAATTGCTCTCTCTTCTTTTTTTTTTTTTTTTTTTTTTTTTTTTTTTTTTTTAATCTGGTTTATTTGGAAAACTTCAAATAGTGTGGCCTCTCTGAGGGGGGAAGAGGGAAGAGAAGTATTTATTTTCTTTGATCACCAGCTATCACTGCCTTTTGAAATAATATTGTTGTGTATAAATACAAGAGAAGGACTACAAGAACTGCTGCTTACAGAGATGGGTGAGGGACGAGGAGTCATCTTTCCTGAGACAAAGATTGCTGAGGAGTAACTATTGGCAGCATGCCCATAAAGCTGAAAGTGATGCTAGACTTTCATGACTAGTGTAAAATTTCTACTTCTTTTTTGTTACTATAGACCAAGTACATCTAATAAAATGCTGGTGTTTTTTAAATACCATCATAGAAAAACCTCCAGCTAGACATGTACTCTATGAGCTGAGGACAAGTTATAGTTTACTAGGCAGATAAAAGCTTTAATTTCTCCTAAAAGAAAATACTTGCAACTATAGAAAGACCAGAAGATGCCTTTTTTTTTTCACTTGTCACTGTTGACAAGTGCCTGTAGAGCAAGCAGAAACAATTCTAGCAGAGATATGCTTGCACATAGAAGAAAAGTAGGTGATGGGGACTTTAAAATAAACAAACATCAATATGCTTTTGGTAAAGAAAGAAGATATTATCCAGTGCAAAAGTTTGTTACTAGCCACAACTGATTTTCACATAACCTTGCTTAAAATAAGTCATAATAAGATTTAATCCAATTCCCACCTCACTATTTTGTCATATAAGGTTACTCTTCATGAATGACTGTCTGTTTACATAGCTATACTCACAATATTGTCTGCTATTTGGATTCTGTCTGGGGCAATACTGTACTCTGACCTGGACAATTTTAGAAACAGGTGACATTATCTCATCATAATGATGAGATAATAATACTGGAACAGCCCAGAAGTAAATGAGTTAAAGAGCAAGTATGAGAAGGATATGACAGCTTCATCATCACCCCACTGTTGGAGTTCCTTTAACTAAACTAACAGAAATGTTAATGTTTTTCACATGTCAAGTCAACTCATTTTGAATACCACTAGAATAACCCCATCAGAGCAAGGAAAGTGTCTTTGGTTTTCTATCAGTGTAACTGAAAGTAGAACTTGGCTTTGATTGAGGCTTCTTGTTTGTCAAAATTTGTTACTTCCTGGTAGATAGGAAGTATGAAGGTGGGTATTTCATTCTGATGACAGCTGGAACACTACTTTCACTCCGGTCACAAAGTTTCCCTCAAACTTCACAATCTTCTATGAGTGAGAATGGAACTTCTAATTCCTGATAGTCAGCAGTTGTGTATTTGGGAGCCAGGACACTCAGGACTCACAGATCTGGCAGCTGTGGCAGCTGTGCATACATAGGAAGTAAGGTATCTAAGAAATAAAGAAAAAAAAAATAATAAGAAAAAGAAGTGGGATCTGGCAGAGATCTAAAAAATCATAAAGGAAAATTAAATAATTTTTTTTCCAGTTTTTCTTGGTGCAGTCGTGGATCTAACAATGAAATCTGTTTTTTTCATTAGGCAATAATTAAAATAAATCTGTTTCACAATGGTTTAAAGAAATAAGCTAGGCTTCTTAATTTGGGATTTTTCCCCCCAGACTCAAAAATTCAACTCACAGTGACCACAACACTTGGTTTAATAAGTCAGTATAGCTTTTTGGTTGGGAAAATATAAAATTCTTCTTTAGATATTTTAAACTGGTGATTTCCTTAGCTGTTCTCTAAACTATCCTTCATATCCATGAAGCTTATTATGCACCAGAAGGCTGAGGTTTCTATTTTTTTCTATCACTGCACCCATAAGAAAAAATTTCATAACAACAAAGGGAATGGCAATAAGGTTGTACAAGCATGCCATGCTACAGTGATGTTTGGCTGTGGGCCACTAGAGTATAGCAGTGTTAGTGACTAGAGTTTACTCTCATTTATATCTGGCTTCTTTAGTTCCCTGATGCCTTGAAACTGAAACATAACTACTTTTGGCAAGTGGTAGTCTTGTCACTTCAGACTGAAGATATGGTGTTCATAAAAACGTAACAATTCTTTTTAAAACTTTATGCAAACTGGTCAAATTAGATTTATTTAAAATTATGAAGAAGAGCAGGGAACTTTTAATGAGTAGCTATGCTGTGCATTATCTGTGCACAAAGCAGATGTAGTGATGCATTATAAATGCTGAAAAAATTTAATCAGAGTAGAAAAAATATAATGAAATGGTTGTTTAAACACTGCAAAGCTAATGTTATAGTAATTACTTCCTATTGAGCAAGGCATGGTGCACATTATCTAGGCTGTGTTTGATTAGTAATCCTGCCTATGACATCTTGCCTTTTCTTAATTTTATTTCAATATCATTTATGAAAGCTTCAGTTCAAACACCAAGTAAAAAAACCACAGTGAGCATGGCATCAAGTTTGGTTCTCCTTCCTTTTTATTTCCACCCTAGTTTGCATGAAAGTCTGCTTTGATTTACTATGTCTATATGGGAGGAGGCTGAAGACTTGCACATATAAAAAACATAGTTTTTTTGAGTCTGTGGCATTTTTTTCCCCTGCTAAGCAATGCCAGTGGTATCATTTGTATTGATACTCATATTTTTCAAAATGTCCTTGTTGAAGGTGGTTTGGAATATATATTGAATTTTTTTTACGATTTCTTTTAAATTGATTTCAGCACTGATTTTTCTCAGTCCTTCAGAGCCTATAGGAATACTCTTTTAGTAATAGCTGCAGCCAAGCCACTGAAATGAAGCATATGGAAAATTCTACACAGAGGTTATCTTACAGCTATACGGATTTTATATGAAAAAACAAGAAATTCTTATTTATATTGTCTACTGATAATTATTTGTAGGCACTGCTTAGGTCTTTTCATTTAGAAATATTCTTAAAGTCATAGAGCTTCTTAATTGTTGATTATGATCTTTTGGTCACGTTTGATTATAAGAGTTACATGGAAACTGAATTCTTTTTGGTAACCTTAACCTAAAAGAGAGTCAATTGGACTTTAGGATTTGTTCAGCTCTCACTGAACACGGTAAGTGAGGGATTTCCACAGCTTTTATGAGAGCTGAATGACAAACATTCACTGCAAGGTTTAGAAACCACCATCTTGCATTGCTGAAGCGAGGATCAAAACTGCTTTGCAAATGTGGAATAATGACCTTTCATAGAGAAACCAGGTTTCGAGAGTAAAGAACAGGCATTTAAAGAAGAGAAAAGAAATCATACTCTCCCAGCAAATACAAGTGAAAATAATAAAAAAAATGCTGGAGTACATTACAAATTCTGCATGCTCTTGTCTTCACAAATATTAGAGGAGTTAATGTATAAAAGATCAATTTTTACACTTTCAGTCTGTAGCATGCAACCGCTGTATGTTTTTTTATTCATTCTCTTATTGAACAAAAGCATTTAATTTATAAACATGAACTTTAACTGTAATTTTAAATACCAATTTCTGTATAAGCCCTGAGTTGACATTAACTAGGTAAATTTTATGTGTGGTTTTAGAGTCAGTAAGAAGTTACCATGATAAAAGTATTAGAAAGAAAGAAAGGTCTTCAGTGAAATATTCAAATTTTTACTTGGACTTGAAAACTTAAACAACTTTGTACCCATCTGACTGAGGATTTTTGAGGCAGACCATTTCTAATTAATGCAATTATAGGCTACTTAACAAAAATAGGTTTCTGTGGTTTTGGTGGAGTCCTTAGTTTCTCGAATGTGACATCATATACATTTTTTTTCCCGAGATATAAAACAGTATCTCTTCATATATTGCATGTATATTGCTCAGGAATAATTTCAATTTTGTGAATCCTTTCTAAAATAATTGATTCCATTCAAAGAAATATAGAACATAGCATTTAAGAAGTGAATGGCTCACTGATCTCAGGCCTAGGTACAAGTTGGTTCAGTTGCTACTATTGGCATAAGCCTAGAACTGAAAAACAATTTTGGACTAATTTGGGAAAGGAACAGGTGAAGCTCAAATAATTTAGGAGCAAGGAGAAAAAGAACAAGTTGCAGCTGTGCCAGGAAACATTGGCTTCTATCAGTGCAGCATATGGAAGGGCAAATCATAAGCACATGATTTCATCATTCCTATGATGAAGGCTTTGCCTTCAGATCAACAGTACACAAATTTTCTTGGTTTTTGAGTTAATAAAGAAGATTGGGTTATGACTCATCCATGAGAATCCTGCAGATTCACAAAAGAAGCCAAGACATGGTTTTCCTCCAGAAATGCTCTTAGTATCATGAAAACAGTGTGAAATCAATAGCCCCACATCTAAACTGAGCTGACAGTGTACCTAACTGGCACTCCCTTGAACAGAAAAAAAAGAAGACAAGAAAAAAAAGCTGTATACACTTACCTAGTTAGTACGTTTGATTTTTTTTAACTAGTCCTCATGCTCTGTTTCAAACTTCTTAAAAATCTTCCAAGTTGCATGATGCCTGTCATCTTTAAAAAAGTAAATAGTGCATCACTGTGATGCATCCTACTTTGTTCAGAGACTGCACTTTGGGCTCATATCTGTAATTGCAGTCATGACATAAAGATACAGGGCAAACCTTACAGACTGATTCATCTTTGTCAGAGAGGTAGCAATGCTCAGCACTGAAATCCAGGATATACATGACTGTAAATAGAACAATTTGTCAAGTATTTCATTGACACAAATTGAAATGAAACTAGTTCTCAGACTTCAGAGGTCACTTTATAAGAGGAAGAATTAATTATCTGAGTATACACAGAGGAAAACTATTTCACAATTGAAGTTGATTTGTGAGAGATGGATGTACAAACATAAAGCTAAAAACTCATAGGTCACTCATTGGAAGATAAACTGTAAGAACCTGAATAGTCAAGTATTCTCTTGCTAATAGTCCATTAATTCCTCTGAAAAATAGAAACATCTGCGGTTGTATTGGGGTCTATCAAGTATTTCAGATTATTTTTTTCATCAGGAAATGCAGAGATTGTGGGCTTCAAACCTTATGTGAGGCAAATGTCTTTCTCGTCATGTATGTGTATTAGAACAGCAGAGATATACATACATGGCATGCCATCCTGAGGGGAAAGATATTTTTCAAAATCCATGTATTTTATTTAATCTATGGCTTATTCCAAATTTAATAGAAGAAATTAGAGAAATTTAGAGAAATTCTCCTCTTTTAAGTGTGCTGATTTTTCAACTCTATCACTTTGGAAGCCCCCAAAAAAGCTTTCCTGTGTTAAATCTTATTTCTGTCGTGGAAGAGGAAGTCTGTCTCTCATTTGCTCAGAGGCTGCTGGAATGTGAAAAGAAGTGAGAAAAGTAAGTGGCTGACACCGCGGAAGGCTGTGCTGCCATTCAGAAGGACCTGGACAGACTGGAGAGCTGGGCAGGAAGAAATTTAATGAACTACAACAAGGGCAAGTGTAAAGTCTTACATCTGGGAAAGAACAACCCCAGGCACCATTATAGGTTGGGAACAGAGCTGTTAGAGAGCAGCACAGGGAAAGGGACCTGAAGGTGTGGGTGGATGGATGGATGACCATGAGCCAGAAATGTGCCCTTGTGGCCAAGAAGGCCAGTGGCATCCTGGGGTGCATCAGAAGGGGGGTGGCTAGTAGTCTGAGAGAGGTTCTATTCCCCCCCTGCTCTGCCCTGGTGAGACCTCATCTGGCGTATTGTGTCCATTTCTGGGCCTCTCCATTCCGGAAGGATCAGAAACTGCTTGAAAGAGTCTAGAGCAGAGTGACCAAGATAATGAAGGGAGTGGAACATCTCCCTTATGAGGAAAGGCTGAGGGAGCTGGGTCTCTTCAGCTTGGAGAAGAGGAGTCTGAGGAGTGACCTCATCAGTGTTTATAAATATGTAAAGGACGAGTGCCAGGAGGATGGAATCAAGCTTTTCTCAGGGATGACTAATAACGGGACAAGGGGCAACCATTATAAACTGTAGCATAGGTGATTCCTTTGCTCCAGGAATATAAGGAAGAATTTTTTCACTGTGAGGGTGACAGAGCATTAGAACAGGCTGCTCATGGAGGCTGTGGAGTCTCCTTCTCTGGAGACATTCAAAGCCCACCTAAATGCATTCCTGTGTGACCTGCTGTGGGTGACCCTGCTCTGGCAGGGGGATCTGGACTAGATGATCTTTCGAGGTCCCTTCCAACCCCTAACTTTCTATGATTCTATGAAATACAAGGAAGCAGCACTAATAAAGAAAGGGGTGAGACACAAGATTACAGCTGCAGTGAACTTTATTTTATATGAGCCTAAGTTTTATGACAGGTGACCATAGCTGCTGCTTGCTAAAGTCATCACAAGAAGTGTCACTGACCAACAGTGACACCAGCACTCAGTGGTGCTGTGACACTCAGTCTCAGTGGTGCAGATCTTCCAGAGGGGACAACAGTTGTTTCCTATTGAAGAGCTCCAGTGATGCCTGGGCTCTCTATTTAAAGGATGCAAAATTTTCTCTGCTTTCATTTGTGTGGCCAGTGTGTTTGGCCAAGAATGACCGCACTGTGAAGTCCGCTTTGCACATATGTGAAAGATCTCAGGCTGTGGCAAAGTGCACAAGATTTTTTTTCATGTAATGGCATCTCTTGTGGGCATATTTTTCCACTGAAATGAATGCCAAGTTATGAATCATTCTTATGGACTGAAAAAAGAAACAGATTAAGAAAGGAATAATTTGAAAGCAATGACAATAAAAGAAAGCCCAGAAGTCACTTTGAAAGATGGAAATATATTTATTTCTCTATCTAGAAAGTGTCTGGTTCATGTATCTAGCAAGGGAATAGGCACAGATGTGTGGTCCCCAGATATTTAAAACCAGCTGAAAAACCTTAAAATATTGGGACTATCATATTTCCTGTACTTTTATTTATAAGCATCAGAGATGCTAATATTTTTTGGTTTAATTTTCAGATCATACTTAGAGAAATATTAGTGGAATGTTTTGGGGAAACTGAGAAGTTTTTCTTTCTTGTAAGTAATCACAGTGGTTTTAGTGACCTCCTACATAATGGCTATTGATTGGGACTTTCTTTAAATTTGGTATCCATATATTATATAACATGTTATCTCATACCTTATCTCAAAATTATTTTCCTATGGTTTGCAGAGAACCTGTTTAATTTTTGATTGACATTTATCACTAGGAAGAAAACCTTATTTTGATCTTGTCTTGTTCTGCTTCTGCAGATGTCTGTTAATATGTTCCTTCTGTCTCTTCTAAGCTTATGTGGTGTTGTTCTGAAACAAAGACACACCAGAGTTCTGGTTTGTAGAGAGTAAGTTATGGCATAAACTGAAGGGGAAAATATATCATTTTGAGATGTAAATTATTGTGCTTTGCACTATCAAAGAAAAAAAATTTAAAAAACATCGCTATGAATAGCTTGGAAAAAAATATTTGTACTAAGGGGGCTGTAAATAGTTAAGAGTAAATAAATACGCTAGACATTTCTGACTAGTGAAAAATGACAACCAGGGGTTCCTCATCTTGGCTAGAAATATTTATTCTCGTAAATGCTCCATATCTCAACCTCTGAGGGAAATAAATACCTGATGGAACAACAAAGAAGTCAAAGAAAACTTACCAATATTGAGATGCCTGGTGTCACTGAAAAAACTTCAAATTCAGAGCAGGACTTAATGCAGTAGGATTATGTGTTTCTCTTCAGGACAAAGGTTAAAATTATGCTGGGTTGTGGAATCCTCAGAAATGTTCATCAAATTGCTTTTGTAAGTGGAAGCAAATTAGATGGCAGCAAGCTGCACAATGCAGTCTTTAGAAAGAGTTGAAATTTTGAAGGGCAGAAGAGAAGAAACTGGCTAGCTTTCTTCTCTGAGAAAGAGAGAATGGAGGAAATACTAAGAGTCCCGATACTCAGTCTAACAAGTATTTCTGAAGTTTTTGTGGTTTTGTTTGCATCTTAGAGAAATACTTGTTGGAAGGGTTTTGTAACTGGAGACTTCCTGGAGCAGTCTTGAGGTTAGACCCTCTTGAGTTAGAGGGAAGAATACTAGTGAGGAAAGTTTTACAAGAAAAACAATGTGTTAAATAAAAAATATAATAATAATAAAAAAACCACCTTGAAAAATACTATCAAAATATCCCTAATTTTTAGTCAAATTTCCCTAATTTTACTTAATGGAAAATACTGACAGAAAAAAATAAAATAAAAAAGCAAAAATATAAACAAGCAAGAAGAAGCTGTAAATCCAGCTAGTGTGAAAGTATTTTCAAACAGTTATTTCCAATACCTGATGTAAACTGTTTACCAGTACTGAAACATTACAAGCAGTCAAATTCATTGGCTACATTTTCCTAGGGACCTTTGGAGTAGTTTAGAGGTAGAGTTAGGATAATGTGTCATGAAGCTAAAATATCATTACTTGATTTCATGTAAAAAATAACTATTAAAAACACAATCTGGAGCTCTAAAAACTGGTTGAATATTATAGTCTGAATTCTGGAATGCTGAGGATATTTAACAATTGTTCAATGAGAACAAAGAACAGAAAAAGTTACTCTGAACACTGTTTTGAATATAGAAAAATAAGACCTTTAGCTACTGTGAAATTTCAGTTTAGTAGAGACAGAAAGGTGGTCACAGTATGAAGTCATTGTGACTGGGGGTGGTTTTCTTTCTCTAAGGACATTACATGAATATGTTTGTCACATTTTGAGACTGCAATTGATGGATTAACAAAAGGTTGTGACTGGATTAGAAATTGGTTGGCATCTCCACTCAGTAGTTATGATCTGTTTACTTTTAATATAAGGAAAAAAGAAGACAGTTCCAAGCAGTCAAATATTTGGTTTGAGTTACAAAAAGCCTTATTTAGCAGAGATAAGGACAACCATAAATAAAACTCTAATGGGAGAACATGAAAAAGAATTTGGATCTTACATCTTATGGGAAAGCAATTATAGAACTGGGAAAGAGGATAATTATAATTAAGCCCTTCTGTTTCAATGGAGAAATAAAGATTTCAAATAAAATAATAAAAAGATAAATAAAGGGAGAAATATCGATTGCTATAAAACTTAAAAGCTAAGGATATATTTAAAATTCTTAAGGGAATCTAGAATTATTCTGCTAGGGGGAACAAGAGAGGCAAAGGATTAAAAAGTTCATGTATATAAGAGAAAAAGAATGGCAAAGTCCATTTGTAGATGGGGCTGATAAAATGATGATGCAGGGAAGAGACGAGTATTCAGAACCATTTCCCTTCTGTATATGAAAATAAATTGGGTGATGTGCCAGTATCATCTGAGGATGACATACTGCCTTCTCATCCACTAAGGAGAGCAATAGTTAACAATGTTTAAGATAAACACTTTAGACAGAAGGCTTGGACCATTTGTACACAATCTCATACCTCTGCGTGATATGTCTTTCTTGCTAGCATTAATATTTAATAAGTGTGGAAGATTATAACACTCCAGAGAGCTATTTGAAGTATACAAGTGCTGCATGAGTAACTTGTTAAACTGAGTTCAGCCTTAGGCACTGTTGCAGAAAGGCCTGATACTGGATTTGATTAAACAAAAGAGTAATGCAGCAAGTTTAATGTTTTTTCTATGGAAAACAGGTCTTGTTCAATCAGACTGCAACTTCTGTTGCTTGAGGTAACTGCATAATGAATATTGAGTGACATTGATCCAATCATACTCCAGTTTTAAAAAGACACTAAAACAATATAAGTAGATCATATGTGTATTAAATAAATTCAAAGCTGCATAAATTATGTCTCAGAGAAAATCACCCTGAATAATAGTGTTTCTAGTGGATTTGTTGGAGTATGTACCAGATTGATGAAATCATTGAACAGGGCTTTATTACTTGGAAAATAAATTTATTGTTGTTAAAAAACTATACTGTTAAGACTAAAAGGATTACAAGAAGAGTAAATAAGGGTAGGAACCATATGTACTGTCCCTGCTTTTTATTATTTCAGCATATTCTACTTTAATACAGACAAATCCTGTACTCGAAAGGAAAAAAAAAAAAAGCCAAACTTTCTTTGGAAAAAAATCTGGGTGTTACAGCTGACCTAAAAAACTGAGATGAAATTATTAGTGAGTGATATTATGTCCAAAAGAGCTGTAGATGCTTTTTTGGAATCAGTAAAGACAAGCTGTGAGTAGAAGAACACGGGAAATCCATGTCTGGTTGTAGAATACAGTGTTTCACAGACTTGTAGTCATAAAAGGAGTTAAGGAATAAAGAAAAACAGAACAAATATCCAACAGAATGTGATGGAGTGTATAGTGTTATAAAATGTTTTGATTTGAGAGATCTTTACCTCAGCACATCTAGATCATCAAGGAAAGCAATTCAGTTAGGTAAAACAACATCTTTCCGAGGGGTAAAAGGCAGAGTATTTAATCCAGCTCAGATGGACCAAAAGGAGGACCAGTTTCTGCAATCTCAAATAGACAAGTTTACCTAGGAAGCAAGGTGAATTTTTGTCTTCTTTAAGGGTAAGTGATGAGTCGTTGGGGGCAGCTATCAAAGGAAGTGATGTATGTTTTCAGTACTCCCTGTCCTGCTGTTTAAAAGCTGTTTAGAAGCTAACAGGAGCTGATTAAATTGTGTTTTAAGCAGATACAGCTTAGATATAATACAGCTAGTTGTTAGATTTCATACAAAGACAGAAAGGTTAAATTTAATTGTCTGTTATATAAAGGGAGTGAGTTGTATGCTGAAATATTTTTATCTGCATCAATACATGAAAAGAAGGAACACATAATGCTATTGACTCTTCTTGTCTGCTCCAACAGGGATGACATAGGACATTATGTCAATATTTGGAAAATTGGAAGAACTGACTGTAATAATTTTTTTGGGTCTTTGCAAAATATAGTCTTTTTTCACAATTGCCTTGTGTTCTTTGAAGATTTTTGTCTAGAGTATGAAGCACAGAGGTTACCAGCCAGCCTGAGGGACATGCTATGAGGTGTATATATTCACCTCTGAGCACTGCTGTCAATTCATTCCTCTTGATTATAGTTTAAGGTCTTGAACAAAATAAGTGCTAAGGGCTATTTGGGCAATTTCTTCCTTCTATTCTGCTTTGAGTTAAACATTATGAGCACAAAAAAAGCCTACAGTAGTGAGTGACTCATCCTTTAGCCACAGTTAACTTAATCAACAATGTCCAAATAATGAAGATGCTGTATACTGATTTCAGTAAAAGCAGAGCTTTCAAAATTACCTTCCCATGCCCTATTATAATGGAGTAAAGGAAATTGCTTTCCTGCTTTGACTAAAGCAGTCAAATGCTTTAGGTGCAGATTTGCATTTATTGCATTTGTTATCTTGAAATGTAAGGAAAAGCAGTTGTAAATTTCCTGAATGGTCTAATTTATTCTTTTGCTAGCTGCAGTTTGTTCAGTACTACTAATAATAGGCAAGAAATGCTTCTGTGAATTCTAAGTCATCAGAAATTGAAGGTTCAGAGGTTTGATGATACCATCCTCATTTTTTTAGAGCCATAAATGTAGCTGATCAGGTAATGCAAATTCTTTCACATTAACTAACAATGAACACAATCTTTTTTTTGCATTCTTAGTAATTCACAACTACCTTTTCAAAATGGCTTGAAGGATAAAGGTAATTGGTTTTGTAATCTACAGGAGGTGCATGTTGAGAAATGCACAAGAAGTAGTAGGGGCCCCATGTTATCAGTTTAACTGCAGATTTTGCATAGTCTCTTTTGCTCATCTGTTTGGCACAATTGCCCAATTGCCACAGATTGTGGGTGATTTAGCAACTATATTGGATAATATCAGTCTCAAGTGGTAATATATGCTTATTCATGGTTGTCGGCATGTCAGCACTTAGTGTGACAGTCTTCAGAGTGTCCAAAATGTGGACTTGTGTAATTAAAATTGTAGAAACCACAACATGACAATGAGTTTTGTTCAGCAGAAAAGTAAATGACCCAGGTAATGCGAGCAGGGCTTCTCACTTGCTGGTGTCTTAGTAATTCTACTTTCATTGTTTTAATAAACTTCTCTGAAATTACATAGATGAGTGGTAGAAGAGTTAGATTCATTATGACTGAGGTACTAGAGGGAAAGAAGGTATACTTCATTCTGTATCTAAATTGAATCTGTTGTATAGTCACAGGCTCATTAGAAGTGAAAAAAGCAGAAGTAGTTTTCAAAGAGCTCTATATACTGTAGTGCTCGGAGAACAGATTTCTTACTGTTTGGCAACTGGTCTGTATCATAGGCTTTGAAAACTGAACTTTTTCCAGCTGTTCCTTTTGCATCACAGTTGTAGGCTGACCCCATAAAAGAACTTAGATTTTTGTCTTGGGCACAGCTACTTCACAGATGCTAGGTGGGCACAACTGATTATATGTCTACTGTCTGTATCACTGTGGAATGTGCTACTTTCCACAAAAGTAATGAGGAAATATTTTCATTAATAAATGGCTAATTGCTCTGGAATGCAGTTAGAAACTTCTTTGAAATTTGACTGAAAAAGTGGGCATTCACAGAGGAAAGGACATGGAGAAGAAATCACTTTGTGGCTTCTTAGATGCAAATGAACATATTGATCCATTTGGGTCCATACTTGAAACCAAAAGTCTGGTGCAGACTCTCAGAGATGCAAAGACTTGCTAAATAAATTGAAGGCCAGTTTTATCTGTTTTATCTTGGAAGCAATACTTTCACACAGCTCTGTTTCCAGCATCCACTTCCAATCTGTAGAATGATTGATTTGTCACCATTCCAGTCCCTACAAGGTTTTTCATGTTGGCAGCATATCTCTCAGTACTAAATACAGCTTTAGGCATGTATGAAGTGAAGTACCAACCCCTGAGGAAAGTCAGAGTACTCCCTTTAGTACTATAGCCTAAAAGAGTAAATGATTGTCCAAATAAAAGGCCTGTGTTAGGAGTCCCCATAAAACCAGTGAGCACTCCTATTTTAGTACCACTGAAATGCCCCACCATACCACACCAATGAGTGCAAATGAAGTAAAAAGGCAGTATGTGCAGTAGCTGTTATTTGTAGAAGAAAACCCTGTAGGAATATTGAGAACTTACTTAAAATCAAGGCTATCAACCAATGGCTGATTGCAGCTGTGGTTATAACTGGGTACTGCAGAGAAGTGGGCCACCAAAATGCATGCTCCTTCCTTCAGACATCCTGTTTTCTTGCAGTAACATAAAAGACAACAACACATTGTCTTCCATTTTAGGATGCTCAGATGGAAAACTCTCTGTTGAATGTGGGACCAATAAGAGACATCTTTTTTCCTTTTTCTAGTCTTTCCTAGAATGTTTAGTATGACTATTTTTCCTTTCCTCTGTGTGGGTGAAGGGAGTGTGTACCTTCCTCTGTGTGTACTAAGGAGGTGTGGAGTGATGCCTCCGTACCATTGTTTCTGGTTCAACCCAAACACCTTTTAAGAATCTGTAAAAAAAATAGTTGAGATCAATGTCCTTTCACTACTAACACACGGTAATGGTGTGAAAAGGTCAGGAAAATGGGAGAAATTGAAACTCCAGGATAGAGAGATGACCTAGGTACACTGTGGAGCTGAGTGATACCATGACAAAAGGAAGAAAGATGAGGCCTGTAACAGAAATGTGCTTTCCTCAGGTGTGTGGTCTTGCTACTTCAGTAAATACCTGGGTTAGAACCTGGATGCCAAAACACATAGCAGTGGGCATTGGTATGTGACATTAAGAATAGAATTTAGGTTGGAGCCCTGTTCAGGTCACATCAGGAGTTGAAAAGCTGAAAAATTATGACCTGTGGGTGGGACTTCAAATGATTGCTTTAACCAAGGAGAGCCCACGACAAGGTAAGTAGATAAAAATTAGTTTCACAGAGGACAGATAGGTCCTTTGCTGTAGTCAGCACTGAAATAAGCTTAGGAGGTTAAGGGAATGTCTCCTAGGAAGCACTGCAGTAGAGATTTGGCTATTTCAGACTTTACCCTGGGGAACTGAGTTAGATTTTTCACAGATGATTGGCACCTATTTTCTGTGCTTAATAGAGACCTCGAATTTGCAGGACTCCTGAGCTGTGCTTTCAACATGAAGCTTTATGGAACACTAAGTACTTTCTGAAATAAGGTTTTACTTGTCTTATATTGAGCAACAGTGTAAAATGGAACATTTTGACTTCGCTATTGCAGCAAAAGGAGAAATGCAGTACCACTCACCTCACTATATTGGAGTGTTCCAAAGATGTGCTAGTTACCGTTTGCAAAGTGTTCAGTGACTTAAAAATCTAAACAATAAATTCAAATCTGTTGAGCTGTGTTTTGTTGTGTATCTGTAACTGTTAGTAGGGAGTCTGTGGCTATTTCAGAGTGTTAAGAATGCTCACACGGAATCCTGCAAAAATAATCCTCTATTTCAACATATTTGTTTTATAAACAGATATATCAGGACTTTGCTGTAAAAATTGTTGCTCCTATTAGTTATAAAAGCAACTATTTCCAGAGATGGCTGACTCTTCTAATTACCTTTTTTAAAATCAAGGATTCTTTTTCAACTAGGATCTTTATTGTTTTTTAAAGGGGAGATTCACAGAGGCAGTGGTAGCAAGGACTAGTTATACCAAGAATATACAACTGAGCTTAATTACTCTGTAAAACTCACAGAGATAATCACTCCTTCCAAACACTGTATTATTAAGATTAGAGTCTGAAAAATCTTAGTTCTTGAAGGTTCTCAAGACAAAAATGCATATGTGAGCCTTACATCTTTCGTTTTTTCATTTTTATTTCCAGTCAGTTTTACTGATTGAGCACAAACTGTAGGAACCTTGAGTGTGCATACAAATGAAAAAATGAAGTACATTTTTTATAATCCTCAGAAGCCTCAAAGGCACTGTATTACATTCACTTGGCAAAAACTACTTAAAAAAAAAAAGAAAAAAAGAAAAAAAAAGATAAAACCATATTTGATAGCTGCTGAAAGAGAGAATAATCCAGATACAGACATTATGGCACAACATGCCATTCAGTTTCCATCTGCTACACTTTAGTAGCACATCAGTCACAATGAGCCCATTGTGTAAGGTTTTCTTTTTGTATATTTTTAGGAGACCCCTGGAGGCAGAAGGGAATATGTATATTTTTGTGTAAGGGAGAGCAAGCAAACTGTCTTTGGGATAATTTGAACAGTTGTTGATTGATAATTCTTATATGGATCCTAAGACAGAGATTTCCCAGCTGTGCTTGGTGAGACTTTTCATCTCATTTGATGCTGATAGCTTCTGAAAGACTGTTCCAGATATCATCAGTCCTGAAACCTGAGATGGGTGGAGCAGGCCATAGCAAGTGCCCACTTCACAGAGTCCTCATTCATGCATTGGGTATCGGCATTTGCCAGAAGACAGCAGTTGGAGTCAAGTCAGAGACAGACAATGACAGATTTAGCATCTTGCTCCAGTTGTAAAGGCAGCCCAGTGCACATGCACAGACTTGTAGTATGAAGGGCATGCTAAGGAGCTGCCAGTACCTCTGTTCTGTAAACACCACCTGTGCTGCCAAATGGTGGTGGCTGCTCCATGCCCAGCCACTTTCACTGTGCCTCCTGTTTCAGATACCAATTCCCAGGGCCTGTCCCTGCTTTCTCTGAGGGCATAGGGGGGGTAAAATTAAAAATCAAGATCACTATTACCCCTCTCATATGAGCAATTTGCCTGACCATGTGATGCTGTACACTTTATAAAGCTGAGCACACTAAATTCCACTTGGTAAATAAAAGCCTTTTGCTTCCAATAGTGTGACTGAGAACACACTCTGTTGTCTGGATCAGCCTTCAGAGACTGGCTGACCTGAAGTTTAGTTTAAAGGTCTATCTTGACTCATTTGTCTGCTCCTCTGAGTTGCCTTCAATCAAATCTTGCAAGTCATGCATGACTGAAATGTTGCTCATACAGCTTAAGTGCAAAGGCCTGTTTTTTTTTTTGTTTTTGTTTTTTTTTTGTTTTTTTTTTTTCTCATGAGGCTTTTTATTTCTGAGATCAAGTCAAACTCATTTGCAAACAACTGGATGTTTTTTTTTTTTCCTCATCTTGCCAAAGCCCACTTTTTCTCTATATTCTTGTACTGGTTTGGGACAAGTATATGCACCCGACAGTGACTGCTCCAGCATCCTTGGCATAGACTACCTCAAAGGAGGTGACTTCAAGGAACCAAAAGGGTAATGGTGGTATCACAGCTGTAAAGACTGGGAATACAGAATGGCTGCATAATTTGCTTGTCCTTTCAGATAATCCTTCTGTAGTGGGATTGAAGAAAGGTAAAAACCAGCAGATGCTAATTGCTACTTCTGTAGTGGATCGACAACAATATTGCACCAACAGAGATGCTGTGATCCCCATTCACAAACTGATTGGGCAACTGGAGAGCCAAGGAGTGATCAGCAGGACTCACTCACTCTTCATTAGTCCTATATGGCCAGTGCAAAAGCCTGATGGAGAGTGGAGGCTGACAGTGGACTATTGTGCCCTAAATGAGGTTACACCACGACTAAGTGCTGCTGTGCCGGACATGCTAGAACTTCAGTATGAGCTGGAGTCAAAGGCAGCTGGGTGGTATGCTACTATTGACATTGCTAATGCATTTTTTGCCACTCCTGTAGCACCAGAATGCAAGCCACAGTTTGCTTTCACCTGGAGAGGTGTCCAGTACACTTGGAATTGACTGTCCCAGGGGTAGAAACACAGCCCTACTATCTGCCATAGACTGATCCATGATACCTTGGCAAAGGGTGGAGCTCCAGAACATCTACACTACATTGACAACATCGTTGTGTGGGGTGACACAGCAACAGAAGTCTTCGAGAAAGGTAAAAAGATAATCCAACTTCTTCTAAAGGCTGGTTTTGCTATAAAAAGAGGTTAGGTCAAGGGACCTGTGCAAGAGATACAGTTTCTGGGGATTATTTGTCATTAACAAAATTATTAAAAAAAAATAACAGCTATGGCCCCACCAACTGCCAAAAAGGAAACTTAGTGCTTCTTAGGAACTGTTGGTTTCTGGAGGATGCATATTCCTGCTTAGAATCAGATTATGAAACCTCTCTATGAGGTTACCCCAAAGAAGAAAGACTTTAATGGGGCTCAGAACAAGAAGCTGCTTTTGAAAATATTAAACAGGAGATTGTGCAGGCAATGGCCCTTTGATCAATTCGAACAGGGCCAGACATTAAAAATGTGCTCTACACTGCAGCCAGGAATGACAGTCCCACACAGAGCCTCTGGCACAAAGCTCCAGGGGAGGCTTGAGGATGACCTCTAGGATTCTGGTGTTGAAACAACAAAGGCTCCAAGGTGAACACTACCACTGAAAAAGAGATACTGGCTGCATACAAAGGAGCTGGAGCTGCTTCAGAAGTGATTGGTACTGAAGCAGAGCTCCTCCTGGTACCTTGATTACTTGTACTGGATTTTATGTACAGAAGTAGAGCCTCATTTCTTCATCGTGCCACTGATGCTACATGGAGTAAATGAATTCCCTTAATCTTACAGAGGTCTTGAAGAGGAAACCTCAATTGTTCAGTAGTTGTAGAAGTGATCACAAGCTGTTCAGAAGGCACACACTTTGGAATGCCACCAGAAAAAGTGGTAAAATGGGCCAAAGAATCCCCACTGTATGACCAACAACAGAGAATGAGAAACAGTACGCTCTTTTCACTGATGGATCCTGCTGTCTGGTAGGAAGCCATTGAAGGTGGAAAGCTGCTGTATGGAATCCTACAAGACTAGTTGCAAAAACAGATGAAGGAGATGGTGAGTCAAGTCAGTTTGCAGAGGTAAAAGCCATCCAGTTGGCTTTGGACATTGCTTAACAAGAAAAGTGTCTGAGACTTTATCTCTATACTGAGTCATGGATGGCTGCAAATGCCTTATGGAGGCGGTTAAGGCAGTGGAAGGAAAACACCTGGCAATATAGAGGTAAACCTGTCTGGATTGCTGAATTGTGGAGACATTGCTGCTAGGTTAGAGAAAAGTGATGTAAAAGTCTGTCATGTAGACGCTCAGTAGCTCTGGCTACTGATGAACATTGAAACAACGAATGAGCAGATGAGGCTGCTCAAGTGTTCCAAATAGATTTGGACTGGGACCATAAAGGTGAACTACTTTTAGCCATGAGGGCCTGTGACACTTCAGGTCATCAAAGAAGAGATGGAACATAATGGTGGACTCATGACTAAGGAGTGGACTTAATTTTGGACAGTATTGCACGGGTTATCCATGATTGTGACATACGTGCCACAGTTAAGCAAGCTAAAAGTCTGAGCCCTCTGTGGTATGAAGGGTGATGGTTGAAATATGGCTGTGGGGAGGTCTGGCTAATCGACTCTATCACACTCCATCAAACCCACCAGTGTAAGTGCTATGTACTTACAATGCTGGAAGCAAGTACAGGATGGATGGAAACATATTCTGTGCCTCATGCCACAGCCCAGAACACCATCCTGGGCCTGGAGAAACAAGTCTTGTGGAGACATGGTACACCAGAAAGAATTGAATCAGATAATGGAACTCATTTCAAAAACAGTTTTAAAAAACTGTGCCACAGAACATGGTATTGAATGGGTATACCATATTGCCTGTCATGCACCAGCATCAGGGAAAATTGAAAGATACAATGGATTACTTTAAAAGTAATACGTGGTAGAACCTTTAAAAACTGGGACAAATTTGGCACAAGCCTTCTGATTAGTTAACACCTAGGGGTTCCATTAGTCAAGCTGGTCCTGCTCAGTCAGACCTTCTACATAGAGCAGATGGGGACAAAGTGCCTGTGGTGCATGAAAAGAATCTGTCAGGGAAAACAGTACTGGGTTTTCTTGCCTTGGTCAAAGGCAAATCCATTTGTGGGGTTGCTTTTGGTCAAGGGCCTGGATATACTTGATGGGTGATGATGGAAGATGGAGAAGTACAATGTGTACCTCAAGGGAATCTCACACTGGATGAGAACACAATTTTTGCTTGGCTAGCTCAATCGATAGAGTATGGAATTTTGGGGGTCATAGATTCGAGCCCCACATTAATTGCTGTTATGTGAATTGCTGCATAAACTAACAGTGTTTTGTGAGTGTTTTTCAGGATGATGTTGTGGTGATGAAACCAGAACTAGGTTCATCGACTGGCATCCAGTTTTTTGAGACAAATATTCTTTTGGGAATTCTACAAATGGTCTGCAGAACCAAGGCCACTTTTTGATTCTGAGGAACATCTTATGGTCCAGAAAGAGAAAGGGAGTAAAGTGGTCACACCTGCAACCCTCCTTTAGAGAGGAGCAGACAAGGCATATGATCAAAACTGACCAAACTGGAGAGTATTCCATCCCATATGTATCATATCTGGCATAAATTTTAGGAATCACAAGGGTCAAGACTCTTCCTCATTGCCTTCCTCTTCTCCCTTCACCTTTTCCCTTCTTCATCTGTCCCTGTTTGCTTCAGCATCCTGGGAGGATCCCCTCCATTTGTCTGCCTGTGGTCCTGATACATGTCAGCCTGAATCTGTGTGTTCCTGCCTCCAGCTTCTGACTGCTGCTGACTCCAGGAGTCCAGCCTGGACTTTCCCAGGGCTGCCCTGCAGCCACCGAGGTGTGTTTATGCCCAGTAATGTGAGTGTTACTGGGGTGGAAGGGGGGAGGAACATGGTATTGTTTTTCTGTATGTTTATATATGTATAATAATTTCTCCTTTTTTATCATTACTGTTTCATTAAAGTTGTGTAGTTTAGTTTCCAATATGTAAGTCTCTCTCCCTTATTCTCTCTCCTTTTTTTACCAGGGGGGAGAGGGGAATTATTAGAGTGTCTGTCATTCAGTTAATTGCTGGCCCAGCAATAAACTGTGAAAATTCTGTAGGAATATTAGCTTAACATCCACAGCCTGTGGCTGCATTACATTTTCTGTGCTATTTCCCGCATCCTCAGAGGCAGCAAACAAGAAACAGCAATGGGAATTTCTTCCATTCCCTTCCCACTGCTTTGGGAACAAATGCAGGTCAGAAGAGAGCCTGACAAAGTTGCCGTTATGTTCACTGAAGCTGTCAGTGATGCAGCTGGCCCAAGACACTGTATGCATTGCCTTCCCAAGCCAAAGTGTAACTATGAGTTTTGAATTGGCTTTCACATACGGATTTACTGTTCACTAGAAGTCTATTAAGACTTCAAATCTGGATACACACCTCCACAAGTGACTTAACCAAGCCCCTAACCACCAATCACTTACAAATAAATTATTGCTTGAAGAAAACCATAGGAAGAAATAGCCTATGCTAAATGCTGTGTATGTGTTTTTTACTTTACAGTTTTACAGTGGCATTAAGGGAAAAGTAAATGGGAAACTCAGCTTGAAAATGCTGAAGTGGTGGTTGCCTGGGGAACTTTAATTCAAACCTTTTTGCAGTACATTTGTAAGTCAGTCTTTGAGCACACTATTAGATATTGTTGTGGGGTTTTTTGCCTTTTGGCATGGGCACAACAACTGATCTTCTGTTATTTTCTAGTCAAAAAAATTACTATGGTTATTCTGGAACTGAAAGGAACTTTTTTTTTTTTTCCTTTAGTGGCACATATGTTGATTTTGTTCTTTGTCATAACATAGAAAAATGTTGTTAATATTGAAAAGCAAAGAATCCATATTTCATGGGTTAGAAGAGATAGCATCTGAAACAGTTATCACAATATTCACCACAGAGGAGGAAAAGGATCATGGGTCAGGAGGTAGCCAGGCTCATAGGCAGAGCTTTAAACTAAATTGAAGGAGGAAGGGGATAAAACTAGGCCTGCTAGGAATAACTCCAGGCCTAGCATGCCAGGGTCTGTAGGATGGTGTGCTACCAAAGACCCTGGCTTTGCCATCTCAGCTGTGATGATTGACTGAGGAGCAATAGGAAACAAAGAGGCAAGGGTTATTAATGGTTTAGAAAGCATAGGAACACATAAAAAAGGAGAGGTAGGAACTAAAGCCAGTGCCCAGGAAAAGGTGTTTGGATCATTCAGCTGTACTTCAGGCACAGGGGCACAGCTCAAATACCTTTATGGGAATGCCCACAGCATGGGCTGTAAACAGGAGGAGATGGAGATACTTGCACGCCTGCAGTGCTATGACCTGACTGACGTCATGAAGACATGGTGGAAGGACTCCTGTGGGTGGCGTGTTGGACTAGAAGGGTTTAAGCTCTTCAGAAAGAACAGGAAGAGGATTTGTGGAGGGACTGTTGCCCTCTATGTCAATGAACAACTAGAATGCATGGAGCTCCACTTGGTGAGTGATGAGGAAAAGACTGAGTGTCTGTAGGTGAGGGGGAAAGGAAGGGAAGAGGACATTACAGTGTGGTTCTGCTACAGACCACCTGACCACGAGGACCAAGGTGGATGTGGCCCTCCACAGACATTCACAAGCTCATTCACAAGCCCTGGTCTGATGGAGGACTTTAGAGACCCTGACATCTGTTAGAAAGACAACACAGCAAGGCATAACCAGTCCAGGAGATTCTTGGAATGCAGTGATGATAACTTCCTTCTCCAAGCGACAGGGGAACCAGTGAGGAGAGGTGCCATGCTAGACCTTGTACTCATCAACTGGGAAAAGCTGATAGAGAATGTTAAGCTCATGGGCAGACTTAGCTGCAGTGACCATGAGGTGGTGGAGTTTAAGACCCTCAGCGAAGCAAAAAAGTGGGTGCTCAGTAAGCTTGAAACCTCTGACTTCAGAAGGCCCAATTTTGTCCTCTTCAGGAATCTTCTTGGTAGGGTACCATGGAACAAGACCCTGGAGGAACTGGGGGCCCAGGAAACTGACTTTTAAGGATCATGTCCTCTAAGCTCAAAGGAAGTGCATCTCTAAAAAGAAGAAAACAGTCAAAAAGGTAAGGAGGCCTATATGGATGAACAAGGAACTCCTGGCCAAAATCAAATACAAGAGGGAAATCCACAAAGGGTGGAAGCAAGGAGAGAGAACATGGGAGGTTTACAAGGAAATTGTTAATGAAAAGAGGAACTAGGCTAGAAAAACAAAAGCTCTGAGGAAGTCAGATCTGGACAGGGACCTTAAAGATAAAAGAAAAGGTTTTTACATATACTTCAGAGAAAAAAAGAAAACCAAGAGAGAATATGGGGCTGCTTCAGAGGGATACAGGTGACCTGGTTACTGAGTATATAGAGATGGCTGAAGTACTCAGTGACTTCTTTGCTTTAGTTTTCACTGGCAGCCACTTGAGCCACAACACAGAAGTCGCAGTGGGAAATGGTGGAGTCTGAGAGAATGAAGAATAATTGAAAATCAGGTTCAGAAAGACCTAGAGAGCATGAAAATGCACAAGTCTATGGGACCTGATGAGATACATCCATGGATAGTGAAAGAACTGCTGGCCAAAGTTGCTGGGTGTCCTGGTTTGGTCCAGAATAGAATTAATTTTCTGTCTTGTAAATTTACTTGCAGCTAAGCCTCTTGCAAATAGCTGCACTTGTTGAAATTAACAGCAAGTTTCTCAGTCAGTGTCTGCTTCTAGGACTGATAACCCTTGATATTTATAGTTACAGCTAGAGAGAATGGTCTGCAGAACCAAGGCCATTTTTTGGTTCTGAGGAACATCTTATGGTCCAGAAAGAGAAAGGAAGTAAAGTAGTCACACCTGCAGCCTTCCTTTAGAGAGGCGCAGACAAGGCGTTTGACCAAAATTGACCAAATTGGAGAGTATTCCATCCCATATGTATCATAGCTGGTATAAATTTTAGGAATCACAAGGGTCAAGACTCTTCCTCATTGCCTTCCTCATCTCCCTTCAGCTTTTGCTTTCAGACACATTTCCTACCTTTACACTCTGAGTGCCAGGGCTGTTTACCTAGCAGATCTTCTGGGCAGACTGGTCAGTACACGACAGAGCTCACTTGTTTCTTCTGTTTCTACAGCAGTGCCCCAGCCAAGGAGGAGGGTGACAGAGAAAGGCTGTCCCTATCCTCCCAACCTGCACAAGAAAACCCTTAGTCAATCTCTTGCTTTCGTTGAGCTGTTAAGCTGCTTTGAATTAGAATTTATTAATTGTACTGAGTGATGCGATTTGTATGGTGGAAGCAGCTGTGTACCAGTTTTGAGCCCCTTTTAATCCTGGTGGGTATGGCTGCTTCTCTTCCAATGTTCCTGAGATGCAAATATCTTGGGCTCTGAGCTGTAGGCTTTATGTAAGAAAAAGTGTATTACCCAAATAGCTGTACTCTGACTTTCCTGAGGGAGAGTGAGTAGCTTAGTAAGGAGTTTTTCAGTGCTGAATCTTGTCTGTGTTCTCAAAAATCTGTATGTAAAGTACCTGTCAAAATCTGGATTTCTGTTCTTTGTGTTGTGCAAACAGACTAGGACACATCTTGACAACTTTAAACAAATTTTACTTTTTTTTAAAAAAGGGACTCAAGATCAATACATTTTTAAAGCAAGTAAGAGATCAACAAGATTACCACATCTTATTTTATATTAAATTTGACCTGTAAGCCATGTCCTTGCATTAATGAACTACATCAGACTGGTGAAATAAATGTCTGAATTTTGGGAAAGTTAAAGCACAAAGAATTATTCTGAAATCAGCTGCTCCTGCCTGTCTGCCCTTTTACAGTGCAATTGTATATGTTGTAATAATTTCAAATCCACCTAGCTTACTTTGGTTTTTTGTTACATATTTTTTGAGATACTGATACTAGTCTGAAAATGAATTTCAGTTATAGGTGCTGTTGATGAACCAGTGGCCATCTTCCAATGCTTTTTGTCCTTTCATCCTCTAGCTTTCTTTCCACAGGGGCTGTTGATCCCCACTATGCTATTTTCATCACAAAGCAGAAATAGCTATATAGCAATTTGTAAAACCTTTCCCAGATAATCTCCCAGAAAGCCTGTGTGGGTAGGTGAAATGTTTTTTGAGATATTTCTAAATTTTTGGTGGTTGCATTACTGCCAACTGGCTCCCTTCTAAAAATATTTTGAACATATTTTTGGATCCAAGGTTTATTATTTTTAAATGTCTGAAAAGGTCATATGTGTTGCAAGGCAGGAAAAAATTGATCTTTTTATTAAGAGTTGCAGTAGAGCAATTGTCACACATATTCTTTAAAAAGGAAAAAAATGCACCAACAAACCAACAGAACACTTTATGAAGTGTGGTAAGTCTGTTTGCTATACAGAATAAATCCGTGATGAGATGCCTACAGATTGCCTCTCCAAGTAGGCAGGCTCCTTGTTTATTGAGTGTTTCTGAGATATTTCTGGAGGCAAGTATCTCTCTTTTCCTGTGCTCAGAAACCATGAGGACTTGAAGAATTTTCTAGCTATAATCTCTCCCAGTGAAAGCTGCCACCCAGGTTGTTGTGGTTAAGTGGAAGATAAAGTGAAACAACTTCTGCTTGTGTATCATGAAGCCACATGCAGCAAAACATGGTGCTGTGACCTTCAGAGAAACCACAGAATTGCCCCTGCCCTAGCTATGAAGCCCTATTGTAGACTTTGGAAAAAATGATTCCTGCACCTTCACCATTAATAGCACTTTTCCTGCAGCAGTGCTTCGTGTTTTAAAAAAATATGTGAGTCGTCCTTTACGGGAGGGAATTTTGCAATTGCAGGTGTTCAATGTCCCTTGTGTGGCAGCTGAATGCCCCTTATTAACTAGAATCATGTCTTAATGCATTATCTAACAGGCAGCAAATAGCATTTGCTCCCAAGGGACTGTTACATTCAGCCAGCTTGAATGTAATAAGCAAGGTGGCCAATAGTTTAGGATTCTGCTCATTGCTCTGTGTTGATGAATACAAACTGCCTGCGTTCCTCAGAAGCACAGCAATTATTTGAGAACTGAATACTGTTTATATAAGAAAATGTTGTAAAACTTGGAAATGACAGCCTATGAAGTCAGTTTTTCACCAGTCAGGCCAGCTAACTTAGGAAATGAGTCAGAAAAAAAATGAGGAAAACAGGAAAGAAAATAGGAGCAATAACAATGCTCCCTCTTAGTGCAAATAGTTTTATGAGGACTGCTGTCCACATTCAGTCTCTGCCTGACTTCAACTGTATATTGCTTTTATAGTCATGAAAGACAAAAGCTGGATTCTAAATCAAGAAAGCATCCTAATTCACAGTATTTCAGAAGACTAGATTTGAGTATAATGTATTCAAAAGGGCTGAATCATATTCTTACATGTAAACAAATAGATGAATTGTGCTCTCCGTTGGAATGATCTTAAGAATATACTGAATTGTTTTCACTAATTACAGGGTCAATCATTGACCCAAGCTATGCAGCAAAATCGTTAAAGTTATCTACAGTATATGATTGATCATGCTCATCATTATCAGTAAGCAAATCAGTATTAAATGCAATGTGAGACAGACATAAAGTTGACAGGAAGAAAAAAATTCCTCCTTCTGCTTGTGAAATACAATGAAAAAAAGTCCTTAAGTCTCATAATTCACAAGCCAGAGGAATAATCATTTACCTTGATAATTTTGATATCAAGATCACGCCCAGCATGCAAAGTGACTACAGAGAAGCACCACGCCATTACTGTATAATGAATGTGTTGTTTACTTAGCCAAGCTGAGGCCTTACTTTTGGATGCTGCCTGTACAAGGTGGAAGTCATCATCAATATTTTCAAGGCTTAACAATATGATTCATTGTGGTTACATCAAGAAGTAGATTATTAGGTCTTGGGTTTGCTTTCTTTTAACCTGAGGTGAAATATCAGATCTCTAAGAACAGACATATATGTGTAGGTCTATGAAGAGATAAACTCAAATTACTCATTTGTAAGTGTTCAATCCGTGTTGATTCTGTCTGTGTTTTTTATGAAGAAGCAGTATGACAAAAAGTGGAAAATGTTTCTGTCTGGACTAGAGATGGCTTTAAAATTATGCTTTGTTTTAATTTGTATATTAATGCAAAGTAACCTCATCTAATAGACTTTGAGCTTGATTTTGTCCTGAGTCCTAAAGCGGTTGCCTTCTTGCCTCCTATGTAATCTGAGCTTCCCAATATGCATCCATCGTAGACCTAAACCACTATTGAATGAGTGCCTAATGCAGTGATGTGTGGTAGGTGTGGTTTGCCATGGGCATGATATGAGGAAAATATATGGAATAACAGGGGCTGTAGAGTGCCTCTCTATCCTGCCACACCTGATGGGAGCTCCAACTTTGCCACTATTGATATTTGCAGTTCACAATTCCAATTGCGGAAAGGTCATTGTAAAAATGTGATGTATAATCAAGAATCAAAGTGAGTTTTGGATTTCATCCAGCCATCTTGCACAAAAAGGACATATTTTAGCAAAAATTTTTAAAGAGAACCCTAAAGAGAACAGTCTTTTTACTAAAAGGCTAACAGATATGTAACAAAGTATTCCTGTAAGAAGGGTGTTTCTCATTACTTGAGTGGCACCTTCCCTCCCAATCCTTCCATCCCACCCTCCATTCCAATCCACTTTTTATTTCTGTGTAAAAGTAAATGTTTTAAATGCTAAGTAAAGGGAAACATTCAAGGAGAAGAAAGAGAAAGAAACAGCCTGGCTAAGTGCTTTCCAAATATGTCTTATCTACCATGAGAATTTATAGATGTAATGCTTTGTTATTTATATACCACTTTACAGCATATTAACACCCTTTCAGGTATTGGCATTACTGATTGAAGACTCCTCTGATGCAGCACCTGTCCAGTACAATGTGTGGAAATCATGCTTTTAATCTTAGTGTTTCCCATAGCATTTTAATTTCTCAAACTACTGTGCAGATGTGTAGAAGACCTTATTCTGCCAGTGCTTAGCTTTTTCAATATTGACAGTGCCTGTGGACTCAGCATGAAGTAATTTGGGGAATTTATCTTAAAGTGATATTAATCAACAGATGACTAGGAAAATAAATAGCTTTTTAAAGAGGGGATGTTATCACATATCTAGAGGGCAACTTCAGCTGGAATAGTTGATCACTGCCTATGAGGCGAGACCACAGAATGGTAAATCAGCATCTCGTCTATTAAAAAATTTACCTCAGTGTTTGATGATAATGGAAAACCTGTTCACATGCAGTTTCTGAAATGGAAAACTAGATCCCAGAGGCAAATAAAAAGCACACTTGCAGAGTGACGTCTGGATGACTGTTACTTGTAGAAAATGTAAATCAGAGGAAGACCCACAGTTTCTGCTAGTTCTGTTCTGGACTGAAGGAACTTCTCAGTGCTGTTGACTTTGCTTTGTTAGCCTGTTTGTGACGGGCTATGTAGACTGTCAATGGGGACCTTAAGAGTAATGTAAAATTGTCCTGAAAACAGGAGAAGTGAGCTTAAACTGGCAAAATTGCATTGCTACTGTTTGCTGGCTTTAACATACAAATGGATAGATGCAGGTCTGAATCTTTGTGAGGCTGGCTGAGATCTGAGTTTTTTCTCTCATGGGAACTAAATTATTCCCTTATGGAATAATTTAAAAAACATTTATAGCAGTAACAAAAATATTAGTGATTTCAAGCAACTACTCTCTCACAAGGTATCCATATGAATTACAGCTCAAATAGTATCAATGTCTTCTAATTTTGAAGTTATTTTTATTCACCATTAGTGTAATTTGTTCAGTGAATCTGAATGAAAGTATAACTTCAGTCAGAGAAACATAAAGTCTAGCTGAAGATATTTTCTTTTGCAGATATTCTTAATCTTGCAGTGAGCAAGATAATGCACTCAGGGATGAAGTGAGTGAGGAGGAACAATTTTAGGTAACTTGCAGACTGATGAAGTGCTTAAATTTTTACTCCCTGCTGTGCCCCAGGATTAAGCCAGCAGGCCAAATAGTCAACATTCACAGAAGTAGAAAGGTGAAAAAGAATGGAAAGATCAAACTGCAGTGAGAGCTAGAAGGTAATGTCAAAAGGCTTGTTAATTTAGATTTCTCTGAGGTGGATCACCATCTTCTCAGAAACTATTTTTGTGCTGGAAACGAAGGATAATACAATGTCTTTTGAAGTCAGAATGCCTTTTTTCTTCTTATAATGAAGTCTGACTGGCTGCCTTTGATCTCTGAAACAATCTACAATCTTGTATAACTTTGATCGCTAACATAATGGATGTGGTGTTATTTTCCGTGTATGTTGAAAGTGGGTCTTAACCAGTCTATTCAGTATGTGTGCTAAGTTACAAAGAAACTTTACCTGGCATGGAAGTAAGGGCTTACACACAGTAGACAAACCTTCAGTTATGTCTTTTCTCTTCAGCAGTGAAATACTACAGTGGAGATTTAGAAACTGCAGCACTCCATAGTGCTGCCTCTTCTTACAGACATGTGCTTTTGCAGGACTAACACAAGTGGGCTACGTTTATGCTTCTCAGTTTGTAAGAGCTTTCTCTCGCTGTGTTGTTTTTCTAGAGAGCTTACTGGTTCTTGCCAGCAGATACTTCATCAGTGCAGGAGCAGGATGACAGAATCTCCTTTCTCTTGGTGGAGCACTGCAGCAAGGGCTGGCAGACAGATGGGGAAAATGTGCTTGGATAGAGCTGCTTCTCTGTGCTGGCCTGCCTTAGAAAAAACTTTGCTTCATAAAAAAAAAAAAAAAAAAAAAAAGTTATAATTTGGGCCTGAAATTGCAATTTGATAAACATTGTTTTGGAAACAAAGGGGAAGAAGTATGCAGCTTCATGGCATGCACTGGAAGGAATGTGCTCAAATCCCCTGCATTATGTTCATATAGACAGAGCTGTTTTAATTACAAAAGTTAGTAACTGATGTCATCAGTTGTTTTAGTTCAAGAGGCAGAATTTTTGCTGTTCTAATTATGAGACCATTTTGAATGCCTAGCTTTTCTCTGGAAGCTCAGAGTAGAAGAAGGCTGGCTGGGGAAACAGGTCAAATACAGATCAACTGCTTGCATGTGTAAATATACCACTTGTTTCTTGGTGGTGGGGTGCTGCTATTATACAGTGATAAAATATGATGAGCAAATGGGATGGCAAAATGCACGTGGCCTCAAGGCTGTATAAAGAAGCTTATGATTTTTTTTTTTTTTTTAATCCACCACTTTCTGAGAGTGATAAATTGGATCACCACTTCACTTGCAAGTATGTCAGGCTCAGGTGTAGAAAAATCATGCACTGAAGTTCAGGATTTATTGGAGGCCTTATTTTTCAAAAGCATAGATTTACACTGGCAGTGAAGAAGTTGTTGGTGATACTGGCAGCTTTCGTTGATTAATGGTGTTTTGAACACTGCTGACACTATACAGACAGCACCTTTGAGAGACAGCCTGCGCCATGACACCCACCCTGCTGTGTACCACAAGGTCAGTTGTGTACCACCCAGCCATCAAGTCCAGTCTTGGCAATCATATAAAGTCCTGCAACTCTAGTCCTGTGGTTTAGCCATTAATACTGAGGAGAGAGAGGATGTTTTTATGAGCTACTTAATTTTGTGTGCTACTAAGGCTGTCTAGCCAAAATATTTCAGAAATGTCCTCTGGAGACTGGATACTTTTGTGTGTAGGTAGGTTGAGATATCACTGAAGCCCTAACAGAAGCTTCTGTTTATCTTTGTAGTTGTGATCACCTTCACCACCAAAACAAACCTATGTCAATCTCTAGGCGAGGCAAAACCAGTGTTTCACACATGTTGGGGAGCAGCAAGCAAAATTTTATTTTGAGAACTGGCTTTAGCAAAGCCCCATTCATCCTTCTGCACAGCATTAAAGATTGGCTTGCCTTGGGTTGGCTTTGGTTCATTTTATTTGTGAACACTACTTTTTATGTGCTGTTAATTACTGCTGTTTTCTCCTAAATGGAGACTTTGTAGTTTTATGCTTTTCCAGTTAGTTTGTAAGGCCATTGTAAGACCTGAAGTATTTAGCAGTGAGACACGAAAATAATAAAAATAATGGTTGTAATGTAGATACACTTAAAATAGAAAAAATTGCCTCTTGAATCAGCAAACCCCTGGCTCCACCGGCATAGTTTACTCTGCTAAAATGTATCAATCTTATTTCCATCAGCAAAATCTCAACAGACCCCGCTCCTTTGTCAGGATAAAAAAGATAAAATGCTAACGATACTAATGGCCGCCAAGCAGCTGATGCAAATTGTTAGCAAAGACAAGAATTCCAGGAAAACTGAATACAAAAGGAAGACCCGGGTTTACCAATTTGCATCCTGTGGCAATAATTGATGAAAAGAAGGAACTTTTTACTATATAAAATTCAGAGGAAAAAGGGGAAAATCAGAAGTGAAAAGAAGCGAGATGAAGTGAGGAGAAGTGGAGGCGGAGGGAGGCGCAAGTCCCCAGGGAGTGAGGAGGGACCAGCGGCCAGAGGCGACTTTCTTCGGAGGGTGAAAAAGAACGTTAATTGTTCTCTTTCTTTTCTTAATAGCCCTTTCCCTGGGGGATTAATTTGTTTAAAAACCTGTTTTCCCTGTTTCTATTCCACTATGGACTCCTTCCTAAGACCTCCTTTCAACATGATGTCATTTTCCCTGAAATAAATCGTTGTAATTAGTTCAAAACGTAAACCTGGTTACTTTTGCAATTTGTAGGAGGTTCTTCGCAGGGGCTAATATTTGCTCACAAAATGTAAAATATTAATAATTACGGACCATGACAATGGTGTTAGCTACATTTATTATGCACCAAAATGTCTGTATTCTATGATTTTCAGGAAGATGAATTTCAGCTGAGATAAATACCTTCACTTCTTCAGCCCTCAGGCTAGGTTGGTTACCTCCTGAATCATTGGCCATGCCTTCACCTGCTGTACAAGAAGGACAATTCATAGAAGTGCTACAGATATCAAAATCAATGGCCTCTTGCAAAAAATAATGGAAACCATAAATGAAATCATAAGGGAGGGCATTAATGTCAGCTAATGGACAGGAGACATGGCTAGCTGAAATCATGTCAAACTGAGGTGACTTGTGCAGTGGGAGAACAGCGATACTTCATTTATGTTGCACGAGCAGTCTTGGTATATTCTGGTATTTTGGATAAAGAATACATCCAAAATAATACATAGAGGCTTTGGGGGGTTTTCTGTTTTGTTTGTTTTGCTTTGGTTTGGTTTGTGTTTTTTTGGTGTGTATGTACAAAATGGATGGGTTTATGAAATAGTGCTCTGAATCGGGTTCTCTCTTTTACAACAGACTGTATAAAACACCTGTATATGGCCAATGACAAAATCTGATCTGTTTATGTAGTAGGTTCTTGCTGTTGAGAAAAAGTTTCAGTCTTTCTGGACTGTCCCCGATGCCTTCCCCTGGCTTCCCCAAGAAGCTGTAGGTTCAGGAGCTGTAGCCTGTACATAGTCCCTGCTGGGGCAGTGTCTGGATGGGGCGATGTCCCTGTGTCACTGTGGCTGTGACCCCAGGATGGCAGTGGCCCAGTGCATTCATGTGGTGCTGGGGTTGGCAGCTTGGGAACTGCCTTTTTATGAAGAAGCACCAGAGAGTAAGGCAATGGGATATTCTGCATATATTAGGAAGCAAATCCTTCATTTCAGGAACTTGTTTGCAAAGACAGTATGCTTAACTGAAGCAGTAATATTCTGCCTGATTTTTTGCTGGGATTTTTAATTGTAACAGACAACATCTGATATGCTTTGGGATGGTCTGTTTACTGGGGTTCATTCTGAAATTTTAGTTCCAGTCTATCTCACTAAATCCTGTATCTTGAACATCAGCTGGATTCTTGTCTTGTACTTTGGGATTTTGGGATATGTCTGAGTTCTGTAAAGTTCTGTGCTGCTGGATCACATCTTTATATCAGAATATCAGTTTGCCTTGCTTCAGAAGAATACTAGGTAAAGATGCAGTAAAAAAAAAAAAAAAAAAAAAAAAAAAAAGGAAGACAAAAAAAGAGAAAAACCCCAAACCTCAAAGCAAACTACATACATACAAAAAAACAACTCAGGAAAGAAGTGAAATAAGTGAAATCAGGATTACAGAAATTTTTTCTGTTACAGGAACTCTATAACTAGTCTTTTATGTGAAGGTATATGGACTTTTCTTAAAGATTTACTAGGAAATTCTCCTTGCTCTGTTGTTGGGTGGTATGCTATGAAGCAGCTTCAGTTTAATATTTAAAAGAAAAACATCAGAGGAAAGATTTTCGGTTATACTGTAAGCTTCGAATCAGCATCATCAGAGACAAAACTGGATTAATATAAATCCTTCACGGGATAAAACCACAATTGCCGATTAAACCCTGACCTCTGCTTAAAAAGCCCCTAACTCTCTTTTTAATATTGATTTGCCTTGACAGGGCTGCCTGGCTGCAAACAATGATGAAATGCTTCCTCTGCAGGTCAATTAGCAGGCACCTGGATAGGGTACAGACTTATGTTAGGCACAGAAAATCCCACCAGTTGTTACTACAGGTGGTGGTTGCATGTTTGCTACCAATATGAATACTGCATTTAGAAACTTGGAGTAGATTATAAGAAAAACCTGACAGCTATAAGCCTTGTATTTGAAGTGGACGGCTTTATTGACTGCTGCTATCTTTGAGATGAAGAAAAGAGAATTTCTTCTAGCCTTTTGATTTAATATGAGAGAGCACTATTTACGGATGATTGATGGTTGAAAAGTGACTTATCAAGTGCTCTGCATGACTGTATTACCCTAGATAATAGGCTAAAAAGAAATGAGTGGCTTCTGAATTTAAAGACACCAAACATAATTTTATTGCAAATGAGAAAAATCAGTGCAAGTATGACATGGATGTCTTAATTTATATTCTGGACCAAAATAAAAGAGCATCCTATAAATTATTAATTTCCAGGCTAGTTGTGTGCTACCCTGAACTATTATCTGGGTCATGCTAAATTTCATGCCTTTTTGTGTCCTAAAAATAAAGATTCTGAATCTGTTGTGAAGCTGTTCCAGGTCCACCCACCCCAGGGTGGTGGAAAAAAACCCCTGTGGTGGAAAAAAAAATCTTGTGGTGGAAAAAAACCCCCAAGATGAAATCAGCCTATTCACAACTACTTTGTTGGGTTGCATCTGTCTTGCACCCAGTGGTACTGTAACTAGGAAGGTCAATAGATTTCTTTTTTTAATGTCAGTGAGTTTATTACCAATTGAGGATGAAATTCTGCCATTGAGGCAAAAAGAAAAAATTCTCTTGCTTTCTTTGGAGATAGCATTTTATTGAACTTTCCTACATGTCTACATTTAGGTTATGCTGCAACACACATAGACAACAGATGATAAAATCATTCAGCCTGCCTGTATCTCAAGTTTCCAGTCTATGGAGCTGGGTAGACAGTATACATAACAGGTATATTAAGATGGTAAGTTAAACTCTTGACAGCTTTCAACTGGTATATCAGCAGTATTGGGCACGGCATTATTAATAAAGCTTTTTAAAAATAATGTGATGTTGCATTATTTGCCATAAACTTGTCATTTAACTCTGAGTTTATGAAGTAAATGTTGTTAAGGGATGATCCCTGGTGCACAGGTAGTCCAAGATCCCATTACTGAAATATACTGAGGATTCGAGTGACTGCAGTAGTTTTCTACAATAGCTGCAAGGCCTAGTTACTTTTTAAATGCTTGTAGGTGAGTATGAATTATGATTAGAATAAAAGAGCATGTCATGTAGTTTGCAATAAACATTAGAGTATTTTACACTGTTTTATTACTGTTAAGCTTTCAGTATAACTTCTTTAGGACTTTAGAGAAGATAGTATTTCTGTGTATCTATCAAACTCACAGTACTTTTATATTTTGAACTTTTTGTTGTCATTGAACTGCCAAAATACTGTGGTACCTATTATAGTGTTATTACTTTTATAAAAAGAAGATCTGTAAGATCTCCAAACCTGCCAGCAGCCTAGATTACCTTGAAAAAATTATTCAGTTAAAATTCTTTCAGTTAAATGTGAGAAAGGCTTATTATATCATGTCCTTGGCTTGGAAGAAATGCATTCGTGAAAAAGGATAGACACTAAACTTAAGTGACATTTGTTGTTAGACTGGAGACAGTTTTCCTGGGAGAAACGGAACTACTACATCTTGATATGTTTATGTATAGTATTAAGATAAGCCTATTAAAAATCACAGTTTTACAGATGTTTAAATGTATGCTAGGTGCTTATATTAAAAAAAAGCATAATACATGCTTTACCATAAATTATACACCGAATATAGAGCATTATTTATTTATTTATTTATTTATTTTTAATTTCTCTGTTAGCTCTGTTAACTCCCCTCTGGAGTTAGAAGAGCCAAATAAAGTATATCTTTGTATAAAGAATGCATTGTTCATGGATTGTTTAGATTAGCACTGGGATAAACTTTCTGTCTGTGGCTTGTATGGTGAAGGAGGGTGTAACACTGTACATACGGAATATAAGTATGTACAAAATGTGGATGGAGGTTTAAATATGAGAAGGAAGAATCCACTTTCTGGCAATGAAACATGTCAAACAGTTTAAAGAATTACTGGATGTCTTGGGTGTTTACTAGAGCACAGGGCACCCAAAGACAGTAATCCCTTCAGAACAAAACCTATTATATATTAAAAGTAGTAAACTATTGCTATCACAACACAGGTATTATGTCAGTGATCTTAACTAATAAAAGCCTTGAGGCTGGCATCCTCAGAGGTAGGGTGAAGTTTAAGTTTGCCACACCTGTCTTCTACTTTAAGTCTTTATAAAAATAGTAGGAGTGAAAATGGTTCTAAATAGTAAGTCACTTAGACTTACAAAGTCCTTTCTTTGTGCAGGATATTAACATTCTCCTCTGGTTTCTGCATTTAAAATTACAAAGGATACGTTTATTAATCTTGAATGGACAGAGAAAAGGCATAAGACGTCACATGAAAATTGCAGCATCAGATAAGGTTTTTGGAAGTGGGTGCGCGAGTATCATGGGCACTTCCAAGACTATTCCCCTGGAAATTAGAGGTGGTGTCTCCTTTTTGAAACTACGTTTGTTTCTCCTCCATAAGAGATTGATCACTACCAAGCATTTATATGAAAACTGCTACGAGAAAAACTTGGAAATTTATGACATACTTCAAAATAAATTAAAACCAAGCTATCTTATCTGAAAATCAGAAAAGAATGAAAGTCAAATTCCTATAATGAAGAAAGAAAAACCTTATTTTTTCTCTTCACTAAACCTATCTTTTTACCAGACTTGAACCATCCATTACATGTTCTGAGGCAGAATACATGTGTAACTTGAGTCATCTTGGTAAGCTACGAAAGCAATCGGGTGCTATAAGAGTATTGTCAAATAAATATTATTTCTTCTTCATTTTAATAGAGATTTAACGTATGATTCATACATTTTATCACACTCTTATGTGTGTTTCAACATAGTTAACATTCATATATGTAATTGCAGCAGAGTTTAGTAGGAGGCCATAAAGAAAATAATGATGACCATTCAATTTAGCTTAAAATTCTTTTTGTTTTGTTTGTTTAGCACTTAGTTAGCATTTTTCTCTAAAAAGTATCCTCTGCAACAGTTTAATTTCTAACATAAAAATGTTTCATTCACAAAAATGTTTGAAATATGTTGTTATACTAAATTAAATGAACTTTTTTTCTTTATAAGTAAAAAGAGGTGTTCCATGTGTTTTTGTTTGGTTTGGTTTGGTTTTTTTTTTTTTTTTTTGTGCATGTGAACATTGTAAATATGTTAATTGTAAAATTCTGTAACAATTCTATAGTCTCCTCTGAAATTTTTAAAAACTTTGAAAGTTTTTAAACACCCACTTATATTTACACATTTGCATGTCTTTATGTGTATATTGTTTCAGGATTATGAAAAATCTTCTGGTTACAGCTACAGTACTGCAATTGGCTTGGGGAAGTCCAGACACCTTGTTGTGACACTGTTGTCTTGCCACCATGGAGGATTTTGCTCAGGAAGAGTGCAGTTTTATGTTTTTCCAACAAAATAGGGAGGCTCTTCCTTCAAAACACACTAGTGTTTAAGTAGAAGTTTCCCTTTTTGCTTCAGTTGTGCCAGGGAATGTAATGCATGATTCTAGACCTCTTTTTATTAGTTACCATGTAGCTTGAATGACATAGTTGTGAGGAGATGTTTATCTTAGTCTTTGGTATTCAGCCACCATGGCGTTGGCTGACAGCCAGAAATCCTCTTTAGCCTCCAGTACTGAATTGCTGAGATACACAGACAAGACAAGGTAGTCAGTAACATAAAATTCTTCTTGCATCTGAGTTCTGCTAGCCTAACTGGGGTGATGTAAACCACCATAAGTTGTATTAGTAGGGCTCAAAAAAAAAAAAAAAAAAAAGTGAATTAAACGTTAATTTAAATTTTGGAATGTTTTCCTGGCTGTGTTTTATCAAAACAAGATTCATTATAGGCCTAGTAATGACTGTTCCTGGTGCATTTGCTTTCTGTAAATATTTTTATGACCTTGTGAACAGAAGTTTATTTCAAGTGGAGTTTACATTCACTGAAGACTATCGCTAAATTGCAAATGTGCTAATAAGTAAGCAAATTTACAGCAGAAATTTGAAGTTTTAAAAGTTTTTTTGATTCAGTCAAGGACCAAAACTAATATAATTTAGTGCTTTAATCAGAGAAGAATAACAGAGCCTAAAGTTCAAATTTTAAACAGGCAGAAAAAGAAACTGAATTACACTAAAGGTTTCAGTGAATGTTTTTGAAAAACAGATACTTGGAGAAAAAGATGGCTGAAGATTTTCTAAGAAAAAAGCAGCAATCACCAGGCATATTGTAAAAAGTTTGTAAAAAGTTTTTGTAAAAAGTATTTGTAAAAATTTGCAGGACCTCTCTCCATATCCCATTTTTTTTTTTGTCTTACTATTCCTCTAGTTTCTCAGCAACTCTCTGTTGGCCACCATTAAGATTCTACTGTCTGCTGGTTATTAGTATTAGGCTCTAAAAATATGGTGTATATATATGCAAGTATGTAGGTGACCTCACTATTTCTCAGATTAGCTGCTGGGTTTTTTAACCTTGAAATTATCTGGTAGAAGGCAATTCTTGATATATGATTTATAAAGCAGTTAAATGGTGTTAGTTCCTGATTTCAGCAAAAGGGAATTTTAGTAAGACCCCAATGAACATGAATATTATACAGAACACTTCACACAAAGAACTTTGAAAATGCAATTTAAGCTCTGAAATCTTTAAAGAAATTTTGTAAGTTTTACCCATTTTAAGTTATTCCTCAGCTGATAAAGGCAGTTTTTCTAGCTGTTTAACTCCAAAGGTATTTTACTAAATTATGGTGTTATGGTGCCTGAATCTAATCAAAGGCATGTTTAACCTTCTGTCCTCTCTGCAACACTGACCTATGAACAGGGCAGAAAATCATGCAATATTGAGCTTAAAAGCTGGATAAGGATCAGTGGGAGATGTTTTCTATAACAAAGGAATGCCATTCTTCATTTAAACTTTATTAAAATCCATATATAACTTCCTTTTTAGTCTTGCATACAGTAATTCTTTCAAAACCACGAGTAGTCTCATCAGTGGGACAATTTTGATTTGATCACCATCAGAAGCTTTGTAAAGGTGGTGTTTATATGTTTAAGAGTGCAACTGGTATTAAAAAAGAAAATTACATAAAACTAATTGTGTTTTATTATTGTCAAAAGTCCTTCCCTCAATGTGAAGGCCCAACACACTTGTTCTCAATTTGTTTGACATTTGTCAATCTTTGCAGTACCATGCTCACTCATATTTCATAGCATGTTCACACACATGTCCTCAGGAGCCTGCATGTATCTCCCATCTCACGTCACATGAGTTTGGGCTGTAAAACACTTCTAGAGGTGCTTCTCTTTTGGTGAGGTTAAGCGCACATTAAGACCATTAGAAAATGCGACTGGACAGCTTCTTTTAGTTTCCAGGTGTTTTGGTTTTTCTTTATACCCTTTTCTTCCACTGGTCATTTACAGTTTTTCTGACTAACAGTGATCAATTCTGTTGTTGGGACCCAGGAGATATTTATCTGTGATTTTTTTTTTCATCTATTCTTTATAACTGTATCTCTTCTTAATGGATAAATTATCTGGTTGTTTTTTCATCTTTTTGTTGTTGATTTTGCTGTGAAGGTGCTGTCTAAGAGGACAGCTCACTTAGTATTATAACTTATCCATGTTTTAAATGTTGAGAATCTAGTCCTCAAAGGTGGATGTAGATGCTGAAATGGAAATGCTAAGTACTCTAGGACGTATTTTCCCACTGACAATGATGAATCAGTAGCAGCTTTTTCCCATCAAAAAATTTTGACCATGAGTATCAAAAACACAGTATAAACTTTGAAATTTGAGTACTAAATTTTCAATTTCTGAAGCTGGTGTAACTAAAAGGGTAACAGAAGTATTCACTTGCTGCTAGAAAAGTGAATGTACTTTCTTTGTACATAGTACTTTGCACTGTACACTTTTTTATTTCCAGTGATGATGGAGAGTATGATTCCTCACAGATGCGTATTTCTTTTTTTCTTTGGAGGCAAATGGTAGCCTTTTCCTTCTAAGTACACTTGTGCCCTTGAACTTCTTAGATACACTTTGGCTGGCTGGTGGATAGATGTTGAAAGTGTATGCTGTGCCCAGAAGGATTCTTTGTAGCATACATAATATGGAAAGACATGTTTTTGAAGAATGTGTTGGGCTGTGACATTGAGGGGGAAGTAGGCAAACTATTGCTTTTTGCATTTCAATCATTCCTCTCTGTATATTTCCATAGAGCTCCAATTTCAGATAGACAAATAATTGATCCCATGACTGAATTTTGAGCAACTTACTTCAGGAAGCTGAATTTTGTAAGAAGGTGTGCTCACCCCACTTGTCTTCTCAGGTAATTTTCAGCAGTCCTTTGCTGTTATGAGAGAAGGATCAAGCTCCTCCAAAGAGCAGTTTGTTCATTTTCTACCTTCTTTTCACTTTAAATGCAAACCTTTGGGTTATGGGGGAAGCTGCTCACCCGCAGGGGATGTGAGATTTCTGTGGTTTTAATTAAAAGTCCACTGTGGTGAGAAGACACATTTGTCAGTGATAGCAGGGGACATTGTAGCCATAAGCTTCTGTGCAGAAGAAAGGTGTAGAAGTTGGGATGTAGTTGTGTGACTGGAGAGAAAACAGAAATGGCCATTGGGGTCCAGGAAACACAAGTGTGCCAGCTGAAAGCTCTGCTAACCAGAAAGGATATCTTTGTTCAGAGGCTAGAAAGGAATATGGATAAAAATGCTGAATTAGTCAGTATTAATGTGTTTCCTTGGATTTCCAAAACTGTGTAAGGAATATAGGTATTAGGTAACAGGAAGGATCAGATGGGAATAAAAGGAGGGGTTTAAAGAGAATGGAACCATGTTAGTAACGTTGCACTGGTGCTAAGGCTATGTTAGTGCATTATCAAAATCAAACAAGTTTTACAGGTAGACTTAAAAAAAAAAGACAACAAATAGGCATGCAAATTATATTTCTTTCAAGTCCTCTAGAAGAAGTTATTCTAGCTGTGTCCAATAAAGAAAGAAATGTTGATGTGTTACTTGAATGACAGCAGTTAGAGTACCTGGAAGCTGTCTACCTCATGGCCCCCTGCAACGTCGTTGAAAAATACATTAATTGTAAATTGTGGACTAGTCTAGGGTTACAGCTGCCTATAGAAATTCATTTAGTTTTGCACACAAGAAAACTCCTTCATCTTTCCCTGAAATTATTTTTTACAAAGCTGGTTGAGCTCATAAAATATACCTGGATAATTACCCAGCCAAGGGTACAACTCATTCTCTTGGACATCAGGTATGTTGCAGAAACATCCTGTGATTTAGCTATTATATTTCTTACTATCATTCCCTGAAGCATCATCTCTCAAGGATGGTGCTCTTCGGTGTTGCAGTGAACATTGGGAGTGCTGATTTATACTCTCATGTCACTTACTCTCCAGAGTCTATGCCCGAGAATATAATACCAGAGTACTAATGCTAAGGAAATCACATTCATCATGTGACTATCTGACTGGGTAGAGACCCATACTTTGCAACTTAACTGGGTCCAAGGAGAGAAACTATGGAAAAACTCTTTCACTTTCCAAATCTGGCTGCTGTTAACATGGTATAACCCTAGAAGCTTGTCAATATATTTTTCTTGCTGGTGCTTTCTAGACCAGCAATACTTTTTAGAAAGACAATTATGAAATATTTTGCTTATTGGGAAATACAGTTTTTGAATACATTGACTCTTGTTAATGTCAATGTATATTTAATATACAAAACAAAAATAAATATTAATATTTTGCTGACATCTGTGCTTTTTTATATTGCCTTTTAGACTTCCTTTGTGAGTGTGTGAGTGTGTAAGTGTGTAAACAGCTGAACCCTGGGAGGATGGGAACACAGACTATAAGCAACCAATACCCTTTTGCAGGAACTGATCTTATGAAACTGACAACTAATGAACTATGCATTTGTGATAGCCAGGTGTTGAGTATTCAGTCACTATTCACACTTTACTCCCAATACTCAGGCCTTTAAATCTCATTTTAAAATTAAAATGGAGCCTATTATTTATACAGCATACGACACGCCAGAATTCAGACCCCACAAATTCTCTAATCATAAATTTTCAGATAGTGGAATTTAAGAGAAAAGGGCAACGTAACTGAGCTATCACTTTGCTTTTGAATTGAAGGATTTTTATTGCAATACATGGTCAGGGGACATTCTCTTCCCCACAGAATAATGAATCTTTTAGACCCATTTTGCCCTTCCAGTTCAATGGCATTTTCTTTAATTTAATGCCTATTACCATTTAACCGCTTTTAGAGTTGTCCACCAAATTAACACACTGCCCTGAACTGCTGCCTTGGGGTTTATGTTGGTTAAATCCCTCAAATGTCATGTAATTTTTGTTTTCTAGTTCAAACTCGGGTTTTACAAAACCTCTGGAGTACACTTGTCTCATCTGTCTTGTACTCTTGTGGTTTTGTTTTGCTGAGACTGAAAGACATGAACAGAGTGTATTGCTGTAAATGAGTGCGGAATTTGCAGTGTGTGGGGAAGCAAGAGAACTAGGAAATAAATTTTTACTTCAGCTTCTGAGAAACTGAACAGCTATGGTAGGTTTCATGCTTTTGTTTTCTTCATATAATTTAAGCAACATTTATAATTTTATTAAAGAGCAAGAACTTTTGTCAGGTACTCAATTCACTTAAGTGAGGAACTTGTGAACCATTTTATCTTGGATAATTATTGAATCATAACAACTGCAGGAAAGGCAAAGAAGAGATGCATGTTTTGGAATTATCTTCTGATCCCACTATCACATTTTCTACCATTCAAAACAGAAATGGAAAAAACCCCAGGCTGTCTCAATCTTTCTGAAAGTCCTCTAAAAATCTGGGGTCTGAAAACAGTGTTGTGTTGAAACTTCTTACACTAGGTCAATGTCTCAATAGAACTATGTCCTTAGACTTATTCTGACATTACGATTTCTTCTAACTTGTACATAGTATTGAAAGTAACCTGTAGCAAATTTACAGCTGACCAGTTCAAATTACCTTTATGGTCTGATGAATGCAAATTATGGACACTACCTAACACTGTAAAATGCAACACATAACTCAACTGGAAGATATGTGATGTTTGTTCTTAAAATGCATGACAGGGTCATTTTATGTCTGCAGACTTCCATGTGTAGAAGAGCTACCATGAGCTACAGACTGCTAATTTAGTTATCACCTGCAGTGGCAAAAGTAACAAAACATTCAGAAATTATATCCTAGGCACTTTAGAATTGGCTGAGAGGTGATGGCCAAAAGAGATATTAAGTGAATTAAATTTTTACAACCACCCTTGAGCAAAACAGTCCACAGAAATTTAACCAAGAGTTTGTTTAGGAAACTTGTAGCCCTTTAGAGCCGTGGGAGCTCTGGTTCTAGCACAAAGTAGATGTTAATAATCCATTCTGTTTCATATTAATAATTCCTGTGATTTGTTCTGAGGATGGCAGTTATATACATAAATCTTATAGCTGTCACCTTAGAAACATTTCAAAAAAATTTTTTTTAAACAAGACAGAAACTAGTAAAACTCAAGCAAAACTCAAGAATGTCCCCTCCTTCAACCTTTTAATATCATCTTATATTCAGTATTTGAAACTTCCAGACCCCAGTGGTCTGTCATGATTGCTATAAGTATGTGCAAGCAACATAGGTAAAAGTAAGAGTAAGTATAGAGTTAGTTGAAAAAATTGTAAAGTTACTGTGTGCTTTAACCAAAGAGTGGTAAAACAACAGTGTGGAATAACATATTTATGTGATCGTGCACTGGAAGAGATGAGCTTAGTGCAGGCTGGAATGATAGAAATGAAAGTTTCTTCAATGTGCTTCATATGGTTCTGCCTCTTGCAAATGCTGCAGCATAATTAGACAACTGAAGCAACTACTTCTTTTGTGTTCTGTGTTGTGTCCTGGTGATGTAGAGAAAATATAGCAGAATTATTAAGGTAATTTCCCAGCATCAGGAAAACTCTTCCTGGGGGACCTTTTCAGAGCAATATGGAGGTGGCCAAACTTACTTTTTTAGTTTCCCCCCCTAACCTCTTTCTTTGCACTAAACTCAGTGAAGTCATCAGACTCTGCAACAGAGGAGTTTTGTTTGAAGTTCTGTCTTCATTGAATCTATGTCTTTGTTCTGAGATGTGTTCTGAAATTTTATGACTAAGTCTTTTAGGAAATATTACCACTGAAACATGAAGTCTGTCCATGTGTGAATTTTTTTTTGGTGCACAAGTGTGCTTGAATTATCAACAAAAAGATGATAACCCTCTATTTAATTATTTTTTTTCAAATGATTTCAAGAGAAAATGCAGATAGGATTCAAGTGAGGTTTACAAATTCCTTAGCTTGTTTTGTGTTCTTTGTCCAAAAATATGCCAGCTGATTTTTGGACTTCATATTGACATTTAATGGGTTCAGCTCAGCTTACTTCAGAAGAGAAAAGGATTAGTATGAAGCTTAGTGAAGGATCTTTAAGATGAGACCTTTAAAAGCATCATGGTTGCTCTGCTGGCTGACTGAAGTTCTTGTCACACTCTGTATTTATGGCCCTAGCAAAATTTACAGTCTCTGGAATGAAAACAAATTAGTCACAGTGGGGTCCTGCTCTCCAAGATATTGGCTGTTTTATGCCATATGCATATACTGATTTTTAAGCTGAGTGTCATGCCATCTACACCGTAGTCAGAATGATGTGTAAGTTTTTAAGGGGAAAACACAGTTTTCTGCTTTAATAAAGATTTGATTCATAGCCTTTTCCCCAGTATAAATTTCGGCATACATATTCTTGCATGAAGCATTGCCTACATGCCACAGATAATTGCAAAAAACCCCAAAACCTAAACTGAAAAGGCAACTCTTTTTTCCCTTGGTATCTTGTCAGGTGTGATATACTATTTTAATATAGAAAGGGTTATGGTGTATTGCATCTGGACACCCCAGCAGTTTCCTCAGGGCTACTGCCAAGCTTTTATCTCCTTTTATTTATACTTTGTGTTCTTGTTAATGCGTACTTAAACAAATGTTGATGTCGATACTTCTGCTCCATTTATTTCAGTATCACTAGATAAACACACAGGTTTCTGTACTAATTTTATCAAGTTTCCTCACTTGCTTTGTACACCCTGTAGTGACTTCATGGTTGGGTTTTTTTTTCTGTCATGGAAGAAACCGCTTGTACTCTTTACATTTAAAAAAGAGACAATGATTGAATGCTATTTCTACAGCCTTTCTATGAGTATTTTGAAAAACTGGTATTCTGGAAATCAGAGCTGTGATGGCTGGGGAGAGCTATTTTTTCTAAGATGGGTCACTCTTGACGAAAATCTCATGTTGACCCTGGATGAATTGCAAAGAGTTAAATATTGAAGGATTATTCCACACATGCCCCCTCTTCCCTGTTTGCCTGGCAGTACAGCAATCATGGAATAGATGAAGGTGAAATGTTTGCCCTGTCAATCTCTCTATAAAGAAGTATTGTGACAAATGAGGAACCCCTGCAAACATATAATCTTAATTATGATCCACAAACTATTCAATACTGCGAAGAAAAATTACTGTCAGTGATAGGGATTAAAGATGGTATCACTCCACCTTACTCTGTAAGCCTTGCTAATGCTTCAGCTTCCAAGTTTCTTTGAGCTAGACAGAGAAACACACGGGGAGATATCTTGATATTTAGCAAAATGCCTGCTTGGAATTAACTGACCTTTCCTGTAAATCAGAAGCAAAGTTGCCAGCTGGGCACTTTCTCATATGCAGGCAGCAAGAAAATGAGTTGAAGAGCTCTCAGAAGCAAAACTTTACACATACATTTCCTCACCATGCTAAAGCTATTACAGAGTGTAAACCAGAAAAGGTGTTTCATCTCCACCAGTTCTTTATTCTTTCACAGCAAGCATGACAATGATGCAGAAGTTCATGTTAATGACTTCATTTTCAAAGGAAGCGACTCCTTGGCTGGCATGAAGGGGAAAGCATAAACAGAAACAGAATAGTAAATGCTGTTATTTCATATTTTTACCTAAAATGTATCCCAGAAAAAAATGCATGACAATTATTTTAACTGTATTAATAAGATATATTCAGGTAAATCTTTTTGATTTTGATTTACCTGATTTACCTGACTTACATCTCTTATGCAAGTTGATCTGACTTAGGACTGTTCAGCTGTGGTCTATAACAAAGATTCTTCTTCATGTGTCAGAATAAACGTATTATGTTTACAAGGACTGCTCCTGAGGAAAACAGAAATTATAATAGAGTCAGTTCCAAGCTACTGGGACAGTGTTTTTCATATGACACTAACCACATTCATGCTGAAGACAAGGAACTACCTACCAATAAGGGATATAATACTGTTACATTTGAAGAGTCCACATTTAAATGAGGCTGGAACTTTATCTTTCTGCTACACAACATAACATTTCTCTGAAACTATATCTGCAAGGACCACTGCATGATCCAATTTTAATTTTTTTTTTTTTTTTTTTTTTTTTTTTTTTCAGGCTCAGTGAAGTCTGGGGTGCTAGATCTATGCAAAAAAAACAAAATAAATTTTAACAATTAGAAAATGTGTTATATTTTCAATTAACTACATTCACTTAGGAAACAGAGCTTCTCATTCTAATCTCAATGGGGTTACTCATGTTCTGATGTTCTGCAGAGTGTATGTTCAGACTCAGGCAACAATTTCATTCTGGGATGCACTTCAAAGAAATGATAAAATACGCATTCTCCTCCTCTGTTTTGCAACAGATAATGACTGCAGGAAAGGCTCCTTCTTGAGCTTTGTGAGAGAAATAATAGCATTCAGTAAGCTGGTGACTGGAAGCCAGCATGATGCAGTTTTATCTTTATACTGATCATCTTTTATTTGCATCTTTATGAAGCAGTTATGTTTTATCATTATCTCTGCCTTTCTTCTTGGAAGATTTTAAGTATTCACGAATACATGGCGATTGCAAATTCCCTCCCACACAGTGTTGCTGCCTTTGGTGTGCTTTGTGTACAGAGACAGGTTCCAGCCCTGATTCTTCTAGAAACAGGCCATTTCTTGTTGCTAGTACATCTGTTGTTTTCTCCAGCTTCCCATGGGACTGTCTCAGGAGAGTCACACTTCCCCATGTCCTCAGTATATCTCTGCTGTATAATCTGGGTGGGTACAGCATGATGAATAGCAGAATCCTGCATGTTCCCCCTGAATCTATCTAGGTCCTTTCCTGTGGTTGGCTGGGAACATGGAGCACTTGGTCTGAGTCACACTGTTGGCTGAGTTACTTGAAATGGGTTATTTCATATAAAGTTTATCATACATTTTGCATATGTCTGGCCAAGCATAATATCTATGTGCTGGATTAAAAATCTGTCTCATGATGTCAGCTTTTCTGATTTGGTTGTAATGGCTGACTTTATCCTCATCTCTAACAGTAGACATTAATGAATTTACCTGACCTATTTTGCCTTTCCTTTGACTTTGATGTACCCCCCTGTGATCGAGGGTGCAGAAGTAGGTAGGCAGTGTAGGTGTTCCAGACTTCAAGCATCTTTTAACCCACTAAATGTCTCTACAAGAGAGAACATCCCTACTAGACCCTGTGCTTCCCTATGCACGTGTTTTGCAAGATCAGCACAAGCCTCTAATTGGATTTTTCTGATCAACTTTGTCATGAAGTATCATTGACTGGTGTTTGTCATTGGCTGTGGTAATGGACAAGTATACATATTTACTCATCAAGGAAATACTATTAGAATATTATAGTTGATAGATTTAGAATTTGTTTGCCACCCTTAGCAGAACATTTTTTGAACATTTAATTTGTTTTGAACAAACTAAGAACAATGAACAGTCATGTTATTTTTCCAAATTGTAATCAACCTCAAAATTACCCATTTGTATGGTCTACCAACTGAGTAGACCTCTGCAAGTCTGCTTCTCCCCTACTGTCACACCTACGATTGTAATGACAGCTCTGTATGAAGTTAATATTCTCTTGGTTCACTTTTCTTATTGTTCTGGAAACTGCTCAAGAATATTTAGATCAGTGTTAGCTATTCTGATAAAGAGCATCAAGCATAGTGATACTATGTTATCAAATGATTTGGAAGGCTCATTTCCTGATAGAATACATAAGCATGGTGATCCAACTTGTAAACAGAAGGCATACCAAGGAGCTAGGCAAAGTGACTCTAAGTGTGCTGAGACAAGACACAGAAAATGAAAAATAAACTTTCCTAAAAATGGAATGAGGGGCAAAAGCCTCTTTATGAAAGATTTTTAAGGTACTGGCAGGAAGTGTAGTGCATATAGTCTCATAGTGTCATGGATTAATATAGCAGGATGTGAACTAGCTTGACTTTTTATAGTTCAGTCACCTGAGAGTACTAGTACTCATGGCTGCACTATGAGTTTTAGAATAGAAATTTTCTGGTGGAATTTATTTTATTTTATTTTATTTTTTATTTTATTTTACTATTATCTCTTACCTTTGTGAAGATAATCTTAAAAGTATAAACCACATATCCAAACTGAAAGTTGCTCAAAGCTGCGACCAGTCTGACAGATTGGCTGGAAAAGAAATTTGAGACTGCCTGCTGGTTCTCCACTGCTCTGCTCAGCTGGCCCTGAGGGCTAACCTTTGCCTGCAGTATGCCCATGGAGTATTCATCACTGTTTCCCCTGTCCTGGTATTCCTGTGTATGGGATTGGGACATCCCATACTGAGAGAAGAAGAAGGGGGTTCTGGGATCTTTGTGCAAGGAAAGAAGAGAATAAGCAAGTGGCTTTGTAGTGCTCTTTCTTCTGGTTCATAGCACTACGAAACTCAGATGAAGATTATGAGACCCAGCAAATATTCTTTGGTGTATGCAATTTAAATATATATTGAAATTGTATTTTAGATATTTAGCCCTTAGAGGAATTTCTGCAGTGTTCGTCTTCCTACGTGTTTTTCTAGATAAATATTCTGAAATAACATTGTTCCACATTGTTATATAAATAATAAAATTATTACTTTATAATAATAATATAAATAATAAAGCAGTGAGACGGGATGATGGTGCATTAATGGACTATAAATACATCCTTGAGGTGCACTGTACATGTAAGGCTGAAGGCCAAGGGCCTTTAATCACCTGCAATGACTGCTAATGACCCATTACAATGTAACTAGGTATATATAACTTACGTATTAATGATAATAAAAATGATCACTATAATCTTTGGGAAAAGAAAAATGAAATATGTGGTAGTGATGAAGGCTGAACTATTAATTAAAAGAATGAGTGAAGAAGCAATACCTATGGAATATTTTTAAATGTTTTCTAAAAGAGCTTGTTATTTGTAAGAGGCATAATGTAGGTCTTACGTTATCAGTCTTTATTTTTTCACCTTCTGTGAAGATTTATTCCATGTGGTCCTGTCAGTATTTCCATTATTCCACAGGAAGTGCTTGAAGATGCAGCAAAATGCTCGTCTGCCATATCCACAGAGTCATGATGAGTGGAAACACCATTCAAACTGTGTGGACTAGTAAAAGCCACTCATGTCAATTTAGTATGATTTGATATTCAGAAGGTGAATGTATTAAAACTATGGATGGCATTCTTGGCTGTTAGTAAGTACATAGTGTGAATAGATATAAATTTACATTTACTGTAGTTAATTACTCTGGACCACAGATGAGATTAATCACAGATAATTATTGCCATGGTAGTTGTTTCCCATTGTTCAGATTGAAGAGATCTAACTTCGGAACATGGAACCCAAACTTCTATTTCAAACATTCTTTCTGAATGAGAATACTTCAGTCAGACTAGAGGTAAAAATTAAAATGAAATGCAATCTTGTAGAACTGAAATCTATTTGAAATGTCACAAGTCTCTTAAAAAGTAATTGCAAAGAATTATAGAAGAGTAAGGTGAAATCAGAACAGAAATGTAAGACATTTCTTCCAGAATGTAAAACTCAAATGTCAGTTAGGGACTTCTTTTATCCTGCATTTTCTGAGTGTCCTGTACAAAGGAAATGACTTAGTTATCAGTACACTGGTGAAAAAAAATGGAAAGGCATACCACTGAAAACACTCTACAGTGTATTACAGCGGCATAGATCAAAGGGGAACAACAGAGTGAGAGGTATATTAATTCTTTTGGAAAAGTAAGAAGTCAAGAAAACAATTGCCCAAACTTGAACTGAATTTCAACCTTATATTTATTTTTCATGTTTGTGCTTTGTTATTTTTATGGTTCAGGTGAAGGCCAGAAAAAGAACAGCCAGAACAGCATATGGAAAACTGTTCTTGAACAGCCATTATAAATGGTTTGAGTACAAGAATGAAAAACATGGTTGCTTTTTTTTTCAGGATATTCTGCTAATTTGTAGGCTCAAAGAATCTGAATAATCTGGAAAAAAAATTTTCCATTTTTCCCTGACCACATGGTAGTTGCTTTTTTACTTCTATAGATGGAAGAAACAGAAGACAAAGGTAGTAGGGTAACCAATAGCAATTGAATGGCTTTTGAGTTAAGAGTATGGAAAACTGTAAAGAAAATAACAAAGACTCATGCTTATGCTAACTTATGTTAGCTCTATGTTATACTAGAGACCTCCAAAGGTCTCTTGATCCAAAATCATTCTATGGTTCTGTGGTTTTAATCGTAATTACTACAATTGCTTTCATTGTGGAATGTTTCTGAATGAGACTACATATATGGGTGAGGCAACTGTAGAACAGAAAACATTAATCTTCAAAATAGAATGGCATGCTGAACTTGGTTTCATATGATGATGTGTAAAACTAACACTTTATTGTGGACTGACTAAAACAATTAATAAAAAGAAGAGTTTTTTCTTACCTGAATGATGAAATAGAAAACAGAGACCTGATTTGGTCAATGATGAATAATTAAATTGATTTAACAGTGGTTCACCCATATCCTAATTGATATAGGATTTAAATCCATATATTTACATTTCAGGAAGAAATGTTTCAGTGGCCAGCAACATTATATATTAAATGAAGATGAAAATATGAAATAAGTGTTCAGAAAAGAGGCAAATACTAGGACTGCCATACAAAAGGTGCCCTATTGTCAGTGTATGTCTTAGGCTAGAGAAGGGAATGAATCTGTAAAACTCTGGAACAGTATCTAAGTAACAGATACAGACTGTAATGCATGAGAAGGAGAGAAGTTCAGACTGAAACTAAGGAAAAGCCCAACAAGTTCATAATTTGAAATAAACTCCTTTGCACAGATTAATTGAATGCTTTAGGCAGTGAAGTTATGAACCAAGATAATACTATGCTGGAATTTTGTTTAAATGCATTATCACTTTATTCCTGGAGGAGATGTATATTTCTGCACATCACAATTTTGTTGCTGATACCAAACGCACAATAACATTTTCTTGTCAATTTACTTGTTTAACTCAGGAGTAATAATGTATTTGTGGCTGGTAAATGGTTATTTTTCTTTGCCTTTTGTGAGGGACAAGTTCTCAGTCCTCATGTATTTTGGGAAGTGGTGTGAAACGCCCTTCAACGAAACAAAACAATTTCCAGAAAAATGACTGCCTGATGCCATTGGAAATGGCCTACTTACGGCCTAGGGCCTGCATACAAAGTAAGGATTGAGGAGTGAGGTGGGTGGAGGTCTGATCCAGTTCAGTCTGACATTCTCAACCGTGCTTGCTAACCAAAACAGGCATATAAAAGGAGGAGCTGAGATTGTGGGCATTGGCTGGCCCAATGCTGCATCCAGGACCAGTGATTTTTTATATGTTCTGGTATGGGCCAGGATAGAGATAATTTTCTTTCCTGTAATTTTGCTTTCAGATAAGTCTCTTGAAAGTAGCAGCAGTTGCTAAAATTAACAGCAAGTTTCTCAGTCAGTGTCTGATTCTAGGACTGGTAACATTTGATGTTTATAGTTACTGCTAGAGAATGGTATGCAGAACCAAGGCCATTTTTTGGTTCTGAGGAACATCTTATGCTCCAGAAAGAGAAAGGTAGTAAGGTGGCGACACCTGCAGCCCTCCTTTAGGAAGGAGCAGACAAGGCATATGACCAAAACTGACCAAACTGGAGATTGTTTCACCCCATATGTGTCATAGTTTGTATAAATGTTACGATAGCCAAGCCCCTTTTTGCATTTCTCTTCAGCCCTTCTTCTGCTTTGGCATCCTGGGAGGATCCCCTCCATTCTTCTGTCTGTGGTCCTGATCCATGCCAGCCTGAATCTGTGTGTTCCTGCCTCCAGCTCCCAACTGCTGCTGACTCCAGGAGCCCAGCCTGGACTTTCCCAGGGCTGCCCTGCAGCCTCTGTGGTGACGTGAGAGTTACAGGGATAAAGGGGGGAGGAACATGGTATTGTTTTCCTATATGTTTATATATATAATAATTTTTCCTTTTTCATCATGACTGTTTCATTAAAACTGTGCAGTTTAGTTTCCAATATGTAAGTCTCCCTTATTCTCTCTGCTTTCTTTATCAGGGAGGCGAGGGAGATGAATCAAGAGCATCTGTCACTCAGTTAATTGACAGTCCAGTGTTAAACCATCACAATAGTATCTACCTGTCTTAACTTTTCTTCTCCTACTCTGTCACTTTCCCTGGGCAACCTGTTCCAGTGTCTCATCACTGGCACAGAAAATTATTTTTTCATAAATTCTAGCATAAGTCTTCCCTCTTCAAGTTTAAAACCATTGCCTCGTGTCCTCTTGCTACACACCCAAGCCAAAAGCCCTATCTTAGCTTTCTTGCAGTGCCCCTTCAGATACTGGAAGGTTGCTATAAGTTCACCTTCCTCTTCTCTAGGCTAAACAACCCCAACTTCCTTAGTCTATCTTCATAAGGGTGGTGCTCCAGCCCACTGATCATTTTTGTGTCTCTCCTCTGGACACACTCAAGGAGCTCTATAACTTGCTTACGTTGGGAGCTTCAGAACTGAACACAGTTCTCCAGGTGGGGTCTCATAGGAGCAGAGTAGCTGTGGAGAATCACATCCCTTGACTGGTTATCTATGTTTCTTTTGATGCAGCCCAGAACCTGAGTGGCTTTCTGGGCTGCAAGCACATACTGACAGCTCATGTCAAATTTCTGGTCCACCACCAACCCCAAGTCCTTTTACTGAGGGCTGTCCTCAATCCTTTCTCCTCCCAACCTCTATTCATGCATGGGATTGGCTCAACCCTGGTGCAGAACCTTGCACTTGGCCTTGTTGAACTTCATGCAGATTGTACAAGCTGGCTTCTCAAGCCTGTCAGGGGATGGCATCCCTTCCCTCCACTTCATCACACAGTTTAGTGTTATCAGCAAATTTGATGACAGTGCACTTGATTCCACTGTCCCTATTGCCAAGAAAGATGTTAAATAGCACTGGTCTGAATACCAGTTCTGGGCCTTCAGCTCCAGAAGGACCAGGAACTGCTTGAGAGAGTCCAGCACAGAGTGACCAAGACGATGAAGGGAGTGGAACATCTCCCTTATGAGGAAAGGCTGAGGGAGCTGGGTCTCTTCAGCTTGGAGGAGAATGAGGGGTGACCTCATTACTGTCTATAAATATGTAAAGGCAAAGTGCCAGGAGGGTGGAGCCAGACCCTTCTCAGTTATGTCCAATGATAGGTCAAGGGGCAATGGGTACAAACTGGAGCACAGGAGGCCCCACATAAATAGAGGGAAACACCTTTTCACTGTGAGGGTGACAGGGCACTGGAACAGGCTTCCCAGGGAGGTTATGGAGTCTCCTTCTCTGGAGTCATTCAGAGCCCACCTGGATGCATTCCTGTGTGACCTGCTGTAGATGACCCTGCTCTGGCAGGGGGGTTGGACTCAGTGATCTTTTGAGGTTCCTTCCAATTCCTAACTTTCTGTGATCCTGTGTTTTCTGTGACTTGGCCTTAGTGAAGCCATGTTGGCTGGCATAATCAGCCTTTATGAATGTGCAGCCTGATCATATATAATAATCAAAGGATCAGCTTTATGAGTTACTCCTTTTATAGGTCTAATTAAATCTTATCTTCAAATACCAACTTTGAGTCTCATTTCACCTTAATCTGATCAAGTGGTATCTGACAGTTGAGCATGTCCTTGGACAGTAACATTTATATCACTGTCTCTGGGAGGACCAGGCCTGACACTATACGGTTGGATCCAGCCACACCTCGTATCCTCTCTGAGAAGGAGTTTAGAAAGCAAAGGGTCATATTTGTGTCTCCCTGGATGCCCTATCTTGATCATGACTACCTTTTATACTACCTTTTAAAAAATGCTATGTGCAGGTCTGACCTGGACATCTTGCAGCACCTCTATAGGCACAGCATTTTTTCCACTGGTATATTTCATATTTCATATGGAGCAATAATATTTGAGAGTATTTTGAGTGTATGGGTTTCTCATTTTATTTATGTAAGCCTCAGGAAAAATATGTCTGGGAGTTACACAACAAAAGTAGCTTATGTAGTGCAAGGGAAGTCTTGGCAATAAACAGTCTGTGTCTGCCTCAGCCATTCTCTGAAAATTAAAGTTACATCAACTAAGGCAGAAAAATAAGATCTACACACTGCATTTCTGCCAATTGAATCTCTGCCTACCATTTACTTGAATGACTCTTGAAACCACTGAACATTTTGTGCCCGACAAGATACAGCAGGCAGTACTGTCCTACTCCCCTCCATTCTCATCTGATAAGTGGCTAAGTTATTTTTTTTCCCATTTGACACTATCATTTAGGAAATACCTCTTAATCTATGACATGTTTTTAAGCTACTATACTGTTAAGGATCTAGTGCATGTACCTTTCCAATATTAAGATAACATGAAGAATGTTGCTGTAATCTTGACCTAAGTTATGGCTCTTAAACTGTCTGTTGCACTGAAAAGTAGGTGAAATGTTTTGACAAAGAAAAATATGTGTTGTCAGCTTTGTTTTATCCATGGCTGAGAAGGAAAATTGAAACTATACTTCAGCAGGGTTCAGACACTGATGGCTAAAATGATCTGCTAAAACAAATTAGAAGAGAACTGTTTTGATTTACGCCTCATTCTTTTTTTCCAGTGAAATGTACCACAAAATGAATGGCTCATGAGTTGGAAAGAAATCTTTAAAATAATGGAAATAGTGACCACAAAAGAAGCACCATTTCCATAATAAAATGGCAAAAAACACGCACAATGCAGAGTGAAAGGTTTCTCTAATTGAGTATTGGCATCAGTCATTTCAATGTGCATAAAATATGGTTTCTTATATATTGTAATCAATTTTAGTGCTTTGTAAAAATGTCAGTGACAGATAGAGCATCACAGCTGGAGGCAGCCTGAACGGGAAGAAGGTGCTCATGACCTCAGTTCCTTGGGTTTCTGTCAAAAAGAGAAAAAATGGGATACAGAATGGCCTGCTTTTACCAAACTTGCTCTTCCTGCTCGTCTCCCTTCTTCCTTTGATATTATAGTCAAAAGCTCTATCCATCTTTCAGTGCCTTGCTGCAGTCTTATTACCTGCAAATTCTGCTTAGCTTAGAGGTAGCTTAAAACATTGTAAGAAAATTATCTGAAAAGAAAAATGCTGACAATCTAGTGGTGAGGTCACTTTCTCAAACTTCTGCTGTTAATTTCCTCGTGTGACAGGTCTAAGCAAGGACTAAATAATTTTCAGGGCTACAATTGTACACTTGAAAATCTTATTTAGGAAGACACAAAGCATTTGTTGTACCACATACAAGGTCAGACCCCTCAACTTCTTCTTAGCTGCTGATCCTTTTACTAGTACTCTGCTGGAACTTTTCTAATTTCTCAGGATATATATGGACCAGGATCAGGTGGCCCCACACTGGACACAGTGTTTTACATGTCACCTCATCTGTGCTGGTTACAGAGAGGTAACCTCTGTCTACTAGTCACAGTCACATGTAAAAAACCAGCCAATGATTCATCTTGCTGAGAAAAAAAAGGCAATAACGAGTCACAAAAGAATAATTCGAGGCAGTAAGTACCTTATTCTGAGTTTAGGTATTTAATTGCCAGAAATGTATTTTCAAACACTGAATATTCACATAATCACTCTGTTTAGAAAAGACCCCTAAGATCACCAGGCCCAACCTTTGACCCAACTCTGTCAAGTCCAGTGTCAAATCCTATTCCTAGGCACCACATGTACACATCTTTTAGAAACCTCCAGGGATGGTGATTCAACCACTTTTCTGGACAGCCTGTCCCAGTGTTCAAAAACTCTTTCAGTGAAGAAGTTTCTTCTAATATCCAATCTAAATCTCCCCTGATGCAACTGTGGTTATTTCCTCTTGTTCTATCACTTTATTTTATTACTTCTTCTTTTATTTTTAGGTCAATTTGAAAGGGACATAAAGGATCATCTGGTTCAACTCTTCTAATATCAGTATTTATATGATACGTCTCAGCACCCCATCGACATGAGGCTTAAAATTTTCCAAAGTGGGGGAGTCCACCACTTCCCCTGGGAGACCATTCCAATGTCTGACTGTTCTCAGAGTTAAAAACTTTCCTCTTGTGTTCAATCAGAATTTCCCCAGGAGCAAATTATGCCCATTGCCCCTTGTCTTGCCCGTGTGATTCCTTGGAAACAGGGAGTCTCCATCATCTGTGTAGCTTCCCTTTAAGTACTGGAACATCATAATAACATCTCCCCTGCCTTCTCTTCTCAAGGCTAAATAAACCCAGTTTTCCCAGTTCCTCGTATGCAGGTGCTCTAGTCCTCTGATCATCCTCATGGCTCTTCTCTGGACCTTCTCCAACCTGTCCTCATCCATTTTGTACAGCGGGGACCAAAACCAAGCACAATGCTACAGGTGTGGTCTGACAAGTGCTGAGTAGAGTGAGATGATGACTTTTTGTCTCTGATGTTGATGTCCTTGTTGATGCAACCCAGCAACCTATTGATTTTCTGTGCTGCTGCAGCACATTGTTTGCTCATGTTCAGCCTGTTGTTCAGCAAGACTCCCAGGTCCCTTTCCACAGGGCTGCTCTCTAGCCACGTGGATGGTAGACAGAGATGCACTCTTAAGTGATGTGTTCCCAGGTGCAAGACCTTGCACTTCTCTACACTGAACTTCATAAACTTCCTGTTAGCCCACTTCTCCAGTCTGTCCAAGACGTCTTGGAGAGTGACTCTCCCTTCTGGAATATCAACTTCTCCAGTCTTACTGGTGTCATCAGCAAACTTCATCAAGTTGCTCTTGTTCCCATCATCCAGGTCGCTTAGGAAGATGTTAAAGAGAATCGGGACCAATAACAGTCCCTGCGGAACTCCACTTGTGACCTGTTGCCAGTTGCAGGATGGACTACTTAATATTATCCCCTAGGAACAGTCTACCAGCTAGTTCTCCAGCCACCACACAGACCATTTGTCAAGGCTATGCCAAGGCAGCTTCTCCAGGAGGAGGCTGGGGGTACCCTATCAAAAGCTTTAGAAAAGTCCAGGTAGATGATGTCCACCACTCATCCTGCATCAACCAAGTGGGTTACTTTGTTGTAGAAGGAAATTATATTTCTCAAGCATGATTTATTCCTGATAAATCCATGTTGACTTTTCCCAATCATGTATTTCAATTGATTTGTGGTAGTCCCCAGGAGGATTTGCTCCATGACTTTCCCAGAGACAGAAGGGAGGTTAATGGGTCTATAATTGCCTGTGTCCTCCTTGAAACGCTTCTTAAAGATAGGTATGAAATCAGGCTTCCTGTAGTCTTCAGAGACATCTCCTGATCTCCACCACTTCTCAAAGATTATGGAGAGAGGCTTTGCAAAAGCATCAGCCAGCTCTCTTAACACCCTAGGGTGAGTGCCATCTAGACCCATCAATTAGTAATCTCTGGTAAAGACAGGAGAAGAAGGGGTTGAGAAGCTCTGCCTTTTCAACATTGTTGGTGACTAGTTCATCTCTCCTATTTAATATCTGACCAATATTATTCTTCTGTTTCTGCTTGTTGTTCATATACCTGAAGAACTCTTTCTTGAAGTTTTTGACATCTCTGGCCAAATTTAGCTCAAGCTGAGCTTTTACTTACATAACTACTTCTCTGCACACCCTGGTAATGGCCTTGTAATTTTAAACTGCTAATGTTCCACTTTTCAACTTCTGGTACATCTCTTTTTTAGTTCTGAGCAGACTCAGAAGCTTGCAGTTAAGCCATGGGGGGCTCCACCTACTTCCCTTGCCTTTAGAGGGGATGAACTGGTTTTGGCTAACCAGAAGAGTGTTCTTGAAAAACCCCCAGTACTCACTAGCTCCTTTATTCTGCTGGAAAGCTTCCCATGGGATCTCTTCCAACTGAGCCCTGAGTGAGCTGAAGTTTGCTCTTCTAAAATCTAAAACCTTTGCTCTTGAATTAACCTACATTGTGCTCAGCAGTATCCAAAACTTCAAAATAGTGTGGTCACTGCAGCCAAGTTTGTCACTAACCAAGATATCACAGAGCACGGAGCACGTTTTCTTGGTTAGTGAGTAGTAAGTCCATCTGTACCCCATTCCTGGCTGGAACATCCAACATTTGTGTGAGGAAGCACTCTTCTACACATTCCAGGAACTTGACTGATATCAGGTGAGCTGCAGTGTTGTTCCTCCAACAAATGTCTGGGTAGTTAAAGTCTCCCATAAGGACCAGGTTTTGTTGACCCAAAGCTTGCCTGATCGACCCAAATATCACTTTATTGGTCACATCGTCTTAGTTTGGGGGTCAGTACACTCTCCAAGAAGCCCAGCTTTATCCCTACCCTGCTTGGAGTTTAATTTAAAAGCCTTCCTATGAATGTTCCTAGCTCCTGAGCCAGGATCCTTTTCCTGCTTTGAGATAGGGGTGTCACCCCATGGCTTGTTTATGTGAAAGTCTACTGATATGATCCCCTTCCCCTTTCATATTTAGGTTAAAGCCCTGTCAATTGTCCTGTCAATCCCCTGGGTAAAGTCCCCTCTCCCCCTTCAAGAAAGGTGTCTCCTGTTAGGTGTCAACAACTCTGGCACTGTGTATTCCATACAGTTGCCAAAGAACCCAGGGAGAAGAGACTGACCCCCACCTCGCTATAGCCTCCTTTCTGGTAGTTGTAGAGAGTGAGAAGGTCTCACCTCAGAGACCCTTCATCAGCTTCACTGCCCTTCTCTGGACTTGCTCCAGCACCTCAATGTCCAATAATAGTGGGGGTTCCAAAAGTGAACACAGTATTTGAGGTGTGGCCTCACCAGTGCTGAGTACAAGGGGACAATCACTTCTCTAGGGCAGATGTAAATTCACACACATTTTAGTAACTAAAACCAGGTGCCTCTTACAAATAAATCGTTTGCATCTGTTATTGGATGTACCTGCCAGAGGCTATTTACAATTCTTCTAATTATTTCTTATGGGTAAGCTAAAGGATTGTTTTAATTTATTCCCTTGCTAGTAATCAAAAAATGTAAATAAAAAAGGGAAATGTCTCTGAATATTTAGTATGTGTTTGAATCTAATATATGAATATTAATTTGCTTATATCTGTAGATGAACTAGAATACACAGGAGGCATACAGAGTAGTTTCTCATCCTTTTCAAGCTGAGATGCAGTTTAGGTGATCTTTAGACATACTAACATCCTTGCACTTGGAGTAAAAACGTACTGTTTTTCTTTTCTGACAAAATTCAGCAAAAACAAATCAATGTAAAGCAAGTCAATTGTGAATTTCCCCTGAAAGGCACACAGTACTTGTTACATTTCAGTAGGTTATACAAAGTCAATGCTCAATCCCCCTCTGCCAGATACTAAGAACCTCCTCAGTTCCCCAGAGTTGCAACATTCTTTTTAAGGGGTTTTCAGGGTTTTTTTGTGAGCTTTTTTCTTCTGATGCCAGCAGTTAATTTAGGACAATTTCCAATCCTTTTTTTTTTTTTTTTTTTTTTTTTTTTTTTTTGAGTTACATATACGTATATTATAATGTGGTTCACATAATTACTATAACTAGGAAAAAAGGGAAAAACCCTGTTTTTTATTTTGCTTTGATCAGCACTCTTGTTCCTTCCACAAGTCATTTTTAGCTTTTATTTTTCTTGAAAGATGAAAATGTCATATCAGTTTTCTCAGAATTCTGTGAGGTCAGAAAAAAAAAAAAAAAAAAAAAAAAAAGATAATTAGAAAGCTCACAGTACCAGAATTTTTTCAAACGTAAGTAAGCTGACAGTCAGGGAGGTCCTGTCATTCACCAAGTAGTGAAACCATGTTGTAGGTTCTCTGACTGTTTATGGTCACACTCTGAACAATATAATACTATGCTAACATAATACTAAAGTCAAAATTCTCTTGGTGTCAAAAATACACTCTGAGATTCTTATTTTTTGTTGTAAGAATGTGCTAAGAGTACTCTTACTCAGACTGTTTTCCATGGAGCTGTTGTTCTTTTTTCCTGAATATTAATTGTAGTATAGTGGGATTTCTTGTTTTGATTTGAGGTTTTTAGTGGTTTTTTTGGGGGGGGGGGGGGNGGGGGGGGGGGGGGTTTTGTTGTTTTTTTTTTTCTCTCTTAGAAAGTATTCTTACCATAAGCAGAGTTTTAAATCATGACTTTTCATCCATGGAAGGTAATTCCAGTACTGAATTGATTCTTATGCCCACAGCTGTCCCCAGAACTGCACCTAGGAAAAATGATACACAGATGTTTCTCTCCTCTTCTCTAGATGGAATACTCTGTAATAGACTGGTATAGAGGCTGCTGAACCTTCTACTCTTTGCTGATCACCTATCTTCTTTCCTCCTTGAAATCCAAGCACTTCTATACTCCTTCAATGATTTAGGAGATTTTTGCTTCCTTCAGTTAGAAAAAATTAATCTGATGAACAACACTTTGTCATGCCTGAATCGCCTGTATCTTGTGAAGACTGAAAATATCTGTTTAATATTTTTTCTATATTTTCATAGAAATATATGACAACTTTTGATCTGAAGATCTCACTGAGCCCAAGAAACCAAAAGACAAAGCAAAATAACACATGATTTTTTTCATTTTATAATCCGATTTATGATATTGGTGCTATGGCCATTCAAAAATGGAAGGGTGAAGTAATATTGAGAAATCAGTGTTATATTAACTACAGAATTATTACAATTACTAAATTTGCATTCTAGCTTCACTGAAGAAATTACATCTCTTTTGTGCTATGGACATAGCAACAAAGATTTGAAATAACGTATGCACAATTTTTGAAGACTTCAAAGAATGCCCCCTAGTTTGAATGTAAGATGAGGACTGTATTGAGAGAAAAAATCCATTTTAATGACGAAATGGGCAGTGAAAATTGTTTTGATTTAATGTCCTCATACATCTGACCCTTGGAAACTAAATGGCAATAGGATGTTAATACCAAATTCTACACTCATAAACAGTACATGAATGAGTATAGAAAGGTAATTGTGGCTTTTCCAGTAGGTGTCCTAGTGACATGTAGGCATACACTTAAATACATGTGATTTAGGCCTGAAAATCAAACAAAGACTGCGATCTTCCAAAATGAGATTATTTATTATATAAATTCTCTGTTTAGGAATATTTTCTGCATAAAGCCATGTTTGATCAAATGAAATTTTTCTAGACATTGACTCAGTCAGCTGTAACCTGTAGTACTAACACAGAATAGCTCTACTAATGTTTTAAAAGGACAGACTGGTGGGTAATAATTTATTAAAAAATACACAATATGAACCCCCCCAAAAACTGATATCTGTATATAAATTCCATTGAAAAATTGTATATTATCAAATGCACACACTGATTGAAATTGTGAAGATCAGGTTTGTGACCATCTGAAGAACCTGGAAGTGTACAAGTCCCTGAGACCCAACAGGATACACCCACAGGTACTGAGGGCACTGGCAGATGTGGTTGCTAAACTGCTGTCTGTTATATTCCAAAAGTCATGGCAGTCTGGTGAAGTCCCCACTGACTGGAAAAGGGGAAACATAACCCCCATTTTCAAAAAGGGAAAGAAGGAAGATCCAGGGAACTATAGGCTGGTCAGTCTCACCTCTGTGCCCAGTAAGATCATGGAGCAGATCCTCCTGGAGGCACTGCTGAAGAAGAAGAATGACAAAGAGGTGACTTCACCAAGGGCAAATCGTGCCTGACAAACGTTGTGGCCTTCTATGAAAAGGTCACAGCATCAGTAGACAAGGGAAGAGCAGCCAATGCCATTTACCTGGACCTGAGCAAAGCCTTCAACACAGTCCCACAGGACATCCTGGTCTCCAAGCTGGTAAAACATTGGTTTGATGGATGGACCACTCAGTGGATTAAGAACTGGCTTGATGGCAACCCCAAAGGGTGTCTGTCAATGGGTCTGTGTCCAAGTAGTGTCAGTGACAAGTGGAGTCCCTCAGGATCAGTGTTGTAACTGGTCTTGTTTAACATCTTTGTTGGTGAGATGGAGCAAGTTTGCTGACGACCCCAAGCTGTGTGGTGCAACTGACATGCTGGAGGGAAGGGATGCCATCCAGAGGGACCTTGACAGGCTGGAGAGGTGGGCCCATGGCAACCTCATGAAGTTCAACAAGACCAAGTGCAAGGTCCTGCATCTGGGTCGGGGCAATCCCAAGGACCGACTGGCTGGAGAGCAGCCCTGAGGAAAAGGACTGGGGAGTGCTGGTGGGCAAGAAGTTCAGCATGAGCTGTCAGTGTACACCTGCAGCCCAGAAAGCCAACCAGATGCTTAGCTGCACCAAGAGAAGTGCAGCCAGCAGGTTGAGGGAAGTGATTCTCACGAGACCCCACCTGGAGTACTGTGTCCAGTTCTGGAGCCCCTATTACAGGAGTGACATGGAAATGCTGGAGTGTGTCCAGAGGATAGTCAGAGGGCTGGAGCACCTCTCTGTTGAAGACAGACTGAGAGAGTTGGGGTTACTCAGTCTGGAGAGAAAGCTCCAAGAAGACCTTATTGTAGCCTTCTAGTATCTGAAGGGGGCCTACAAGAAAGATGGTGATAGACTTTTTAGGATGTCAGGTAGTGATAGGACTTGGGGGAATGGATTCAAACTAGAGGAGGATAGATACAGATTAGATGCTATGAACAAGTTCTTCACTATGAGGGTGGTGAGACACTGGAACAGGTTGCCCAGAGGGCTGGTGGAAACCCCATCCCTGGAAGTTTTTAAGGCCAGGATGGATGGGGCTCTCAGCAACCTGATCTAGTCGGAGGTGTGCCTACCAATTCTGTATTACTATTTTAATTCCAAAATATTTTATATTATCTGAGATTGATTAACCTTAAATTCTGGAAATTTTCATAATTTTATTGAAATTTTTAAAGTCTTTCAGAACTTCCAGTGTTTCATTATTTGCTAATAGTTATATATAATCATTAGTTACCCACATCTGAATTTTAAAGCCTGCATTATTGGTTAGATATTCCATTCAAAGTAAAACTTTTTGAGTTGTTGGAACAAAGAGCCTCATATGTAGCATTAAGACCTTTCATACCATAAAAATTCTTCAACCATATTAAAAATAACAATGGAACACTCAGTTTAAATGTATTATGATATTTCATTTTTTTTCTCGGTACTTTTTAGCTTATTAGTACTCAACCGAATGTGAGCAAATGAAATATTAAAGATAAAAAGTAAAGAAAATTTAACTGCCTAGATATAAGGCTTCCTACACTTCATATCATTGTAGGATATTAGTAAGTATTTCTACCAGAGGCACACATAAGGCTCTACCAGTGCTATTACACTGCTACTAGAAGAGATACATCTTCAGTATTGAAGTATTGTATGAAATGTGGAGAATGACTCTAAAGATGATTATATAATGCATAATTTTATACAAACTTATACAAATCACCCATGATTCATATTACATTATTCAAGGTACCTGAATTTGAGTTAAGAAATTGTACCATATCCCTTTTTCTCCAGCTCCTGCCTGGCAATATAAGGATCCAGCTCTTATATGAAATCAGTCCTTAACACAGACCTTTGAGGAAGTGTTTCTTCCTAGAAGCAGTGCTGCAGGGATTCCTTAATCTAGTCATCTGATTGTATATTCTTCACTCCTCACTGTTCAACATCTCATAGTGTATTTGGCAGGAGATGCAAATCCTATTCAAAAGCAAAGCCAAAGTTACATAGTTTTGTTATGGCTGTGCAGGCAGAACAGTATTACCAGAACTACAGTCATTTTGATGATGTTTGTGGAGGTCTCCAGGGGTAGTACACAGTGTAGAGGGTAAGGGAGCCGTACAGTGGGACCTAGACAGGTTGGATAAATGGGCCAAGGTTAATTGTATGAGGTTTAACAAGGACAATGCCAGGTCTTGCACCTGGGTCGTAACAACCCCATGGTAAGCTACAGACTTGGGGAAGTGTGGTTAGAAAGCTGCAAGTTGGAAAGGCACCTGGGGGTACTGGTTGACAGTGGACTTAATATGAGTCAATAGTGTGTGCAGGTGGCCAAGAAGGCCAGTGGCATCGTGGCTTGTATTAGAAACACTGTGGCCAGCAGGAATAGGGAGGTGATCATCCCTCTGTACTCAGCTCTGGTGGGGCCACATCTTGAGTCCTGTGTTCAGTTCTGAGCACCTCACTATGAGAGGGACAGAGAAGTGCTGGAGCGTGTCCAGAGAAGGGCAACAAAGCTCATGAAGGGCCTGGAGCACAAGTCCTGTGAGGAGTGGCTGAGGGAGCTGGGGGTGTTCAGTCTGGAGAAGAGGAGGCTGAGAGGAGACCTCATGGCTCTCTTCAGCTGCCTCAAGGGAGGTTGGAGGGAGGAGGGAAACAGCCTCTGCTCCTTCATGAACTGTGACAGCACCAGAGGAAATGGATGTGACCTGCACCAGGGGAGGTTTAGGCTGGATGTTAGCATTAAAAGGTGTTTGGACCTGGTCCTTAAAGACATGGTTTAGTAGATAGTTTATGGTGTTGGTCAAAGGTTGGACTGGATGATCTCGGAGGTCTCTTCCAGCCTAAAACATTCTGTGATTCTGTGAGTCTGTGGTTAACTAAAGCTGAGCTTTCTGAGGGACAGAATGAAAAAAACCAAACCAGCTACTTTTAAACGTACTCTTTTTTCTGGAAATCAACCCCATATGATGTTGCTGATGCATTGCTTCTTTGTTAACATCTCCAAGTTTGAACAACTGACTGATTTTACACTTGTAAGATTCAGTAATGCTAAAAAACTCAGAAAAATGTAAAGTCTAATTACCATATCTCTGTAATTGTTATGAAGTGAAGCTTGAGAGTGAAGCTGAAAATCAGGTAGTCAACAGATTATCTGGTAGGGTTGGTGTAGTCCATCAGCTCTAGTACAGGGTTACATAACACACCTTTGATATACTGATGAAAAGGTAAGCAGACTGAGAGATGCAAAGACACAGCTTTGTAATTTTATTGCAAGAATTAAATACACTGTACTGCTATAACACATAGATATCCATATTGAGGGTAAAGTAATTAACCAGGTGTGTAACAGGAGTTGATACCAAGAAGGGGATGCATGATATGGCTTCAAGGATGGATCAAGTGTTTATCTGAAAGCCGAAGCAGTGGGAAGGTTTAAAGTAGAACTCAGAATAAGTCTTGTGATGCAGGAGTCAAGTGTTCAGCACTGTTAGCCACCCTGCTTGCTGCACTGCTATGCTCATGGGTGCAGATACCCAGGGGGAAGGATACTACTTCTCCCAGACTGTTGCATTTCCTTTTCCTATCTTTTGAAAGAGGAAACAATACAGCCAGGAGAACACTGAATGCTGATAACAAGTATTTTTGTTGTGGTGTTCATCTTACTTTCCTACAACTATGCATAACTGGGTATGTACACCCTTAGTTCTGTCCAACTCTTCCAGCTGGAGCTAATTTTCAGCATAATGTTATGATAGTTATCTTTGAGCAGGCATGTTTTTGCAAGGATGCTAACTTGGGAATCATTAAAGGGGGAGTTCTATGGCTGTTTGTTTTTAAGTGTCACTGCTACATACCTAAGGATTTGATCAAGCCAATGGGGAACATTCTGGAAAATTCAGTAATATTTCCAAATCAGCATGCTGGTGTAGCCTGCTTGCTATACATACTGGAGAGCTATATAAGTAAGATCTGCTCTGTGCTGATGACATTGATCAGATTAACTTCCCTGGGTTGTTAATGTGCTATCATAGTCATCGCCTTTCATCGCTTGTTGCTAGCTTTCTTTTCATAAAAGAATAAGTACACTTTTATCTTTGTCCCTTTGATACTGGTATTAAATGCTGGTGGACAATAATTCTTCACTGAAAAAACAGAAGCTTAGTCTACTATATCAGACACATTAAAATATTTTTACATTTTACAAAAGGAAAGTTTATTACTGTGGTGACAGTAATTTATGTAGTGTTCTTCGAACCAGTTGTTACCGATAGGTAAAGGCTAATTTGGTAATGCCAGTGTAAGGCAGGGCTGTTAGTGCACCAAGTCCATCAGCTGTGGGAGGGATGGTCAGGAACATAATTTTCTGTTACTAAAGGGGTGCATCACAGTTCCTAAATTTAGTATGAGGAGCTGTTTATCATGCACTTTGCCAAAACCCTCTTTATGTAAGTTGGGTATATAAAAGGGGCATATTAATGCAAGCCTTTTAGCTAAGGATCTGAAAACTTGCCCCTTAGGGAGCTATCTTTTGATATCAATTGGTAGAACGTATTTTTTCTGTAACAAAATTTCAGTTAGAAGTTGTCAAAGATAATGTTGAGGCCTCAAGCCACCTTTGCCACCCAGCCCAGGGAAAATATTTATGGGAAATTTCTAGGATCCTTTTATTGGAGACGACAGACTGGATATCAGTAATGTTAATGAAGACCTAACTCTTTTACATCAGAGTGCTGCTCATGGTGATCCAGTCAGAATGTGCAGCTACCCCAGATAATGGGAATGCACCCTGAGCTCCTTCTCTCATATTTTCTCATGTCTGACACTGCCAAATAAACAAGCACTAAATGGTTCTGTCACAGGAGGTAGTTTTTAAATTTTATTTAAGCTGGTGACTGTATTCTGAAGCATTTGAGGACTCTTAAGTTTATCACTGACATATTACCAATGCTGCTATAAATGGTAGTTAAAATCCAAGGACAAGTTTGCTTCTCAGGTCATGGAATCATAGCATCATAGAATGGTTTTGGTTGGAAGGGACCTTAAAGTTTATATAGTTTTGACCCCCATGCATGGGCAGTGACACTTCCCCCTAGATCAGGGTGCTCAAAGTCCCATCCAACCTGGCCCTGAACACTCCCAGGGAGTGTCCCACTCACAACTTCTGAGAGACCTCTTCCAGAGTCTCACAACCCTCACACTAAAGAGTTTCTTCTGAATGTTTAACCTAAATCTAACTTCTTCCATCTTAAAACCATTAACCCTCATCCTATCACTGCACGCTCTTTTGTAAAAGTCCCTCTCAGCTTTCCTGTAGGCCCCATCAGGTACTGGAAGGCCACTCTAAGGTCTCCTCAGAGTCTCTTCTCCAGGTTGAACAACCCCATGCTGTCTCAGCTTTTCTTGTTAGAAGTGGTGCTCCACTCCTCTGGTTATCTTTGTTGCCCTCCTTTGGACTCTCGTCAAGAGCTCTACGTTCTTTCTTTGTCAGAGGCTACTGAACTGGACAGTCACACACTGCAAGCAAAATTTCCATTGTGATTAGTATAATCCTCTAAAAGCTGTTACTGAAATGCTATGGTTAAGAAGCAACTTAAAGAGAAGTTATTATAAAATAAACCCTGTAGTTTAAGACTCTCACAAATCCCTAACAAGATATAGTCTAATTTGTTTTACTGTCTTTGGTTCTGCCAGTCCTAGATCTAGCAAACTATCCATAGTCACTGCACCCAACTGCTTTGAACCATGCCCATGCTGACCTCAGCTAGGGTGATGGTCTGGTTTGGACTTCTTTTTTTTCTGAGGAGAGGATGGCCATGGTCTTGTTGCAAGTGGGACTATGAGTGAGGTAGGAACATCCTAACTTCTGCTGAACCTATTGTTGGATCAAAATGGTGGCTTGGAAGTGAGGTAGCAGTAACTCTTCAGCTGTACTGTCCATCATCTGTTGCCTTTCAGTGACTGCTGTGGTTTTTTGCAACATGGGAAAATGTATGAGGAACATCATGAGGTTTGAGTTGGAAGCATGAGCCATATGCTATGCTGGCTAATCATAGCTGCTTGGCTGGGGGTAGCCTCTGCAAAAGAGGCTTTTCTGAGCAAAAAACTGTTGAAACTGGTGTGGATTTATACTAAGGGGTTCGTAAGTGTAGTTCTCTCTACCATTACTGCTGGCAAAATAAAAGCATGGCTCTAAAAGGTGCTAGCAGAACTGAAAGGAACTAATTACTGCATTAAAACGGATGTTTGTGGAAAACTGTCTTCACTACTTACCCAACGTTCTTTTGATCCATCTCTCAACTAAGCAACAATCATTCAGTCCTGCTTTGGTTATCATGTACAGGTTTTGCCCAGGGAAGTGATTTTATTTCCATTTTTATACACCGAGTCCACTTTTCTGTAGTTTGTGGAGAATTTATTCCTTTTAAAGGAAATAGAATGAGTCTCATCCACATTAGGTACTTGAAAAAAGTAAGGTATGGCCTTGAAAGCTCCTACCCCTCATACTATCAAAAAAATATCCAGGGATCCTGAACCAAAACCTGAATGCTCAAAAGTTCCTACAGAGCTCTGGCATAATGCTAGAATAATTTACGTTAATATGATTTCTGGAGTTCTGCTATTTTATTATGTCTCTGTGTCTGACAGTGCTTCACCTTCATTATCTTTAAAGATCAGCACTAAGCTAGATATTTCCTCCCCGTTCCCTCTGTGAAAACCAAAACAAATAAATCACTTAGCTTCTGTGCTGTCTCTTTAATCTCCCCACTGTGTTATTTTTAATGATTTTGACCTTGTAAACCCAACAACTTTTACAAAAATCTTGAGGTATACTTAAGAGATTCCACTGTATCAGCAATATCTTTAAATAAGGTTCTATTATTTTATCATACAGTCTTTTTTGTCACATATTTTAAAGTATTTTCATGGCCTTATTAGTGTTTCAGATAAGCAACAATATTAGATCCATCAAGGACATAATTAAAGTAAAGTGTACTAAGTGTTATCTCTGAACTTGAAAATTGTATGCTTTATTATTTTGGAGTAATCATTAGGAAATAAATAAAAATTGGTAATTACTAATTTGAAGGACCTGTGTATTTACACTAGACATATATGCTTCAAACTGATTTATGTTCAATATAACAGTTTAGTATGAGATCTGTAAAGGACTGATTGTCATGTAATTAATTTTATCCAAAGAATTTGTTGTGTTCTTTTGCTGTTTTGCTAGTTAAAAATTAAGCTATGTTTTTGCATTTCACTGTTACAAGTATTAAGTGAAAGCACAAGGAAATACAAGATAGTAAATATATTGAATGCTTTTTCTCATTTGAAAAACTATACTCTGAGTATTTTGTAACTGGAGGTCAAATTAATTTGTGACCTGAAAAATCATAGCCCAGAGTTTTCCGTTTAATTACCATTTCTATAGCACTCTCCACTGGAGATGTATATCTTGTCACAAGTCTCTCATTTGATCTTTTGGAGAATGGCAGTTGGTTGCAGGACTGCCTAACCCTGGTGCATCAATAGTAGCTCATACTGTTAGGACCCCACTGAGACCTCTACTGTATTATACTTTTATCAGTGATATGGACAGTGGGATCAAGTGCACCATCAGCAAGTTTGCAGAGACACCAAGCTGAGTGGTGCTGTTGATAAGCCAGAGGGGTGGGATGTGATCCAGAAGGACCTGGATAAACTGGAAAGGTGAGGTGAACTGCATGAGGCTCAAAAATATCAAGTGCAGGGTTCTGCACCTGGGTCAGAGCAAGGTGCACTATCAGTACAGGCTAGGGGATGAGGTTTTAGAAAGCAGCCCTGCAGAAAAGGACTTGCGGGTTCTGGTGGATGAAGGGTGGGCATGAAAGCTGGACATGAGCCAACAGTGTACACTTGTAGCCCAGAAGGCAAACTGCATCCTGGGATGCATCAAAAGAAGTTTGGTCAGAAGATCAAGAGAGCTAATACTGCCACTCTCACCCAGAGTGCTGAATCCAGCTCTGGAGCCCTCAATACAGGAAGGATATAGACCTGATGGAATGGGACCAGAGGAGGGCCACAAAACCAATCAGGGGGCTGGAACACCTCTCCTATGAAGACAGGCTGAGGAAGCTGGGGTAGTTCAGCCTGGAGAAAAGAAGGCTTCAAGGAGACCTAATAGTGACCTTCAGTATAAGCTGGAGATGGACTGTTTGCAAGGGCTTGTAGTGATAGAATTAGGGGCAATAGTTTTAAATTAGAGAAGAGTAGGTTTAGATAGGATGTTAGGAAAAAGTTCTTTACCATGAAGGTAGTGGGAAAATGGAACAGGTTGCCCCAGTAGGTAGCCGAGGCCTCATCCTTTTAGATATTCAAAGTGGGGCTTGATGAGGCTCTGCCCAACCTGACAGTTGAGGGTGTCCCTGCTTACTTCAGGAGGGTTGGACAGGACGACCTTTAGAGGTCTCCTAAACCAAATTATTCAGTGATTCCATGATTCTACTGGCACACCAGGAATGGAACTGCTGATTGCAACACATGAGAACTCTGCATCCACTTAAAAAAACCCCAATGGTATTAAAGCACAAGAGTTTTCTGAAGTGGAAGTGGTAGTAAATCATCGCTCACTCAGAGTACAAATTATGAAAGGGATTAATGTTTATAAATGGGGAATAGAAAGGAAGCAGCAACTTTTTTTAAAAAAAATAGCCTATTCCTAACCAACTATGGCAAATTGATCCATGCCTTCAGCTCAGTCAAATCTTTAACGGACTGGAAAATAGGTAAAGTAATTATCTAGACAAATAATTGTTTTCTATAAAATGCGACCAGTGTTTTAAAACACCAAAAATACCTGTTTCTTATCCAGTATGATTTTTAATTTCTTCAGGAAAGCCAGTGTTGCCTGAGGAGTACTTTTTTTCACTCACATGACACAAAGTAACAGATTAAAACACCAGTGGCAATTTAAAATACAAATCAAATATTAGAAAGGTTTCCTCTGCTAGTATTCCTTATCAGCCAATATTTTTTTTAATTACTACTATTATTAATTTACTGGTCTTGTGAGATTATTAAAAATTAATCATTAATGACAAGCAAATGGCAGCCCCACAACAACACAGCTCTTTTAAAGTAGAGTTAAAATAATTAAGGCTGTCTTCTCTCATCTGATCACATGGTTGATATAAATTTTGAGCAATAATTCAGACTTTTTTTCTAATAAGGATGGATAATAGTTGTGTTTACAATTTTTAAAGCCATAGTACAAAGATAACATAGGGAAACAGTTGTTTTGTATGAATTTCTCACAAAATGTGAAAGTGATCCTGACCATGATTCTTCTGGTAGGTCCATCTAGATTTCAGAAAAAAAACCCCAAACAGTAATCTTTTTCCTGCAAAATTCTTCATACTTTCCTTTCTTCAATGTTCTTTGTTTTACCACAGGCAAAACAGTTTTCCTTTTATGTGAGGAAGTGAGCAACGTTGTCGTTTTGAGTCTCATCTTTCTGAAAAACTTCTCCTAATGTTGTGTGGAAGATATCCACTTTGGGTTTGAATACTGTTAGCCTCAGGTAACAAACAGGCACTGTGCTTGCATGCAAGTAAATTGTCAACATTTACTGTGCATTTGGGTGAACACAGAATTTAAATTACCCCTGGTTACTAACAGGCTAATTTTTTTTTACAGATGCTGTGCAGAGGGAAGCCTGAGTATGCTTAGATTTTAGGTCAGTGACTGCTTGGTACAGTTTTGAAGTGAAACTGAATTGGCAGCCATTGAATTTTTAGGCTCAAGAGTCAGCACTGCACAGTGTGCTCAACTGTTATTTTAAAGTTTCTGCCTGAGTCTCCCTTGGAAACAGCCATCTGTAAGAATTTAGCAGTTGATGTGGGGTAGAAGCAGGTGCAGAGCTTACAGCAACCATGCTGTGAGTCAATACAAATTAAGGATGTAAGGTAGAGACTGAAAGAAAGAGGAAGCTTTGAGACAGGACATTCACTCCAACAAGGAGCAAAACAGAGGGCAGGAGGTAGCTTGACAAGGAGGCTGAACTAAGGCAATGTCTTTAGCCACCACCAATAAAGAAAAGCTAGACATTCAAGGAAAAAACAATGCTGAAAAACAGAGATGAGACAAAGTGGAGGGTACCACAAAAGCCTTCATAAATATGAATGAAAATTATTAGCAACAGAGTTATGGCTGAAACCATACTCATTTCTATGAAATAAAATTTTTTGCTATCTTTAAAAATACTGCGAACAATTTCATTCTTCTGACAGAAATAGAATTCTTACTGTTAACACTAAGAAAAAGATAAGGTCTCAATCAAAGCCTCCTACTTTTGATGGACTTTTGATGCCTCCTACTTTTGATGGTGTACTGCACATGTAATGCATCATGCCCCTTGAAATAAACACATAAACACAGGTATATACTATATAAAAGGCAACTAAAGTTAATGAACTGTTCCTTCACTTGTCAGAAACCTTGAGCTTTCCTGCTTTGCATGGAAGGTCATAAAGAGGATTTTATTTTCTTTTCTCTTGAAAAACAGAAGTGATAAAAGCCTTCCAGTATTTGAGTTTCAGATCAATCCTCGACTCTTTTGTCCTTGCAAGAAAATCCCTGCCAAATTCACATGCCATTGGATGTTCAAAAGGCCAAGTCACTATAATATTTTTAAGGATATCGCTCAAAATGTGGGAGTAGGCACTCCAGGTGGGAGAGCCACCCACTAGAAGGACCTGGACAGGCTGGAAGAGTGGGCTAACAAGAACCTTATGAAATTCAGTGTAGACAAATGTAAGGTCTTGCACCTGAAAAAACATAACCCAGGAGTGCAGCACAGACTGGGATCCACATGGCTGGAAAGTAACTCTGTGGAAGGGGACATGGGGGTCTTGGTGGACAATAGGTTCAGTATGAGTGAACAGTGTGATTCAGTGGTAAAGAAAGCCAACAGGATGCTGGGTTGCATCAACAAGAAATCACCAGCAGAGATAAAGCAGTCATTATCCCACTCGGTGCCTTTCAGGCAACACATGAAATACTGTGTTCAGTTCTGAACCCTGCTTTAAGTAAAAGATGTGTCCAGGCTGGAGAGGGTCCAGAGGAGAGAACAAAGATGACCGAAGGACTGGGAAGCCTGCCCTATGAAGAACAGCTAAAAGAACTGGGTTTGTTCAGCTTTGAGAAAAGGAGGCTTAGGGGAGACCTTATTACCATGTTCCAGAATTTAAAGGGTGGCTACAAAGAAGAAGGAGCCTCCCTTTTACAAGGAGGCTTTCTTCCTCCAGTTACATGGAGAAGACAAGGGGTAATGAATTCAAGTTCTTCTTGCGGAGATTCTAGTTGGACGCCAGAAGAAAGTTTTTGACTCTGAGAACAGTTTTACATTGGAATAATCTCCCCAGGGGAAATAACAGATTCCCCAACACTAGGTATTTTTAAGACTTACCTTGGTTCTGGGCCATTGCAGCTAAGCCGTGTTGCTGCCTAAAAAGGTTGGACCATATGATCCCTGAGGCCCCTTCCAACCTGGCATTCTATGATTCTACGAAAATCTTCTAAATTGGAATTTACAGTTCCATTCAACAAATTCGTCAACTGGGCTTTTTCCAAGTCTTTTCAAATGTGTGCTTATTTTATGAAGTTTCTTATTCATAATAACATAATTCATTTACAGATTGACTTTTTACCTATGCACTGAAACACCAACATCTGAGCTGCTATCCCTCTGCAGCTATCTGTCTCTTAATGTGAAATCCACTGACAGATTAAGCCCAGAAATCAAAGTGAGAGGACTGGAGTATTACTGGTGGAAAAAGACCTGGAGGTTCTTTGATCACAATGATTTTAGGTCTTGCATATCTGAAAGTTCTAACATGTATTTGATGAAATGAGGACAGAAACTGAAAATGCCCCAGGCCATAACTTTTTTTTTGGAAAAGAAGTAAGCAGTATTTCTTCCAACACTAAGTGACTTCCTTTTGAAAGACAGTAAAACACCAGTTACTTTTGTCCTTAGTCGCAAAACTTGTCTTCCCCTTCCTATCCTTTGTTCTTTTCCCTTCATTTTCCCCCCTCTTTTTTCCTCTTATGTCTTTTGAAAGATGTGGAGAAGAAAACTGCTTTCATATTAAGATGATTTTCAGCAAGAGCAAGAAGGCACAGTAGTAGGTAGTGTTACTGAAAAGAATGGCATTGTGATACACATGGCAACAAGTGCCTGTGTTACCTTTTTCAAAACACTGGTGCCAAATACCAGACTATTACAATGTCCATGACATGAACTGTCTGTTTTGGCAGTTAAACTCTGAGACTTGAGTGAGAGTACCACAAAACCTTTACCTATCCTGCCAAGACTACTTTTAAAACAGTCTGACTTGTCAGAAAATGTGACCATTTCACTCCACTAGACTTCTATTCTAGCTTGACTGGTCTTGAAACATGGAAGCCTACAAATGAAAAAAAAAAAAAAAGTTAATGTTTGACCAGAGAACTGTGTTAGATTTTATCAGTTTCATTCAGTAAATACTAGTTCTGAACAGCATGGCAGTTATCATGCACCAGTTGTTTGAATGCAAACAAGTGCTATATTCTGTACTCTGTTGTCTGTTGGAGTAGCTGCTAGCTTTAATAAAGGTACAGAGCCTCTCACTACCTTTCAAGATCATTTGTAAGAGTACTTTTCTTCATATGGTATAGTCACTGAACACTAGACCTAGTACTTTATATGTCCTGTGGCTGACGAATTTAGCATATAATTTATACTGTGCTGTGTAACATGGTAACATTTTTATTGTAGTGGTCTGGACGAAACTGCAATGTATAGGAAAACTGGCATCATAAATTTGGAGAATGAGTAAAATAAACCCTTTCCTTTCAGAAGACAGTTGAGAGTAGCAGTATGAATCTTTATTTTTGAAGGTTGTGTCTTGGAATAGAACAATCAAATGAAATGAAGCATAACAACCACATACACATCCCACACCAGTTCTGGGACACAGCTGGCTGTAGACAGCAGGGCTACTTTTTGTTATGCACTGGAGCCTGTTCTGAAAGCCATCAGGTCCCTGCAGAGGACAGCTGGAGCAGTGTAAGGGAGATCACAGTGTCTGCTTCCCACAGTGCCACTTAACTTATTGTAAAGATCAAGAAAAGGAATGAGTGTTTCTCTCTGTAAGTGTGCAAGCAATGTCTGTGCATAGCAACCCTTCCTGCTAAAAATCCAGGCCTCTCTTCCCACCCTCCAGACAACAACTTCTGAAGGGAAAACACAGGGCGCTAGTTCAAACAAAGTGTTGAGAGCCAAAGCTTGTCTTTTGAGCTAGCAGCACCCTCTATGTCATCCTGCTTGCTAATTTAGCCTTAATTATTTTGGCAGATACTCTGAAGCAGGAACTATGTTATTTTATGAGTCAGCCCAATATTTAGCTGAGTAGAATAACAATCTTCTGGCTTTTTTGTTCCTTTATATAAAGGCTGTACCAAATCAGTAATGCAATTAACACAATTTTGTCTGTTAGATTGGTTCACAATGTTCTGTGTCATGTGTGGCAGCCTGTGCACAGAAGTGGGATGTACAGTGGGATTCAGGGCATGCATACAAAAGTAGCCTACAGTCACAAAAAGCTACTCATACTTTCATCTGAAGTCGACAATTCTCCCTTACTCACAATTTTGAGGACTCTGAAAGTCATTGGGTCCTCCAGTGACTGAGAAAAGGACACGGAAACAAAATTCAGAACTCCTGACCAGGTTTTTTTTCCTACTAGAAATTCATGTTGTTGTTTTTTGTTTGTTTGGTGTTTTTTTTTTGTTTTTTTTTTTATGGTGACATAAAATGGATTTGACATAAAATTGGATGTGAGGGCGATCTGGCTGCAACGTATGTCACCCCATTGATCGCCAGGGTTGATTCAGCTGGTATGGCTGGCTAGGCGGGTGTCCCCCTCCTCCCTCACTGCTCCATGTGCGTCCATCCTGAAGCTGTGCGCCCGGTCGAAGAGGGCGATCTTCCCCGACAGAGAGGTACCGTTCAGTGGTCAAGGGTATACGGTAGCTGCGCTCCCCTGCTAGAACCCCAAACAAGCTCAAGGTTCATTTGTAGGAGAATATAGGGTAGTCAAGCTTCCAAGACTGCGGACTCATCCAAGTGAGGCACTGCATGGGGCAGTCTGCCATGTTTTAAAAAAAATAAATAAAAAAAAAAAAAAAAAAAATTTGTTCTCTTTTCCCAGGCACCTCTCAGCAAGACATGAGGACATGGTCTTAAGTTGTGCCGGGGGAGGTTTAGGTTGGATATTAGAAAGAATTTCTTCACTGAGAGGGTGATCAGACATTGGGATGGGCTGCCCAGGGAAGTAGTGGATTCTCTGTCCCTGGAGATATTTAAACAGAGAGTGGATGTGGCACTCAGTGCCATGGTCTAGTAACTGCAGCAGTAGTGGATCAAAGGTTAGACTTGATGATCTCTGAGGTCCCTCCCAACCCAGCCAATTCTATGATTCTATAAATGAAATGGATATTAGTTAATGGTTCTGTGTAAAACTTCCTGTTACATTTGTCTTAGCTTTAGAGCTGCATGCCCTTGAAACGTGCAGAATGTGTCTTCACTTAGGTTTGGTGCTCTAAATCTATACTGACAGCTGTAAATTTAAGCAAATAAATGAATTACACAGGTAGGAAAACAAGCACTATCTCCTCAAAGGCTGTAAAAGCCACACAGCTAATGCTATCAAGAAAACAGTGATCAGATACCAGCTGATTGATTTTCCTCCAAGGTAGGCATTAAGCTGAGCAGCTGATGAAATTGTGACTATTCATGTATCTCTATCCTTCATTTTTCATTTTATTAGATTTAATCTACTTGCTATATAGGGTCTTTCTTGCAAAACCAAGCCTTCAAGGCGAAAGCAGAAATGACCTTCCCTTCCCAACTGTGATCTTGAGGGACAAGCAATAAAATAACTTGAGAACCTTGCAAACTTTTACTTATGGCCAGGAAGAGCACCCCCGTCATGCCTGTGGTTCAGTGCAGTGATAATGTGGCTCTTGGTGCATCCCCCAATGTTCTTTCTCAGTGCATCACCCATGCTGATGCTGGGGCTGGTAAGGCTGTAATATCTCATAGAGACAAAATTCTGTGCATAATGGCAGCCATAAATCAATCTACAAGGATGCAGTAATTAAGGAAGGCTTGAGGCACTGTCAAAGCTATACTAAGCTGCATGGAAAATCAAACCAAAATAAAAAAAACCATCCAGAGAGCAGCAGAGGGCACTGGTGATTTAAAGTCATTCTGCTGAACCTCTGAGACTGCTGAATGCACTGCAGAGTTTCTTTTCTGTGCCACTTTATTGCCCTGAGTCTCACCTGAAATCCCATCTGCTGATGTGAATGTATATATAATGGGCCTAATTTTCCTCTTATGTTCTCTAGTGAAAATTAAGAGCAACTCCAATGAGAAGAAGGCATAGAGAGCAGAGAGTGTGTGCAGATTAAAATGTATTAAGTGGAAATGAGAGCAGAGAAACTGAAGCACAAGAAATTTTTATGTCTGTTTTGAGAAGCTTAAAAGCTTAAGAAAACAGTTTCTTTACGAAAAATATCAGTTGCAATTTTTTCAAAGTGTAACATAACTTCGTATGTATTTGAGGGAAAAAGCTTTGCAGTTTTTAACATTCTTTACTGTCTCATAGCTACTATATTTTCATGCACCAAGGGCAGAAAAAGGATGTATGATCACAAGCTTATCTGTAGTTTACTGAAGTTTACTAAATCAATGCTTTAAAATTGATGTAAGTAATTTATTTCGTATGCTTTATAATGAAATGCATTACTTTTCAAAATACTCTGAAGCTCTGCATCTTTCATTCAGGCTGGTGTTTTTGACTTGTCTTCCTCTAATCAGTTGAAGGGGCACTCACTAGATTCATTAGAACTACCAATAACCATGTATTTCTACATGAAGTTTTTACAGTCAACACATGTCTACTCCTAGCAGTCTAGTTTTCTTCTTTTTTTTTCCTCCCCATCTATTATTTCCAATCCTGCTTCAGGTTTCTGTTTGAGTCAACTTCTGATCCAGAGCTCTACCTAAGTAAATTATAAAATCCGTTGTGTTTGGGACTGTAAGCACCAGAGGACACAACTAACAAATTATTATTGGTAATGTGATCTCAGAACTCACTATGAAGGTGAAGACCACTGTAACACTTTGTTGGCACTGAACATTTTCAAAATATTGGTGGCTTCATAGGAAGTTTTCCTTTTAATAGCTTTCTGCCAAGCAAAGGCATTAGACTGCTTCTGGCAGCTTTATGGTTCCAAATGTCCAGATCTCTCATGATACCCAAAAAAAAGAGGTATTAGGCTTTTACACTTACACTACTTAGCTGTGCTGCTGACGCTCCAGAGTTAATGTGCTAATTTATAGCTATTCTGAAGTCATTATTCTCCATATTATTTACCTGCAATTTACAACCAGAAGAAAATGCAAACTTCTGGAGAGGTGATGGGTCAGAGCACCCCTAGGTAACAATACAAAAATTTCAAGTCCTGTGTATCATTTGATGCTTTTCCTTCTCTGTGGGGTTAGAATAAGGGAAGAAAACTTTAGACATTTAAATTATTCCTTCTTGAAAGGATCCTGTTTGCTGCCTTTGCCAATTATTCTATAACGCATCAGAACTGACAGCTCAGAAGGTTGTTCTTTCTTATGTTTTAACATTACCAAAAATTTTGAAACTTACAGTTATATCTGAATATAGCAGCTTGTGCTTTGCAGTTTCAGAAATCTGAAGAAGGTCCATTATTTCTTCTTTAGGTGATCAGGAAGAGATTTTAAAGCCTTTGAAACTTGGTTTCTTTTTGCAGAACATTAAACAAAGTATGTTGCTTGTTACAGTGCAAAACTAATGATGTGAATAAAAGGCGGAGGGACTAGAGTAGACTTCTCACACTATTAGTCACATTAGGATGCCCAGTTGATGGACATAGTCACATCTGCAAGGGACCAGGACTTCAATATGACAGTTCATCTGACACAGTATATCGTGCAGTGTTTCCATTATAATCCCAATTCCTCACATCTTTATTCTGGTTAAAAATGTTGCTCCAAACTTCTGTGTCATGCAATGCTTCAGCAACCAACTGATGAAGAAAACTGGGATTAATGCTTAATCATCCTGAGGGGTGATGCAAGATTTAATTTTTAATGGAGTTTTATTCTTTTAGATATCTAAGTGATGTGTAAATGTCAAATATTTTAAACAATCACAGATAAATTCCAAAGAATAATACAGAAAGGACCAAACAGGAAAAATGGTGATACAATTAACATCTAGCAAAAAACCATTATTCTGATACATTTGGCAGAATGAGTGATATTTCTGTGTTAATTGATTTATTTGTCTTTAAAAATGTTTGTAAACAGTTAAATTTTTTCTCAGATATATTTGCTGTTCTTTGTAATCCCAGCATAGCTTCTAGTTTATATTTGGTTTGTAGATTGTAAATGTTCTGATTTGCATATAGACAACATTTAGTAGCTATTTACCTGAGCATTGTAAACAATGTTAATTTGTAAGAAAATGTCCAAAGATATCCAGCAGTATAAAAAGGAAAAAAAAGAAAAAAGAAAAAAAAAAGCTCAACATTTAATGTGGTACAAATAGTTATACTGAATTAAGATATTGCATAAATATTCTTTTGCTATTTCTTTTTTCTTTTTTTATTTATTTATTCTTTTGTTATTATTTAATGTTGCTAAAACATCTCTGTCCTCTCTCAACTGTATTAGCTGAGTTACTATTAATTTGTTGTCTGGTTTGTTTTAAAGTTTTCTGTAAAGAACTCTTGGTATGTATGGGCACTAGATTTTGGCTCTGAGAAAACCGGATCCCTGTAGTTCTAAGTGTCTTGCTGATGGAAGCTGAATGAGTAATTTAAACAGTTTTCAATTCCATCAGGAGTCATTATGACATAATCTGGGTTATTATACAGTAACAGTATTGATTTTTTTTTTTTAAATTCAGAAATTTGATGTTATACACACTTAGAAGACTGCTAACTACTGGTGGGCGTTTGCAGGTTTTAGCTGGTCTAAACAGTTATTTTCAAATTGTAAGGTTTGCTTCGGTTTAAGAGAAATCTGAGTAACTCCAGGATAGACCCAAATTGCTTACTGAGTGATCTGAAGGAATGCTGTTCACAACATCAAGATTTAGTTTTACTGAGGTGTTTTTTTGTTTGTTCGTGTGGTTTTTGTTTGTTTGGATTTTTATTGTTATTGGTTTCTAGGGATTAGTAGAATAAATAAAAGCTTTTCTATCATCATGTTGGTGACTTACTAGAATGTGAAAGATTTGCTATTGCATCTGCCTATTGTATGTGATGGTCCTACAGCTTCAGCAGAGGGATTACTGGCTTTATTTTTTGTTAGCCTAGACACAAAAATGTCTATCACTTGATGTCCAACATTTTGTAAGCAAAAAAAAAGGAACTCCTGCTTTAAAACCATGTTATTAAGAATTGGCAATATGGCTTTAGGTCACATGTCTTCATTGTTAAGCAGTTTATTCAGGCTAATGAGAACTTTAACAATAGTTCTTTTCATGGACTGTCCTGTAAAGTGCTACATGAAGGGCTCTTTCATCTGACAAAAATGAAATTTGTATCATCCATGTATGCTGCAGCCTACGCTTTCCTCCTTGGTGAGAAGAGATAAGTTGAAGTCTACGTGGTTTGGAATGGCTAAATAAAATATAAGCTGAAACTGGAGCCAAAATGATTTATAATGACAGAATTAGTGGCTCATTGATTTGGATTCTTCTCTTTTAGTTTCCATTACTGGTTTAAAGCTCCTTTTATGAAAGTATTCATATTTTAAAAATATGTAAAAATGGCATCAACTCTTCAACAGGTTTGTCTGAGGCTTATGTTTCTCTGATCATCCAGCTTTAGAAATATCTGGAAGGGTCTGTTATTTCTAACTCTTTTAAAACCTACTGCTTCACACATCTAGATGAGAATAAAATTAATTCTCTTCCTTGGTGCACATTCTTAATAGTTTTGCTTACACTAGTTTTCCTGCTTTGTAGACCATATGCATTTAACACTGAGACCTGCTTTTTATTTCTAAGTAACTGCATATGACATGAAAGTTGATAAGGCCATAACTCTATACAGTGCCAACCACAATGTTCCATTTAAAAAGTGACAGAATAACTGCTATTTAAAATCAATTTTGCCAGCTCCTCTGTATTTCCTCCATGAATGTGCTTTTTGAAATTGATTACTTAAGATTTTGCTCTTCTGAAATCCAGAAAAGCATGTTAGATGCAGAATTTCCTAATATCAGCCTTGTAAAATTTTGAAGACATGTCTGCGGCTATGGTAAATTTAAACACTGTATTAAGAAAAGAATGGATATTTGAATAGTTTGGTGTACTGAGCTGTCAGCAATTGCTGTTTAACTAAAAAAAAAAATCTTTCCACCCCTCTCCACACTAATGTCATTGCTGTGAAGGTTCAACTGCATTTATTGATTCACTTCAGGTCATACTTTTCTACTTTAATTTACTGATTTAGACACAGCTGATCAGCACCCATCAGTTTTTAAGACTTACAATTCTAAGCCAAACACATGAACAGTGTGGGAATACAGACCAAATGTCATTAAATACATTAAACCTTTATTTTTCTCTGCTTATGGTTCCTATCCTTCCCTTTTATCCCCAAAGACCAATACTTTCAATTTTGAGGAGGCTGTTTTGTCTGTGGTAATTTATCATGTTGAGGCTAAATATATTTAAACATTCCAAAAAAAGAAAGTATTTGGTATCTTGTGGACTTTTTCTCTTCCATTCATGTGATTCAGAGGTTTCCTCTCCCACCCTTTCCCCCTTTTTGAACAAGAATGACTTTGAGTTTTCTTTACCCATTTTAGTGGGTAAAATGGTCAGTTCCTCCCCATTTTTACCCTAACACTCTCTTTTCTCATTGTCTCTCTCCTCATGCAATCTCTTGCATCTCTTGCTGCATTAAAGCTTCATAACCAGAACCTTTGTTATGCATTTCTATACTACTATCACTTCATTTGGCCTTGAGTGGAGCTGTTGGACACAGACCTTTTTTACTTTCTTTCTCTATCCATGTCTCTTCTTCCTTTGCATCAGTCCCTGTTACATACCAAATGCTAATGCAACTATTTTCATGCAGAGATCATAGCTGGGACTGCTGTCCTTTACTGAGTATTAGAAAACTGAGCTGTTTCCTGCTGGCTCTCCTGGCTTCATCACCACTTAGTAAATGTTCAGGTATTTTTTTCCAGACTGGAATGCACAATCATCTTTCATTCCTCTCTGAAACTCTCACTTTTACGTAATGGCTACATATAAAAAAACCCCTCAAACTAAACAACCTCTGGAAAACAGTTCAGTTGTTGGAGTGCTGTGACAGTCTTACAAATTCAGCCTTTGTCTTGCTTGGCTCTCTCTTGCTTTAAATTTTCGTTTGAATTTGTCTGAAGGCAAGGATCATTTATCTTTTGTCTTTGTATAACATCAAACATTCCATAATTAGGGCTGCTAGATACAATGATAGCATAAGTAATATACCCATGTGTATCTTTCATATTAAAAACATTTAAGACATCAGTACAGATACTGAGATAAGAGTAGTGAGATAACAAAACTATTCAAATAGGTCTTTTGATTTTCTGTATTTGCTGAAATTTTGATTAACCAACAAAATAGAAAAACCTTGGGGATCTGAATTCATGATACTGTTTCACTCTGAATCAATGGCTTTTAGGTAGGACTTTTTCTTCAACACAAATGAAGATTTTAATTTGTGATGAATTTTTGGCATATATTGAGCACAATTAAAATACCTGCAGTGCCATTGTGATATAGTGCATAAGTTATTTAAAAAAAAAATCCATCAAACAAAAAAGCCCTGTTCCCTAATTCCAATGTCTATCTTCCTAGAAAGCACAGTCTTTCAGGTTCAGATTATAGCAAATGGAGATGTGATTAGAACAGACTCATCAAGATTCCCAACATTTAAATTTTTTAATCTTATGAAGGGTGTAACTGGATTAATCATAATTCCTAGTTTTACACTGGGATCTGCTGATGTGACCTTTAGTTCTATGAAAAGAACTTAGAGTTTTTTTCCTAACACAAAATTGTCAATAAATTTTAAACGGGCGTTCTCTGAACAATTGTGTGTTCTTTTGTAACTTTTTTTGGCTTTTTTAAAACTGAAAACCTATTTCAGTCTGACTACAAAGTACACATCATTTTTTACAGGTTTTGATGTTCTTTATATTCCATGGAAAATATAAGACAAATAGAAATTCATTAAACTAGTAAAATTCTGTAGCTTATCTATGAAAAGATTTTTTGGTGTGTGATTAACCTCAAGAATCAAGTCCCGAGGAATAAAAATATATTTTGTACTCTCGATTTTATTCTAATAAGAAACTGGCTGCAGTGGGCAGGATGTATGCATCATATATAGAGTGAAGTAACATCACAGATTCATAGAGTCATCTAGGCTGTAAAACTCCTTCATGGTCCTAAACTTAACACTGCCAAGTCCACCACTAAATCATGTTCCTAAGCACCATGTCCACACATCTAAATACTTCAACCACTTCCCTGGATAAACATATAGCATATTGATGGTAAATACTAGAATCTGATCTTTTTTTCCCAGACAATGTAACTTTTAATGTACTTCCTGGATAATGGGTAAGACTATATGGTTAGAGTAAATTTATCTAAAAATATAATCTGTTGCCTAAATTGCATATACTTTTTCCTTGGGCTAAAAAAGTAACAATTCTTACCTCTTTTTGACCTGCTACTTTCTTTACATTTAGTTTGCCTATTAAAGACAACCCCAACATTTGTACTTTATATAAAATTTATTTGTACACCTCTCCTGCCATTACTTTATATCCTGTTTTGAGGTAATGAAAGAGTAGTACCCTTTCTTGCTTACATGTCAGTAAGAGTTATAGTACTGCTGTCAGCAAAGTGCAATAGCTCTAGAAAGAACTTGCTAGCAAGAGTCCCTTTTATAACACGTTCTTTATAACATGTAAAATATAAATCAATGGAATGAGGTCATGATTAATGTTAGTATACTTCAGATAATTGTAACTTAATAGGCAGCAAGTGAGAACAAAAAGAAACATTTTTGCTGCATTTCTGCAAGGTATATTAGTAGATCTATGAAGCCTTGAGAAACATATTTTAGAAATGCTTAAACTCCATCACTAACAGGTCTAGTGTAATTAATGCTGACATATATAGCTGCATTTTAGTGCTCCAGCACGAAGCAAAGAGACAGGCAGTGACTTACATGGTAGACGAACAATTGCAATTTGTAAAACATGAGTGAATTGATCTAAGCTAAATAAGTAGCAAAACTTAACTTCAAGATCTGGAGCTGTTACTTAATTTTGCGATGGGCAAAAATCACTATTAAAATAATAAACATTTTGGTGTTTACTGTCCTACATGAAAATAACAGTAGTCAGGATGATAATAAAGAAACCATACGGATTACCGTATGTATTTGAGCTGCCGGTATCACAGGGCGAAAGATATAGTCCATGGGGGTAGTGCATGAGGTGGGAAGAATAAATAGCCAACATATCTGTGTTAAGACCCATATAGAACAGGTACACACAGTTTTGTTAAGTCATTCGCAAGTGAATTTAGACTGAAAAGAGTCTGGAGAGGAACTGCTCTAGCCACTGAACAATGTCCACTTACAGAGGATCTGAATAAAGGGGGAAAAAAAGCTCAAGGTTGTTGCCAGGCCTATTGCAAGCTAACATGTGAAATTCAGAAAAAGAAATAAATTCTACTGAATTTAACTGTATAAGAAAAAGAAAGATAAACAAGTTGCGTCATCGTTTTAACACGACGAACTAAAGGAGGGCTTTCAGACTCTTCAGAGGGGCAGAACAGAGAGGTGTCCATTCCCTCCCATCCCCTGCCCATTCTCTCTCAAGCTCACCAGGCCGCAGCCCCTCCTCCCTTCCGCCCGCTCCGCGCTGCTGTTCCCTGCGCTCCTTCAGCGCCAGCTGCCGCCTGCCCTTCAGAATCCACATCCATCGGGGCTGGGAAGAGCCCTGGGGCCCTCTCCTGAGGCGGCCCTGCTGCAAAGGGCCCTCAGGCACCTATCCCTGATGGCATCGAGATCGGATTTTATGTATATATTTGTATTTTTGCTACTTTATTCCTTATGCTGTTGCCTTTCCCCTGTGCTAGAAAATCTGTCTCAAGTTGTTTTCAGTTACCAACTTCTTCAGTCTTTATTCTCCCTTTTATCTTCCCTTGGGGAGGGGGAGGGAGTAGAGAGTAATACTGTCCTTTGGATTGTTGTCCGCCCAAACTGCTAAGCCATGACAAACTGTAAGTAATGTGTGACAGGAGCTAGACAAAAGATTTTACCTCTCTGAGCAGGATAATAAGAGCCATAGTAACATGCAAAAGATAGGTAATGCCAGCCAGTTTATCAAAGTGTTCATGTAGGTCTCATTTGCCTTTGATAGATTTTTTTGTGACCCTAGACATTTGTCTTTCGTCCTGTTTTCATATTGCAGAGTATTTTGGGGATGAGGGAAGAAATTACATCACCAGAGACAAAGCAGACGATTTTTCCTAGTCTTTGCTCAATACGGAAGCAGGGTCCCTGCGTCCGTATGTCTTATCTGCAATTCCAGGATGAAGAAAGCACTCCTGTGGTGAGAAAAAGTGTTTAATTTTACTGAGGTAGAAACAGCAATTTGGGACAAGTGTAATTTTTAAGAATCACAGTGCTTGGAAAAGAGATTAGGTGAGATGAGAAGAAGGAGGAGGATGGAGAGGCCTAAACAAGACTTCTTGTTGAGGAAAGAATAATGAAACAGCGTTTCTCATACAGGCTTAGATGATGCTAGCAGATGCAGCTCTTGAAATATGGGTCCTGGTTTCACAAGGTTGCAACACATTTGTGTTGAATGAAGTTTGGCACAAAGAGATTTACAGAGCTCTGGGAACAGAGTAACTGCTTCAGAAAGCAGGAAACTTCCCTTGTGGACAAAAGTAAAGCAATTGCTGTGATACAGTATTTATTTCGTAGCTTCTTTCTAAATTACAGAATACTGGCTGTTGCTGGAGGCAAGACATTGGACTTAATAGATAAATGGTGCAATTTAGTATGGGAAATTCTGTTAGTTTATGTTGGAGTACTACAAAAACATACAAGAACAAGTTATTTCAGAGGAAAGCTGGGAGAAAACATGCTGCTGCAGTGGTTGTTGTATAAGTAGAAAATAAAATATTGCATAACGATCTGGATTTATGCATTGAGAATCCAGAATTAGTTTGAGAAAACTTACCACTGAACAAATACTTAGTGGCTCTGAAAGATTGGTTTAAGAACATTAAAATAGCAAAATACCCCTTGGTGCAGTCATTAAACCATGCTTACCTAGATCTAAGATTACATGGTGAGTGAGATGGATACATGCTCCCTTCTTCTAGCATGTTTAAGTGCCATTAAGTATTAGGGGTTTGGTAGTCCATATAGGGTATAAGGCTTTTTAAAGATCCATTATCTTCTAGTTGCTACTGTGCAAAGTGTGCTCCTAATATATTATCTTGTGCACTAATTGCAGTGAATGGGCTAGTGTAACACATTCATGCTATTAAAGTTAATAACCCATTGCATGAATAGTGATAGTGAAGGAAATCTAAAGGCAAATTTCCTGTTTTAATTGGAAAACTGTACGGTTGGAGAGAGGTGAGAACCAGTATGCTGGGACGGGTGATACCTTCTATGCCTGAGGAGACAGAAATGGTATATGCTTTGCATATTAGTAAATCTTTTTTTCATGTGTCCATTCTATTAAAGGTTGCTTAAAATTGGTATTCCAAGCACAGCTTTTCATTTGCTGAGTTCAATCAAGTAAAAATCTTATCTTTTTATTTAGTCTAAATACTTGCTTCTGTTCACAGAAGGAATAATAACCCTTGCCTACAGTTTGGGACACAGTAAAAACTGGATGGGCAATCATATGGACACAAGGTTTCTTTTCTGTGCCCTGAAGTCCCATTCTGCATTTATGTTTTCTGGTGCCTTCATATTATGCATCTGTCCAAAGCCCAGTTTTGTGGGAACACGTGAAGTCACAGTGCTGAAGCAGGGCAGGACTTCCTCTGCTCTCAGTAGCTCACGAGTGGTTGTTTTTTAAGGCCTGAAAAGCTGATCTTATTCAATATCTTATTCAATATATTTACTTTTTGCAAGCATACACTGTGAACATTATAAATTGTTAGGGATAAAATGAGGATGTGAGGTGTGGCAACTTGCATTATCTGAATGCATTAGCCATTGTGTAGGTTCCCATTCATGGTAACTTCAATGAGTTTTCTCTGATCCAGAGGAAACTTTTTTTTCCCTTTATTCATCTGTTGGTGATACTCAGAGTTCAGGTGATTTCTCCTGTTTTGTGGGAACCCCCTACATTTTCGCATCTTGGCTGCAGACTTTTCAGATCAAATTTTACTTTATCCTGTTTTTCATTATAAACCCATCGGCTTCTTCAGTGAAGTGTGAAAGGGGAGGGCAAGAAGGAGTGAATGTACCACATTTCTGTGTTCCTGACACTTTCTTTGTCCTGCTAGAGAAACTCTAAAGAAGTACATTGTGCTATCTTGGTATAAGGTGTGGATTGAGACTTTCCTGTGAACGCTGCATTTTGTAACAGCTCCTTAATTGTTAGTTAAAGGTGTCTATTTCTATAGAAGTCCTGTTTGATTCAAAGCCAGCTGAGGCATGGGAGGCTCCATTGGTCACCACTTTTTCACTTACAGGCTTTGGTGAAACCTGGTTCCCGTGACGCTGTAGGCTGAGTCAGCTGTAGAGAGCTGGGTGTGAGGCTTTCCTTGAATGAATTCAGACATTCTTCTCTACCAAAATGGTCTTGCAGATTTGTTAGCGCATTTGTTAATGCTTTGCATAATGATTTCCAGGGCGTGAGATATATGGAGAGGAGGGAGTTCCACTGATTTTTTAGGACTAACATTTTATGAGCTTGTACTCTGGTAGTAGTGTGTGGTTGATCAGATTTTTAGATATCTGATTTTTGAAGATATCTCTGGATGGGTTAAATTAATTCTAAATGTTGACAATGAGGGTATATGGTTTGGGTTTGTTTTTTTTGTTTTTGTTTTTTTTACTGTTTTACTTTCAATGTGTCAACACAAAAACTGAGCTACATTTCTACTACATAATAATTTCTGACAGATGAGGGTACCACTTATATCCATATAACCTATCCTCCTTTATATTTTAGTCTGTACAGAGACATTTTTGGCAGTTATATGAAGTGGCATCTCTTGTGTTCTGTTTTCTCCAAGCTACCTGCAAACATAAAACATCTGTAAGTATTCATAATCAAATCCTGATTTTATGTATGAATCAGAATGTTAGTAAAGCAAGACAGTTAAATTGATATGTTATTATGCAGTAAGAGAGCTCTTAAATAAATATATGTATGTTTGCAGTGTTTGGGTTGTTTTCTTCCTAGTATTTTCTCATGTTTCATGCATTTTGTTCTCTTCCTGAAAAAATAGAACACAGTTTTCTAAGTTGCACATCATATTATGTCCAGCACAGTATTCGTAGGAGACACTGCTCCTCCTGTTAAGTTATACAGCATCCACAGGAGCTACTCACATCACCAGGAAACAGTATGTCCTCTACTTGCACATGTGTGGCTGTGGAAAAAGAGGGATCTCTACTGTCTTCCATTTCCAATTGCCTAGCGAGGATTGCAGGTAAAAATACTAACTTAATATGGGTGTTATACTCAGAAGCATTTTTTCTGTTCTTCACATAACCCATTGCTGATACAGGGAAAGGCAGAGTAGGGACATGTGTTTCAAACAGTTATACAGGCAGTTAAAACAATGTATTTTTGTCCTTGAAAGGAATAATAAAAAATACATGAAGAATCTGGAACTTTTATTCCTGTGGTACGTGTCAGAAAAAGGAGAAAATATTTCAGTAAATTAAATGGAAATGTGGAAGACTTTACTGATGGAGAGAATTTTATGTTACACAATCTGCACATGATACGGGGAATGGCAGATCCTTAATGAGACAGACATGTAATAAGTAATTAGTCTTAATGAAATATTTTTGAAGTACTATTCAAGGACATAATTTAGGATTTCATCAGATGTCAATCATGGACCAAATTAAGGCCCTAACTGTTGGCTGTGCTGATGTATAAAAATATTTCTGGACTCCTATGAAATCTCTGGTATCAGCAGAGACTTGCTATTGGAGTTCAGTGAACATGTTTTCCAATTTTAAGGCAATTCTTCTCTTCCTAAAGGGAAAATAGTCACAGATACATGGCTGAGGGCTTGTTTATGAGTTTCATAGGGTGGATGAAATTGTGCTATGGTCTGCAAAGGAAGTTTCCATGACAGCTGCCCCCGTTCACCCTGAAGTTGTCTTTCAAACTATTTCTCTCCCTGTCTGGATCATTCTTTTACATATGTGAGAGCAGTTATACCACTGCAGAAGCACATCCCAGAAACAACTTGCAAACACTTTAAAGACTGATACTCTTTTCTTTTTGTTGTGAAACTGAAGATGTTCAGATCTGTAATCTAGTACTAAGCCCTTTGTTTTCTTATCTCTCTTTTCTGCTTTTCCCTTTTTCTCCTTTTCCTAGTGCCTTTCCCAGGTATTTCAGTTCAGTCACATAATGTTTTTTTGTTGCTTAAGGAAATGAAGCCAGTTGGTATTCAGATTTTCTTCATTAGTTAAAAGCCACTTTTCTCCTATTACTCTGTATAAAGACAATTCACTCCCTTTGGAAGTTATTGTGAAATGTATTGAAAACTTTGACGGCAATGCAAGAGCAAGGTTCTGAAAGATAATTAGTTTTGTGTCCACTCATATTCACTCAGAAAATTAAGGGAAAACGAAATTAATTGCATTCATAGAGAGCATTTCACTAACTCTGTGCCTAATTACAATGGTGTACACACAGCAGGGACACTAGAAAAAGAGATATCTTTAAACCCTTCATTTTGAAGAGGTCTTTTGCCACCAAATATGATTCAACTTAAGAAAAGCTGTCTGCTGATAAGTTAAACCCCAATAGATGTGTCATTGACGAGTAGGCTGCATATGAAGCATTTGTCACTACATACATATTCTGCCTAATTAATACAAAGTGTATTTTCTCTCAGTTGTTTTCCTATATTAATTAACATTTTCCATGTTTTAAGGCTCCTTGGCAATTCAAATACTTAATCACAGTGACTTCACATATTGTAGCCTGCATTAAAGAGTCCAAATGAACCATCTAGTTAAAGCAAATTAACCTGAACTTCTATATTGTGTCCCTCATATTAACTACTGTATATTATTCTTGCCTTTTACACATTTTGTATAGGATTCTATGGCTGTGTAACATATAAGTTGCTATAAAAGTGGTAGCATATATACATCTAATTCTGGAAAGTGCATCTCCAAACACCTGCATGGAATATATAACATTAGTTCAAAATATTCTTTATAGACACCAACAAAAAGAAATCTCAATTACCTCTAAGGAATCTGTATCTAAGGTACCAAACTTTAACCTGTCACCGTTGAGCATCATTCTGCAGCTAATGCAAAGGCTTACAGAAATAATAGTTAATAAATGAAGATGTATTAGCCATTATATTTTTCATAATAAACCCTTTTTTTTCTGACTTTCTCTATTTAAAACTTTCAGAATATTTTTCGGTCTCATAAAATAGACCATGTTGGTATTCTGACCATTTAGGATCTTAGTGCAATACCTCTGTGCATACATAAAACTGTCTGTGACATCCTCTCCCCATATACTAAAATTATGATGGTTCTTTAGATACTTCAATTCTTTCTTTTGACTCAGGGAACTAACTGAAAATTTAACTAGGAGCCTTCTGGGACATCTGAAATTTTGAACAAAGGTAGTCAGAAATACTGAGGATGCTAATCAAAACTCCTGGAATTCTATTTCTAGAACCATCGCTGAAGTCTCTTCATCTCAGCAAATATTTACGTGGACTGACTTCCCAGTAGTTACAAATAGGAAAGGCAATTGTTGATCTCTGTCTGGTATTTGGGAGGGAGAAATGCATCTAGATTTCAATAGCACATACTAAAATACCTGAATCATAGTATTTCTTTGATGGTTTGGAATGCAGTGTGGTTTCTCATGTTGGGCAGAGTGAACTGCTACATATACCATTTTGATAAACTTTGAACAGAGGTGTTATTTACTGTCCTATTCAGTTTATGAACTTCTCTGATGCTTTCATATTTTTTGCGTTGTGATGTAAAGCTTCTTTCTGTGCCTGAGAGATGCAGTGGTTTTAACCTGTCTCACTAAGTATGCATTCAAGAGATTGGTGAATGCATTTGTACATGCATATGCATGCACATACAAACTTATATGTAGGTATGTGTACATATGTATATATTTATGCTATATTTTAAAGTACACTAGGGGGCAACTGGATTCAACTACAAATTTGTGGTTATATTTTATCTCATGATATTAACCACAGATAGGTTTTTAAAAATCTTGTCCCATGATTACTCAAATAATTCTAATTCTGTCTTTGATTGATTGTTTACAAAGAAGACAGAAAATCCATGTAGCATTAAAAACAATCAGGCCCTCAAATGGGATAGAAAGGAGATTATCTACATTTCAGGTAACATTGGCCAATCTTCCTCTGGCTCATTCAGTTTTTGAAATTTTGGCAGGCTTTATTGCAAGTCTAGAATCATAAATCTCTACATGTGAATAAATTACTACTTTCAAGTGCTCTGAAATTATAGCAGGATAGCCATGACAATGAAGCACTGAAGCTATGAAGACACAGAACTCCAGTCATGTTAGGAAACATCATTCTAAAAAAATACCAAGTGGTTGAAACTACTAATACAATTGTGAAGTAATATAAGAGAGCCCATTCTCAGTTTGGCAAGTATAAATTTTAACATTATCTTTACAAAGTAATTTTCTTTCAGTTCATTTTTTGTTAGGAAATGGAGGATTGTTCTTCAAGATGACAATTACTTTTCTTTATCTTGTTTCTTATTTATCAGTCTTATTTAGTTTTTTAATTGAAAACTTCTAAATTTGCAATCCTATGAAAACTAGACTTTTTTTATAAAATTGGTTGATATCTAGGAAAAAAAGAGAACAGCAGAGAGACACAAAACAGTAATACAGTTGGACAATTTTCCTTATATTCTCACTGTCTTGTGTTGGCATCTGGACTACCTTCATGGTATTCAGCCTTTTTCAGAAACTCCAATCTATTTTTTGTTTTTTTGTAGTGTATATGCTTCAGCCAGCATAAGAGAAACGAATCTGTTAAATGCTACATGAAAGCAGTGCAGCAAAAGGATCTGGAGTCTTTGCTGATATTACTACGATTTGGTTTGTTCTTTTACTAATTCAGAGATTTATTAGGAGTCAGATAAATGGGAAATGTCCTTTTAGACAAAAGTGACACTTTCAGAGCTGGTGGAAATATGCTTGTAATGGTATTGAACTAGCTGTGGTTATCTTTGAGTGGAAAAACTCAGCCTGTAAATGTCAGGACTGAAAAAACAATTGCCTTGGCTTTGAAATGTGACTGGTAAGGGAGGCAAGGAGATAGACTGCAGGCTCAAAGGCATTAAGAGGAATAACTACAAAGACTATCACAAACAGATTCATGGGAATCACTTTTATGTGAGCTTGGATCACTTACCCTGTAACCTGAATTCACCTACAGTGACTGAAAAGAGAAAGTAGAGAGGCTTGTGTGAAGCTGCATTACTGAAATGATCATTTTATCCATCTGTAATTAGGGGACAAAATACTACGTCCTAAGCTTAGTTGCTTTAGCTATCTGCCATTACTATCTTAGCATTCCACCACTTTAAAAACGAAGAATTGTACATGTGGAGTTTTATCACCTTCTCAAGAAATTAGGAGGTTCACCAGTGACAATATCACCAGAAAAAAACATTTAAATGTGCCAAACTTCATTAAATTCAGTGTGACATCAGCAGCTCTGAATTACTGGAAGAGCATTCCTAAAATGAGGAATCCTCCTGGTCTAGGTGGGATTAAATGACCAAGTTCTTTCCAAAGTTGGGAGCTCCAAAGAGGCACAAAAAGTAAGTGATTTGCCAATCACATTACTTCGCTGAAAATATTACTCCCCTTAGTTAATAAAGACAAAGGGACACATCAAAGCTGCTGACTGGCAGTTGTCATAAAGAGACAGAGTGTAGCAGAATATGTCTCTTAAGATGCTGTCTGTTTTTCTTTCCAAGCTGTGCAAGAAAATCTGTAAAGCAGAAGCACTGTCTCTAGCCTTTGGGACCAGCAAATTATTTTGTCATCCTGACATCTGAAAACCCTGAATGCACCCTTTGTACCACTGCATCCTTTCCACAGGGCAGAAAATCACATTATGTGTCATGCTGAGAGAACTTGAGCAGGAGATGTGCTTAAATGACAACTGTTTTAGTGACTGGATAAAAATGTGCACCACAACTAGCCAACAAGACAGATACTTGGATATTTTCATCATCATAATCCATTTGTGCTTTTCAGCGGAGCTGAACTGCACTCATCTTTTACATGCTTACCTAAACTTATTTTAATTTAACAAAAATAACTGTGGATAATGTCAGCTTACTAATGGGTCCAAGGATAGAATTTCTTTTTGCTTGTTTTGACAGACTTGATTCTTCTGCACAAATCCATGGCTTTCCCAGCTATGCCTGGAGGCAGATATACTGCTGTGTGCTTCTTCAGTTCTGTTGATGGGTGCTGTGCTGCCAACACATTAATCTGTTTCTGCAGATAAATCGTGCACAAATAAAAGGGCATACATCAAATCTTGATCCTGTTTCAGTGCGGATGAACCAGTATTGCTAAAGTAAGTCACCCTTCCCTACTATGCTGTATCTTCAGATACCATTTGTGTTGGAAACTGTTGCATATTTTTGTTTTGATAAATTTTCCTGAAGGGAGAGCCAGCCACTTCCTCGTTTGTTTGATCGTAATTGCTGCAGCAAGATTTCTTGAGGGGAGGCACTGAAACAATCTGCCTCTGCTGGCATCCCACAGCAGTTGGGAGCAGTTGGTGCTCCCGACCATAGAAGAATTTTAAACACTCAGGGAATGGTGTGATGCAGCTCACATGGCCCAGTGTGGACACTGCTGCCAGGGTTCTGTGTGTCGCAGGGTTTTTGCAGAGGCCTATGAGCTGGCATCCTGAAAAAGCAGGGCGGAGCACAAGTCCAACAGCATCCTTGGAGAGCCAGCTGGTACATCTGGCCACCTGCAGAAGGCACCAAAGGGTGTGGTAATTTGCTGAGCTGCCCTGGTGAAATGGGGATAATATAGTAAATCAGTTTGGAGGGGAGGTTAAATAGTGCAATTCCCTGCAATCCTGTCCACTAGAACATGCCCTGAAGTGCCACATCTACACATTTCTTGAATACATTTCTTAAATTCTTAAAATGTAATGATTCCCCTCCTCAGCTGTTCTTGTTAAACTCTGTTTCTAGCCCTTTTCTTGAACACCTGCACTAGACATGGGGGTGGACCGGGCAGGAAAACCCTCCTGACCTTTCCCAGACCATCAGTGTGTTGCACAGGCAATGTGGTTCATGCATTTTTTTTTTTACAGTTTGTTATCCTGCAGTACAGGCTGTGCTGAATCAAAGACGTGCCTGGTTTAAGACTCTCTTGGTCTATTACTGTCTAATAGGAAACAAGGTTTTTGAAATACAGAACAGGTGTTAAAACCAGTAAAATGTGTTGAAAAACGTATTTTCAATTAATAAATGTTGGAATGGTGTCATGCCATAACTGGAATATTTTTGATGAGAAGAAATCTTTATACTATTAGTAAGCAATTAAAAATACCATGAATCTCTTCCAATAGAGTGAAAGCCTGCAACCATCTCAGAAGTAAATCAGAAGAAAATTACATCCACTCATTTAAAGATGCCCAAGACTGTTAAGGGTTTATATTGCAGTTATTATTAGAGAAATTGGATCAAGATACTACTCAAAATTCATTAAAACAGATGTAGAAACTGCCCTGCATTATGGACCTGATGATACATAAAGATATTACTGACAAGATATAAAAGATTTTAATTCAGGTTAAACTGAAGAAGAAGTATTTTATCTTTTTGTGTACAATTTTAATATATGAATTATAAGCATAAGGTCTAATGTTTCAGTGCTGCTGAGGTAAGACAATATTGTTATAGTCACACTACATAGCTACAAAGAACAGATGTCGAACCATCCAACAATCCAAAATTTCTAGAGGGTTGTGTTTTGTGAAAACAGTTAGCAATGAACCTAAAGCTCATTGTTTGCTTTCTGTTGCATACCATGGACATCAGTTTAAGCCTTCACTGAGCATCATGAAAACATCTGAAATACTACATTTCAGTGATGTAAATACGTATCTTGTATTGCCTGTTATAATCTGTACTCTACATGTATTTTTCTGTTTTTTTTTTAACTAGATATTTTTCTTTGTTTCCAACTAGATTTTTTAATGTTACCTATTAAATTACTAAGAATGTCAACTTCTGCTTTTTTTTTTTCTTTTCTTTTTCTTTTTTTCTTTTTTTTTTCTTTTTTTTTCCCCTAGTAAAGTGACCTAGTTCATTGGAGAAATAAGTTAAAATTATCCTTTATAAAAAATATATTCACAGAGTATCTTTTAGCCCACGTCTTTCTGTATTTCATAAAGTGTCTGTCTCTTCATGCTTAAAAAGCTGGCATTGTATTGCTTAGCTTTGATCAAGACACGCTCATTCAGACCATGACAGCCTTAATTACATACAGAGTTAATGGTAACAAGGCAGGCTTCTTTTTTCTGCCTGATACACTTAGTATCTTGTAGTAGATGATGATAGTATGGTTGATCCAGAATTTGAAATACTATATATTCTTGTTTATTTTGCTTTTTTTTTTTTCCTTTTTAGCATTCTGAATATTAATATTCTAAGATAGGAAGTGCAGTATGTTCACACTGTGTCTATTTTTGTGTATCTAATTTTTAATCTTTGTATCTAATTGTGGGGACAGCCACAATTCCTGGCTGTCCCATGTGACTATTTTATGACATGCAACTTGATAAGTTTATGCTGGTCATATGCTTGTTAGTTTTACTGATGATATGCCACCATTGTTACAGCTAAGACTTGTTTTCTGCAGGATTCATAATAAAGACAGTGCATTCTTTATTTCTAATTTTAGGAAATCTGCACCTGCATGAGGAAAGTATTGTGCAAAATACTCAAGCAAATCTGGGAAAGAGCTTTCTGAGCTGTGTCAGAAACCATAGTAATTACTGTTTTTTTTAAAAGTTCAGATTTCAGCACAGGTATAAATCTGCCTATGTGATCCAATTAGATGCAAGAGATGGAAACACAGATTTTGTGTAAAAAAAATATTTGTTTTGGACTGTTTCAGACAAAATATACAAAAGTTCATGGGCTCATACAAAATTTCTGCAGGAGACCTCCCCTCCCCTCCGATCAAATGCTATTGTTTATCTTGGTTTTCTGTTTTTGAGAAGTGCTTCTGCCTCAGCCCAAGATTGCATCTGGTTTTGTATGGACATGTATGGCTTACAATATGTTTTCTCTTTTTTTTCCGGAAGTAGTCATCACAATTCATAGACTGTGTGTTTGTGGAGGATATAGGGCTTGATCTCCATCCTTTCCTCGCTGCAAGTGGGCAAGAAAAGGCCAGAGCCTTAATTCTGCCTCAGAGCAGCAGAACAGACAGGCAGGCAAATGGGGCTGTGCTTAGCAATGGTCAGTTCACATTACTTTCCCATGGAGGAGGAAGAATGCAATTTGTTTTCCCCTGATACAGAGAAATTATATGCAGAGGCTTGAGACTTACTGTATGCCCACAAAAGATGTGGAACCAATGCTGAAAAATTTTAAGCTTTTTTCCCCTGTATAATTTATCAGGGCTTATATTTGCAATACAAAGACTTTGCCTGCTGACCTCACTCCTGAGAGTGATTTCCATGCTATTATTTAGTATACTAAATACTCATTTATACTGCAATGACACCCAGATGCCTCAGCAATATTTAGGACCTATTTTTCTATACATTATACAAATAAATAAGAAAGGCATAAGGACTTTGCTTAAAGGAGCACCGTTTTCAAGGTATAAAATTAGTTTTCTTCATCAGATAAATGGGGAACATGCACTGTCTATAGTGGAAAAAAAAGATGATGATCTACTTCAGACTCTGGTGAGACCTCTGTGCAAGAATGTTTTGCAACGGATTTTGAGAGCCTTATTTCCTCTGTGGTTTAAGGAGCTGCTTCCTACCAAGATACGCACAACAGTATTCTCCAACTTTCTGTCATCATCCCAATAATTCATGCAAACTAACTACATATGCATCCCTTTTAGCCCTCTTTAGAGCATTTTTTTTGCCAATGTCCTCTCTGGAGATGCTGGAACTAGAGTCCTTCACCTGCATCATCATTGTCTCATGGCATATGAAACATTCTCCAGCTGGTGAAAATAGTTGGTATTGCAGTGGGTCAGTTGCAGGACAAGCATGCCAGGTATGAAATATTTGTTTTATGCTTGGCATATTCAAAGATTTGAAATTTCATTAATTAAATTTACAACACAGAAACATGCCAGGACATGACCATGCTGCAGCAGTGGTTGGATTTATAGTTAAACATAATTTTACTGAAGAAATTGTAATGCAGTGGGGAGAAATGAACGTTCCTGCAATTGTTCTTAGAGGTTAGCTTTGGAGCTACGCTTGTTGTTTTAAACAGAAGTTTAGTAAGAAGCTTCCTAACTGCCTTTGTTGCTTCTGTTGGACAAACTAACTTTGACCATGTTTTTTGCCTTTTGATTTGAGGTGAGGTGAAGTTGGGGAGGTTGAGAACTTTTACATTATGTGAAGTGCTTCTGGCATTAAGCTGTTAGGGGAACTGGGATTGGTTTACATAATAGGTCATGGTAAATGAATGCAGATGCAAAGACTGTGTCCGTTGTCAGCGGTGAGGGCCGTGCCACACAAGTTGTGAAAAATAAGAGTAGAGCAGGAAATAATTTATTTTTCTAACAACCTATTTCCCATTTACAAGTTGTATCTGTTGAAGCTGAAAATGCTCCCCTTGTTTTGTCCTTTCCCTGTTGGCTGTCTCTCTTCTTTATTTGACAGATATCCAATACTTGAGGCCTTCAGTTCAGATGTGTATTATTAACAGCAACCATTATGGTCCCCTGGGGATTAATTTTTCTTTGTATGTGTGTGTTTTCACAGTAGTTTCAAGATGCTGGAATGCAGATATATTTCTAGTAAAAAAAATACTTTCGACAGGTTGATTCATTTAGCTACCCAGCAGGATCTGATTGCTTTTCTAAAGTTAATTCCCAGTGAGTTTTTTACCTAACAGAAGGATACTACCATAGCTATTGCTGTGAATGAAAGTAATTGTTTTCTTCCAAAGAAATGAGTGCAAGTTCAACTTATCCCTGTATTCGTTTTTTTCTACATTTTTTTTTCAGATCACTCAAAGTGAGATATATTAATCAAATAGAATTTTCCAAGGTATCATTCATGCCATGCTCTGTTTTTCAAGAACTAAAGCCTCTGTGTTTTCTAAGGAAATTAAAAAATTGTTTGCCTTATCCAGAGGCAGAGTATTTTTTCTGCTCAAGTTTGTTGGTTTGGAAAGGGGACTGGTTTTCTTGCTTGATTGCAGCTGACAAAGCAAAAAGGCCTCTTTGTTCTTCTCTTCAAGCTGTGTGTGAACCAGTGGAATTATGAACAGGTAAAACAACACACTATATGTGTTGCAGATGTGCTAAAACCAAGCTCTTCTGTTATGAGAACCAACTATGAGAACCAACTGATTTCTGAGAACCAACTATGAAACAGAGATGAAAAGTATATGCTTTTACTTGTGGTGGCTTTTGAACTGTGTTTGCTGCCCTGAAAAAACCCAAAAAACAAACCCACTCTATTTTCATACTTAACTGAGGACTGAAGAGCAGATTAAAGAATTAAACCAAACAAAATAATAAGAAAAAATATTCTGAGATTACATTATTCTGGATTTAATTGAGCAGGTCTCAAAATGGAGAGAAAAACCCTAGCTTTTGGAGATTGTTGGTAGAAATATTAATCTGAAAATAAAGGTTAGAGAATACATTTTTTAACACAATCTATATGTGTAATTTTTAATCATAAGATCAGTTTCTCTTCAGATATCTCAAGGGCAGATTTAGTGACCAATAATTTGTTTACAGTTACTGGAAGGAGTGCTGTGGCCAGTAATGCAGATAATGTCACATTGGACCTGGAAGTCGCTTCCATTCCTATATGACTCCATGTGAAGCAAAAAGTAACAGAAAACATATGTGAAGATGCTCAGAGGTTAGAAGTGCTTGGACTTAAATAAGTTTATTCAGTGGGTAAATAGTGAGTACTGGGACAAACTTGCAAACACACTGTAATAACAACCTGTAGCCCTATAAAGAGACTGTTTCTGAAGGAATGACCATGAAGTCTGTTGTCATTAATAGATTTTACCCAAGTACAAACTGAGAACAGATATTAATTACATGAGTGCCGAGATCCTGTGATAATTTATATATTTTAAGCAATATCTGTCATTGGTTATGGAAAAGTTACAATTACAAGCAAGAGTGGCTGCAAACTAACTTGTAAAGTTTAAAAAATGATAGACAAATTAAATGGGTTTATGGTGCATAAGCTAGGTCAAAGCTAAATAGAAGGATGTTTATTAAAGTAATAATAATAAAAGAACACTCAAAACCCCACATAAACCAATTTCTCATCTACTTAAGATAATATAATGCATAAAATGTGACTGCAAATTTTTGGGAAGCTAAGGGTTCAGAACCCAGAAAGAGAGATAAGATACTCTGAAAGTGGTGACCTAAAAACTATTTAGGAAAAAAAATTAGGAAAAAATCTCCAGTTAAACTGGAGAAGAAACTTCCTTAGATTTTAATAAACAGTTCCATTAAGAGAAAAAATTGAGACTTGGTCACATATACATTTGTTTCTGGGTTAAGCACATTTCTGAAGTGAAGCTTCATTGTGGTAAAGCTATCACACATCCTCTGATGGATTCTTCATACATGCTGTGAAAGATTACTTAATTCACTTACCGATTTCTGATGTCCATCAAATGTATCTGTACATTTGCTCATATAAATAATAAACAGTTTCTATAATTTGCACCTTTACCTTATGTGGAGTCTTATGACTGCACACAAGAGCAGAACAGAGAGGAAGAACCAACTCCTTTGACCTTCCGGCTACTCTTCTTTCAATATAGCCCAGGTTCTGATTGACTTTTGGGCTATGAGTGCACATTGCTAGCTCATGTCCATTTTTTTCTCCATCAGTACTTCCAAGTCTTTCTCTGAAGGGCTACTCAATGCATTCTTCATGCAGTCTGTCATGATAGTGTAGGCTGTCCCAGACCATGTGCAGGTCCTTTCACTTGGCCTCATAGAACTTTGTGTGATTTGTACAGGCCTATTCCTCAAGCCTGTTGAGGTCTCTGGATGGCATCCTTTCTCTCAGGTAAATAATAGACTCATAGAAAATTAGGGGTTGGAAGGGACCTCAAAAGATCATCTCCGTACCAGAGCAGGGTCACCTACAGCAGGTCACACAGGAACACATCCAGGTGGGCTTTGAATATCTCCAGGGAAGGAGACTCCACAGCCTCCTTGGGCAGCCTGTGCCAGTGCTCTGTCACCCGCACAGTGAAAAAATTCTTCCTAATATTTATATGAGCTGCCTATGCTCCAGTTTATAACCATTGTCCCTTGTCCTGTTGTCAGTCACCCCTGAGAAAAACTTGACTCCATCCTCCTGGCTCTTGCCTCTTATATATTTATAAACATTAATGAGGTCACGGCTCATTCTTCTCTTTTCCAAGCTGAAAAGACCCGGCTCCCTCAGCCTTTCCTCATAAGGGAGATTTCCACTCCTTTAATCATTTTTGTCACTCTCTCTCAAGCAGTTCCTGGTCCTTCTTAAACTGAGAGGCCCAGAACTGGACACGATATTCCAGATGTGGCCTCTCCAGGGCAGAGCAGAGGGGGAGGAGAACTCTTGACCTACTTGGCACCCCCCTTCTAATGCACCCCAGGATGCCATTGGCCTTCTTGGCCTCAAGGGCACATTGTTGGCTCATGGTCATCCTTCCACCTACCAGCACCCGCAGGTCCCTTTCCCCTTCTCTGCTCTCCAGCAGCTCAGTCCCCAACCTATACTGGTGCCTGGGGTTGTTCTTTCCCTGACGTAAGACTTTATATTTACCCTTGTTGTAATTCATTAAATTTCTCCCTGCCCAACTCCCCAGCCTGTTTAGGTGCCTCTGAATGGCAGCACAGCCTTCTGGGGTGTCAGCAACTCCTCCCAGTTTTGTGTCATCAGCAAACTTGCTGATAGTACAATCTATTCCCTCATCCAGGTCATCAATAAATATATGGATTAGTACTGGTTCCAGTACTGACTGTTGAATCTGCAACTTTAAATCACTAAATACCCCATGCTCACTCTAAGATACCTGAAGTGTTGCATAGCGCAGGCAGTGCACTTATGAAGGCTTGCTGTAAACCTGAGGCTCTCCAAGCAGCCCATCATTTTGCTGCTAGATGCCTTACTGGACTATCTTTTGCTTCCTTCTGCAGTTAAAGTCTGTTTAAGTTACTTCTGCAGTGTTTTCCTATGAAGATGTTTTCCTACTAATTTGCAGAAATATGTTTGATTGTGTAATCCCAAAGTCTGTGTTGTGCCACATCTTCATTATGAGGAATCTATGCCATGAAGCATCCAGCTTGACCTTCTCGTGGGGTCACACAGTGCATTAGTGACACCCCTATTCCCCTGCTATGTAATGTCAGACAAGGAATTTTCAGTGAGAGAAGGATTCTCTCTAAACAGATTCCTAACTAGCTAATCTTCTGTTTGATGAGATATGTTGATGAAGAACATCTTTCCTGGACACTTTGTCCCTCTGGAGGTTTGGATAAATGTTAATTGAAGCATCCCCTTACTCTTATTTCCTCTAGAAGATGCTTTCAAAGAGCTAATCTTCCCATGATTGCACTTAATCCCACTACCCAGTAGCAAGCTGTTTGCATTTTCCTTATTTTATTTTATTTTATTTTATTTTATTTATTTTATTTTATTTTATTTTATTTTATTTTATTTATTTATTTTATTTTATTTTATTTTATTTTATTTTATTTTATTTTATTATTTTTTTCCAATTTATTTGGAAACACTAGTGCTTTGTGCTTCCTAACTGAGAAATGCCAAACTCTTCTTGGCAGTCTGTGTGTGTGCATGTTTCAACAAGCACCTGATTTTTTAACAGCTTCATGTATTGAAGAACGGTCATTGTACTTGTGTTCAGCATTATGCACATACTGCTGGCAGACATCTCTTTCTTTAGGTTTGTTGGAAAGTTTAAACGTACTGGTTATCTGACTAAATGTGAAATGCTGTGCTATTTAGTTCAAATTCAATACTTTACAAAACTGAAAGATTCAGTGAACATTGTATAGGTTAGTCTGCAGCTGTGAGATTTTATATCTGGCACTGACTACTGAATGTTAGTGCCTTTCTTTTTTGATTGCTTTATTTAAGGCTTATAAAAATAGTTAAAGCTGAACTTAATAGAGAAGTAGTTAAATGTAAAAGTATATAAAACAATATTCCTCAAAATTTTGCATCTACTAAGTATGTCAAAGTATAAAAATATTGTTTATTGCCACAGCTAAATCCTAAAAGCTTCCAGTGAAATTTTATTCTTATATTTGCAATCCTGATGCTTGCTGTATCTCTTCTGTAACACATTCTACAGGATTTTCTTTTCTATTTGGAAAGAGCAAAATTCAGTTTTTCAAAGCATTGGACAAAAAAAAAAAGGTACTCATTATCAGATGCTTCGCAATAAAGTAATTAAGATATGTAAAATAATGTAACACAAAAGATCCACTGGCAGTTCTTGAATTTTCTAAGATGGAGAGAAAATATCAGTTGAGAATTAATATGGCCTCTTTAGGTGGATAGTGTGTCACTTCATTTTAGAGTAATAGAGCTGCTGTGTTCAGAAGATTGATGTCAGACTGCAGGCAGACAATCCAGAGACTCTTTCCTTTATTTATTTTTTACTTTTTGAAGGACTGGCTAGAAATATATTGAATCCAATCTTACAAGATCAGGCCATTCTATATACTGTTAAAACATAATTGGAAATAAAAAAATAAAAATGAAGAAATATGAACATACTAGGTAAACATACTATACTATACATTAAACTTACACCAACTGCTCATAACTTGTTTTTTCTTTAAGTTGTGTACACTGGTTGTGTTTCGCTGTAGAAAATTAGCATTTACTGGTAAAGTGTGCAGTTTTGCTCTGTTCATTCTTTTTTATCAAATCAGTGCCATTTAGAGTAAGTGATGTGAAAACTAGAAATGAACATTTCATTTTTAAAGGAAATATTTTGAAGTTAATTAATAAATACAACTGGAATGTTGGTAATGCATAATAAATAACAATAACCAGTTTGTTTGCATCTACTAAGTTGGATACAACACATTTTCTTTCCTTATTTCATGGAATCTCTAAATACTGGCTCACCTACCCTGTTTGGTTTTGGTTTTTTGGGTTTTTCTTCTTTGCTTTTTTTTTTTTTGTTTGTGTTTTGGTTTGGTTTTGGGTTTTGTTGTTTTGGTTTTGTTTGTTTGGTTCTCCTGGTTTTTGGTGGGGGTTTTTTTTGGCACCAGTTCCAAAAACTGGCCTCTGAACGTTGATTGCACGTAAATAAGGTCTAGTGATTCATGGGTATGAAATGAAAATCAAAAGCACGTTATGTTGATAATTAAACAGTAGCAATTTAAAAAATATGTTTGACAATGAGTATTAAGCACAATTTCCACAGTTTTCATGGTTTAAGTAAAATTAATAACTGGATAAGCTTTATTCTGGTTACAATAACATTTATGGGCATAGAGACTGGTAAAAGCCATCTCTGTCTGTAAGTATTGTTATGTCTTTACCCTGAATCCTTGGAGTCAATAGCCTATGTTGATAACTATACAGAAGTTCAAAAGACTTAGCACATGATATTGGGAATAACTTGACAAAGTCAGCTGCTTGAAGGAATGCCACATTAATTCACCTTCCTTTTTTTACCCCAATGTGTTACTGGTAACTTATTTTCAGATTTGGAGTAAATAGCAGATTGTCATGGAGAGATGTTTGGAAATGAAGAAAAACTAAATTTACTAGTGTATCTGAATTTATGTGGCATTTATCTGAATGTGTAAGGGATCTTTAGGAAAGAGTTGGTTAGAGGAAACACAATAAATTCTTCCAATCTTTACTAATCCATTCAATCACAATGAAGTTCATGGTGAATTCCCAAAATCATAATGAGAAAATGGGTCTATGGATAGGACATAAAGATCTATATCTATTTTGAGGAAAACATAAATGGTTAACTGTGGGCTACATGGATATATGTCTTAGTCCCAACTGTTTGAATTCTTGTATTCTATTTGCTTCCACTTATAATACCTCGGGAATTAATCAGTCTTCTTATTTTGTGGAAATGCTTTGAAAATCTGATGCAACAGGATTTTTTTCTTGAAAAACACAGGTGAGCATTGAAAATTGTATTTGTTGGATTCCCTACACACATACATACATAAAACAGCATGATTAATACAGTGTACAGGACAGGTTTTTAAAATAAGTGCTGTAGTGGTGAAGATATTAGACAGTCTTTGATTTTACTATTTCACCTTGGCTTTCTTGATTCCATAGTAAAGACATCTAATAATTCTCCTACTTTTCCAGTGATGGAAATTGTACTAACTGTTTGATGTGATACAATTTTATTTTTATCAGTATGAGGACCTACAGAGAGGGGTTTTAGGAATTGGAGGGATCCGGGAGACAGAACAAAAAGGGGTCTGTATTCCCTCTCATTTGCTGGCATACCCTATAAAAACAGGAGTGTGTGAAAGCCCACCCTTCTTCCGTCCTTCCTTCCTCCTTTCACTCATTTGGTAGACATCTTGGAGAGTGGCTGCAGCTTTTTGTCTTAGCAGCTGCAGCTTTTAGTGTTAGTCTCACTGTGTGATCTTCCAAGATCCAGCTCCGCCAGCTTCTGAGAAGAGTGCTGGACACTTTTCCTGAGCTCAGTTCTTCCATGAAAGACTTTCAGATGCTTGTATCAGTGAAATTGGGTTTTGCATATATTTGAATAATTTTCCTTATTATCCCATGTATTGTTATCCTTTCCCTCCTCTAGAAAACCAGTTTTAACTTCCATCCTTGAAGTCTATTGCCCCTTTAACTTCCCCGGGGAGAGGGATGGAGAGTAACAGAGAGCAAGTCTTCTCTGGGTTTTGGTTTGCTCTGACCACTAAACAGAGAAACTCATGCACAGCCCACTCCAGGATGAAAGCATTAGTTATAAAATCTTGAGCATCTCCCCTCTAATACCCTGATTTATATAATCTTCTTAGAGTATAAAAATGTCTAAACTGTCAGGGACCTCGGTGCTCCCACCTCCTGTTGAAAGTGAAGCTATAGATGAGATAATCTGGACCTTGTTGAGATGATCTTTGAATATTTATCGTGAAGCATATTTCACCACTTCTCCAAGAAACCTGTTACAGTACATCACTGCTCTGTATTTTTCTTATATCCAGACAGAATTTCACCTGAAGCAACTCATGCCTGCTGCTTTCTGCCCTATCAACATGATTGCTTGTGAAGAGAGCATGTCTGTGCCTCTAACTACATTTTAGGTAATGTAGTCTGTCATTAGATTCCCCTTGAACTCTGTCTACTTTGAACAAAGCCTCTTTTTCAAACCTTTGTTCATATGTTGTGTTCTCCAATCCCTTAATTATCTTGATGGCTCTCCACTGCTGGACCCTCTAATTTTTCAGTGAGTCTCTTAAACTGGAGAATCAACACTGGACACAGCACTCCAGGTATAGCTTTAAAAATGCCAAGTAGAGTTGGGTAACCACATTTTTTGGTGGGTCAGCTGTAGTCCTTTTGATGTCGTACAGAATGCATTTGACCTTAGATGATTGCAGAGCTTGCCATTGGTTCTTGTTTAACCTGCTGCCAACAGGATTCTGACGATCTTTCTAGAAGAAAACTTGGGATTTCCACCCCAGGTGAAGGACCAAATTCCACATGGTAAGCCTCATATAGTTCTTATTGGCCCAGTCTTCTGGTCTGTCAGTGTCCATGTCTATATCAATGTCAGTGTTGTCAAGAGTTCTGATTACCACAGGATTTCAATTTGACTTTAAGTTACTGACCACAAGCTTTTTCTCTTAGCAGTTCAGCTAGTTTTCTACCCATCTGGTGTTAATAACTTACCAGCTTGTCAGCAAGGATGCTGTGGGAAGCTATGTAAAAAACCTTGCTAAGAGCAAGGTGAGTGATGCCATGGCTCTCCCATCACCTGTTGAGCAACTTGCTTCATCATAATAGAAAATCAGGCTGATTAAACATGATTTGTCTTGGATAAATCCATGTTGGCTTTCCCCAGTCATTTTCTTTTGGCTGGAAACAGTTACCAGTGTGGATATTTCATGAGTCTATCTGGCTAATGTTAGAAAGCAGACTTTGAAAAGCTAACTGACTTTATGAGATTATGACATATCTGTGACATTTTCTGAGTTGTAGATCCACAGTCAGGATATATATATATAGTTTTTTAAATTAAGGTTTAATAACCAGTAATTCAGTCAAGAGGATATATTGTACGTTTTTTTTCATGAAAAAATGATAGGAAATCAGTTTTTTTCTGAGTGGCTAAAATCACACACCTAATCTATTCACCTTATATAACCACTGGTGTAGTTCACTATCATATCCTCTTTTGAAGTGGTAAAGGTAGACTGCAGTACTAGAAACCAGATTTTGAATCTAGATTGCTATAATTTTTTCAGGTAATGAAATCCAACCCTGCAAGGTTCATGACTGAGGCTTAACTGAAAAAATATAATCACCACTCATTTTACTATCAGTCTAATGTCTAATCTGTTTCTAGGCAACTGAAGTACATGTAGTGGGTCACTTATGTTTAGAAGGATATGTACATATAAAATCTGCTGTACTCTGTTAACCAGTTAATGAGTAGTTATTTTTAATTAGGGAAAAATAACCACCTGAAATTCAAATCTTGCTATTATAGCTTTGCTTCTTCTAAGAATTCCTGTCTGCTCCTGAAGAATAGAAACAAATAAAGACTGCATGAGGTAAAGCTGAAAACAGAAGCTCTGCTGTACCCTTTTCCCTATTATTCAGTTGCTTTTTGTGAGGGCAAGAGACAAAAATGTTTTCTTTCAACTCAAAATGTATTTTTTTGTAAGGATATGGTACTGCAGACTGAAATTCATTGCCAAAATCACCTGACATATGATTCATGCCTCAGCTCTCCTGAGAACACACCTGGAGTACTGTGTCCAGTTCTGGAGCCCCCAGCATAAGAAGGACATGAAGCTGTTGGAGCAGGTCCTGAAGAGAGCCATGAAGGTGATCAGAGGGCTGGAGCACATCTTTTATGAAGACAAGCTGAAAAAATTGGGGTTGTTCAGCCTGGAGAAGGGCCTGTGGAGACCTTATAGAGGCCTTCCAGTACCAAGGGGTGATGCTTTTTGTCTGGAATATGGTAGATTTAGGTTTGACATTAGGAAGAAATTCTTCAGTGTGAAGGTGTTGAGACACTGGCACAGGTTGCCCATAAAAGATGTGGATGCCTGTCCCTGGAAATGTTCAAGGCCAGGTTAGATGGGGCTTTGAGCAGTCTGGCCTAGCGGAAGCTGTCCTTGCCCATGCGGGCAGTTTGGAACCAGGTGACCTTTAAGTAACCCATGCAACCCAAATCATTATATGGTTGTATGATAATAGAAGAAATCTGTACAGACAAAAAATATTCTTGCTAAAATCTGAGCTTAAATTTCTGAAAGCCCAGTAGCAGGATACCAAATAAGCATTACACCTGAAAAAGCAGAAGTCTTGTGTCTATTTGGTTCCACACAGTTTCTTCTAGAAAGGCAGGCAGCAGAAACCTTCTCAAAAACTTTAATCTGTTTTCTGTTGCATGGTTTTTACTAAAAAAAAAACAAACAACAAAACAAACCCATCCTTAGCTCATAATTAATAGCTGTATGGTTGTTGTCCTATTCATAAAATTTAGAAAGGAAATCAAATTCAGAAGAAATGCCAAAGAGTACTCCGTGGTTTTCCTTCAGTGAGGTTGAAGATTTGAACTTGATGCATTTATGAAAGAGACTCAGTGATGTGGCTATCTGGGATAGCGTAAGATAGGATGCAAGAGAACCCTTCAAACCTGTGCATCCTATAGAAGAAACTTCAACAGGTAAAAAAAAAGGAAAAATAAATTAACCTAGTCTTAGGTAGATTATGTATTTAGGCACATTAGATATTTTCCTATTCTACCATTATTTTATTAGGAAATCTCTGAATGTTTTTAATTTTGCAGGTGTTCTAGTGCATGCTTGAATCTCATCCATCAATTCCTCGCTTGTTGGAACCTTTTTGATATATTTGAAGTATACTTTAGTGTACCAAAAATACAGACTAGGTTTTGACATTTACATATTTCTCTAAGGATTTGGTCTGAGAAATTTAGAATAAACTTAGTATGTATTTTAAAGTTGTTTGGGGTTTTTTTAATACAGAACACAAAATTGTTATATACTTAAAATGGTCTAAAATGACTTCCTAGAAAATCCCCCAGAACATGAAAAGATGAGTTACGTAGTTCAGCTGAAGTCTCATAATGCTGTCTTATACATATTTTGATGGAAGGTACTGCTGCTACTAGGAAAAATAAAGCATTTATTTGCCTCTTGGGATGGTGAGGCTTATTTGTTACTGTTAAGCTGAAAATTCAAGGATGAGAAAGTCACAATATCCCTATGGAGACTGAGCGTCTAAGACCACTGCCAAGGTGAGAGATGCCAAAGATATACTGAAGGCCAACCCTATTTCATTTTCACAACACTCTTGCCTTCTGTGTATCATTTCACAATCCCTGGAAAAGTCAGTCTACTTGACAGCTTTCACTTTGATGATGAAAAGAAGGTAAAACATAATTAAAGCATGCATATTTATACAAGACCAATGCATCCCAGTGGGAAGGAAATCAAGAAAGGGAACTAGGAGACCACTATGGATGAACAGGGAACTGCTAGGTAAACTCAAATGGAAGAGAACCTATAGATTGTGGAAGGAAGGACTGGCCACTTGGGAGGAATATCAGACTATTGTCTGAGAATGTTGAGAGGCAACTAGGAAAGCTAAAGCCTCTTGGAGTTTAACCTTGTAAGAGATGTTAAGGACAACAGGAGGGGCTTTCTCAAATACATAGCAGATCTAACTATCCCTAGAGGCAATGCAGGCACTGCTGACTGAAGGGGGAGCCCTGGTGACAGAGGAGACAGAGAAGGTAGAATTGCTGAACACCTTCTTTGCCTCTGTGTACACTGCTGGAGGATGTCCTCAGGAGTCCCAGTTCCCTAAGGCCACTGAGGAAGTCAGGGTAAAGGATGAGTTTGCCTTGATTGATGAGGACTGGGTTAAGGATCAGTCAATGAGTCTGGGCATCCATAAATCCATGGGACCTGATGGGATGCAGCCATGGGTGCCGGGGGAGGTGGCAGGTGTCATTGCTAGGCCTCTCTCCGTCATCTTTGGTAAGTCATTGGATCTGGAGAGGTGCTTGAGGACTGGAGGAAAGCAAATGTCACTCCAGTCTTCAAGAAATGCAAGAATGAAGACCCGGGTAACTACAGGCCAGTCAGCCTCACCTCCATCCCTGGTAAGGCAATGGAACAACTCATTCTTGGTGCTGTCTCTAGGCACATCAAGGACAAGAGGCTAGACTGTCTCAAGCAGTTTCTGGTCCTTCTGGAGCTGAGGGGCCCAGAATTGGACATGATATTTCAGATGTGGCCGAAGTGTAATTGTGAGGATGACAGGGCACTGGAACAGGCTGTCCAGGGAAGTTGTGGGATCAACATGGCTTACTAAGGGGAAGTTATGTCTGACCAACCTGATAGCTTTCTAAGAGGATATAACCAGGGGGATGGATGATGGCAGAGCAGTAGAGTTTATTTTGATTTCTGTAAGGCATTGGACACTGCCTCCCACAGCATCCTTGGAGCTAAACTGAAGAAGTGTGGCCTGGGTGATCAGGTAGTGGGGTGGATCTGGAGCTGGATGAAGGACAGAAGCCAGAGAATTGTAGTCAATGGGATGGAGTCCAGGTGGAAGTCTGTTTCTAGTGGAGTCCTTCAAGGGTCAATACTGGAACCAGTACTATTCAGTACATTTATTGATGACCTGGACAAGGGAGTAGAGTGTACTATCAGCAAGTTTGCTGATGATACAAAGCTGAGAGGAGTGGCTGACACCCCAGAAGGCTGTGCTGCCATTCATAGGGACCTAAACAGGCTGGGGAGTTGGGCAGGGAAAAATTTAATAAATTACAACATGGGAAGTGTAAAGTCTTACATCTGTGATTAAACAACACCAGATACCAGTACAGGCTGGGTACTAGGCTGCTGGAGAGCAGAGAAGGGAAAAGGGACCGGGGGGTGCTGGTAGGTGGAAGGATGACCATGAGCCAACAATGTGCCCTTGGGGTCAAGAAGGCCAATGGCATCCTGGGGTGCATAAGAAGCAGGGTAGTTAGTAGGTTGAGAGAGGTTCTCCTCCCCCTCTGTTCTGCCCTGGTGAGGCTGCATCTGGAATAATGTGTCGAGTTCTGGGTCCCTCGGTTCAAGAAGGACCAGGTACTGCTTGAGGGAGTCCAGCTCAGAGCCGCAAAAATGATTAAAGGAGTCGAACATCTTCCTTATGAGGAAAGGATGAGGGAGCTGGGTCTCTTTAGTTTGGAGAAGAGGAGAATGAGGGGTGACCGCGATGTTTACAGTAAGGGACAAGTGCCAGGAGGATGGAGTCAAGCTTTTGTCAGGGGTGACTAACAAAAGGACTAGGGGCAACAGTTATAAACTGAAGCATAGGTGGTTCTGTATAGATATTAGGAAGAATTTTTTCACTGTGAGGGTGACAGAGCACTGGAACAGGCTGCCCCAGGTATTTGTGGAGTCTCCTTCCCTGGAGACATTCAAAGCCCATCTGGATGTGTTCCTCTGTGACCTGCTGTGGGTGACCCTGCTCTGTCAGGGGGATCTGGACTGGATGATCTTTCGAGGTCCCTTCCAACGCCTAACTTTCTATGATTCTATGATTGTATGATTCTAACTTTCTATGATTCTATGGTTCTGACTTTCTCTGAATGTGCACCTCTAGCCCAGTAAGCCAACCATACCCTGGGCTGCATCAAAAGAAGTATGAACAGCAGGTCAAGGGAGGTGATTTTCCCTCTCTACTCAACTCTTACGAGACTCCACCTGGAGTTCTGTGCCCAGCGCTGGAATTCCCAGCAGAGGAAGACATGTAGCTTTTGAAGATAGTCCAGAGGAGGGCCACGAAGGTGATCAGACATTCCTTCTACCAAGACAGGCTAAGAAAGTTAGGGTTGTTTGGAAGGCTCTAGGGAGACATTATAGCAGCCTTCCAGTGCCTGAAGGGCACTTTCAGGAAAGCTAGGGAGAGATTTTTACAAAGGCTTTTAGTTATAGGATAAGAGGTGAGGTTTTTGTTGGGAATATGATAGATTTAGATTACACATGAAGAAGAAATTCTTTAGTATGAAGGTGGTGAGGCACTATAACAGGCTGCACAGGGAGGTTATAGATGCCTTATCCCTGGAAGTGTTCAAGGCCAAACTGGATGGTTTGAGCAACCTGGTCTAATCAAAGTTGTCTCTGCCCATTCAGGGGGTTTGGAACTAAATAATCTTTAAGGTCCCTTCCTGCTGAAACTATTGTATAATTCTATGGTCTAAATGATGCAGGAAGTGCTGTCTCAGGAGCAATTTCACATCATGCCATAGATGCCTACCAGTAAATGCAAGGCTTTCTCCTCTAACTCATCCATCACTATCCACTAGGAGGCATGTAATTTTAATTATTTAAAACTTAATATGATCATCATAATATGAATTCATCAGAGTCTTAGTTTATGTTGTATTCTGTACCCAAAATACTTTATTCCTGTTTACTGCACCTCCTCTGTGTAACTGACACAGTCAGTAGAGTTTTAATTCACATCTGCTCTAGACTTCTACAGTAACTCGCAAGACTCAATGACTTTTCTGACTCAAAGAAACAAAAATGGTGTACCTCTCGATACAAGCACTCAGGAAACATTTATGTGTTAGAAATAAAATAACTTTTCACCTATCTTTAATGTTTGCACATTCTTTGTAGTGATCATCTACATACTGCTGACAGTTCTTGCCATACATATGAGACAATTATCAGGAAATGACAGCAAGGGAGGTAAACTGCTGTGCAGTGAGTAGAGCAGAAGATCACAGACAGTTGTATTGGCATTTGCCTGAGTGCTTCATACTTTTAGGTTTGGCCAGGTTCTGAGTAACTACCATGGTACAGTACAGCCAGGCATTTTTCATTTCAAGCCTTCTGAAAACCCTGAAGTACTGACACCTCTGTAAAAAGAGGCTGTCATCTCAGCACAGCAGATCACATCGGACACTTCTCTGTTGAGATCAGTCAGAATTAGAAGAATGATAGTTTATCACAATAGTTCACCATTTTTCTTTTTTTTTCCTGGGGAGGCAGCAGGGAACAAGTGGTAGACTGCCTTCCCAGCCTCTCACAAAGAGTTAAATTCATAACTGATCACACTGATCTATTGATCCCTAACATGTGACAGGCAATACAAAGGGTGAGGCTAACTCCCACAGAAGTTGTAAATGAAAACACAACTTTTGCACCTTAGGCAAAACTTTCTGTGACTATGTGTACTTACGTACACACATACTTTGCTGACCCAAATGAGTTCTCTTCTCTTCTTTGCTTTACTGCATTAAAACTGCTTTACCATTTGCAGTTTCAGGCTGAGGCTGCTTGTTCAAGAACTGGCAGTCAGAAGTGATAAACTTTCAGCTGTAAGCTGAGCACATTAGCATGGAAATTCCATGGAACAAAGCACAGAACTCACACCATGCTAATTTTACAGAGCAGGATCCCCTCATTTTGTACTGGCCCACCAAGTAACACAAAGTAACGCATAACTCTAGCTGACTATGAAGATCTGGAGAGAATTAGAAACACCAAAGATGCCATTTGTAATGAGATTTTAATTCAGTTCAGGCCCTACAAATTAAGGAAACAGGACCTTTATCAATTTGCTTCAGTTACTTACAGATGCAAGGCAAATGAGTTAGAGTCCAATTCAGGGATTTACTGAGATCATGTTATTCCTGTGGACTCATTGAGTGTCAGAGCACCAAAGACCATGGCCTACAGGTTTTTCCTCATTGCCCTGAGGAAATTGTGACCTGCCAAGAAACATCTGTTTAAAAATAATAGTGAAATATCCCAAATGCCCTCATTAGTGTTTCAGATGTCTGTTGTGGTTTGATTTTGCAAGTTGGTAAATGGGAGCTCTTATTACCAGCAGCAAACTCAGATCTTGTCAGGTGCTGATCAGCACATCTCCTGCAGCTGTGTGGTATGTAAATGCTATTCCCCTTCTCTTCCTTTCTGAAAGGTAGCAAGTGTAGATATATATTTTAAATAAAATATATTTGAGGCAATGGATATAAAAAATTGAAAAAGCATCAGTAAGATTGAAAAACTGTTGAAAAGTTAATGTGAGTTCACATCCCAAACTCTGAAGATATAAAACCTGAGTAAAGTAGAAAGGATTTCTAGAAATCAAATACATAGATTTAAGCTGCTCTTAAGCAGCATATAATCCCAGTCTGAAACAACTATATTCCTAAAGTTTATATCTGTTTACAACCCCAGCATTTGGTGCCAAAAGCTAGAGACAGGTTATGGTGAAATGCTAGATGTTGTTTGAAGTGTATTAGAAATGCATGTTTTCACAGTCCTTACAGTAATGCTTTTAAATAAAAACCACAAGAACCAAGAACTCATTTGAAATTAGCCCCAAAATGAAGTATATTTCTTTGCAGTGACTTTACCTTTCACCATTATTTGTAGTTTCCAGCTGCAGCCCTAAAATTCAATAACAAGAAGTCCCAGATACAGGTTCAAAAACATTAGAACCAGTGAGAAAAACTATTTATTACTTTTTGCTATTTATTTTTTTTTTTTTAAAACAGAACTATTTTAAAAACAGTAGAAATCCTTTCATTTATGCAAATGAAATATACCAGGTATGTGTACATTCAGTGTCAACAACCTAAAAGGCAAAATCCATTATTAATCTAGATCCAGACATGAGGTTTCATTGCCAGTTCCATTCTGTGATACTACCAGAGCCTACCTTTTCAAAGAAAGTCTAAGTAGAGAATGTTAATTCCGTGGTCCCTCTCCAGTCATGCATTTACCAAATGCAAAACATTAGAAGTTGATTTAGGTCCGTGTTATCAAGTATTGGACATATGTGTATTTAGGGTTTCAAAATTTACAGTCTTACTTGGGTTGTACCCTAAATTACACTGAGCAAAGGTGTCTTATTTTCAGAGGTATTACGAAAACAACAAAGAAAAAGAAAGTTGGCAAATATATAGCAATATTATGTAGCTCGTTAACAGTGAATATAATTAAAACAAAGGAGAGGTTTTCATCACCAACAAGTTACATATTTCCATAATACATAATGGGTGAGAGGTTGTAACATACCGCAGATGATCTAGAGGAACATTTTGTTCCAAGACGAGAAACAAAATTATTTGGATCATTCATCATTCTCAAGACACACAAGAAACCCAGCTAGCAGAGAAAAGTGCTGTACTGTGCCCTGGTGGACAAATGCAAATAATTCATTTGTATTCTGTTCTGTTCGTACAACCTGTTTAATAAATTTGCTCTATTTGTTTAGTGCAAATTGATTATAAAAAGATCACAAAGTTTCCAGTCTTTAAAATTTTATATCCGTACATTACTTAAAAGTAGGATTTTTTACCTTATCAGTTCCATATAACTTAGCAGGAGTGTCTGCAATTCTGTGTTGTTTAGATGATTTTCATGGGTTGAGGACGGAGGAATTCTGCTCACTCCTTGGTTGATGTTCTGCTGCAGTTCCCAGCAAACAAACTGACATTTTCTTTCACTTGGAACTGCCCCTGTTGCACAATGCAAGTAGACGAGGAAGAATGATGAACATGCAAATAATTAATTGGCGGAAGGGAAGGCCAGGAAGACTTGAAAGACTGCTTTATCTAACACACTGAATTTTGGTTAAATGAAAGCTACCAATAAAAATTTATAGTGTTTTCCTGTGCAGCAATGAAATGCAGAATCTCAGAAAATGCTGCAAGAGAACCCTAGGGCCTACTTACTGCTTACGGGCATCTACTGGATTCTGGAACTGAATATACTTTAATAGAACCATTGAATCAGAATGGTTTGTGTTGGAAGGGACCTTAAAGAACACCTAGTTCCAATCCCCATTCAATGGGCAAAGACATGTCCCACTAGATGAAGTTACTTAAAGTTTCATCCAACCTGGCTTTGTACACTTCAGGGAAGGGGGCATCCACGACTTCTGTGGGCAGCCTATGCAAATCTCTCAACCTCTTCACACTCAAGATTTCTCACTAATGTCTAACCAAAATCTATGATATTCTAGCTTAAAATAGAATGTCATATCTTTGCCCCTCATTCTGTGGCTACGTGTGCCTATAAAAAATCTCTCCCCATCTTTTCTGTATCCCCCCCCTCAAGTATTGGAAGGTTGCTATAAGGTCTTCTGAAGCCTTGTCTTCTCCAAGATGAACAAATCCAGTTCTCTCAGACTGTCTTCGTAGAAGAGAGAGAGGCTGCATCCCTCTGATCATCTTTGTGGCCCTCTTCTGAACTTCATCGTATCCATGCCCTTGTTTTGGGGGCTTCTGAACTGGGAATGGGTGGGGCCTCACAAGAGTAGAGGGAGACAATAATGTCCCTTGACCTTCTGGCCACATGTTTTTTGGTGGGCTGCAAGTGCACATTACCCACTCTTGCTGAGTTTTTCATCAACCAATATTCCCATGTCCTCCTCAGGGTTGGTCTCAATCCATGACTCATCTAACCTGTAATTATGCTTGGGGTTGCCCCTACCATGTGCAGATTCTTGCACTTGCCTTTATTGAACTTCGTGAGGTTGGCATCAGACCACTTCTCAAGGTTCATATTTTTGTTCATCGTCCAGACAGTTCCCTTTAAAAAAAAAAAAAAAAAAAAGAAAAAAAGAAAAAAAGAAAAAAAAAAAGAGGTAGGATTTCTTAGATGAGTTGAAGCACTTTGCCAATACAATCATGTAGGTTTTGGGTATATAGCCAGCATCATCACCTCAATATATTTTGTAAAGAGCCTCTGCACCACACGGGGTGAAACTATATCTCCAGTTTCTCTGCTGCACAGTGTAGACACATAATTAATGTCTTAGTCATGTCAGCTTTTGCCAGCCATGACAGCACCAAACAATTGGGTCTTCTTTAAAGACTAATTTTGAGGATCTGTAAAGCATATGACATGTCCACCATCCACAAAGTGATCCACTTAACTGCAGTTTCACTTGAAAGGAACTCTCACTTCAGAATAAAAATCAATAAGGCAACAACAGTCAGGTCATTTACAATACCGAGAGATATGTGCTGACTGTAGTGGTCAATTTGTTTCACTGGAAGGAGCTTTCATGGCTATATCAAAACTGGAACAAGTACTGTATATTTAAGTTCCAGGTTTATTTCAAGTATAAAATACATTGGTTTAACGCATTGACTTTAACTAGATGGTTTCTAAGATTCTTAGCAACTGCAAATACCTCCTTTTGCCTTAAGAATTCTGTCTTTATTACTTGATCCATATTGATTTATTGAGAAGTCCAGATGGTTACCATCCACTAGGAAAAGTCAGTTTACACAAATTTTAAAATCCATTTTGAAATACCATATGGACTGGTTTGTTTTTGAAAAGCAAGCCAGTTTGGGGGTTTGTTAGAAAGAAAAATTAATCCTTTTTCTCAATGGGGAAAAAGATAAACACATTAATATTCTGAGAACCAAAATCAGTAAGTGAGAATGTGGTTCCCTACAATTATAAAGATTGTCTTTTTTCTGTGACAGTTGTGAGAGTCTGCTGATCTCACTGGTCGGAATTTGCCTCAAAAGGACAATTTAAAAGTGAATAGCCCTGACTAGGGTGGAGGAAGATGCTAATGTACCTGGCCTGGCCAGAGCTGAGCTGAGGGCCAGCCTTCAATGCTGAGACACCTGGGACAGAAGGCCCCTCCCCCCATGCACGATTATCCTGGTGGAGAAAGCCACCTTGATTGTACTCATGCTGGTGTACCTGGCTGAGGTGGCTGGAACTGAATGGGGAGTGACACCTGGAAAGGGATAAGACCTGAGGGCTGCGTGAAAATGACAGCCTTCTGACAGAAGGGCCCCGCTCCAGGCAAGCTTGTTTTCAATGGCTCTGATGCTAATGAACCTGGTCTGGCCAAAGCACAACAAGGGTGACACCTGGAAGGAGATAAGAACTGATGAGTGGGTGGGAGACTGCACCCTTCTGCAGAAGCTCCCCCCATTCAGGCAGCATTTTATTCACCTTTTACGCAAAGTTTGTTCTGCAAATAAACCCTGTGCTCTAATATAAGACAATGAGTAAAGGAATATATTTTCTTTGCATGAAAAATTCCCTGAGAAACCTAATAGATGCTAAAAATATCTTGTTTGCGTATCTCCTGTACAAGCTGCGTCAGCTCCTCTGTAAGCTTCTTGGCACCCTTAATCTCAATTGAAAAGTACAATTGTTACTCCAGTTCTGACAACTCCTACAGAGTGCCAGCATGCTATAACTAATGTAAAACAAGTTTCTTTCCTCTTTCTCACTGCTCTTTACTCTCAAAACTCTCATGTCTCTTCCAGTCTAAAAAGGTTAATTGGGTATTGCCATACACTCTTTAAGAGCCCATGTAGAAGAAGAGTCTTGTGCTGAAGACTCTCATAGAAAGTACCATAACACACACCTCTGCTTCAGTTTCAATACTCTGAAGATTGGATTATCTTCCTTTGGTTTTATAGGTTCATCAAGGAGTTTTATTTGCTTTCATCAGCATTTCATGTATTTTTTCTTCTCCTACAAGCAGTCTTCTTTTATACATAAGAATTTGACAAATGTGATATGGCCAAGGACACAAGAAACCTGTTTTGCATTTTACAAGCTGAAATTATTCAGAAAACATTTGCAAATGAAACAAGATTTCCAGAATGACCTTTTCTTCAGTTTTCCTGAAAATCTGTACAGAAGGAGATTTTAAAATACACTAACTTACGTGCATTTCAAACTGGGAAGTGCATATCGACTTTCTTCTTTGAAGACTGTTCCATAAGATATTTTTACAACTTCATCCACTAATTCTATTTTTAGGTGAAACTCTCTGTTCCTCCTAGTAAGGCTTGATATTACCTTAAAATGTATTCACTGTCTCTATTAATTTCCATTATCAATCACTAATTCTATTTTAGAAGTGGCAGTTGATAAAAAAGTTAAAAAAATAATTTGGGTCAAGCAACTCTGAAAATAACTTTAAACTTAAAAACTGTAACACTGTGTGCAAGAATACTGAACAACATCACTAAAGGGAGCAAAAACAAATTAACAAACACACAGAAGCACATCTTTAGAAGTATACAGGATAGTTGCAAAAGTGTAAAAAACAACATAATATTAGACCAGTACATGTAAATCTGCTTTGCTTGGCCTCACTTTCATCAGCTCAACTGCATTATAATAACAGCTATCATATGATGTCCATGTCAGGAATCCCAATTTCTTCACATAGGCAAAAGATCTAAGCTTAGAAGAGGAAAAGCACAGAAGCCATTATAGTCATAGCTGTAAGACCAGCTACCAAATGCAAATATTTATTTTTTTTCTGTATGTATTGTTACAGATACATACAGGACTATATAAAATATTGTGATTTGCCTCTGACAGGTTAGTATTACTCTTTATATATCTTTTATATCTATTTCTTAAAATAAAGTAAATAGGCAGGTGTGACAAAAGGAAGCAGAAGAATAAAATGTTAGGAAACTTGAAAGTTATTAGCAGTTGCTTTAACAACTTACATAGATGTTCTTTTAACATTTTTAAGGTACATTGCAACCCACTAGTTAGGGATGAGATAAATGACTCATGACTCTTGTGGCAAATGGATTCCACAGCCTCCAAAACACTGGTGGGACAAAGGGTTCACATTCTCTAGAAGCAGACTTTAAGATAGAAGAAAAAGGTGAACAACCTAAAATGAGGTAGAGAGCTCACACACATGGCTGCTGAATTTGGGTACACATATATATGTACGTGAGTATGTATGAATGTGTATGTAAGTAGACAAATATATAAAACAGAATATTATGTTTACTATATAACTTTATTAATCATTGAATTATAGAATCATAGAAAGTTAAGGGTTGGAAGGGACCTCAAAAGATTGAGTCCAACCCTCTCATGCCATAGCAGGGTCACCTATAGCAGGTCACACAGAAACTTGTCTATGTGGGCTTTGATTGTCTCCAGGGAAGAAGACTCCACAACTTCCCTGGGCAGCCTGTTTCAGTGCCCTCACAATTGCACTTAGGCTGCATCTGAAATATCATGTCCATAAGGACCAGGAACTGCTTGAGACAGTCCAGCCTCTTGTCCTTGATGTGCCTAGAGACAGCACCAAGAATGAGTTGTTCCATTGCCTTACCAGGGATGGAGGTGAGGCTGACTGGCCTGTAGTTACCCGGGTCTTCATTCTTGCATTTCTTGAAGACTGGAGTGACATTTGCTTTCCTCCAGTCCTCAAGCACCTCTCCTGTTCCCAATGACTTACCAAAGATGACGGAGAGAGCAAAATGTTCCTCAGAGGTGAGCAGTGTCCTTGGCTCTGCAAACCATTCTCTAGCTGTAACTATAAACACCGACTGTTTTCAGTCCCATAAGCAGACACTGACTGAGGAAATTGCTGTTAATTTCAGCAAGTGCAGCGACTTACAAGAAACTTAGCTGAAAGCAGAAGTACAAGGCAGAAAACCACCTTCATCCTGGCCCAAACCAGGACAATGGGGAAGCTCCTGTGTTTTTTATGATTGCAAATTCCAGGCCAAATTTTAAATTGGAGAGTGGTACTTACACCAATTGATCATTAATATACTGGATTTTGACTTCTTATCATTGAAAGGTAAAGATGGAGAGTAAGTACACTGTAGTTATGCAGTACTGTGATAGAGGTCTACAGAAAACCATCTACATTTCAGTACGGACTTCCTGACATTTTGCAAAGTATGTTGTTTACTCAGTATAGATGGTTGTCTCTGTTGAGTTTTAGGAAAGAGAAGGGAGATTATTGACCCTTCTTCTAAATAACATGCTTTCAGGCATTGAAAAGGGAGCATTAGCTGAGGACCTTATAGAAAGTCTTCTGAAATCTTTCCATTGATTTCAGATCATATCGGAAGTGCAAGTGTTTTACTGCCAAGGAAACACGCCTGAGAGAAAAAAATCATATCTCTCTTTATCCCACATATATATCTAAACAATTTCAGATAAGTTCTGGTCATAAAAATGTGGTGATATTCACTGTGTTCTATTGATTCCTTTAAATCAGTGTGGGACCAATGCTTGCTTTAATGGCTTTACCCATCTCCTTTAATGTCTTTACCCATCTACCTCATAACTGACCCTTCTGACTTGGTCTCAAGTGGAAGCAAACAAACAAACAAACAAACAGGCAGGCAACTAAAATCCATAGCTCAGGACTGAAATACAATCAGTTTCAGATGGTACATACCGGAGCTAACTGAGAACCATCAGACCTAAAATCTCACAGCTAATGTAATTCATGAAGGAGTCTAAAGGTTCCACAAACATAGAGTCTGTCTGCTGCTGAAGTTTTAGTTTCACTTGTATTGATGAGAAAATGTTAGCTTCCCATATTTATCACAGAATCAAAGAATGTGTTGGAAGGGACCTTAAATATCATCTAGTTCCTGCCTCCCACCAGACCAGGTTGCTCAAAGCCCCATCCAACCTGGCCTTCCAGGGAGGGAGCATCCACAGCTTCCCTGTACAACATATTCCAATGCCTCACCATCTTCGCACTGAAGAATTTATTCCTAGTATCTGGCCTAAAACTAACCTATTCCAATTTAAAGCTGTTACCCCTTTTCTCATCACTATATGCCCTTGTGTATAGTCCCTCACTATCTTTACTGTAGACCCTTGTGAGGTACTATAGAACCTCTGTAAATTCTCCCAGTAGATATCTCTTTTCCAGGCTGAACAACCCCAACTTTCTCATCTTGTCTCCACCAAAGAGGTGCTCCAGCTCTCTGATCATCTTCATGGCACTCTGGATTCACTCCAACAGCCCCATGTACTTCTTATACTGGGGACTCCAGAACTCCACCAGACCATCATAACTTCTCAAATACGGTTGAAAGTGGCTTTGCATCTTCATCTGCCAGTTTCCTCTGGAGTTGGTTAAAGATCTAGATATGAAGTTCTTTGTTCTTCTGAGGAGTCTGCTATATAAATATGCTATTGCTCAGCGCTTGGCTGTCACATGGAACACAATATTGGGAAGAGTATATAATTGCAGTTATTCTAGTATTTAATAGATCACATTAAATCTATACCCATTCCTTTGGAGTTCCTTTTGCCTCTAGCTTTCATGCTAGCAATCATACTGTTGTGTAGTACTTAGTATTAACTCATGACTTTATAATAAGACTTTGTGTTCTATTTAGAAAGAAGCAGAAATTCTTGTAACTGCATTTGCTTCAGTAGAATTATACAAAATTTCAACAGCTGTGGACTTGTCTCTCCATGTAAGTGTTTTCATGTTGATATAAAGTAGGCAATCATTATATTTTAAAAACGACAAGAAGAGACTGCAGTGTGTAAACTGCAAAGTACTTACATGTCAGCAGAAAACACAGGGCTCTCTGGTGACCAAAAGTAGGATGCAGTTCCATTGTCTTGAAAGTATGTACTGCATTTCTTTTGCCTGAGAATATTGTTCAGTATATTTATTAAAAGTAGAGGTAATGTTCCAATTTAGAAGAAATGTCACAAGCAACGCATAGTCACATCCAGGACTCATGATATATGCACCTTTGGTCACTTCAGTGGCACAAATGTATTATGCATTAATTAGTCCAAGCTATTATGGATGTCTGATTGCTTGGAAAATGCAAGCAGCAGATCAGTTGAAAGTAAATTTAAGTACACCAGCCATCTTGGCTGCATTGCACAGTACTGATGCTTCTTGCTCTGGAACTAGAGCTGCTCCTGGCTGCTGCTCTTGCCTGCCCTGCTCCCTCCCGCTCCTGCATCAAACTGCTGGCCTTCTTGTTTTCAGTGAATTACTTTTAGAAAATGTGAAAACACTTAAAATAAATTAAAAAAAAAAGTAATTTAGATCTACTTATAGTTCAGAAGCAATAGTATGTAGTCATGATTGTGCATCAAAATAAAATTGTCATAATGTCAAGCAGTGTATGAAGCATTAAAGATCTATGGCATTTCCTGCTTTCAATGAAAATACAAGCCCAGTTTAACATGTCCCCTCCCCGGCCCCATTATAGTTAATGCAAAACTCATTGCAAATAACCAGATGACAAAAACAAGTGTATTGTCTAAGTATTGTTTTCCAAGTATTTCTCTCCTACATCCTGGCTGCCAGGGAATATCAATCTTAGCATAAATATGTCACTGATAATTTGTCAGTTTGCCCTACTAATGACAGAAACTGTGACTATCAAGAATAAATTTAAATGATTTCTTAAATAGTATCTGTCACTTGGAAGTTCATTGAGAGTCCTCTTTAATAAGAAACAAATAGACAATTTTTGCAGATAAGCTATGTAATGTCATATTGGAAAGAAGGATGTGTTAACTTCATCAAGCATCAGTGAATATAGTCCATATAAGTTAAACACACAACACAGAAACTCACTTTTCCTTAGCTTTTTTTTTTCCTTTTTATTTTTTTTTCTTTTTGCTTTTTTGCTTTTTTGCCTTTCCAATGAGCTCTTTACTATCAGAATGCAACTGATTAAAGACACTTTCTGATCTTTAAAAATAAAATTAAAAAACCACAGTTTTTGAAGTTTGCTTTCATGTACTAGAAGAAACCTAAAAGAATGAGAAAGTTACAAGATATGTGGGACCAGATCCATATTTGCTGTGGCTTGATTGGTCTCAGTTTGGTGTATTCTCTGTGTGTATTCACATATCTGATAGGTGCAACAATAACCTGAAGAGTAAAAAGTCATAATCCTTTTTTACTACATATAGGGAGTTAACATCCTCAAAATTATCTTTTTGGATTGAACAAACTGAAAGCATTTTAGCTTTTATAAAAGCATCAGTTTGAGTATAATTAAACTTTTACAGGTAGCATTGTAGTAGGTTGTGTTCTGTTTTTTAATGAATTTATTTTTAAAATATTTTTATTTATTTACTAAATAAGCAATATTTGCTTTCTTTTGGAGTGTACAGAGGTACATTGAACACTGCACAGTATTAAGGCTTTCTGTAATAAATACATATCAGTTACTCTGATGTATATGATTTATGGAATAACAGCCAGATCATCTTGTAATTCACAGGTTCTTCACTAATTAACAAGTAACCATTTCTTAAGAAATATCTGTATACTGGAAAATATGCTGTAATAACAGTGCTTTGGAACATGAGAGTGCACTTGGGCCTTGTAAAAAATACTGCTCAGTGTTCTGGATTGATGACAGACACTCACAGAGGGAAGTGCATAGGAATGCAGAGTCCAGGAGTGCCCATGACTAAGCTGGGTTGTATAGAACTGAGAGTTAAGGGAGTGGTGAGATACACAAAATACCAATCTGATCAATAGGCTGAGTTTGTCTGCTTGTCTCATTTGTATAGAGAGCTAAAGGTGGGAGGATGGTCAGAGAAAGATGTAAGTCACTTTAGTTTTTCTATTCCTGGATTAATTAACAGAATGGAAATCAAAGCTGAAGGTTAGGAGGCAAAAGTGTAAAACAGTGAGAGGGTTAAGAAGGACACCGGGTACACAGGAAAAGGTTATTAATGTCCCCATGGCTTTTGAATGTTTACTATTTTCTCCTACCAAGACATTACCATCTTGTAATTTTATACCAAGCACTCCCTGAGATCTAGGGTAAGAGACTTGTCACCTACCTTTTCTGACTTACCTTGTGTGTGTTAGTTATACTTATCTGCACTCAATGAATGAAGTAAATTCTTGTGGAGGATTGATTAGTCTATTTGTCTTTGTCAGTTATCTTAGAATGAGTGAAAGCACTTTCTACAAATACATTGATTATAGATGTAAGATGAATGTCTTAGAGGAGATACCTAGTTTGCAAAGTCTATCTGGACTAGCTCTCATCCAACTGGACTGGAATTTAAGAAAAATCCAGAAATCCAGTTGGATTTTCTTTCCATAATGATTTGTGGAGTGCTGCGAATAAATAAAGTAGGTAAAGGATTTTGCAATAGACTGGCCTCATCAATGCACATTAATCAGGCAGAAATAAAATTAATCATTTAACACATAACCAAAAAAAAAAAAAAAAAAAGGCAAAATGGCTAGAAGTGCAATGAACTGGCAGTATGAATTTGTTACACAAGGTCTCTTAGTATGGAATAGCAAGAAATATTCACAATTTTGTGAATTGTTGAATATAGAAATAGACTGTGAATGAGAATTTACCAGGGAAAATCTAGTATTTAGCAGCAGTCTGGTTTGACATGACTGAATTGAGTGGCAAAAATGCTGTTGACTTCCTTGGATAATAATTTTTCATCTTAATTTTTTAACTAATGTAAAAGTTATTTTTCTAATAAAGGGGTGAATACAGAGATGGAATTAATTTTTCACTGTGAAAACAAATCTTCAGTATTCATACAACTTTTGGACTACCTACTTCTGGAAGTATCTTGTTCAACTGCATGAATCTGAAAAATTATGGAGTTTTCATCCTTCACCTCTCTTCACACATGCATTCTGTTAGAACCAGTAAACCAGAGTAAGCATTCACAATACATAAACATACCCAATAAAATGAGAAGAAGAAAATGACATACATTGCAAAGGCTGAATGAAGGGTAGTTACAGTCTCTTTTAAGTGTAATTTGCCAGAAAAAAAGAGAAAAAATTAGACTTCCTACCACATTCCTAGGAAAAATATAATAATATGATGCTATGTGCTGTATTTGTTAGGGTTTTTTTCCTTGACATAAAAACTAATTGAGTAAATGTTGCTGATCCAAATGAAATGGAACAAGCAGTAAATAAAGCTGAAATATACCATGCAGGTTGTTATAAATTCTATGATTATTTTTTCCAGGGAAATACATTCAGTCGATTTCAAAGAATCACTTGCATGGAAAGCTAAATTTACTTTGGAGGCATTCTGTGATGAATCAGATTGTTAAAAGCCAAAGAAATAATAATTAAACTTGAAGAGCAAAAGCAAAACCCTAAAAAAAAATGCTATACCTTAATGAAAAAAACATTATGGATAATCATAATAATCTCTTCCTAAGACAGAATAATTTGAGTTATACAATACTACTGAGAGTAAAGAGCTTGCTCTTATACATACATACATACATGTATATATATATATACTGGAAGATATATTTGTAACTATCAAGTTTAAATCTACGGTTATCTTCTTTGAACATTTGAGGATAGACTAAACCACAAATCTATTAAATTATTTCATGGCTATCCAGCTACAGGCCTTGCTGAAAGTCTTGAAAGAGTGTTCTGTAACATACCTCAGCCCTGTGTTTGTTCATTATTTAATGGTATTTTTGGAGCTATCCCTTAGGCAGCACAGTTGCTGACCAAAGTGAAACATGAAATAAACTGATGCGAAATTAAATTCATTTATATAAAGCTCCAGAATAGTGTGCAGAGTTCAGAGTGACTGTGGGCAACTTCCCAGGAGACCAATATCTTTGCCAGTTGGTGAAAAAAATTTTTTTTACTATTGAAATATGTAGATAAAAAGTGTTAAAAAAACCAAAAAACAAAACCAACTTGAGAAAGATGTCTGAGATGCCTGGTGCAATATATGCACAAATACTTTAAAGCCCAAAGAAGTGTTGTGCTGTAGCATTTAAACCAGTAGCAGACATTTCTAGGAAGTTCTTCTGGAATAGTCTTTTGAATTATTGATACTGCAATGCATTAAGAAGTCAAAGATATTTATGGTCGCTGAATTCTCTCAAAAAAAGTCTCTGGGGAATTAAGGGATATTTTAAAGTTCAGTAAGAGTGAACTTGCTGCTTAAAAATCAATTACAAGTTACACTTGATAACTTGAATAAAAATAAGACAAAATGTTCTATGCTTTTTTGTAGCTAGAAGAAAATAATTTTTGCTACAAAAGCCATAATTTTGTCACATTGTTCCTTAGCTGACAAATTGATAAAACCTTTCTTTTTCCCAACCTCTCACACCTAAAGACCATCTCATATCAGCCTCTAACAATTGACCCATTCATTTGCCTTCACAGGATTTGGACAGGGTTGCTCAGGGTTGTCCTAACATCATGTTTTCCTCATCAGCAGTGGTTATAATCTCCACCATGCAGGAAATAACACTGAGGAGCCTGGCCAGAGAGGAAGAAAGTATTGCAAATGTTATACCAGGCTGGGGACATATATTACCTTCAGACTACTTTGGTTGATTTCTGGGGGCCACAAGTGGATTTATGGCATTAAAGAGAAAGCGTACTGAAAAGAATTGCATACTTTTTCCTTCTCATTTCTGTCTACAGAGGTGGTCGTAAGATAAGTATTTCTTATGGTCTTAATATTGTAATGAAATTTCCATGCTATTTTCCCAAAGATGCCAAGGTTTAGTACTCTCTGGAAAGCTTTTCATTGAGTCTTCCCCACCCTTTCTAAAAGTTACACTTCTCAGGCCATTTGATATTTTTGTGTTAAAGTCAGCAAAAAACTGCACTTGTGATTATAGAAGTAGATTTTATAGCATTTTCTTTAAAAATAAGACACCTTATGCTTGTGGTTGTTCCCTAGCAAGGAAAGACAATACTGTAGGTTAATTAGAGTAAGTATCTTTGTTTAAACCCAAATTACAAACAACAAACTACTCAGGTGTTTCACTACTGCAGTTCATTTTTTTTCCTGTTGAATACACTGTGTATCCTGGTGTGTCCATATTACTGTAGGACTGTTGATAAACTATTGAAATGTGCTTGTTTAGGAGTAAAGCAACTCTGAACTTCACAAAAATAAAGAAAATTTATCTACATACCATAGCAGTTTTTTGGTGTTTTTTTTCCTCTTTCTTCTCAGATGTGTTTATTTGGGACTGTACTTGTCAGAAAATAGCTGTATTGATGAAGTAATAATTTGAGTTAATATGTGAAAGAAATAAATATTTTCTTCATTGAAGTAAGTAGTAAAAAATGAAATGTAAGTTTTAACAGAGTTTAATTTGTCTGGTAGTCTGATAATGTTGATTGTAGATACCTTCAAAAAGATTATCAGGTCCAAAACACTAAAAATAAATAAACATCCCCTCCACCAGAAAACATCCTTCGTTGAATAGGTGTCTTAATTGACATGAATTTTGTCTCTTTCTCATACTTGGTTCATTATAGAGCCCCAGTATATAAAATATCAAAGCGAGGTATTACTGTTTCACTTCTGTGGTTAAGTAAATGGATCTTGGAATGAAATATTACTTATAAATGTAAAAAAATTATTTTCTCTAACATCTAAAAATATCTCATTAAATCTCACTGTATAAAACAGCTCAGTAATTCAGAATTTTCAGTAGCTCAACAGCTTACAATCTAGGTAATTGAACTGCAATAAACAAAATATTACAGTAACAACTATTAGTTTAAGAAATTGACCAATAAAATATACCATATGAAATATAAATACTCATGAAATAATGTTGTTTCACCTTAAAAAGTTTCTTATTGTCAAAATTTCATCTAATAATTCTTTTCCTTTGAAATATATATACCTGAAAGCCTATCCACAAAATCAGGTGCACAATGGAAATTCTGAGAGGATATTGATGCAGAAATAATTTTATGAAATCTGTAAAAAGTATAGCTACAATGTTTATGATGAGCTCAGTAGAACATGGCAAGAGCTTTGAGCAGGTAGCCAACTTATAAGGAGTTTATTGCCCATAGCAAGTATCTCTTGATCTAGGCTGCAAATGTGTTATCTAAAGCAATTCTATCTTTCTCTAACTTACTTATTATTGCTGGATTCCCAGTGTGTTTAATGAGACTTTACTTCTCTGATGACAGGAATGAGTTGCAGTTAAGCTTTATCACACATTATGGCACCTTGTGTCTCTGAACTATCAGTTATTTTACAGTGTTAAGGAACTTTAGCTCATAAAGTGGAAAATTAATTCTAGAGCTGAAGATATTTTAAAAACCAAATCAAAATTAAACCTTCCAGTGTTTCTCATACCTCTCTATGAGGAAAATAACATGATTTACTCTAACATAGGTAGTGTTGGCTATGATTGTATGTGCAGAGATCTACTAAGAAAATACAATTCAAATGGTATTTCCATTTCTTACACTAACTGCTGTGCCTTTCATGCTAAGTACTCACTTTAGTTGACAGGAACACTGTAGCGTTACGTAAACCTATGTAAAAAAAAAAATCTGCAGGAATTATGGTGAGCCTCAAAGAGAGTTTTCCATCTCATTCCTTTTTTTAAGATGGCTATGAATCCCAAACTTTGCTATTTAAGAAATAATGTCTAAAATATTTATTGAAATATATCAGATTAGACCTCTTAACTTAATTTTTAGAAATGAAGTTGCTGTTCAGCAAAGTGATTTTTCCTGTATCCTGTGATTTAGGATTAGAGGGAGAAAATGGGCAGGATGCCTCAGATTTTACTCAGAAGAAGGAGTCTGCTGTTTTCTGACTGTAGAGACAGTTTGCAACTGGCATGAGAAGTTTAAAAAGGCGTATTGCATTGGGCAGATAAAGACGTAAGAAAAGCAGGTGAAGGAAGAGACATTACTCACCTTGATAACTGCTTTTTGCACTGTTTAAGAAGCAAAAATTATTGGATGCAACAAGAAGAATGAAAAATTTCAAACTTATTTTGATTAGACACATCCACATCAGGTTCATACCTTTTTGGGTAGGTAACAAATTACAGAAAGGATATATATGTGTAATAGATAGTAAATGTCAGCAAATAACTCAAAACCAGTTTCCTGATTACATATGCATTTGTCTTTAATTGTCCAGACCTCCTATTCCTTAGGTAACATAGATTACATGCAAATATGTTGTTTAAATATACATAAGCATTCTTTAAATTATTTGGTCTACTTGTGGAATTTTATATTTCTAATATATTACTAATAAGTCTTTTGCATCTCATACGTCTGATTGTGAGGAAATAATGAAAGGTGTGAAAAAGAAAATATAGTGTAAATTTATATTCTGTTATTAACAGGAAAACGTTTGACAGAAAATATATGGAGCACCATGCAGGGAGCATAGCTGTATGATATGTCATTTTACACATAATCCAAATAACCACAGTGTTTATCCAGTGAGGTTTCTCTCCAAATGTACATTTGATTTTGTCAATGTTATTACCTGGGAAAAAAAGAAAAAAAAAAGAAAAAAGAAAAGAAAAGAAAAAAAAAAGTAACTCAATAACGATTGTAATTCCTGTAACTACATTTTTACTACTTCTGTGGCATCTTGTAGTGAAAAAGATTGGTAATTGCATCTAATTAGAAAACATTAAAATGCTATGACTCAGAAAAATGAAACTATTATTTTTTATATAAGACATAAAATCTCAAAACTACGTTTTCACACTTTAAATTGCTTTCTAACTTGTTTAACAAGAAAATAGTAAGGTTTTGAATGTTTAAGTGTATTTGTTTTCCTGAGAGTATTTTATTATCTTTTTCTGAGATGGATTATTAAAAACAGCTTCTTTTATCAAAGGGAGAGTTTAGTTTTATTACTGTAATTTACTTTTTAATATGTTTTATGGCTCACCTTTTTGTGGTAATATATGTCAAATGGACTGTGTTAAAGTGAAGGATGAATATTAGAAAACAGCTCTGAAAAATTAAAATATAATGGCTTCTTTTCCCCCCCTAATTTAACTTCTAATAGCATTTTTATAAAAAAAAAAAATTAAAGACCTTTTCAACTTCTATTAACTCAGCCATGAAGAAGCCATAATAAAGAACTCTTACTTTACATTGCAGAATTCGTTTTTCATATCATTGTTCTGGAATAAATGTTCGTTTCAGTTACAGTCCAGTCCACAGAGATACTTGCTTTCTTCCATCAGTTCTCTCAAACATATGCAGTTCTATAGGAGAGCAGAGGGACACATTAGACAGAAATGAAATTGTGCAATAAACACCATGCAGCCAGTAGGGATTCCATAGATGAAGAAAGAAAGCATGGAATACATAAAAGCGTAAGGTGATTTAAAGGATAACTTTTGCAAGTAGGACAAGCAGGAAAAAAAATGCATTCTGAAAGATTCAGGTTTAAAATCGCTATTTTATGACTATTCATCCAAGATCATAGGTTTGTTACAAAAGAATCTAAAGTTATCTACCTAAAGGTCAGAAACCACTAGCAGACAAACCTCTGTTCCAGGATAATGATTTATGCACTATGTATCAGCTGTAGTCAGACTCAATTACTAGTAGCAGAATTATCTGAATAGTGAAAACATTTAGTTAGATACTGAAAATTCCTCAACATATATTTCAACTTTAAAATTATGCTTCTGTAAAAAGTTTCCATATCCCTATTGTTCTTAATATTCTCATAAACCTAATCACTGAAATATGAATTTATGGGTAGAATATAGAACTTTGAAACTGAGACAGTGAATATGTTTATTTGCAGTAATGAATTCCCAGTTCCATTTGGATGCTTGCGTTTTCCCTGATATCCACAAAACCCTACTGAAAAATTTTCTGTACTGGAATTGTTATACTGGCAGACACTAAAGAAGCAACCCTTGATTGGTACCTCAAAGGAAAACATGTGCGTGCTAGTTTTACAGAAAGATTCAAAACCACATTTGTAGGTCATCTCCTTTGCAATGCAATGTAGACTTTCAGAAGGGGTAGATGCTGCTTGCTATTGTAAAACTGAGTACAGCATTAACTGCATAGTGAAAAAAACAGCCACTCACTTTGGCGTGAGACTGTTACAAATTATAGCATGCTGTTTTCACTTTATCCAAATGTGTTGCAGTCTTTAGTGTAATAAATTTAACTTTAAATCTCAGAAATTTCTTTCTAGACTGTGAAAGCATGAATGTACTCTGCTGTATGAATACACAGTAACACTAACTGCAGCCCAGTTTCCTGGCTCCACAGTCTGCTTGCAGCTTCAGGCTAAATCTGTTTATTTTACAAAGTTCTGCAAGATTGGGAAGGACATGCTGCTTACTGTGGCAGTTTAATAGCTGAGGATCCCAGCTCAGACGGTCTGAGAAGGTCTTCCTGGCACTGGTGTGGATTCTGTCACTGTTGAGCAATTAAAGATTTTTTTTCACTCTCTGTTCTTAATAGATGTGCATCCTTTGCTACAAACTGTTCATAATTCTCAGCCATGAGTTGTTCTTCTTTTGCCACGTGTACAAGGTAGCTGAGAATAAGAGATTATTTTTTTTTTGTAGACAGAGTCACAGGTCTGATGGCTTGTGACTTTTTCTTTGATTTATTTTTAACTTACCTTCACAGTATCCTTTCCATACTTGTAAGTTAGAGCCCCAGTGTGAATTGGGCCACTTCCAGAAACTTCTTTCAGGTAATGTAATATTTTATTCTTTCCTTTCTGAATGCAGGGGCAGAACTCTAATCGTTTTCCCTGATTTACAATATCAATACCTTAAGTAATCTATAAAGAAGTTTACCTTTTGTCTTACATGTCACAGTCCTTCCTAGCATGCAAAGGTCATTAATAACTGCTATATGGCATTGAAAATAATAAATATGTTTTTCTTCATTTTGACAAAAATTCAGAACTTAAACCAATTCAAAATAGGTCATACCTGAATTTTAAACAGAGGGTTAACTGGGAATAATTTATCCTCATAAATATTTTTGGATTGTCATTGCTCTGAAGTGCTCCCAAGGGGTAGGAGCTCTCTCTCTGGAATGTTCTAATCTACAGACTGCAAAACCTCCTATATTAATTGAAGCTTCCTTACATTCCCTGCTAATATACTTAGGAAGAACAGTAGTTTTCAATAGCAAGGCTAGGTTAATAGCCGTCCTTCGAGTTAGAATATACAGCTTCAGTCTTCTTGGGTGCCAGTTCCCCATCTGTTTTAGACTAGGGCTGGTAACTAGTGTGTGTTGCTTAGTCTACTGGGCTAGAGCAAAGCAGATTTTCCAAAAAAAGAATGAGAGAGACGCTACTTCTCTTGACTAATTGGGCTGAGAGTATTAACTGGGAAACAGGCTCTGAAACAGGAACTTTTCCATGTAACCAGTGGAAAGGAAATGAAAGAAGGTTAATTGGTCAGTTTTCATACCAGACTTTATAAGCATACCTTCACTGGAAAACCACAGGAAAATGCACTGGCTTAAGAGATGGTGAGATACTGAAGTGGTTATCCAGTAACTTAAAAAGATTTATTAGGTTTTGGGTGCAGTCCAACACGATGCTGGGTTCTTTCAGCTGAAATCATCACCATCAAGAAATTCCCTCAGCACTTGGCAAGGTCAGTCATTATTGAAGTATTTATGACATTTACCCCAAACCAATGGCTTTCTAGGCACCATCTGCACTAGAAGAAGTGACTGCAAATAACAACTTTATTCTAAAAGTGAAAATATTCTTGTTCAATAATAAGAGGATTTTTTATTTTACACAAGCTATGAAAATATTTATTCAGTCATTTTATTTCCATAGAAAGAAATAGTGCTATATAGTCCTGTTATCCTTTAGTAAACACATTTTGCCTGTTTAAAATGTGGTAAGTACTTTTTGACTGACAGATTTTTAAAATGTTCAGTGGCTTTAACTACTAGAATTATTCAAATATTTTTAAATAGGTGAAGCAGTGTCACCTACAAATCCCAATTTGAAACATGATTATTTTCTCCCTTGTTTTCTGGCAAGAAGGACTATATTGAGATAAAGCACTGGTTTGTGACTAGAAAATATTTTCTCTTTCTGAAACCATGGCAGATTCTTCAGATACTGTGAAGAGTTTCGTGAATTCAATACCATATTTGTGTAAAGCAATCTCAGAAAACACAGCAAGTATCTCCTTGCCTTTTCATCAAATATTTAAATAATACGGTTGTTTTAATGTCCTTTGCCTGATTATTGCAATGCTTTCTATTTTTCTAATTAAGATTGCTGGCAAAGATACTTGTTCAAATTACATACTTGCAAGGTCTACATAAAATACACTTCAGTCATGGAATCATTAAGATTCGTAGAATAATTTAAGTTGAAAAATACCTCTGAGATCATCCAGTCCAACCTTCAAATACATTAAGCTTGTACAATACTCCCACTGGAAAATTTAATCAAAGACCTACAATATCCTAAAAATCTAATAGATTGTCAATTATTTGATAGAAAGATTTGAATAATTTGTAGTTTAAAATAAATAATGAAAAAGATAGAGCTACAGTGTGATTATGTGCTCACTTAGATCCAGTGCATGCTCCAAGAAGACCTGATTGAAGCATCATGAAGGAGGACCCACAAAATATATACCTGATGCCACCAAAACATTCCAGAAATTATCCCAGCTGGGGAATTGGAGCATTAAAGAACTTTTAAAATCTGCCATTTTTATTTGGAACTGATAATTGTGTTGATTTGCCAGAAAACATTAGAGATTTGGGAAGAAAAATGGGAAGAAAACATTCTGCTAGGACCATTTTTTTTTTTTTTAAATGGAAAAACACTTGGCACAAGGAACAATTTCTTTTAAATGTGGCATATGGAGCATCAACAACATCATGTGGAGGAAAACAAACTCTTCACCTAAGACTTTCTTTAACTATGAAAAAGATTATATTTTACAACTGTTGCTGTTATTACTTGTTGAGTGTAGAAAGCACAAGAAAACAGTTGCAGAACTAGTATTACTTTAGACTTCACTGCACAAGCCACAGAGTCATTTGGTCTATTGTGTAAGTTGTGAAGTTTTTATTCAGGTAAAGATGAGGACGTTTGACAGTCTGTTTCCTCCTTTGTGGTTTCAAGATGGCAACAGGTAAGCATTATTCTCCTATGGAAGAATATATTTGCCTTCCATCTCTTCAGTCTTTTCTCCATATTTCTATTCTGTTCTTTCTAGATGAGGCACCAACATACCCATATTCTTAAATACCACTGAATCTCTCAGGAAAGCTTGTTCCTTGACTCTTAGTTTTTGCTGGTAGCCTGGGTTGGATGTATCTACAGGCTGCTTCTCTCCAAATGTGAAGTATTTTTTTATTTGACAGTGCAACTGCTCCTGTCCTACATTCATACTTACCTACATACACATATGTGTGTGTATGTATATATATATGTACATGTATATACACACACATACACATATATATATGAATGATTTTCACAGTGCTGCAGTAAACCAACTTGCCCTTTGGAACCTTTAATTAGTTGGTTGATATTTCTTCCTGAAATGTTCTATTCCAAGCCTGCAAATATAAACTTAATGCCAGAATTGAATACAATGTCAAAGAGATTACAAACTAGTTATTTTCTGAGCCATACAATTCAAATGGATTTAAGAGTTGTGGCCTACATTTCCTGTCCTTATGTGTTATTCAGGCACCAGTCATGCAGTTTATTCACTGGAGGTTGTATGGAAGGAGTGGTACAGCAGAGTAAAAGCTCAGATCTCAGAGAACAGATACCCTGAGGCCATACTCTACTATAATAAGATGATGAAGAAATATAAAATAATTTCAAGCCAAAAATAATGCAACAGCTCCTTGGGTGTTTAAATCAAGAGATTAGACATGACAAAATAGCTTCTAGGAGTGTGTTCATCTTTTTTCTTTCTCAGACCCTGGGCAACATCTAATTTTCTCTTGTTAAACTGTGAATAAACAAGATCAATGGACTTTTTAATATTAAATAATGTCCAGGGTACAGCAATAAACACTGAGCACTTTCTAGTGTATACAATACTGCATTGACTGGAGGGAAAGCTATAGTTACAATGTTTTTCACATGAGCTTTTAGACTGCTCAGTACAGGTAGGACCACTTTTAGGAGCAAAGAGAATTACACAGAAGTGCTTTTCTGTCTTGGAACAGAAAACACAGTGGCTTCTGTGTTCTCTTCTGCTTTATGGGATTAGCTCAGCTGACTGGGGCAACCTGGAAAGCCCTGTCTAACTACTCAGATTGTTCCTAAGCAATACAGTTCAGAAGTAAAAGAAGCAAGACCCTGGAGAGAATTAAAATGAGGCAAGACCCGAGTGTAATGAGAAGCAGCAGGAGGGAGAAAGGCAAATTGGATACTAAACCAATTAAATCACAGTAGACTGTGACTGGCTTTGAAAATGTCACTCCAAGATTTAGACAGTCACTAAGGACAAATCTAGTGTTTTTATTTTTTCTCCAGTATGAAGTTTTATATGACTAGGTGAAAATAGAACCTCCTGCACCTGCTCACGTACTTCACTTTCATTAAACACTGTAAAACACATGCTTCCTTCTGCTTGGTCCCTGGAGTCAGCTGCCCTCATGGACACTTTATAATAATGTTCAACATTGCAAAAAGTGTGGACATAAATTTTGAATATATTGCATAATGTAAGTATACTGTACATAAGCATTGTATAGATAGATGTAATTTATGTGAGTGAAGTTTTCAGTTGCAGCACTTGGGGAACGAATTTAAGTACAACTTCATCTTACAGCTATGTATTATGTTTGACCTGCTAATTTGCCTTCCTTTCTGGCAGTGAGTAACTGTATTTCTGCAGAGGGGAGCTCTTCTGATTTTTCTTGTTTGCATAGTTCTGGCCCTGTGTAGATACTCCTTTAACACTGTATGGTGATAGCATTAAAGAATAAGTCCATAATTTGGAGACTAAAGTTTATAGCTTGATGGTAACCTAGATGAATATTCATGTGTTAAATTAAAGCCATTAATCAGTAGTAATATTAAAGATTGCTGATGAATCTGAAGATAGGATTTTTTGTTAATTAAAACACAAAACCCCAGACTTACAAAACAGAGCAACAAAGGTACATCTTTCTGTGACTGACATCAATTATATGCTGTGCCCTTCACAAAACAGAAAACATTGACTAATACAGCAATTAGAAGCACTGCTTCCACCACATGACTGTTTTTCTTATAGGGCCCTAATCCAACAAATCACTTATAAGCATGGTAAAAGTTAAGCTTATGACTAAGAGCTTTTCTGGATCAGGGCCCAAAATAGAAATCCTCACATCTCATGACTCAGAAACTTAAGTTAATTTTCATAAGACCTGTTAGGAAATCTTGTCTCCAAGTACAGAAGAGACTTATGCTAGTCTGTTTAGCACAAGCTACTCCCTATATCCCAAACAGCAGTTCATAACTACTGTGGAAGAAAGGATATTGTGGTTTGTTGGGCAGATAATTTGACATTGGTTTGCATACCTTACAATATTCATAAAAGAAAAGTTAGTTTATCCCTATGTGGAGGGGCTCTTCACCACTTCTAGAATAGTTCAACTGAGAGTTATTTTAACCAAGCATCTTAGCTGAGACTTTGGCAATACGAAGTCATAATGATAGTGAGTTAAATGTAAATATTGAGGGAGGAAAAAGCCTAGCAGGCTTTTTTAAGGGGTGTTTGTCAAGTTTTTATATGTAAATGCTTGTTAACCTGAGGAAATTTAATTTCTTTCATCAGTAGCATAGGGTTACACCTTACTGTTTAACATTTCTGTTTTCACAAGTATTAATAGGAACACGAGGAGAAAAAAGTTGAAAACATAGACTGAATTTAATTTGACATGATTTTACCTTGAGAACTTTTATTCTCAGTGCCTCTTTCCTAGTTTAGCAATATAAAAAAATGAGTAAGTCAAGGACAGATAGAGTGCAACAGTAAAATCCAATACAGAACCAATAATCCAGAGTTCTGAAAAAAATCTTTTTCTTTCTTCCTTTCATGATTTTCTCATTCTTCAAATTCTCATTTTCAAATGCCTGGAGAGAAAAGAAGAATTTAACAGCACGAGATACAAATCTTCAGAAAGGCAGGCTTAGAAGGGAGTGATTTCAGAGCTACATGAACACTACAGAAAAACTTTTGTTTCTCTGCCATGTATAGCCTGGTTTTAGACACTTCATCTTCAGTAGCTCCAGATCTACAATGCTGAATATTTGGTCACTAGTGAATCACTCAGGTGATACTTAGTTTCTGACTGACAATTCCATGTCAGTTGGATGAAATTTTCTCAGTAATGTACAGTAATTTCCCTTTTATGACCTTCTTCTTACTCATTATATAGGAATACATCACCCTGGAGAAGTCTTAAAATTAGAAGATTTCACTCCTTCCTTTGCTTAATGTTTCTCAAAGCTTTATACATAAAGATATTTTAATAACTCCTGATAAATCATCTGCACTGGGGTTTAATTAGTGTGTTTTTTTTTTCCTCGGTTCCAACAAACCACTGCTTGCTGATTATACAGAACTGGACACTGTGGGGTACATTTTCACTTTTCAAATGGAGGATTCTGAAAATGCTGCCAGAAATTTGACAGAGCTTCTGCCTATCCAAAACAGTATGAAAAATCCTTACATGTAGAAAAAATGTTCTTTTTTTGTTATTAAACCAAAGTGAAACTTACTAGAATATTCTATTACTGGCTAACACTCAGGGATTTTTTGCATAAATAAACCAAGAAGGAGTGCTACTTTCTACCATTTAAGTTGACATACACCTACAAAGAGTTATTGCTTGTTAGTACACTGTGCCCCAAAAGTCAATTTCCCTTTTACAGGCAAATGGAAAGTAAATCACTTTAGGCCACTTTGCTGAGAGCAAGGAATGTTTAAAATAATAATGTCTATATAGTGCAATACTTTCCTTTCCATCAACTCTGATTTCATGTTAGATACTATGTTACTGTGTTACAGGTCCCAGGATGAAATGACTGACATACAAATCATTTTTACTTTGACCCAGGAAAAATTGGAAAATGATAGGCTTGTCTAAAGGATTTATCTTCAGAATGGTAGACAGTGTAAAACAATCTAAAAATATTCTTTGATTATACCTCTTTATATGAAACACAACTCAGGAAAAATGTGACCTAGTACTGTACTATGAATTATGCTTAAATGTAATGTTAATGAGGCACATATTTCTATCATGAAAACTGACAGTGATGTAGGTGCACAGTGTTTAAAAAAGTGTGCTTTAATACATCAGACATATCTGTTTTGGCACTTACCACTGAAAACCAAATATTTGTTTGTGGTGTAAAGTCTGTTCCTGATAGTTATAAATAGCAGTAGTGTGTAGAGGTCCAATTCTGTGACAGGCTTAAGGAAACAGATTCTGTACAGGGTTCTGAATGCCTTGATGTTTTTGAGTTACATCAGGGTTTCTTGCAGGTGATAAGTGGCACTTTCTTTCCTAATATGTTTCCATAATAAAATAATTTGTCCTCTAAATAGTAAGTTCTGAATCTTTAGGCTGTACTGTTTCAGATACTTTAGACAGTTGAGTAGTCTCAACAGATCATATGAAATTGCCTCACAGGAGCAGCAGAACAGTGCAGACCAAAGCCTGGCTATTTCTCTTCAATGACTTTTGCACCTTCTGCTTCAAAATGGAAAAATCTGTTTTCCAAGAGCATTTCCTGGATTCGGTGCAACATGCTTCTAATTACATAGACTAAAATGATTTAAAGGATCAAATTATCACAATTTGTTTTTCCAAGTTACTTTCTTAAATCTGCTTTAAGATAGATCTATGTCAAGCACCAGAGTAAAACTAAGACCCTCTGATTTCCAAGCCGTCATAATTTAGAAGCTATAATTCATACTTAATAAAGAACAAATGGTAGAAAAAGCCTCCATCAGCATTCACCAAGAGAAACTATGAACATTATGTTCTTCTCCTCTGCTGAAAGCCCTTCACTTTATCCTCCCATTGTATAGGCTGATGCAACTTTAGAGGAAGTTGGGTATTTTTAGAATGTTGGTGGTTTTTTTCAAAAACTAATATTATAAATAAATTATGTTGTAGATGGAGATTTTCTTGCAATATAGAAAGAACTTTTGTTTTAGTAAGGGGATTAATTTATTGATTAAAGCACAATAAAATGTCTTTGTTTCACCAGGCTTGATGATAAAGAATAGAACTTAGCAGACAACATCATCTTTTTACATAGCTATAGAATTAGGGGATGAAAGGAACACAGTAAGTATAGCTGGATTTCTGTAATACTATTCTGTAATACTAAAATAATATTCTGTAAGATATGATGAAATCTTCTCACAACTGATTTAGAGCTGTTTGAGTACAAACATCAGAATGTACATTGCAATTTGAGTTAAATGAAAATTAATGAGAAGGAGAAAAGAATTGTGGGTCTGATGGGAAATGACAGGACTTGAATTAATTAAAACCTTATTTAAAAATCCTCAAAGGTAATCTGCAAAGTGTGTTGTCAATTATAGGTGATAGGGAGGAGATAAACACACCTGCAATGGCAGAAAATTAATTTATAGGAGATATGCAAGAATAAACAATATTTTGAAAGAATAAAATAATTAAAGAATATAAATTATAGTCTAGAGAACACAAACTTCCATTGAGCCTGTGTTCATTCAAATGTGCCTAGTAATGGCAAGACATATCTGGCTGCTGAGGATCTGGTAGACAGCATTGCTAGGGTAGGTCATTATTATTCCTGTGCCTGCTGTCCAGTGCAACTGTGAAAGGAGGCACTGTACATGACCTGGAAACTGCCACAGCTAATGAAGAGGAACTATTAGTGAAAAAGACATTTTCTCACATTCTCTGGCATGGAAGGCATTACAGGCTTTGTTGTGGGGAGATTGGGCACCAATCTCTAACCACAATTTCTCTTGATATTTATTGCAGCCTTTTGTCTTAGAGGTCTGCCTACCTTATCAGGGCTGACTAGTTTAGCAACAATTCAGTATTCTTATACACCTGTGCAAAGGCTGGAACTGGAGTCTATTTCTATAATTTTTCTTCTGACAGTAATAGAGAAGTTCTAAGAACCAAATAGGTTTTCTGTCTGGGAGGGTCTTTTATTGTCAGTCTTTCACGTTATTACATTCCCAAATATTATACCTTTTATCATTCAATTAAACATTCATTAATGCATAGGAAAAGTGTAAGAATGACCTTTGGTGTTTATAGAGAGCTGGGATGAAAAGTACCTTTGAGTGAGGCAATATACAAGGAGTTTAATATTGAGTGATTTTGTATTCCAAGGGTGATGATCTAGTATTATTATGCAGAAGAATCAGGGTAATTAAATGAACATCGTTTAGCTAAAGAGAAACTATTAGTAAAGATGCTAGGAGGATGTATCAGCCTGCTGATAATATGCCCACAAAATTAATATAAAATTATATTGCTTTTAGGTAGCTAAAGTGAAAGCTGGAAAAACATGGCAATGGAAAAATACTCCTGATTTGGGAGTATGAAAATGCTGCACAAACTCTTTCTTTTCACATACAAGTACCTTTATAATTAAAATCAGTGTGTTTCATTGTATTGAAGATGTACATTGCAACCTACATGAGTGCAGGACTCAACTATGGTTCCCACTCAAAAATTGAATGATTAATTACCATGGCTGGTAATCCATTGTATCTTTGAGCATGGCTGACCAAAGGACATAGCAAGTAGTGTTTGATGGCAATGGCTAGCAAAAGAGCAGAAGCAAGCAGAAATAAAACAAGTTATATGTTTTCCTACAGCTTAGGTCACCTATGAGATCATCACAGAGAAAAATTAAGTTAAATAAAAATAGTATTATGACAGCTGAGGAAGTCCTATGTTGAATTACTCTGTACCAGTCATAAGATAATATACTTCCATTGTGCCACTTTTCCAACATTGAAAGTCCTTGTTTATTTAGTTTTTCCTTTTCCATAAGGTATTTCATATTGTTAATTATCTTTGTCACCTTATGTCTAGTTTTGTATTTCTATTTTTTGTGTTCTGAATTAGAGAGATGTGTACTGTGTACACAAGATGTGGGTTTATGATTTTATTTTATTGCTTTATCTTCCTTTTTTTAATACTTCCTAATGTTCCATCTACTTCTGGACCGGCTGACATTTTCAGAATACTCCCCATAATGATTTGAAGTACACTTTCTTGTGAGTTAAGGGCACATTTAAATTCCAGAGATGCAGCTATTCTTGCCAATGAAGAAATAAAATTAAATATAGTTCTTATTGAACACAAACCCCAAAATAATTATGAAACTGTAGTAATTTGTCACCTATGTTAATTCTTTTTTAAGAAAGGTTAGAGGCTGGGTAATCTTGGATGCTGAAGTATCTTTTCATTGAGTGCAATTTCTGGTAAACACTATGTAGTGAGGAAGATGGAAAGCAGATTTCTAATACAAATAGTACTGCTACTGGCAGTGTATCATGTTATGCAGATAACCTCTCAAGTGCTGGATTCATTGGCAATCTAGGAGAGCATATACAGTTCAATAAAATATCAGTGATTTGCAACTGCTTTCTATGGTTTCACTAGATAATCTGGAAATGTTATGAAATTAAAATGCCTTGAGATGATATGAACACTAAATAAAATATGATTCAGAACCTCCCTTTTCCTGATGTTATTTATTTACTTCTGGATCTGCAGCTACTTTTCCAAGGACTTTAAGCCATTAGAAAGATGAATACTTCTTACTTTTCCCACAGCAAATAAATTAATTCTTATCAAGTGGAAACCACTTTTTCTTCTGAGCATTGTATATTAGAATACTGAAATCTCAGAGGTGGCAGTGCTGTAAGGTTTATTATTCATAATAATGGATGAATCAGGCAGTTCAGTGGAAGTCTGGCCTACTTTCTTAACATTGTTCTATTAAGGGTTAGTCTTATGGCTAACTACTTTTAACATATTTATTTTATTGTAGATTCATATTAGATTTACTATAAGATGCAACTTGGTTTTATTCAATATCTATCCTGCTTTTAACTTTTCTTTAAATAAATTACTAGAGGTCTCTTTGTTTACCATTTTAAAAAGGTTAGATTTTCTGAAAACAAGAAGTCCTCATATTTATGCAGTAAAGCATGAAAATTTATGTTTGACAAGCAATTAGTTATTTCTGAACTGATGGCTTCTTTGACATTAATAGATGTACATACTCATGTGATGGTCTTATTTGCATACAGACTCTGGGTAACTGAAGACATACCAGTCTATGTGTCCTGCATTTTTCAGGTGGTGTCCTCCAGTGTTAACAATTCTCCATGGCACACAATGTTCCTCTGTGGGATAGGAAGCATGGTATATAAATACCATCTTATAAAATCAGTAAAGTAAAATACACAAAAATATGTTAAAAAAAAATTTGTTATTGTCATCCAAAAGCATAGTTTAGATTTCCTGTTTATTATTACAAGTATGCAGATGTTCAAGAAAGATTCAATAAAAATGTTAGAACAGATATGCTACAACTTCTACTAGTTTTAACAGAAGTCCCTTTAATGGAGTTAAAATTGTTAGAGACAAAGATCATTTAAAATATAGTATGTTAATGAAAATAATAGAAACCAGTAGCAATTTGTAAATACTAGGTGGGAACAATTCATATTTTTAAGTCAACTCTTTGAGTCAAAGATTTTTAAACTGTAAAATTGAGATTCATGGAGAAAATGTTCTTACCAGTTCAGTGCTGGATATGTACTAATAGCAGCAAAATTGCATTTTTCCATGACTATTGTAAATCCTGCTGGTGTATGTAATAATGACTGCCTAAATAGCTAAATAACCATTCTGGGCATGTGATTATTTCAGGAATAGTGACAGAATATGCAAGTTCCTACTTCTATTCAGACCTGAGGTTTTCTTTTGCATTTCTAGTCCTTCACGTGATTACTGCTGCAAGCAATAATAAGAAAATAAGATTTCTAGTAAACTGCCAGTTTTTTCCTAATTCAGAAACCAGTGGGCTCATTATTTTCAATCAAATCTGCAGGCTTGAGAATTCAATATGTCATCTAAGGTTATTCAAATAAAACACAGTCAGCATCAAGCATGATGGGAGTTTTATGACTTTTGTGCACATTAAATGGCTTTTGCAGAAATTTTATTCAATGACCTCTGGCAGAACTATTGGTAAGAGGTTGCTCACTATAGAGTTTCTGTTTCTATGTCTAATAAAAAGCTAAACAGACCTGCTGTGAGTAAATTGTTGCTTTTCGGTTTCTTGCAATGTCTGGAAATATACATATTCATGGTATTAGAGGATGTTGATTCACAACTGAAGTGAACTTGAGGAATCCTCAATTGTTTTTCTACTTCTCTCTTCATTTTTCTAATAATATTACTCTGTGAATGCACTGGAATGTACGTAAAATTGTGATGATGTTTATGTTTTACTATTTCAAGACTCTTAAAAATGCTGCCATAAAAGTACAAGCCTCTTCATTACTTTTACAGACACTTTTACTACATACAAAGTTACATTGAAAGTTTCTGCTCTATGAGCAATTAAACAAAAACATATCTCTTTGTAATATTTTCTCCCCCAGACTCAGAAATGGTAATGCATTTATTCTCTGAAATTGAGTTAGATACATACTAATCAAAGAAAGGACCCACTGGGATAATGTTATCTGAACAGATGTATAACATACCCTTTCATTTCACACACACAAAAAAAGCCAATCTTGCCATGATTCAGACTAATTAATACCAGACAAAAAGATTTAAACCCCTCTATGATGATTCATAGGAAAACTGGATATTTTCCTGAACTGAAATAATGCTAATATATGCTCCTAAAGCTGGTAACACGTAGGGGGTTTTCCAATTACTTTTTGTTTTCACTCCCGTCTGACAAGGAATGACCCAGGAAGAAATTGGAGTAAATCATACAGTATTTCTTGAGCTTTGGAACCGAAGGGTATGCTTTACCCAAAATTTGCTAAAAGCATATCTAGTAGATTTTCAGAATGAAAATGGGAGAATAGCTGAACTGGCCAACCACGGTAATTTATACAGAGAAACTGACGGTCCCCTTCAAAAGCACCTTCTGCCTATGGTAGTGATGCAGTTCTAGGAAGCTCTCTCTTGTCAGATATTTTCATCAAGGATGTGGCTCTAAATATCCATGTAAATGTAAGCATAACGGAGAACATATACGTCACATTTTCAGCCAGTAACCAGGTAGCAGGTTTTTTATTCCCCCTGGTCCCTCTTCCAGGGGAAAAGGGGAATAAGGGAGAGAGACTTTAAGGTTGGAAAAAAACTAGAATAGGATAAATGCAAGTAATAAACAGCATTACAAATAATATTACTATAAATAACTTTGATAACAATATTATTAACAATACAAATTTGTAAAAATATGCACAATACTGAGATGGTAACTATACCCCAACTGGAAGAGTCTCAGACTGGACTCAGTAGCAGATGGGGTGCCTGAGTCCAGGGCTGTTGCCAGCAATAAACCTGGGAAAAAAAAAAGCCCTGGAACATCCAAGCTGGTCCTACTCAGGCAGGGAAGGAAACCTGTCTCAGTTTATTGTGTTCTCAGTGAGAAAACAGGATGCAGGAACACCAGCAGGAGAGATAACAAGCACCCCCGTCTGAGGGTCCCAGCTCAGGGCTCCCTCCGCAGCCATGTTACACGGAGCGCCCTGGGCAGGCGTGCTATGATTGGTCCATTGGGGTCACCTGACCCAGCCTCTCCTCCGCACGGAGCGCCTCAAGGTGCCAAGGCTGTCGGAAAATTTTTATGCTGGGATTCTCAAGCCAGCATTGCATGGAATGAGCTTTGCTATTCATATATTTGCAATTTTCCAGATGAACCAGATGTGAAACTGTGGTTTTAACAATTTTTCTTGCCTCAATTTTGGGTGTCTTTTGGTACGTGGACTTATGAACCCCCACATCCCTATGTACGACAAAAAATTCTGTGTGCTGTTATGTTCAGGGATTTAATGCTTTTAGGGATTGAGTGCGACTGAATACTTGTTTTCAAAGTATTAAAATGAGAAAGGACCATATATTAAAGGATTTTATTTTAATCTGATCTTCAGTTGATATGAAAGGAAAGACACAAGGTTGGAAAGCTAGACTGGGTACAAGCTCTAACAACTCCTGAAATACATTCAGATACTAATTTTAGAAAGTCTGTCACATATTGTACCAAAGAAATGTAATGAATCAAAACAGTGAAGAATGCCTGCTACTCAAACATCTTCTATCTGAGGGTCTCTACGTACATGACCAATATCTTATTATTTAAATCTCAGAATAACCTAGGGAGGCAGGTAGGAATTCGTTTATCTCATGAGAAACAGCTAATTTAGTTTGGAAGAGAATTTGAAAGAAGCTGTTAGCTCTGTAAATCTATTTATGACAGTTTGAATATTCTCAGTTAGGCAGGTCTTGACTGTTGGTCTGTGGGGTGGAGAATCCTCTGTTGGTACATGAAAGAAAAGAAGAAATGTTAGACCAGGAATTTGGAGATATACAAAAATAAGGAGAGACCTGTTCCACGGGAGGACAAAGATCAGGTTCTTCCCTTTCCTCTGCTAATTTCTCAGCATCCAGCCAGATTTTTTGAATTGTACTTGTAAGAGTTTTGTTTTTTCCTGATATTACTTAGCAGCGATTTTGCTGAAGTCCACGGACTGATACACGTGTTAAGTTCAACTGGGTTTTAGGTGGTCACAAAGGTCCATCTGAACTTAAAGGATAATTCTCATCTTCAGCTGTTCATTAACTAAAGCCCTGCTATTACAAAATGCCTATTTTATGTGCCATTAAAAAGACTTATTGACATATTTCACTCAAGGATATACACAATCTGTTGGCAATCTCATCTGATCTTTGCTTGTCCTGCTTCACCCTGCAGTAGTATTTCATTAGTATCTCTTGGTAGAAAGAAATTTAATGAATTCTTGTTATTTCAGGCCCTGGCTCTTGACAGACTTATTTTATAGAGGATTACTGTGGTAGAAGTCTTAGGCTCTCTTTTTCTTGACTACTCAAATGGCCTTCTCAGTTGCATTTTTAGGTTTTGGATATACATTATTACTTTCCCATGATTCTCTCCTATGACCTAAGTGATCTCGACCAATATGTAAGATGCAAACCACCAATAAACTCTGGCTTAAAGAAATAATGCTTCCTGGAATTACTAGCTATTTTCCATCAGGCTAAATAAAACATTACTTAAGCAGAAGAGTATGTCTCCCAATACTCTATCTTACCCTGTAATATAAATAAATGCAAATAAAATTTAAATTATTCATGAACAATGTTTTTAGCTTTTTTCCTATAACTTCTAAGAGGCTATTTTCATAACGATGTTATTCCAGTCTCTTCTGATGGGAGAGAAAAAAGTGCTATGTAAGCAGAAAACACAGCGTCTTAGCTATAATAACACTCATATGTTTTACTTCCTACTTCTTCTATCTAGCAGCAGATGGGTGATCAGAAAATATCCATGTTCCATTTCCTTTGTAATTTGGTTTCCAGAAAGCCAGAATATGTTGGTGTTGTAACTTGAGAGTTCTTTTTTTATTTGAAAGTACATCGATCAAAACCATAAATTATAAATTTTAGGAGCAGCTCTGTGCGAATTAGTGTGGAAACTGATAGATGGAACATGGCTCGATTCCAGGTCTCTCCCACATTTACTTCTTCCTGTTGTAGTCAGGAATGATGAAAACAAATCAAGTTTTGTTTGATGGATTAAAAAGTGTTGTGTTCTTTATTTATATTAACATGTATATCATTGTGTCGTCATTGAATTTGGTCTGTCTAATGGTATTTAGGTCATCTGGAGTGAAATAAAGGACCTTGAATCTAACAAATTTCATTTTAGACCTCGAGTTTAACAAATTTAGCTTATATTGGCAATTTTAGGCAGGGTCTGACACAACAATGTTGAAATTTAATCTCAGAAATCTATATGTAGAACATGGGATGGAAAACAAAGTTTGATTTTGTCAAAAACTATTATGAATACTTGTGTTCCTCCTCCAATGATATTTTCCACATTTTACTTTGAAGAGGAAATCTGTGAGACAGTTCTAGTTCAGAATATCAGATGTTATTAATAAACCCATGAATCTCCATTTTCAAGTCTCTCTTCTGGTAAATTAAAAAACTTTAATTACACTTCAAGGGTTTGTGTTATTTTGTTTTTTGGCACCTTCTTGATGAAATAGTCAAGTCAGCAGATACAGTTTACTGAAAAGTCTTTCTTTTAGAAAGAATGACCCCAACTTTGATATTTTTAATAAGTTCTGAAAGAAGAGATGTTTCTAAAAGTAAATAAATCTACTAAGCTACTTTGGCATGTTACTTTCCTTTTAACTTTCAAAGATCTGACAGAATGCAACGTACCTTTTTATTTTTATTTTTATTTTTTTATTTTTTTGAATTTAGCTCTCTTAAAAAGACTTGTGGGTCATAAAAGACTCTTGGGAAGATGCAACTGGGAGAAACCTTGCTAGGAAATTTTGCTTTTAACAGCTGTAACTTTCTTGATCAGCTCCAAAGAGTAAGAGAGAGTTTACTGATGGCCTGAATTTGCCTTTGCTTTTGCAAGGTAGTCTGTTCTAATTATATTCCTTAAGCCAATATCCAGTGCAGAGAAATCCATCTGTGGCAATAAGTTGTAGGGCCCTGTAGTATGCTGACCCATTCATTGTGACAAATTTAAAATATCCTTAAAATATTTTAAAAATTGAGTGGAGCAACAAACAAAACAAAACAAACAAAACCAAAAACAAACAAAACAAACCAAGCCAACAAACTAGACTAAAAGTACAGAGAAATCTATTTGTACTGAAGTTCTTACATGTTATGTCACATTTAGAAATATGAAAATTCATCCAAACTCGGAAATAAATTCCATTGGATACACTGATAGCAATACTTAAAATCTGATTAAACTTTATTTTTCCTGTATATTTATGTTGCTTTGGCCAGCAGGTGGATGGGTCAGAAACATTCAACATGTTTCCAGCATGGTTTCCAGACAGTAATTTTAAATGCTTAAGCATGAAACTTTTGCGCCAGGTTTTATTCCACTTATCCCCAAAACTAGGTAAAACCATTTTGGGTGCCACGTTATGGTTCTGCAGTTTGCAACTCTTTTGAGTGTTGTGATATTTTAGGGTTTGGTATAACTGGACAACCTATTTAGTTGGGAAAATAAAACCTTTGTGGAAATTACTTGTTTGTTTTAAAGGTAGAATGAGCAATGTAGAACCTGGGGACTCCCTGACTTCATTTAACGCAACTCTTGGCCACAAGGTCACCCAGCATTACTATTGATGGATGTTAAAGTGTGGCATGCCAAATATGTCTGAAAGATGTGGACAGTCCACATCAAAAAAACTTTCACATTCTTGCCTTGAAGGCTTCAGCTCAAAAAATGCATATCGGCTGAGGAGAGCTAGACAAAGAAAGAGTATTCAATTTGTTACACTGTGAAGTTCTTAAATGTATACTGAATATTTTGAGACTTAGGGACAAAATCCAATCAAGTCAGCTCTGAAAAAAAATCTGACGTTATTTCAGTGTAAGAATTCTTTGGGCTTGTTATGATGCATGTATGTTATGTAAAAAAAAATGTATAATTTTTATTTTCATTCTGAGATAAGTATTCAAATACATTTTCAGAACAATGTGAAACAGCTGTTGTGTTTTAACATCACTTAAACTTTGTCACTCCTCCTAGAATGTCTGTGAATCATAGAATCACAGAATTTGATGAGTTGTAAGGGACCTATCAAGATCATCAAGTCCAACTCCTGTTCCTGTGCAGGGCACTCCTAGAATCACACCATGTACCTGAGAGCATCATCTATACACTTCTTGAACTTAGGCAGGTTCCGTGCTGTGACCACTGCCCTGGGGAGTTTGTTCCATTACTTCTTGCTGTCTGGATGAAAAAACTTTTCCTGATATCTAACCTAAACCTCCCCTGATTTCGCTCCCAACCATTTCCCCTTGTCCTGTCTTCAGTCACAGGAGTGAAGAAATCAGTGCCAGCCCCCACGGTTTCCCCTCGTGTGCAAACCATAGACTGCACTGAGGTCACCCCTCAGCCTGCTTTTCTCCAGACTCAACAATCCAAGTGACCTCAGCCTCTCCTCGTAAGTCATCCATTCCAGACCATTTGCCATCCTGGTAGCTCTTTTTTGGATGCTCTCCAATAGGTTGATGTCTTCTCTATACTGTGGTGCCCAAAACTGCACACAGTACTCAAGATGAGGCTGTACCAGTGTGGAGTAGAATGGAACAGTCACCTCCCTTGACTGGATGGTGATCCTGAATGAAAAAAAAGACAAATGCTGAATCCATCCTCCAGGCAGACGTAAGAAATGTCTTAACTCACCCTTCCACATCTAGGAAAGTGATATAAATAGCTGCTAAAACCCAGTATTTTGTAGTTGAGAAATATTTCATGATTAATAGATTTGATTACTCTTCAGAAGAAATCTTGAGGCAATAATGTCCAAAATTTAATGCTCTATAAATTAAATTTTTTTGAGAAATGGGTCAGGTGAAATCTCATACTAGGTCATGGAAATCATAAACTCTATTTTAGCTGATTATGCATATTATGCATACTAATGTAATAAAAAATCATAATGCAACTCTTTATTGAGGAAATCTTTTTCTTACAACTTTAAAGATTTTTGGTACCAAAGTGAATTCTAATCATTTTGACTTGCAACTTCTCTAGTACTGATTCATTGTGCTGAAAACTACATCGAGTTGGGAGAAAAAAGAAGTATACACACACAGTTGTTACTGCTGTTTATTATTATCGTCTAAATAGTAAGAACATATCATCACACCTGACTGTGAAGACTATATTAAATAGTTTTAAAGAAAACAATTATAATGTGATTTATGTTCTGGGCAATTAAGTTTAATGAACTGTAATTCTGAAGAAAAACAATGTTTTTTCTCCCTGTCATTTAGAAACAAATACACTCTCAACTGTGCTAGTAAGTCTCTCTTTCTGTAAAATACCGCTAAGCAAACAACATCTAATTAATCCTCTCATAAATTACATATTTTGTATTGAGAACAGTCTCCACAGTAAGATAGTGAAGTATAAATAATCACTTTGAATGTATTCTTAGTACCACGACACTTCATGGAACAACCTGAGGTCCATTTTGTGATGTTGACAGGCTTTGCCTTCCTCATTAGATACTGGTAAGGCAGCAATACTCTTCTCTCACTACTCTGTCTCAAATTTTGTGGTTGTGCCTGCACAGGGGGGTGCCCACACCTCAACATATTTCAAGAGGAGTCAGTAGGGCTGTGGGAGTACAGCTTTTTAAATGGATCCTGGTACTGAAATGGGGCTTTGACCAGCTCTTGTATAGGAAGCTACTGGATACTATCTGGTAATTACTTCATCTCGATGGCTCTATTTCCTATTTTCCTTTCATGTTCTTGAAAGATCATGGGATTTTTTACTGTCATGGTAACGGTCTCATTCACACCTGGTGCTTTTGTTTGTTATTTAAACTATTGTTGTCTCCTTGTGATTATTTTACATAGCTTTTTCTTCTCCAGATCCTAGATGCCTGCCTGTGTAACAGGAGGTTGTGTCAGATACATGCTAACTTATAAACATACTAACATAGCTAGAGCTGTCAATGAATTAGATGTTTGAGGCAGTTTCTACTATATCGCTGTCATGTGTTTTTTTTCAACACACTATTAAATTAACTGTTACTGCCTCTTTGTTGGAAACCACAAAGAAATTAATGTAATTCTCAGTGACTTTTAATAAAAACTAAATAATGGTGATTGTGGTTTTCAAGTACTTATACTATAGCCCAGCATTCTACTTAGGTAATTGCACTGTCTGTCCTTTTCACATGTTTTGTTTAAAGGGTGACTTCACAATGCATATACTGTTCAACTTAGTGTAATAAATTGGACTGGTCTTGTACAATGACATAAGCTTTCTTTTTATTGAGCTTTGTCCATGCCTTTCTGTCAGGCATTAGAACCTGTATTTAAAAGCCCGTACATAAGGATTCTAATGCCATGTAAGCATAAGCACTGTTATACAAAGATGAATAGTATTTCCCATGAGATCTGGACTAATATGTAAATCTTCCGATACTGACAGTTGTTACAAGTTCAAATACAGATTAAGGAAAATATTTGTGTGTGTGTGTGTGTGTTTGTGATTTAGTGCCTGGTTATGAGTCAACAGGCAGCATTAGATGAGTAGGTATTGAAATAGTGACAGTTCATAGAATAGCACTCTTTTGACACAAAGCTCAGTAGTTACAATTTATGTTCTCTGTAACTGTCCAAACATAACCCCACTTGACCTTCAAAGTAAATTTCAGTGCTATGTGTCCACATGAAGTAAATAATTAAAAGTGTATTCATATATCTATGGGGTAAAACTTTCATGACTCACAGTAAGAAATTAAATCATTCAATATATTTTATATATAGGTAATTTTTTTTTTTTTTTACATTTTAGGTGTTGTTTAATGTTTGTTTTTTTTTTTTCCCTGCTATGAAGGATGAGAAACCTTGAGATGGTTGAGAAGGATGAGAAGGATATGAAGGATATGAAGGATATGAACCCATATCTGTGTAGCCTGGTGCCCCAAACCAAACAAGTGTCCTCAAAGAACATGCAACAGCAGAACAAATGTCTAATAGTACTACTTGTTCAGCCTTCAGAGATTAGTTGCTCAAGAACTTTCTGCACCTGACATGTCTTTCTGAGGAGACCTAAGAGGTTAAGAAGAAACTTAGTGTTTATCCCCAACAGACTTTCTAATCTTTTTGAAAAGGAAGGTAAGGACCATAGTCAAAGGTGGAGTATAGGTCAAGATGAACTAGCATTCTAACTTCGTTTGACAATTTTGTATAGTGTCTCTGTCTTTCTTCAGGTATGTTTTCACCTCCTCTGTCTGCAGCTAGATTTCTTCTCATATTAGCATACTTAACATTAATACTCTATCTTAAATATTTCATTTCTGCTTGGTTCTACCAAAGAAAGGTTGATAAAAGGACAATCTGTGTAAATTAGAGAATTAAAAGAAATTAGTGGTGGATGAGAGAGCAGATAAGAAAAGGTAAAATAAAAGGTAAACCAAAAAAAGGCCTTTTTTTCTATGTGTTCAACTGAATCCTTACTATATGTTCATTTGAAGATGGCATCCTTTAATAACACAATAAATACCTGACATCTGTCTAGGAGAACTAGCATCAGTTACCACAGATGTGATTATGACAAATTTTGCGGTGCTGTTGCTGTTTCGTTCATGCCATAAACTTACTCTTAGTCACACCAGTGTACAGCTAGAGCATATGTTAGGAGGTGTTTCCAGAAAGTGCTGCGTTTTTTTATTTACTATTTCATTTAAATTTTCATTAAAGTGTATAAATGAACTGCTTCATGAGATTTTTTCTGCTTTTGTCTTTGCTTAAATACTGTTAAATACACCTCAGAGGAGTTTGAAGACATGATGAATCTATAGCTTTGAAGTTATTACTGTTCAGTAAATGAGATTTCTACTTAATATTTTCAGTGAATTCCTGAGGATGATTAATTGATGACTCAACTTGTTTCCAGCAAGGAATTACTAAGCATATATACTAGGTACAGTGAGAATCAGATATTAACATACTAATTTGATAAGAAAGCGCAGCACTTACATTCAGAACCCAGTACAGCCCCTAGCATTTAACTAGTATTACAGATACTAAAACAGCTAGCACTTCACTGAGATTGTAAAGACAATGATATAACACAAACTTAACAGAATGAAACCTCAAATGAAAGCAGTGCAATTTAGTCATTATTTTCACACAGAACTGTGAGGCAAAACATGTTTTACACCTTGTTTTAATTTGATAGAGAAACTATTGCTTCTGGTTTCTTCCAGTCTTCTAAGAAATTCTGAAATACAGCATTTCATTACACAGAGCATTGTGGAAGAATCTGTTAGGCGATATGCCTTGTTGAGATTGTACTGTTGTGGTTGTTGTGGGCAATTTTTTGTCAAGCATAGATAGTGGTGGGTTTTAAGGACTTCACTTTTGTTCTTAAGGGTCAGGTGGTTTTCAGAGCACCTCAGGAATAAGGAATTCCTTTATTTCTTTAGTTTACATTTTCTTTTATTTGGAATGAATGGTTTGTATCTTAGATATACCATCCACAGCACAGTTGATCTGGACAGTTAATGAAATTTAAAAAAAAAAAAAAAAAGGATAAATCCCTAAGTGGAGTGGACTTTTTTTGTGTTTGTTTGTTTTCTCAATGGTTGTCTTTTTCTAGCAGAAAGAAGATTCTTTTTTTTGCTGAGGGCTGAAGATTCAAGTTACTGAGGTTTGTCTGCATTCTTTGGTCCCTCTACGCTGGAGATATGAGCTCTGCAGATGATTCAGTGTTTCCATACATCCTCCTTGAGGCATGAGAGGCTGAATTCCTGTTACATGTTACTGCAGCAAACAGTTCTGAACCAGATTTACTGCTTTAAAAAATTCAGCTCTTTAGTTGTTTGATATCACAGAGCCAAGTAATACAAAATGTTAGGGAAGCTGTATGGACAGGCACCAGACAACACTGGTCCCCATGCAGGATCAGGGCCTAAATACGTGTATTTGTTTAGAGGGTGTTTTTAGGATCTTATTTAATTTCACCTTTAAAATAAATGCAAAGGTTTAAATAAATATCAGTGACTATTGTTTACAGCTTTCTCAGCATGGCTTTAAACATTTATTATTCTGACTTTTAAAATACATTGGCAGCTTTTTATGACTATATTAAGCAAACCTTCAGGGCAGCAGACAAGACAGGATATTATTCTGAGATTAAGGAAGGAAAATGAATAAGAGGGATATGAACAAAGGCAGACTGCAGAGGAAGAGGATCATACTTGCTTTCCACTGCTGGAGGAAACCGCAGTCCCTATTGTGTGTGCTCTGAAAGTGATTATCTCCAGTAACTGGTTCTCTCAGAGTCTAATCCACTGATTCGCTGGCTTTTTCTCATTGACATTGGAAAGGAGACATCAAAAAGCATTAACATCTATTACAGAAAAGATCTTCACCAAAGGGACCGTTAGCTAATCTGCATTAAAATATTTGTTGGTTTGTTTTTTTTTCCAAAACACATTTTGAGGTGATTATTTACTAATTTGTAAGACTTCCATTTTTACAGGGGTTTGACAGCTATTGTGGAAATTAAATGTAGCTGGCACTGCAACTCTGTGTCCTATCACTTTGATTCCATGCATCCAAGGATTATGTTTTTAAAACCACAGATGTCTGGGGTTTGACTAATAACGGACAGGATTGTCAGCTGCCCTGTGTCAGGGAAAACAGTCTCTCCCTAGGAAGCTGAGACTGAAGAGCCAGAGTTAAGTCCTCATGCCATGAGGTCTGTAACTAACTGCAGCACCCAAAATGGGCAAAATTGGTATCTATAAAGTCCCAGTTGATGGAAAAATATCCTCAAGTAATTTTTAATTATTTTTCCTAGCTCAGAAGCAGGCACAATAAGTATTAGAATACTATGTTTTATCATCTCACAGTGGCCGTTTGGTGCTTTTCCAAAATTTTAGGGGGAGTAGCGGTTGTTTCTCTATTTTTCTACTTCTAGAACTTTACTACTATGCCTTTTAATTTATGACACTACTGTATTGAATAGCTTTCCTAAATAATTGTGCTGTGTAATCTGTGTAATGGCAGTGCCCAGTCAATAGCAGTGTAGAGAATGTAATACCAGAACAATACTAGATTTTAGCCAGTTTTTGAATAGTGTTGACTGGGCTATCCAAAGTCTCACACTAGGCCTCAATGGTACTCTGTGCCAAATGGAGTGCATTTCCCCCCTGGCTAATGGTAGTGACAGGGATATTTCTTTCTCAATTTTTCTCATAACCAGAAGCCCAAGTAGTTTTCTCCATCCCTCTTTATGCCAGTCTCATATTTGCTATCAAGATTTGCCAAGAATCCTCTGCACATTACAATTTTTTCTAAATTGTTTTCTTTGGGCTTATACTTAATACTTTCCATGCTGAGTCTGTCAGGTACAAGTAACTGCAAAGGACATGGTTCCTTCCTGGAAGTGCAATAAATATGTTTGATATGTATAAATCCATGCTGAATGTGGAAAGTAGGAACATACAGGACTCAATCCTCTGCTAGTTTTTTTTCCTTCTTTCAATTTTTTTAATTTTTTTTTTTTTTTTTTATTATTATTAATTGATTCTTTGACAGTGTGAATGGATACTTTCACTGAAAGTTGAGTGCAGTTTATGGCTTCCAACATTGTGTGGAATCTTGGCTACATTTTTTGCTAGAGCAGCTACATTCAGCTCTAGATAAAGAGGGTAACAGCTGGACAGTGGCAAGCCAGACAGAGAAAACAAGTACTTTGCATTTTTTTACTGTTTCGTTATTCTGACTTTGGGTTTCTAGTTCCTTCTGCAGCTTTTTTGTTAATTTGAATTCATCAGAGCTATGGTTGCTGTGCAACTGAAAATTGACTGCCATTTGAATGCAAGGTAACTTTACAATTTAAGGCTTCTACTTCTTGTTGCATTACTTACGTCTTGCATCAGAGCATTACACACTACAAATCTGTAGCTGTGTCCTGAATGTGGAAGTCTGTTTACTTCGTCGCATAGGTTGCCGCTGTCAGCATCTTAACCAGTGACAGTACTTGGTGCAACATATTTCCATTGTATTTGTATCTGAGATATATGTAAGTGTAGTCTTTAAACCTGTTCATAAGATCAGTTCTACTCAATAAGTGATGACCTTTCTACTTCATTCAACATTCCCCTCTGTGGTGGTGACATCTCACTAGATCACCCACGTCACTGAACACAGCACTGAAGATAAAACTTTTCCTAGGAAATGGCCTGTGGAACACCTTTACTGGAAAAAAGAATGACCAGATCATTTTCAGAACTAAATGCATAATTCATTTCTTTAATTTAATATCTCCTTAGGCAAAATTTTTCATTCTCTTCCTATCTATAGGTAGGAAAGCAGATATGAATAATAAACCACATGCTGTCTTGTACACTGATGGACAAAGCATAGATATACCTTGTCATGGTTTAATGTTGGACCAGAAATTAAACAAATGTCAGATTCTCTGTCTTAATCCCTCTGCTCTCCCTTATAGGGAAGGGAAAGAGAATAAGGGAGAGACACTGATGGGTTAGAAAGTAAACTACAGAGCTTTAATTAAACAGTAATAATGATAAGGAAAATAATGAAATATGTACAATTTTCTCCCTCCTCTAATAACACTCACATCACCACTGAGGCTGCAGGGCTGCCCTGGAAAAGTCCTGTGCTGGATTTCTGGAGTCAGAAGCAGGCGGCAGATGGATGCAGGAAAATAGGGATTCAGGAGGGCATGAATTAGGATCACATGCAGACAAATTGATGGAATGCCCCAAGGTTGGCAGATGTGTATGAAGAGAGTTTGACCCTCATGACCCCTCACATTTATACTGAGTGTGATGTGTCTGGGATGGAATACATTTTTTCTTAAATTTTGGTTACCTGTCTTGTCCTCTTCTTGTCACAGAAAGTTTGCAGTGTGACTCCTTTTGTTTCCAGAGCATAAGAAGTGTAGCAGAACCAAGTGCTGGCCTTGGTTTTGCATACCATTCTCCAGCATTCATTATAAACAAGGAGCCCTAGTGGTCCTAAAGGCAGACACTGACTGAAAAATATAGTTTATTTCAGCAAGTGCCCCTACGTAGAAGAGACTTAACTGAAAAGTGAAATTACTGAAAATAAAATTGCTTCTATCTTGGCTCAAACCAGGACACACCCGTACATAAAACAATAAAGTGGCAGAAAACAGTGTTACAGTGCTGAAATGACTGTTTGAGACACTTCTTCGTTACAGTGGCAAATTATATTTGTGGATATACCCAACAATGTGAGCATAAATCAAATATGTAATGTTCAAATTCTGTTTGTTCATTAGACTACTTACTCATGTAAAATTTAAAATATACTAAATTGCATATGCAAAATTAGGTGATCTTTTGATATGGATGTCATAATGATTATTATAGAAGTCCATTTCTAGGAGAAAATGTATTTCTTATTAATAGGGTTTATAAAACTTGCAGGACACTGCTCTGATTGCTCTTCTGTTAGTAAAAAAAATTAGGTCAGGGAAAAAAACAAAAATTTCAATTACATTTACAGCTGCAGCTGAAGGGCAGCAAATCAATGAAAGGAGCATACTTATTAGAGACCTGCAGTTGCCATAAAACTGAAACTAAATCACACTGATAGTGTCTGAACTTCAGATAAATTGCTTTGAATTCAGAATGGGAGCCTGGAGATATAATGGAAATGATATTGCAGTTGTTGAAGAAAAGGATAGAACTTTTTATATCCAGTGCCTCCCTAGGTCTTTTTGGTATTTCAGGAATCAAACACTGATTTGTTATCTGGTTTATTATTACTTTTCATACAGGGACTCCTATTGTTTCTCTAACAAGTGAAACAGTCCTGTCAATCGTCTTGGCACTGACTGGTTAGAGAATTATGTGATTTTTAGGGATGAGATCTTTCGTCTTAGTAGCCATCCAAGGTGACCCATAGCTAAGCCACTGCTAAAAACAAAACAAAAGTGCAAGAGAGGGAAAGGGGAACAACAAGATAACCAGTTAAAATTTATCTGGTAACTTATCTAGCAATTAAGTTGGTTTCCTATGACATCTGCACTGAATGAAATCCTGTGTTGCTTCCTGTCAATTTCTTTATGAAGGGCAGCTGTGCTTTCTAAATTCACTGTAGTTTTTTTATGGTTTGGTCCAGAAAGAGTCAAAATATAGCTGTCAGGTTAATTGCCTTAGCTCTGTAGGTTCTTGGAAAATTCTTTATATAAACTGTTGAAGGTGAGATTTGATAATATTTTTTTATTATTATTTGCCTCCATGTGGAGTAGGAATTGTTTTTGTGGACATTGCTTCTGCATGTTCTATGAGAGCTGTGGGCAAAATGACAGTAGTGTTCTCAAGACTCCTAGGTTTACATGTACAGAGGAGATAAGGAGGACTGGGAAATTTCCATATTGCACTGGGACAGAAGTTGCACCAAGGCCTATGTAATAATGGTGTGTTAACCTTAATACCAGCGTATTGTTGTTTAAATTAAAATTATATAATGTCTTAATTATGATACATTCTTTGCAGTTTTCTAGAGTGTGTTAGAGATACTGATAATTGCTGAGATACAAATGTTTATAGAAACATGCATTGTTGATAACATCAATGTGTTACACCTCTTTTTGATGTAGAAACACTTCATCCGGGGTTGCATATGGCTCATAAAGGGTTCACATAACATTTGTGTGGAAAGAAGGAACATAAATTCTGATGTAAAATATTAGCCACTCTACACAGAAAAGAAACTTAAAATGCTACATTGTATACCAAGGAAATGGAAAAATAGATTGTATGCAACTTGGGATATGAATGCAATGGAATAAAAACCACTTTTATAAGTTTTGTGACTGAAACAGCTTTATTATGAAACAGGCTACACTAGAAAACAAACAAACAAAAGTTCAGGTATTTTAGCAGATCCACTGTACTGTGAATTGTCCCTGTGTGTGCTCACATGCACTAGAGACTCATGAGAGGTGGTAAATAAGAAGCATCTTCTTCCATTCGGTTTCCTTCAAGTGTTCAGAGAGATCAAGGTGTACGATGGCATTCAGTATGATAGACCACCTGTTGCAGTTTAATGTTTACTTGTTTTCTTATCTTAAAATATTCTGCAGTTTAATAGTCTCCTACAACCAAAAGTCTCTCCCCATATTAATTTTCCAGGACATTCACAGGGAAGTATACCCGTATGCTGTATTGGTAAACTTACACACATTTCACAATTTTTTCAGATTCAAAAAATAATGATAATTTGAGCAGAAATGTGAAGTTTCATTATGTCCTTCTAATAGAATGAATAATTCATAAATGTTGAAGTGTTGACATAAAAATTGTGTAGAGAGATGTTACCAAGACTATGAATTGATTCAGAGGATGAATTTGTCAGTCTGCATAATAGTTTATCTTCATGAATTTTTCTTCTCAGGATGGTTCATTAGATTATTTTAGTGTTTATTTCACCATAATACAGCAGGGGATGAACAGTCCTGGAGGTTCCAAGAGTGTGTAGAGAGTAACTTCCTGACACAGCTGATGAGGGAGCCTACTAGGGAAGGGACAGTGCTGGACCTGCTGTTTCTCAACAGACTTGTGGAGACCATCTTGGGCACAACAGCCATGAAATTATAGAGTTGTCTATTCTTGGAGAAGTAAGGAGGAGGGTTAGTAGAACTGCCACCTTGGATTTCCAGGGGACAGACTGTCCTGAATCTGTGACTGACAGATTCCCTTGGGAGGCAGTCCTGAAGGGCAATAGAGTCCAGGAATGCTGGTCATTCTTCACAAAGGAAGTCGTAATGACAGAGGAGCAGGCCATTTCCCTGTGCAGAAAGATGCGCTAGCAGGGAAGAAGACCATCCTGGATGTATAGACACCTCTGGCTGCAACTTATGGGAACTTTGATTTCTCAAGTTGTGCCAGATCATGATCTGTGTTTTGAAGTAATTTTCAGACCCTTTACATTCCAAATCAGTTCAGGCCTGAATTCTGAAATTGAGGCTTCTTTGTACACAGATATGGTAAGGCTTTTATTTGTACTTGATTTTTATTGTATCCCTTCTCTGTACTTACAAATTAAATTTTACAGTAACATATTTAATGAACAATCTTTCAAACAGATATATTTTATTGTCTTGAAACGCAGATTGCTGAGATCTTTAAAGGGATTTCTTCAAGAGGTACATTCAAGGCAGATAAAAAACAAAGCAAAACAACAAACTTGAACTTGCATATCTTTACAAAAGTGTATTTGTGTGGTTTGAAAGAGGTCAGGCCTTTCCGTATTTATCATGTCCCTCAAAACCAAATCACAATAGTATACACACTGATATCCTTTGTATTTTCATGAGTTTTTCTTACATTCTTCATCCATTCTCCATACTCTTTCCATTCTTCATTTGGCAGCAGTGAGTATAATTATCTATTGATATTCACAGTTACACACTGATGAACATGGCCATAAGGTTTTTCAAGAGCATATTTTACTAGGCTGACTTGCACTGAAAGCTTGTCTTTCTCCATAGCCTTTACAGGCTGCAGGAGATGTTGAAGTTCTTTTTCCAACTGGAATCCATAGCTGAGATATTGCTAGGAGGAAGCAGTCACCAACACCCACATCAGAGGGGAGAGGGAAAGGGAAAGGAAGGGAAAAGTACTTGATTTTTTACATTTACATATGGCTTTATTTTTTATTATCATTCCCAAGGGCCTGTTCAGTTTACATCACAGCTGGTCAAAAAGGAATTTTTGATTCTGTTGCAGGGAAAGAAACTTAAAGAACTGCAATGGTTCATTAAGACTAATATTGTCACTAGGAGCTTTATGCTAAAATGAAAAATATCCCTTTAGTATGAAGACCAAACCCGTATACCCACCATAATACAGAATGAAGGGACTTATGAAGTCTCTGTAGATCACCATCAAGTAGGAGAAATTTAAGGCTGTAATGAACCCTAAAATGCTACTTGACTTACCATACAAAGTGATTTGGAGTACTTAAAACAAAATCTAGGCATCCACAATGCTTCAGAGACAAGAGGATGCCTCAGGCCCTGTTTCACTCCTGCTACCCACACATTGCTAAACATGTATTACCATTTAATTTTAGGTAATACATCCAATGAGCAAAAGTAAAATTGTTTAAGAATATTGCTACACTGTTTAGCCTCTAAAAGCCTGAGAGTTTGAAGAAAAGAAAAAGCTTTGATTTTTTCTTCAGTTAGTGCCTGAAATGAATCAAAAGATAAGTAGAAACTTTCAATTGAAGGTATTAGAAGTATTAAAAATAATCACTCATTCCAGTAAGGTTTCATCAAAGTGTATTTTAGATGGATTACAAGAGTGGAGACTGTAATGTGAGGAAAACAGATGTCAGAGGATTTCACATGGAAAATGTGTGAATGAAACATAAGGATTAATCATCTTAATCAAAAATTGCTTCTAAAATTAAAGCTGCAGCATAATACTGCATTGGAAGGGTTGCATGTTGTTTTGTATCATACTGTTCTTCTCAGCTGGTTGAGGTCCTTATAACACATTTTTCTGCTCCCTCTCCTGAAATGCAGCTATAGGAAGGTATTTTCTAAAAATCTGATGTGTAACTTTGAGTACAGTTAGTTGAATCAAATCAACACTTCAATCATTTTCATATCTGGTAGATGGAAAGTATTTTTCAGTCATCCTACAGCCCCTTTCCCCCCCATTCCTCAGAAGCCATGGATCAAGCTGAAAATGTGAGGAATTTCTGTATTCCTGCAGATAGTTTCTAAGAAAAATTAAAATTAGTCTTTTTGCTTTTAAAATAATAATTTTGTTTTTACAGTTAAGATTGTCCTTCTCAAAGGCAAGACTGAATTGTATTAACAGCCCGCTCATGGAAAGCAGAAGTTTCGTTGCAGAAGACAAAGGGATTGGCATAGGTGAGAATACTGTAGACTTTATGCATGAAAACGATGATCTGCACAAAGCCAATACAGAAAGGCATGGAAGAGAGTCATGAATGAGAAGAATGTTTTTATTGAACAGCACAGACACAGATAATACTCTAGGTGATGAACTGTTGAATTACAGGATGAGTGAGCATTTTATTATTCAGTCTTAACTACCTTCTTACTGTAGCTCATTTATATACCTTGTCTGGATTTGGTCACATGGTTTCAATCCAGAGCTGGAGCATGACTTCAGATGTTATTATTGTCTGCCTAGTGAAATGCAGCAGCTCATTGCATGACTAAATAAATAATAATGATTAAAAAAAAATTGAAGCTTCCCGCAAGTGGAATGTTATAGATTGATCTCATAATATTTCTGTGAGTAAAGAGGCTCTGAAAAAATGTTTAGTTGGTCTCTGGGGGCTTCCTTTTCAATATTGTTTGCACACATAATGATACATACAGACGTCTGGTGGGATTTTCTTTGACCCTGAGGCATCAAAATGAAAGAAAAATTTAGGTGTCTTAACACCACTTCAGATACTGCTGCCCTTGTCAGTCCTTACACACATACTGAAGAGCAAAACTGCCTGTCTTTGAAAGTCTTTATAAAACTATTTTCCTTCATAGAAAGATAGAAAAATAATGTTGGTAAACACACATTATGTGGGTGAAAGAAAAAAAAAACAGGTGGTGACCTTTGAATTTATGTGGTATGTATTGAACAGTTTACATCTTCCAAAGATTCATTGTTGATGTTTTCGACTGCTTTGCTGATGTATCTTATTTATAAAATAGGATACATATTACTTCAGTCTTAGCCACTGCTTGAGGGTGGCCTCACATTTGTACTGCACTATAATAAGGAACCAACTTGATGAAGTTGAAACTAAAAGTTGAAATAATGCTAGTGTATAAAGTTCTTGTGCAGCTTCACCATCAGTTAATGAAAAGTTTTCATTGTTTCCTGCTGATTTAAACCAGCTGAGTATCTGTGTCCTAAATATGTTTGTTTATGTGATTTTGGTCTAGGCAATATACGCTGAATTTGGAAAGTTGTTCAGCTAAGGTTGCTTGGTGAAAAAGTCTTGAAAATTGCATGACAGAAACAATTATTTTCACATCCAAAGAAAGGTATAGATAGAAGAGATTAGCTTGACAAGTTTAGTTTAGTTTAGTTTAGAAAATTAGTTTTCCCTCTTATGTTTGTACATCAACTGTCTATGTGTATTTTTACTACTGAAGTTGCCACCAGGAAAGCATGTAATGTTTGTAATGAAAAAGTCATTGTGAAAGGTGCACTTTTTCTCACAGTCTGAAACACAAAAGGTTTATAGGAAACATCCTTATTTTTTTTTAATTTAACGTTCTTTCTTTTTTTATTTCAAAAGCCAATTTTATATTTCATTAGGTAGAACAATATACCATCAGTCTTGTAGGCAATTACAAGCTCCAGCAATAGCATATACTATTTAGAGGTTAAACATATTATGCAGGAAAACCCCCAACCCCAAAAAAGTTAAATACACACCAACTGAATAATTTTTTCATCTGCATGGTTACTTAATGACATTATAGTATGAAACAACATAAATCCAAAATCAGTACGTTAACAAATATTGTACTTTCTCCAAGAAAAACATAAATGCTCCTAATATTGGAGATAGTTGCAGCACTTGCTAGGCATCCTTTACCTTACTCCTTTTACCAACTACAAAGGTAACATTTTACATGTTCCTTTGCCAGATTATGTTAAAATGAGTAAATTTATAACTTAGATCTCTTGAATGGGGTTTTCATCTGCTTTTGGAAAAACCGCAAAACATCACTCCCAGGAGTTTTTTGAAGAATTTATTCAAATGGGATTAATCATCATAGAAAGGTACTGATTAGTGCAAATCAGACATTCAGTTGCATTTCTAAGTATGTAACTACTTAGGAAATCTCACTGGTATGAAGCAGGACCTTCCAACGCTTTTCTGGACTTAGGCTGTTATAAAGGTGATGTAAACACTCTGAAAATATGAAACTGTCTCTCAAATCAACATTTTTTCTACTCCTTTAAAAATATATCAAACCTATTCTCAATTAACAGATTTTTACCCCAAACTTAACTAGCTTCTGTTTTGTATCATGCCTGGAAGGCACCTAAAGATAAGAATGCTAATCAGAAGGTCTCCTGGTACACGGTCAAGACAAAGATAATAAATTTAGCAATATAACAAAGACTGAAGTATTCCACTAATTAAAAGAAAAGTTCTTGGGATGGCAAATCTCTGCCAGTTTGTAACAGTGATTTATAGAAAGACAGAACCCTTTTTTCTGTATAGAAACTCAAAGAGAAAAGGAGAAGATGATGGCTCTCTCTTCCCCCCCGGCTCTCTCTTCTTTCTCCACTTTGGCTTCAGCTACGGGACAGCACCAGCAGGAAAAAAGCAGAGAACATCAGCCAAGCAGGAACAGGGGCTCTTATGCCAGCACTCCCCAGACCAGAGATCAGGGCTGGTGGACGCTTGTTTTTTCTTTTCTCTCTCCCCAGAGTGACTAACTTATGTAAAATCTCTCCTCCTGTAAACTTGCTTTTTCTTTTAAGGGCGGTGTTATTGTCTTCTTTCCCTGGAATAAATCTTTGTAATTTACTTAAATCATAAAGCCTGTTATTTTTGTAAATTCGTGTGATGTCGATGTGTAGTGGCTCGTTTTTTCTCTCAATCAAAATATAAAACAATAGCTTGGATCATAACAAAAGGTAATTAAAAATATTTTATTTCCCCTTCTGCATCTCCTGTATCAAATTGTGCATCATTTTTCTCATAGAGACTTTGATACCAATTCTCAAAGAAATTTAGTAGCCTTAATTGGATATTTTTGAATACTTCACAAGATGCTTTCTCCAAATATTATACACTCTGGAAATCTCCATTCTCCAAAGAAATATACGTTTATTATTTAAAGAGCTCATTTCTCTTTTCTTTCTATGAAGAAGTCCATACAGCAGTTAGGGTTCAATACAGGATGTATGATTCTGCATGTTTAGTGATACTACTGTGTATGTTGTTATTTATTTTAAATATATCTGTCTGAAGTAATACCAAAATGAAAAAGTGAAAATTACAGTAGAGGAAACAGTTTCAGGCCTGTCTTGACTGTCTTATTGCATGCTCCTCTTCCAAAAGGAGCACGCAAGCACTTCTAACTGCATTCCAGAGTAGTTATAAATTTGCAAGGTTCACTGTGGGCAGGAGCAGGAGGCACCAACAGCAAGCCATAGTGTACAGGGTCCTTCTGCCAGGCTGTGCTTGGCCTCCAAGATGCTGTCAGAGCTTGGTCCCCATCTGTGCTAATGGTCCTCATAGTTACTTTAGGGGCGATTTCCAATCCTTCTTGTCCAAGCCAGAGAGAAGAAAGATGACTTAGAATGTCTGCTCTGCTCTGCTCTGCTCTGCTCTGCTCTGCTCTCCTCTTCTCCTCCCTTTCCCACATTTGAGCTTTTCTCAGCACTTGGATGCATTGAGGCTTAAATATTACATAAATTGAAATTAACCAAACCATTTTTCCAATTTATAGGGAGTAGAGCATATCCATAGTTTAGAAATCAACAGACTTTGTACCCTTCCTGTGGTTCTGTTTAAATATATCAGGAATACATAATGAAAATTGGCCCTGGCATCTTCCCTGACTGTTATAAGAGGGTGGAAACCCATAATGAACACACAACAGCTTTTGCCATTTGGCAGAGCTTCCAGACCTTTGCTAATTTTGTGGTGGCTAGCCAAAGCCTAGAAAGGCTATAATCCCAATTAAAAAATGCATCTATGCATGGACTAGAAAGAAAGTGTGTTATAAGTAATAATGATTGGAGAATAGTTAAATACACAGTAAAACCAAGAAAATTGAACAAATACAAGCAGGGATATCTAACAATTCTGTGCATAAAATATGAGGAGCAGAGACATAAGAGTGGTCATGTGGAAGAGAGGCATGTTCATCTGTAATACAAATTTGTGCAAGGCTGAAAAGCCTCAAAACTAGAATGATGCTATCCTGCTATAAAAATTTTAAGCCTTCCTTCCGTGAGCTGCTTCCTTCTCTCTCCCAGTGCTTTGTCAAGACAGATAAATCATGGGGCACTTACTCCAGGTAAAATAAACCTTGAATTTTACATCTTCAGTACTTCCACATTTTTTTCCTCCTGAATGGTCAAATAGGAAGATTTATTTTTACTGAGATTAATGTGCAACTGAACTCAAGTATTCATAGATGAGTATTTGTCATTTTGAAAAAATTGTAAATAACAGGCAAGGCAAATATAGCTTTGTAGCCTCTCAGGCTAGTGGTTTAAGTTCTGCTTTTTGTTTGAAATGAGTGGAATATAGCTCCATGGTAGCAAAATTACATGGGCATCATACAGCATCAAAGCCTAAATTCTCTCTTTGATGTAAACATAAGATAATTAGAGAAGAAAGGTGGCCACTGTTAATGATTGAATAAATGAAACAAGGTATTTGGAATGAAAAGTAAAGGAAAACAACAGCTGCAACTGAAGAACTGGACACATAGTAAACCAGTTATTTTCCATTCAGACTAAAATGGGGTGCACACAGAAGCCAGTATATTTCGCTTGACTCTCATCTGCACTTTTTCTTCCTAAAAAGAGCCCCTAGAGCAAGTGTAAAAATAATGTTTATTATAGTTCCATTGAGAATCCCCTTACAGTACTCATGCCAAGTACAGGAGCCTACATGAAAATCAGGATTAATGAGAATTGTTTTCAATGTCTGGGACAAGTCTTCAAACAGGCTTGTATGTCTTTGACTACACAGTTTCTCTTCTGATGTTTGTAGGATATCACCACATCCTTGTCTCCAAAAAACTGCAGTAGTGATGTTAATGGGTTAACCTGGGAGGTTTGGTATTCTGCTGTGAATGTCAGCACTAGTGCAGAGCACGGCACGAAGTGATGCCCTGGAGGATGCAGAAATGCACAGGGTCTTCTGGCAGTTCTATGACAGCTGACAGCTTGAGTGGCACAAGGGCACAGGCCCCCAACAATGTACCAGCAGAATGTGAAAAACACATTAGTAGTACCTTTTCCAGTATGGATGTAAATTAATTAGTTTTTGTGCTGTTCAGGGATTGTGCTGATTTAAGCCAGGGGACAGCGTATCACTGTACTACTGCAACAGTCCAGAGTCTGGCTGAGTCACTGTACCCAAGCTCATCTGAGCAGGAAATCAACCATGAAACAAGTTTCTTGTTTCATCATTGCAGCTTGTCAGGTGTGCTAGTGAATGCAGAAAAGCCTGCTTTTCTGTCTGTGCAAGAGTTGGAGGTTTATATCCATTTGACATAAAAGACAGTTCTAAATTCAGAAGTTTTTCAGAAACAGAAATAGATGACAGAGAAAGGACTTGGTTTTTAGGGTTCCAGCCAGGGCTTTAGCACATCTTCTTACAGATATAGTCACAAAGCAAATCTGCCCGACTCATGTTATACTACACAGAAGGAAACAACTTAGAACTAACTACTACGAATGCTATCAGAGGAGATATATTTCCTTGTGATATCTAATATCCCAGCAAACTTGCTAATCATGCAGGCAGTGAGAGCTATTTCAGAAGTGAAAAGGAATACAGGGTAACTATATTATTACCACAGATTTGTTTTTACCAGCTGCATGTGTTATTTAAAGTTAGATGGTGTGTGAAGAACTGGGCGTGAAAGGGTATTACAAACAAAACTCGATTATATGTCAGACCTTTAAATAAAATAAGTTCCACTCAGCTGAAATGCATGCATGTGAATTAGTCATTTGGCATTTAAGTTTAACTAACATAGTAATCAATTTAAAGGCTCCGGACATTTGAGAATGTATTTATCCATTTATTTCCTACTGCCCATCTGGTGTGCATGCCAGAAATGGTAATGTTCTACAAGCCAAATGAGAAAAGTAAAAAAAAACCTGCCAGTCTCTATAAGGTTTGCTCTGTAAGATCTCCCCTTAAGTACTCCTTAGATGGAATTGGAGCCCATAGGTTCTTTTTTTAAGTATGATGGCATAAAAAATTAATATATAAGATTATTTAAGAAACACTGGAAGATTATGGAGATTATTCCCTTAAAATGCTTGTAGAGTTTGTTTGCTTACCATAACATTTCAGCTTCATGTATTAATTTAATATAAATAACTATAGAAACAGAATATGCTGAGTTGGAAGGGACCTATCACAATCATGAAGTCCAGCTCTTGTACCTGTGTAGGGCACTCCCAGAATCACACCATGTACCTGAAAGCATCATCCAAATGCCTCTTGAGCGCAGAGAGGCTTGGTGCCATGACCACTGCCCTGAGGAGTTTGTTCCATTACTTCCTGCCATCGGGATTAAAAACTTTTCCTGATATTTAATCTGAACCTCCCCTGATTCAGGTCTCTACCATTTCCCGTTGTCCTGTCTTCAGTCACAGGAGTGAAGAAATCAGTGACAGTCACCACGATTTCCCCTCGTGTGCAAGCCATAGACTGCACTGAGGTCACCCCTCAGCCTGCTTTTCTCCAGACTCAACAATCCAAGTGACCTCAGCCTCTCCTCGTAAGTCATCCATTCCAGACCATTTGCCATCCTGGTAGCTCTCTTTTGGATGCTCTCCAATAGGTTGATGTCTTCTCTATACTGTGGTGCCCAAAACTGCACACAGGACTCAAGATGAGGCTGTACCAGTGTGGAGTAGACTGGGACAGTCACCCTTGACTGGCTGGTGATGCTCTGCTTGATGTACCCCAGGACATCTTTGGCCCTCCTGGCTGCCAGGGCACACTGCTGGTTCATGTTTGCCATCAACTAGGACCCCCAGATCACTCTCTGCCATGCTGTTTTCCAGACACTTGTTCCCCAGTCTGTAGTTGCCACCAGAGTTTCTCTGTCCTAGGTGCAGAATTTGTCACTTGTCCTTGTTAAACTTCATGTGGTTGGTAATTACCCATCTATGTAACATATTGAGGTCTTTCTGCAGGGCCTGCATGCCCCTGGGGAAGTTGACCACTCCTCCATATTTTACATCATGCACAAACTTGCTTAAAATCCCTTCCAGTCCTGTGTCATTGATGAAGATGTTGAAGAGGACTGAGCCAAGAATGGGACATGCAGGACACCACCAGTGACCAGTCATGAACCTTCTCTTAACCCATTCACTGTCACTCTTAATGCTCAGCCTCTGAGCCAGTTGCTCATCCATCATAAAGCATGGCTGTCCAGCTGTATGCTGGACATTTTGTCCAGGAGACTACTACAAGAGAGTATCAAAAGCTTTCCCAAAATCCAGTGGCTTCCCTTGATCAAGTAGGTGGGCTACCTCATCATAAAAGGAAATCAAGTTGGACAAGCAGGTGATCAATGGAGATAAACACAGCTGGTGGCAGGTCACAAACAGTGTTCCTCAGGGCTCAGTGTTGGGACCATTTCTCTTTAATACCTCTATTGATCTTGATAAGACATGGGGTGTACCATCAATAAGTTCACAGACAGGACCAAGTTAGGTGGGAATGTTGATCTGCATGGATAGTGAGGCTTCACAGAGAGACTTGGATAGACTTGATTGATGGGCCAGCATCAACAGTATGAGCTTCAACAAGGCCAAGAGCCAGGTCCTGTACTTACACAACAACAACCCCAAGCAACACTACCGGCTTGGGAAAGTGTGGCTGGAAAGCAGCCAGGCAGAAATGGACCTGGGAGTTCTAATTGACAAGCATCTGAATATGAGCTAGCAGTGTGCCCAGATGGCTAAGAAAGCTGATGACATCTTGTATTGTATTAGAAACAGTGTGGCCAGCAGAAGTTGGGAGGCTATAGGGCCCCTGTAGTCAACACTAGTGAGGACACACGTTGAGAAGTGTCCAGTTTTGGGCACAGTATAAGAGAGATAGTGAAGTGCCAAAGCAACTGCAGAGGAGGGCAATGAAGCTGGTGAAGGGCTTGGAGAATAAATGTTATAAAGAATGATTGAAGAAGCTTAGGCTATTTAGTTTGAGGAAGAGAAGGCACTGCTCTCTATAACTACATGAAAGGACACTGTAGAGAGGTTGGTGCTGGTCTCTTCTCACACATGATTACCAATAGAACAAGAGGGAATGGATTCAAGCTGCAACAGGGTAGGCTTAGGCCGGACATTAAGGAAAAATTTTCAAGAGAGACTGGTCAGACAGTGGAATAGGCTGCCCAGTAAGGTGGTTGGGTCACCACCCCTGGATTTGTTTAAGGGTTGTTTGGATGTGGTGCTGGGGGATATGATTTAAGGAAGAACTTTGTAGGGTAGGGATGATGGTTGGACTTGATCCCAAGGGCCTTCCAAACCTGAAAGATTCTATTATTCTATGACTTTCCCCTCATGAATCCTCGGTGGAGGATGATTGCATTGTTGTCTGTGTGTTTTTCAATACTTCTCAGAATAAACTTTTCCATAATTTTACCAGGCACTTAAGTTAGACTGACTGGACTGTAGTTTCCAGGGTCCTCCTTCTTCCCTTTCTTGAACATTGGAACAATATTAGCCAGCTTCTAGTCAGCTGAGATCTCTCCAGATTGCCAGGACCCCCAAAAATAATTGAGAGAGGCCTAGTGATGACATCAGTAATCTCTGAGGATTTCTGTATAAATACCATTAGGCCCCAGGGACTTGTAGGGATCTAACTGTAGCAGTAGATACCATACAGGTCAGCTACAGGCTGATCCTTATTGCAGTCATGATGCTCCAGTTCTGGGTGTTGAGACCCCCTTGACCCATCATCAGTGTTGAAGACAGGGACAAAAAATGCATTGGATACCTCTAGTTTGTCTGTATTTATCTTCTAACCCATCTGCTTGATTTCTGACATTTTGGGATTGCCTGTTCCTGTGCCCTCAGGAGGTTACATTTAAAGAGTGACCAACACTCATGAACCCCAACACCTGAAAAAATATTTGCCAGAGGACTTGACTCAGAAGCTCCCTGAATAGTCTGAAGTCTGCTCTCTAGCTCTGAGACAGATCTGTTCATAGTGAGAGTCCATGGCTCTTATTCTAGTCAGTAAAATTAAAGAAGGCCAGCATTTTGCAGTATTCTCCTCTCTTCTTCTAAAATTGTTTACTGAGACTTCAGAACCACCAAGAAAGATGTGAATTCATTGACCACTACCTGAAAAATCCCAAAGCAAATAAATAAATAAATATCACAGACAGAGGAGTAAATAGTGCTCCACTTCTACAGCAGCTTAATATCTGGAGCACTTGGCCAACACTTGTCTTGGAGACTGTCTATATTTTGCATTAAGTAATGTAAAATCCTGAATCAACCCTCAGACCAGGTTTGGAAGGTATGTGACACCACTGCCAGCTGAATGCCAAGGGAACCAAATTCTCTTGTATACCCTTTCCTGTTCAATCAGCATATGTTTAACTAATCTGGGCTAAATGGAGTTTCCAGACTTGGGAGAATGATGAATTAGCTTTTGGTTATGTTTTGAGAAAGTCATAAAGAATTGATATCAAAAAAAGAAGTGAGCACAGTTTTTAATGTCATGTTTACACTACTCAATGTGTTCTAGTACTGAATACTCAAGTACTGAGCTGTAGGATGAACACTGGAAGGACTACAATTGTATTTAAAAAAAAAAAAAAAAAGTACTACTTTTTTCTGGAGTGAAAACAGTTGTGAATCCTGTCTGAAAGCTGTGCAGTTACAATGGATGGGGGGGGAAACACCATGTGAGGAATTGACCCTAAACCCTCGCTGCCCATCCCATGTGCCCTGGGGGAGGCAGTAGTGAAGTGACCCAGGCTCTGGAAGAAGGGAGGGAAAGGTATGGGGGAAGGTGTTAAGATCTGTCCGTGTTTTCTCATTCTCCTTGTAGATTAAATGAGGGTTTTTTTCCTTCCCAAGTTGAACCTGACTTTTTTTTGCCTGTTACTGTGATTGGGCAATGCAAACCTCCCTGTCCTTGTCTCAACTAAGACTTTGGATGGATTTTCTCCTCTCTGCCCCATAGTGGGGCTAGGGGTGAGTAAGTGGTTCATACCATCTGGACCTAAACTGTGTCAACAAATCCTTGTCTCCTTTGTGCTTTATATTTTTGCAGTTCCATTCTCCTTTTCTTGAATATGTTACTCACAGAGGCCCATCCAGCTTTTCATATATGCTTGGCCTTGGGCAGAGATGGGGCAGGAGCTTTCCAGTAGCTTCTCACAGGAGCCATCCCTGTGTGGTCCTCACTTCCAAAAGACCCGTGCTCCAACCCCTGGCCCAACACCAAGACAAAGGCATGTAAGAAACAGAGAAAATATGCAAAAATGATTCCCTTATATTTTGCTAGTTTAAGAGGTATTAGAGATACGAAGATTTTGTAAGCTGAATGTTACAAGCAGATCACTGTTTTGGGAAAGCTACAGATGGATCTCTTCTTAATGAATCTGCCTTATGCCTTTTTGAAGCTGTTTTACTCATGTGGGCTCTAAGCAGTTATTTTGGTGTTGTATGAAGTCCTTCACTGAGGGACTAGGAGAAGCAAACTGTTTGCCTCTCACTGTAATGAAGTCATTAGACCATGAATATGATTAAAAATTTAGTTCCATGTCTGTATCTCAGATATTGGTCCTAGGTCTGAATGCAACAACAAAAAAATATGTAGACTTAAAAAAATATGTACACTTAAAATACTTCTGTCTTCTAAGTATCAGGAACATTTTAAATGCCATAACACCTGAAAATATCAAAAGTAATTTAAACATTTTGAAGTCAATTGCTAGTACCAAATTAATCCCTGGTGTCACTCTGCTGAAATCAGTGGAGTAACATGAGGGACAAATTTGAGCCAAGAATTTTTAAAATACTATGTAACACAAATTAGTTGTACACCAAAGGCTTTTAAACCATGTTAGATAAGCTACATAGTCAAAAATAATCTTATAATAGTGACATGGCAACATTAGAACTACTTTACAGAGAATTTAACTCTGCTCCTATGTGCCTCATTTAGATGCCCATTATCTTCATTTTCTGCCCAATAGGAATGCAGTCAAAGCTAGAAACACACCCACTTACATCTGCCGCTTCAATTTTATCTTGATTTTGCGTATAATTTTATCATAATAAAAAAAGAAACACAAACCATAAAAACCAGGTGAGTTGTATCCTCAATGCACCTCTGCCTTTTCAGCCATCCCCTTCTTCCCACCCCCCAAATGGTGTAGTGAAGAATATATGGAAAGAAGAGTTAATTGAAAGAAGAGTAAAAAAAATCTAAAATTTGGAGAAAAATTAAAAATAATCAAGGAAAAAGTTACAGCTTAATAATTTTATAAATTTGAAATTGAAAGGAAAACAGTAAGGAAAAGAGAATCCTTTTTTTTTTGAGATAAAATGATGATGGCATCAGTAATGAAGGAGGAAAGTGTAACTTGGTAATAGAGGTGCCCATAGCAACACCATCAATTCCATATTGTTAGGGCAGCAATAAGGTAGAAAGGTATGTAGTCAAAGTAAAGGACATATGTTATATTTGCTTTAGATATTAAATTCACTTACTGTTCTGTTGTTTGTCTCTAACATTGTTAGACCATGCTGAATTGCTTCTTTAAAGGTCATCCTCTACTCAAGGTATTTGAAAAAAATGCAAAGAAAGGAGACAGAAGACCTAAGATGTAGTAAACTAGAAGAAAATTAAAGCTAGAGAGGTTTGAAAAATTAATATTTTTTGGTGATGCATATGCAGGTAGTGTGTCAAAATACTGATCATTAAAGGAGTTGGTCTATTCTTTTAATAATGCTAAAACTGTATCCACTTCACAGTTAGAAGTAATTCCACTATTTACCTCATTGTTCTGGGTGCAGAGGGACATAATGTCAGGATCTCACCCTAAATTGCTCTTCATGCTCTTCATATACATCTTATTTTCTGCATGATTAATGAAGGATTATCTGATTTTTAGGTATTGGCTTTTGTTTGTTTTGCTGGTATTTTTTGTTTAATTGGTATGTTGTTTTTTGTTTTAAAAGTGAAATTATTGAAAGGGAATAAGAAAGACAGATAAAGAAGGTTCCTTTGAATCAATACACAGAAAAAATGCTGCAACCAATGATCTGGAAGTCAAGTATCTGTTTTTCTTTTGGAAAGGTAGAAGGCAATCATCAAGCTATATTTTTATCTAATCCTTTTATCCCTGACAATGTATGTATTTTTTTGTTCTAAAGAGCACATAAAATGAAAAGGTGATAAAAAGTAAATATAGACAGGATTAGCAAGAATCACTGTAGAGATCGCTCACTGTCTATTGGCCTACAGATTCAGTAAAAGAAAAACAGCTGAGAGATCTATGCAGATCTGTATCTAATTGTGGCACCTGGCATAATAATAATTTTCATGCTGACCTCCAGGTATTATTATTATTCACTTTTTTATTAGTGATGTATGAAATTCTACAAATGTAGAGTGATAAAAGCATCCTTTTCATCAGAAAAAGGACAGTAGTAATTATTCTTATTATCATTTGTTCTGCCTTGCTTTTATGTGTTTTTTGGTTGGTTGGTTGATTGGTTGGTCCTTTTTAAAAATTATTATTTATGCAACATGATACTTTTAAAGATATAGTTGATTATTTTAAGAAAATGTTACACAATCTACTTCCTTAAATTATACATACTACAAGCTACTCAGTTCCCAAGAGGAAAAGCCTCATTTCAATGTGAAGCCATAATGTAGCTTTGGAACATTGCCAAAAGAAATAAGCAAACCTGAAAAAAACACCTTTTTTGTTTAGATCTTCTCTCCAGGCTGTGTTTTTCCAGACAAATTAAGGAAGATAACTATAATAAACCCCAACATTTCTATGTGACTGTCAATACATATGTAGAAAAAGAACACAGTAAAGATCGTATAATTATAGCGTTCCAGGTTGGAAGGGACCTCAAGGATCATCTGGTGAAAGATTTCTTCGCAAAAGCATGGTCTAGACAACACAGAACAGCACCCTGTCCAGGTGAATCTTAAAAGCATCCAGTTTTGAAAGATCCACCTTTTTTTTTTTTTTTTTCCCCACATGTTTTTTTGAAACAATTTATTTTCTATCCCTAAACAGAGACTTCATAGTTCTAGTTTTGGAATCTTAAGTATATGTTCACACATATATATACATATGTATTAATTCTTAAGCATCTTTTGTCTGCTATTTTGAAACTTGTGTTGCTACTAGTTTGCCTAATATGTTGAAAGGATCCATAGTTATGGGAGACAAGTCATCTGGTTTCAAGAAATGCATCACACAATAAATATGTGAAATATCTGAAATGTGTAGTGTTTCCACAGAGAAGAATTCAGCTGCAAGATTAAAGTGAATGGCACTCCAGTATCTTTTCTGACATGCCTCTGACATGTTAGACTCTGTTAGGGCTATAATACTGGGCCTTTCATGTATGAAATAAAATCTTGCAGCAGCAGATCATAGGGTCAGAGGTTATTCAAGAGGAGAGGGAGCTCAGGACATGCCTGGTGGAGAAATCAGAATAAGATGGGGAATCAGACCAGGCTGCTTAGTGCTTTGACCTGTAGGAGTCAAAGGCCCTTTTGAGAATGGAGTGACTCTGCACATCCCCTGCAACCCTTTGTCTGCACTTGCTTATCCTCACAAATTCATGATCATAGTTCAAGAATTACTTACTGCATGGAAAAATGGAAGAAGTCAGAAGTGTTAGTTTTTTCTTTGTATTACTTGGGTCTGTTGGTTGCAAATAATTAAATTTAAAATGTAACTACTTTGTTTTTTGTAGGCTTGTATTCCATGTATAACTGAATATAAAAAAAATACTTGTATTTAACTGGATTTTTTTTAAAAAATTATTATTTTTAAAAGGAGTATCCCAACTGCTGGACTACAAGGGAAGAATAGAGATCACAAATTTTAAAATCAGTAATATTCTGCAGTCATTTCACAAGAGTTGCATCAACAATCAGAGTTTAATCTGATGAAGAGCCTGGTACAGTGTGCTAAACATAAGAAAGAAACTTTGGACATAAAGTTTTAACTAAAGGTGAGAATAAGGACCCTGAAACTTGTGAGGAAAATCTTAATTATCTCAGGTAGTTTTGGACAATTATAACCTTGCCTACTCAAACATTTGAGTTTAATTTTGTTATAAAATGATGTCAAGACAATTCAACAGTGTGAATACTGTGAGTAATGTTTGATAACTTGCAAAATAAACCTAACCCACAGCCATGAATATAGGGAAAAAACAGCACAAAAAGAAATGTAGAGAATTTATTCTTCAGAATATGTAAGTATTCTGTATTATTTTATGGACATAAATAAAAGTCATATTATAGGAGTCAATGTTAGAAATGTACAATCAGAAATTTAGATTAAATGCAAAAGAGCCTCTGCTTTATGTCAAGTACAAGAATGCAGTTTAAGTAATTTAAAATTGGTAGAAAAGCCTCCAGGAACTGTCCAAATAGATTTACTTCCAGGGTTATCTGTTAACATTCTTTCCTTTATCAGGCAACAAAGAAACTTGTTGTATTTTGAGATAGATTTATAGAAGTAAAAAATTTGATTTAAAACCCCAGCTAAATTATAGCCCTTGTATTTATTTAGACACCTATAGGATCAGCCTAAAAAGTTACAGGATGTGTGAAATAACTGAAGTTCATTGTACCTGTCCTGCCAAATTATCATCCCACTTCATCACTTGATTAGTCTCTGGTGTGTAAAATACTGGGATGAAATTAATACCTCCATAGGTTATAGTTTTGCTAAGAAGAAATCAAGAGTGATCCATTTTTTCTTACATGGCATTTTTTAGAGTGTCACATTACATTAATGTTTTGTCCTCAGGGAAGGTATAGCACACAGGAATTTATAGATATTTGCAATGGATTAGATCAGAGTAATCTAGTTTTGTCATTTGTAGTGAGGCACAAGAAACAAACATGAAACAATTTTCAAACTTCAAATTATTTCAGAAGCTAAGTTGGTACACTACACTTAGGTGTTATGGCAGCTCTTTTGTACTGTACTATTGCACTGTAGTAACCTATATATCTGCAGGGAAAGGGTCACTGCACTCACCTGTCCTCAGACGTGTGCTAAGTGCATGTAGTACATATTTTTTCTCTCCTATTTTTTATTACATGGCTGAAGTACATAATTAAAGAATGTCTCATTTAATGTCTCTCGTATTTTCAAAGTCTAAATGTTGTAGCCCTTAACAGGACTTGAGGTCTGAAGATGGCTGTGGAACTTGTGAGAAAGTAGAGGATAAATGGAGGCAGGGTTACAGAGGAATGAGATCTGATTCAAGTGTGGGTGGTTAATTATGGCTAGGACGTTGTAAGAGCTTTTGATCTTACCCATATTGAAGTGAACTGCACTGAGATCTTATCTATGTGATTTCACAAATTTGCTTCAAATATGAAATTAATCACCTGGTGCAAAATATCTGGTACAAAATATTGACAGATCCACCTCACTACATGATCATCCAGGCCATGTTTCTTCAATTTACCTCCAAGGATGCTGTGGGAGACGGTGTCAAATGCCTTACAGGAACTGAGATAAACTCTGTCTACTGCTATGCCATCATCCATCCACCTGGTTATATCCTCACAGAAGGCTATTAGGCTGGTCAAACATGACTTCCCCCTACTAAAGCCATGTTGACTGCTCCTGCTAAGCCTCTTGTCCTTGATGTGCCTGGAGACAGCACCAAGAATGAGTTGTTCCATTGCCTTACCAAGGATGGAGGTGAGGCTGACCGGCCTGTAGTTACCTGGGTCCTCTTTCCTTTCTTGAAGACTGGAGTGACATTTGCTTTCCTCCAGTCCTCAGGCACCTCTTCTCTTCCAAACAACTTTCCAAAGATGATGGAGAGAGGCCTAGCAATGATACCCGCCAGCTCCCTCAGCACCCATGGGTGCACCCCATCAGGACGCATGGATTTATGGATGTCCAGACTCATTAACTGATCCTTAACCCAGCCCTCATCAATCAAGGCAAACTCATTCTTTACCCTGATGTCCTCAGTGGTCTTAAGGGCCTGGGACTCCTGAGGACATCCTCCAGCAGTGTACACAGAGGCAAAGAAGGTGTCCAGCAATTCTTTGTATCCTCTGTCACCCAGGCTCCCCCCTCATTCAGCAGTGCCTACATTGCCTCTAGTGATAGTTTGATCTGCTATGTATTTGAGGAAGCCCGTCCTGTTGTTCTTAACATCTCTTACAAGGTTTAATTCCAAGGATGCTCTAGCTTTCCTAGAACCTTGCCTAAAGGCAAGTTTCCTTGCCTCTCTTCATTCTGGGACTGATATTCCTCCCAAGTGGCCAGTCTTTCCTTCCACAATCTATAGGTTCTCTTCTTCCGTTTGAGTTTACCTAGCAGTTCCCTCTTGACTTCCTTCCAATTGGGATGCATGGGTCTTCAGCTCAGAAGAAGTGGTCCCTGAATGCTCATGAACCATCTCAGGCCTCTTTACCTTCTAGTCCCCAGTCCCATAGTATTTCCTCCAGCAACTGTTTGAAGAGGGAATAGTTGGCCTTCCTGAAGTTCAGATGTGTGATTCTACTTGGAAGCCTGTTTCTACCATGTAAGATCCTGAAATCTACCATCTCACTGTTCCTGCACCCAAGGTTTCCCTCAGCCTTCACTGCTTCAGCCAGACTCTCCTCGTAAGTTAAGACAAAATCCAGCAATGCTCAACTCCTATTTGGCTCCTCCACAATTGCATCAAGAAGTATCACTGATGCACTGGAGGAACCTCCTTGACTGTGAATGGCTGCTGAGTAGGCTTTCCAGCAAATATCTCAGTAGTTAAAATCTCCCATGAGAACCAGAGCCTGTGATTATGAGGCTGCTACCAGCTGCAGAAGACCTCATTGACTTCCTTATTCTGATCAGGTGGCCTGTAATAGGCACCCGTGACAATATCCTCCACATTAGCCTGCCCCTTAATTCTAAGCCACAAGTTCTCAACTTGCTCCTCATCTATTCCTGGACAGAACTCAATACATTCAAACTTCTCTCTTATGGAAAGAGCAACTCCCTCTCCTCACCTTGCTGCTCTGTGTTTCCTAAAAACAACATAGCCATCCAAGACCACACTGCAGTCATGTGAGCTGTCCCACCATGTCTCTGAAATTGCCACTAGATCATAGCCCCTTGACCTCATGTAGATCTCTGACTCCTCCTGTTTGTTGCCCATGCTGCATGCATTTGTGTACAGGCATTGCAGGTTGTGGGCTTAGCCTGCCAGTCTCACCCTAGAGGAATGGGAGTCCTTCTGGTCTACATTCGGACTGGTACATTGCAAGCCCAGCTACACCCCCTTTATTACCAATTCCCACCTCCAGTGGGTTGGCAGACAGAAGGACATCCCTAGGCTCATCTTCAGTGAACCTGGCTTTATAGCCCTCCCACTACAAGTCTAGTGTAAAGCCCTCTCAATGAGGGCTTCTAACTCCTGAGAGAAGGTGCTTTTCCCAAGGTGAGATGGGTGTACCCCATTTTTGCCAGCAGGCTCAGTGATGTATATATTGATCCATGGTCAAAGAACCCAAAGCCCTGCTGTTGACACCAGTCCTTAAGCCATGAATTAACCTGTTGGCTTAACAGATTGCCCCAGGGACCTGAAAGCTCCCATGATTATTTTTGCTGTTCTTGATACCACTTCATCATTATACACCTAGAAGACCAAAAGTAGGTAGTACTCAGAATGCCTCACCAGGGTTGGAAGTTTATTCATGATGTACTTTATCCCGGCCTCAGAGAGGCAGCAGACTTCCCTATTAAATTGGTTCAGTCTGCACATTGGGTCCTCTGCACCCCTCAAGAGGGAAGCACCCACAATAATGACCCTTAATTTTTTTCTTTCTGGAATTTATTATCATCATTGATTTAGGCTGAGATGGCCTTGATTGTAGTTTTGGCCTTTATGGGGTGTTCTCAGCACTGTCTGCCATTTTCTCTTGCAAGGCCCCATAATGATGGTGGTGTGGTTACTGTGTTCCATGTCCAGCCCCAAAAGATTAAATGCAGGTTCACAGTGTGTATAGTATACTGTTTACACAGCACATTTACAAGTCAACTATAAAAATTTGCAGTCCTGCCTTCATTAAACAGCAAAATCAACTTCATGATGCTGCAGTGTTGATTCAAAACATATAGCCAAATAAACCAACAGAACACTAGTTTAAAAAAGCTTAATATACTAGCTGTGCAGTGTAGAATACCTTATAAAGTTTTAAGTGAACAATAACAATTTTGTAGTTATTCTGTTCTTCAAGAGAATTTCTGACTCAAGGTTAGCTCTAATTGTGTTACAGCAGGCATCCTACAATAGAGGTCAGTTTTTCAGTTTTGAAACTGAAATCTAGTGTGTGGTTTTGACTACAATATTAAAAAGGGATTTATTAAAAAAAAATCCAGTAATCCAAAGTGGTAACACAGAAATATAGTCTGCAAATGTAGTATTCCAAGAATGCACTAAACAAGTGAAATATGTAGAGGTAACTGTTTCTGTAGATGCAGCTCTCCAAAATGATAAGTTCTATGACATTTTAAGTCAGATACTTGCAATGAGTGCTATAAAAGAGGAAATCTAGACCAGTCTTGTTTTGTGTATATTGGCAAACCAAGCCTATGGTAAATATCTGTGGGCTTTTACTGAGATTTCACTTTGCAGTTCTGACAATCCCTTGAGAAAAAACCAAAACAAAATAACATATCAAAAAAGGTTTGTAGCAAAATGACCTGTAAAGGTTATTTAATCTAGTTCCCTGCGCATTATAGCAAGCATTGTGCATGCAGATGTATCTGGAGATTGTTGAAAACTAGGAAACGTGGATTTAGTGGTTTCCAGACTGAAACTTGAATAACAGTCTGGATCCGTTCTGAACTATCAACTATGCAAATCCCACAAGACGATCCAGAAGAGATCTAGTACAAAATATGAAATACATCAACATTGTTACTTAAGTGTCTACAGCTGATCTGACATTTTCAGAGAAAATAGTGATTGTCCTAGTTTGAAAGGACCAGGATAGAAACATCCCTGCTTGACACATCACCAGCAGCTGCCAGCCCGTTGTTGTGGCAGTTACAATGGGGAGCAGCCGAGCCTATGGGGAGGAGAGGATGGGTTAGGTGACCCAAATGGACCAATCACAGTATTCCTTCCCATGGTGTTCAGTATAAAATGGCTCCCAAAAAAACCTTCTGGTGACTTCTTTGGCTGGTGTGCTAGCTGATTTGGGACGGGCTTGCCCCTCCCTGTTATTTCCTCACTGGAGGAGAACCTAATTCAACAAGACAAGTTGCTTTCTGCCTTCTCAAATGGGACCAGCTGGATTGCTCTAAGACTCTCTGTCACTGGGACCAAGGATTTGGGCACACCCATCTACTGCCTAGTCCAGTGTGGGACTTTTCCAGTTGGCAAGTAATTACCAACTGAGGAGGGTGTGTTCCATATCTACATGTTTTATATGCTTTTGCAGCTCACAGTCGCTCTTATTACTTCATTAAAACTACCTTAGTTTTTTCTTCCAGCCTTAAAGTCTCCCTTGTTACCTTCTTCATCTTTCACTGGGAGGGTAGTGAGGGAATAACAGAGAGCATCTGTCACCTAGTTACTGTCTAAAACCATGACAAGTATGTTTTCCATTTCCGCAGACTGACCACTGGATTTTTTTATACACCATATATCCACCATGCTTGTAGTCTTATCTTTCCTTCGTCCCCTTTATTTTGCTTTTTCTTCTGCTCAGATACATTTCCCTCTCATTAGACTCCTGCTCATTAGGCTCCTGCTCCACTTAAGCTTATAGGTTTCTGAGAACAGTGTACACCTAAGGAAGTTTATAGGATATTTTGATTTCTTTGGCAAACTGGTACAATTTATACCAAATTTGGCACGCTTTATTTCTACAGGTGTTAATTCCAGTCTTCTCTGTGAGATCTTGTAATTTTCAGCACTATTTATCATGGTCATTCTGACTTTCTGTGGCACCAGGATAATTTTTGTTGTGCATTAGCTCCAGAAACACTTGAAAAAGCTGCACTTTTGAAATGGAGGATTTTCAGCAAGGTGTATTTATTAGAGAGTTTTAAACTAGGGAATTCTTTCTAGAATTCTTCAAATTCTGCCAACTGCCCTCTCCACATCACTAGAAAGGACTGAAGAAGTAATCCTGCCACTGCACATTGTTTACTGACACAATCCAAAAAACAGGCTAAGTTTCAGACAAGGCTTTTACTGAGTTTGGAGGAAAAAGAGTAGATAAAGCCTTGTTAAGATATTTAACGATACACTGGTATAAGTGGGCTCTGTACAGTACCACTGTACCACACATATACCAGGTGGCACTGGCACCCTTGTCCACATACTGCTCAGTAGTTGTACCACTCTTAAATGCCAATACACGACAGCAACCTCAAATGCATTAGTCAATGCTGGCCACCCACTTTGTACTAAAAATTATTATTTTCCCTTGTCATCTACAGGTAATACAACTAATTAGAGACTTTGAGTCTTATAGGAGATCTTAAATTTTGTTTTTTTTCATTCCAGCATACAAAATAAAATTAAATAGGTGATTAGCACAGTCTGCCTGTGAGGCATCAGTGTTTCCATTCTGATCTTGGAATAACCGTTAACATGAATCAACTGTTTCTACCTCAGTATCAATAGCAACATCGTAAGAACAATGTCATGGAATAACAAGGCACTGTGATGGGACAGTCAGTTCACTTCCCAGATCCTCACTATGGTCTTCCTATGAGGAACCTGCTTTCGTGCATTTCTTTCCCCTTAGGAAATAAATTTGTTGATGCACCTCAAAAAAAAAAAAAGAGATTAATGAGCTTTTAAGGTAGTTCTTTGGAAACGGGCTTCGGTCTCAATGTTGACCTTGAAGATAGTTCTGGGAAAAAGCTTTGGCTGATGTTCTTGAAGCCACTCTTCTGATGGTCTGATGTAGAAAGCTCTAGAACCTCTGCCTGAAAAAAACCCTTAACTTCCAATGTTAATGGACTTTATTTTCAGGAATTTGCTGGATATATAAGAAAATATTAAAGATAGGAAGGTTAACAATCTCTTTTAAAAATGTGCTTTTTATTCATGTGTTAGCTAATTGTCCACCTCATAGCAATTCTATGTAGTCCAGTTATTTAATGCCATGAGGATTTGGGAGAAAAAATGCAGAGGTGACTTGTTTGGCTGTAAAAATCAGCAATTATATACAGAAAGAAATTAGAGAAGTAAAATTTTAAACTTGTTTTTGTGAAAAACTTGAATACCATCAAAGCAGTTTTGTTAGAAACAATAAAGATTACTTGCAGAGAAAGAAAATAATATTCTGCCAGGGGTAAAACAGAAGATCCATAAAGGTACAGAGGCTCAGCCATCAATAAAAAACCACTTCTGAGAACATGAAGCCTTTCAGATGGAAAGTTAAAAGCAAATGAAAACAGAAAGATGCCAAAGATATTAGGAAGATGAATTTCAAAAGAGGACAAGCAAGTGTCAGTTCATCAGCAGGGAAGGTCAGGAAGATAGCATGGGACAAGAACATCTAAGCAGTAGGAATAACAACATGGAAATTGCAGTTTTGCTTTTCCTTAACAGAAAAATTACTTTTTAATTGTGGTTAAAAAAAAACCTCCTTCCAAATTCCTTGTTTTCCTCCTTCCAAATTCCAAAGAAAATTCCTCAGTTATTATTGAACTAATTTTGTCAAAAAAATATCTCTAATTAAAAATGGTGACTATCTGATACTATGGGTATAGCTGCAATCCCCAGAGAGGTAAAATTTTCACTGTAAAAAGAGCCTACCTTATGTAGCAGATACGTTCTAGTGCAAAAATGAAAAAACAAACAAACAAAAAACCCAGAACCTCATAACCCAACCCAAAAAGATTAAGAAATAACTTATGTCCTAGATTTAATGATCTGAAAAGGAGAAAACATAAACATTTCTAAATGAAAGAAAAATTTCCTGAAGTTTTAACTCTGCCTGTTGTACATAAACTTTCCTCAGCCACATGATTAGTGAGAAAGTGATGGCTCTTATTATCAGTTATAACCTTCCATCTCTTTCTTATAGTGGAGGACGAAGTTTTTGGACTTGGTTAGAGCTTCAGTGTCCTTACTAAGAAGCACACATGTTAGGATTGTGAAATATTTCCAAGTATTTATTTCAAAGGTTTATATTAATTAAAAAAAAAAAAAAAAGCAGGTAATTTTCTGAAATCTGTGGAAATATGATAGTAGATATAGATAGTTTTGGATCATGTATACTAAAGTTACTTTATAAGCAAGAAGATTTTTTGCCTCTGACAATGTTTAAAAGATTTAACTGCACTGTTTAAAATATTTTAACTTCTCACTATAGCTATCTCCTTTCCTTTTACAGCTTTGTATATTTGTGTATTTTTACCAGGACAATATTCAAGGACATGAAGGTTTCTGTGCAGTGTTTCTATTGTATAGTGAACCATTAACATATTTTCATTGTTTTTATTACAATTTATCTCCTTGTCCAAGAATTTCTTGGTTGGAAAATGAGATGCAGTGTTGTTTTTATTGCTGCTATGCAGCTCTGCTTATGTGTTGACTGTTGATTTTCATAGTCTGCTTTCCTTATCATGTGTCTCACTGCAGAAGCTATCAATCTTGATCATATTCCAAGGTGTTGTGGAGAAAGCTTTTAATTTCTACATTCCCTGCCAAACAAAAAAGAAATGTAGCCAAAAGTAAAGTCATGCACTCAATCAGAAAGAAATTTTCATTCCAGTACTAAAATACTCCACATATGAACCTCAGTATACCGCTTTTGTTTATAGGAGAGAAACATATAAGTATGCGCATGTGTGTGTGCAAGCTACTAAAAAAAAAAGATAATTAACATTAGTATAATGTTTCAACTTTGAAAATGCTATTTTACTCACTTTCAGAGTTATCTTGTTACTTCTTCTTCAGAAATACAATACATTAATTTCAAATCAAAGGCTGATTTATGAACCTTTCAGAACATATATTATTTTAGGCAATGATAAAATAATTTATAGAAATTTTGTACTTAATTCTTTAGCTTGAGTACAGTGGTAACTACACTTCTGCAGTAAGCTTCTGTAGTTTTAAATACAGAAATCTACCCTAGGGTATTCTGGGGCTGGAGTTTCTATTTTATAAAATTGAAATATTCCTCCTAAGGGATTTTAAGTGGATGAAGAACAGGTGTTTGGATTTGATGTTAAATTGGTAAGTTGATTACCTTGGAAATTAACCTAAGCTATAAAAAGAAATAATTCTATGTAGAACATGGGAGGAGAGTATGAAAACACAACAAAGCATTCTTAATATTAAAGTATCATTCATTCAACTAATATGAAAGGTTAGGCAATCTATGATCTTACTCGGAGGCTGTGTGTATTCATTTTCTTATTGCTTAGCACAGCATTTATGAATTCTATCTTCTTATTGACTTGCTATTGTAGAGAGTAATTTAGAGTAAAAATAATGTTAGTTAGTATCGTGGTGCTTTCGTGTCTCTGTTTTTGTTTGTTTGTTGGTTGGTTTTTTTGGTTTTTTTAAAATGAAATAGATTGTCTGTGTGCACAAGCAATTTAAAGATTTGAGAATTCTGATCGAAGTTTGGTAAGAAAATGGATTAAGAATTTAAAATGATGATTCAACTTTTAACTCTCCTTTTCAGTTCTGTAATTGCTACTTCCCTGACTATTGGCGTATATTTTGCCTCTTAACACATCATATAAAGTGGATTCCTCTTTCAAAATCGCACTCTTATCTCATCCAGAGAATCATGAGACAGCAAGTCGTATAAAAAGGCATGTGCCCTGTAGCAAAATTACCATTTTAGAACACCAATCCTATTAGCTGTTAATGTGGGAAAGTTAATGGATGTTATGTTGGAGAGTTTTTTTGGAAGAAAATGGACATGTGAGCAATCCCGACTATTTAGCTTTAGCCAGAGTGAGCTAAGGGCTTTGAGGCCCAGCTGCAAGGTTACTAAAAGATCAGCTACATGCAAAAGAGAAGGAAGTTGGCAGCAGAAAAGAAGAATAACAGGATGGGAAAGCGGATGTAGCTAACTGCAAGAATTTGTTACCTAAAGAGGCGTGGCCTCTGAGTTCTATATAACGCTGTGTGATAATAAGATTGAACTGTGTTCCTACCACATTGGTGTTTGCCACAGTCTCTATTTTGCACTCTTCCTGACAATTTTATGTGAACGAAACAGAAAATTTAAGTTCAGCCCTGAAAAAAACCCCATTATATGCAGTTACTTTCAATTCTGTTAGAAAAAAATAAATAATAATAAAAAAAAATGAACGGTTTGCTGTTTAGGAAGAAATTGCTATATAACCAATGAAAAGAGAATGGAAAGAAGACCCCTGTAGGTGTACAATGAAAGTCTTCTCTTTATTTTGTACAAAGTGGAAGTTGACATATTCAGTTAAGTAACTGTTCTTATTATATCTTGACATCCTTCAATGCTTTCCTGCTGGTGACTACAGTTCACTTTGTGGTGTTGCTTCTCTTTTTTCTTCATGTTTAACTTAAACTGAAAATGTTTATCATATATTGTCTCATGCTATAAGCTTTTAGAAAGTTTTCTATCACAATTCTGAGGCTAGTTGGTAGATTTAGTAAAACAGAGTTAAGATAGTATGAATGGTCTTAAGTCTATCATGGATTATTGGCTGTGTCAAATTGGGAGACAGTTTTTTGACCCATATATCTGATAATCAGAGGGTGTGTATTTCAGAGCAAGCCACATTTTCACATGCCAGGACAAGTTTTTAGCATACATGTTCCATAAAAGGGAAAAATCTTCATTTATTTAGTGAATAAGTTTAAGACTTAATACTTAAGTGAGTAAGTATTAAGTCTTAATAAAAGACAGGCTAACATCACTGTCCTAAAAATATCTACTTTTTGAAAAAGTTGTAAAGTGCAAACTTCTTCCCAAGACTCCACTCACCATACAAGTCCTTTGCCAGCTCTAGACTTCTCTCATATAGGTAAATATTAATATTTTGGTGTGAATGATGAGTTTGTTGGAGAAAAAAACATATAAGGAGGCTGTGGTGATAATATTTATCTGATGTGTTCAGAAACAGATTTAAGTTAGAAGTCAAGTAGTCCCATATTTCATTATATTGTCTTTTTTTTCTCCTTCTTATCTTTATCTTCCCCTTCCCTCCACTCCCAAACTCATGACTAATTTTTCCCTTGCAGCTTGTTAAGGAGAAAGAATTATTTAATATTAGTGATGTAAGAGCTACAGAAATGTTCTGAAGATCTAGCACAATTTAAATGTAATTATTTACTAAGCTCTGGTTTTCTTTGCATTCAGCTTGCATTCTGTCTTCCTGTTCTACTAAGCAACATGTCAGCTGTGACACTGATGAAATGCTTTTAATTATTTTTTTGCTCTAGAACACCAACTATTACTGAAAATGCAGAAACAAGAAAACAAATGGAGAAAAATAATTAGCCCATATACATCTGACAGACAAATCAGCTTTGAAGCTGCTTAATGTTTGTACGTCACTAGATTCATTACTGTTCTCATAAATTATGCTGAAATCTTTCAATACGAAATCATAATCATTGTACCTTGATACCACCACCGGAAAGCACCCTGGAAGAGAAAATTTAAATGTTTCAGACCCACAGCCTCAGATTCAGCTGTTGCAGATCATATAGCTCCACTGGCTTCTGACAGTAAGTAGTGTCTCAAGCTAATAAGAAAGATCATGTGCTGAAAACTCACTAAACTAAAACTTTTGAAATATGGGGACAGTTAAATTCCAGCTTTGAAATCCAGCTCTTTGAATCAGCAGTGCTGCCCCTTTCTGATATTATGAAGAAGACTGTGGGAATATTTACCTTTCTGAAATGCTCAGTGGCACTACAGCAGAAAAAATGGAAAATGCAGCTTTAATCAACATAAAGAAAGGTAAAGCTTGTGCTTTTGCCCTGGTCTCATGAAGTCCACTAAGTTCATGTGTTTTCATGTCTTTACTTTTAATATATACTCTCTCTTAACAGAATGTGCTCAGACTGATGGCTGCTGTAGATCAGAGTAAACATCATTTTACTGAAATCAGAAAGCACTTCATGTTGCAACTCCCAACTAAAGGGAACATATTCTGTCCTTGACATTCATTCTGTCTCTCTGCATCTTTATCAGTAAAACCTTTTCATTAATCTTCTCTATGTTCTTTCTTTCTCAAGAAAGAGGCTCCATCTTTTTCAGAATAAAAGTGTGGATCTGGGGAAAAAAATATAAACTTCAACTCCGCTTTTATGGTAAACGTAATACAGCTGATCATCGCTTGCATGCCTTGTTGTTACACAGTGTTCACTTAGCAATTCAAAGAGTAATTTTTAAAAATCTGATAGACAGCTGTGACCTCTTTTTTTTGCTTTCTGCTCTTCATGATCACACTTTCCTTGGCAGTCAGTTGTTTCAGGACTCCAGGCATTTTTATTTTCTTTCTTAAAGCTTCAATGTCATTTGTAAGCTAAAGTAAATAAAGCTGATAGTCTATCTCAGGGATGTTGTACATGGTTATCTACGTGAGATATATGTGAGAAAGATTTGGTTGTGAAACAAAGGTGTACAGAAGGATTGTTTAGTGTATCATAAAGTACACAAAAAGCATTAGAGTTATCTATCAATGAATGTTAATATTTTTTTATTCTGTTCCTAAAGTATATGAATCATGGTATAATCTAAATTGCCTTCTGAGATAACACAACAGTAGAGTTCACAGACTGTCTTTTGAATAACTGTTTCATTTTCCTTTCAGACTGATAAAAAAAAAAGCAGTCTGCAGGAAGCTCAAACTCTACAGACAAGATCACAGAACTCACTTGTCAGTCATTACTAAAATTCACTACTTGTGTGTGCCCTGCATAGCACCCAGACTTTTGTTGCATGTAAGAAAGATACATGAAAATTAATAAAATCTTTTCTGTGGGATCCATCTCAATGGAGATAACATCAAGAACAGGGGAGGAAAGACTAGTCTTTCTGAGGAAAAACAGACAAAAAATCCTGACAGTAGCATATCTGTCCCAATAATTTTATTGTTTCCATGTTACTCTTAAGCAAAGTTTTGCATGCAGAAATATTTCAATTTATATTTTTAACTTTTCAAAATGCCCAGGAAGTAGTAGTTTGTCTGTGCCTAAGGCATATAAAATAAGAGAGGCTGAGTTCCCGGTAAATAACTGGACATGTGGTTGTTTTAAAAAACAAGTGTATAATTTTCTGGGTATTTGCAGTGTCTTTTATATCATTCACAGATGTGAATTTTGCCAAAATAGTCCAAATGTTCCTCCTGTCTGGGGATTTTCATCTTCATCTAGCTTTCTGCTGCATTTGTTTAATTAGTTTTTGCTTATGTTAGAAATTAGTGATAATGTACCACCACACTTCATTCTCAAAGTACAATAAAGCTTTAAACTTGCACAGAGTGATTAATGGCAATTTCCACACTGGCTTTGCTAACTCTGGTATTATAACTCTCTGCAGCAATTAGAATAACTGTTTCTTCAGATAAGCAGATGACTCATATTTATACCTTTATTAACTTAAGCTTAGAACTTCTTTTCAGGAGGTTGCAGAATGGAATTCAGTGCTGTGCCCCTCTAGGTTCAGAGAGCACAGTATCTAGAAACATCAATGTGTTACAGCACATAGACAGACCTTAAACATTTGAGTTTTCTGAACAGTTAGTTTGTCTGTGAAATGGAATAATACTGAGTTATACCCTAAAAATATACTGAGTGCACAAAAAGTGAAGGGCATTAAACATGGGATTTCTCAAATATGATAATGGGGAAAAATGTACCAATAAGAATACATACAGCCATTCATCTTCATGTTGATTTCCACATATGTCACGTGGCTAGAGCAAAGAGCAGAGTCTGAACTTAAATAATATTTGCACCACATTAACCTAAATGTTTTTATTTTTTAAAAAGTTAATTTTGTAGCTGTAGTTTTAAATCTCTCCTGCTTTTGAGTGTGTGCACTTTACTGTGCTTTAGAAGGTGTTGTCTTGTTCCTCTTCTGAACTGCACACAGATTTTTTCTTTTATATATGTTTAAATACATCTATTGTTAAAAACAGGTTTTGTCCTGTCAAGCCTTCTAAAGATCTAAACAGAGGTTCTTGATTTTCTGATATTTGGAAGCAGAAATCTTTCAGAGTAAAACACTTGACTTATTAATTAGTATGAAATCTCACCTAATTGCTGAAGGGAAAGACAATTCATAAAAGTTATAGCAGTATCCTCCTGACGCATGTTAGCTTGTTTAGCTTTTTATTATGATCTAAACATATTTAATAGGAATATTTTTGTCTTCCATTCTAAAGGAAAAATTGAGAAAAGATTCTTCGTATTTTTCTTTCCATAACACATAGATTAAAAAGAGAATTTTGCCTGGTACTATATTTCACTGAATTGAGTTTATATCACCAAGCTATAGATCTCTGAAAATAGGGTTGATGGTAGAATTCTCAGCAATCTTAAAAATATGCATTATTGGAAATTCTGTTTTCCAAAATGGTAAATAAAATTTCCTATAGACTATCCATATCATCATTAATCCTTTCCATGCCTAAATCACATTTTAATTAAGTTCTTGTTTCTTTCTCCCCTGGGCTATTTCTAACCCCTGGCCACTATGGTCAATTTAATTTTCATAACCAACATATTGCAAAAAGAAAGCCAAAACTTTATTAGGTTCTTCAAAGAGAGACAATTGAAATTTCTGTTTATTAGAAATGGTGCATTGGATGTTATTACTATGACTTTTTTTAAATCCATTTTCTTCAGGAGACATTTGGGAGAAACAAACCAGTTTTGACTAAGTTGAGATTTTCTTCCTACTTCTTTTAGTACTGTGAAAGTTGTACCAATACAACATTAAAAGAAATCAGACAAAGTCCCGTGTTTTTGCTATTATGTTTTCAGAACCTCACCTAAACCATCTTTTTTTTGGCTGTTAACTTCTGCTGATGAATTGACATGGATTATAAATATTAGAAGTGCCATTCTTTTTAGAAACATATCTCACACCAAGATAATGTTTCTGTTATGAAATATTGTAGTCTGAAGTTGACTCATTGAACCTCTAATTGCCAGTAATTTTTGATGAAATTGAGGAGCTATATAGTCTCCAGGAAGAAAGATTTTGAACTGAGATAAAGCAAAGATGAATCATACACCAAAGAAAGGAATAATAAAAGCACAATGCAGGTGTAATAAGTTTAAATAACCAGAAAACTCAGCTTGATTTGCTACTGGTTTATACTTTATAGCCTATAATTCAAGGTACATATGAAATATAATTAATTCAAAAGAGTTGTGTTTTATGCTTTCTATACTGACTGGAGTATCAGGCTGTCAAAGTTTTACCCAAAGTCCAATGATATCATGGAGGAGCTCATCCACCATCATGGGAACGTCTGCCCAGTGAAGTTCTATAATAATTTGTAAGATCAAAGAAGCTGAAGAAATCACCATTCAACCTCCAGCTTTCCCTGTCCAGTGATGTGGAGCAACATTTCACCTTTTTGAGTACACTATAGGTTCCCATTCAAGAGGTAGAGATCTATTTGGCCCTTGCTTAAAGTAGGTTTGAGTTATTATTGAATTATGCTTGGTTTCTCTACTTCAGGTTTCATTAATACAATACATATCATCATATATTTTAGTCATTTTATAGAATAAAACATGTACAGTTTGTCAGGAGATAATGGTGCATTAGCTAGGTTTAAAGTTATTTAAATTTTTCTTTGTAGACGAGAGAAACAAAAAGAAAACAAATATTGCTATTATTTTCTCATGATGGATAAGATTGACAGCAATTTTATATATATATATATGGTTTCAGATATTTTAAACACTATCTTTGTAATAGATATGTTATTTATATGTTATGTATAATTCATATATTATGATATATTTCATCTATTAGCATGAAAAAATCACTGCTGGATGCTGTGAGTTTATTTACAACTCTATTGAAATAATTTATTTCATTGATTTTTATTGAATTTATTAACAATACAAAAGAACAGAAAATTAGATTCAAAGTTGCTTCTATAGAAAGATTATCAAAAATATTTCAGTAATATGTAATTTATTTGCTGTTAGATCAATCTAAAGGATTCAACCACTATTAGGCCATGAAAAAGTGCTTTTACAAATGATACAGCTTCATTCCATGTTTTACCCTAAACGAACAATGTCATTGTGCCCTGACAAATGACATTCATGACAAAAAAAGAGTAAGAGGGTGGCTAGGAGATTGCACTGATGTAAGGTGCTCTTCAACCATAGATGGGCTTGAGTCAGATTTATGTTCACAGTGAGCTCAAATCAATAGAAGGGATGTTTGGTGGCTGTGAAAACTCTTAGTCCATTCTCTAGTTCTAAGTTGTCAATTTGCTCATCAAAGTCACAGTGAAAATCCTGGTACTAAACAGAATCAGGTCTAGCTGCCTCAGGTGGCAAGGAAAAATGCACATTGATTTTGCAATTCATTTATACTCACAGACGTAAGAGAAAGATCTATATACAAATGCATAACGAAATAATTTAAAAATTAATTTAAAAAAAATATTTAAATATTCATCAAACTATTCAAACTGATAGTACAGGAGAGATTAATAGTTGTTTTTAACATACTCTTCAGTGAAGCACAGGCTTTGTGTGTTTGTATGCATGTATAGAAAATCGTCTTGACAGTGTTCTTGCTGAGACGTAAAATCTACCCATAATCCTTTTACCAACTGTAACTACTAATGAAAAAGCAGATCATTGCCATGTGTTCATTCCAAAGCTTTATTTACCCTGTTGTCCATATGCAAATAGGGCAAAAAAGAGAGGGGGAAATTTATTAGTCCCAGTTTGATCTCATACTAGTTGTGAGAAGTACATCTGTGTGAATTTTAGAGTAGTTGCTTCTGAGAAAGAACTGATGTAAAAGAAATCAAGTCTTCTTGAGAAAAGGAAAATGCAGAGTTTACTGAAGTGTAGATTTGTTGTATGTAAACAAAGATATATCTAAAATAATTCTATATCTCAACATAATTTGGCTTTAAATGCGTATGATTACTGTCAGCAAATAATGATAAATGTATTTATCTACATATGAATCTATTAATGTCTGCTATTTTCGTGAAATGGTTCTTTGATAACAATATTTGCGGATCTTGAGGTAAATTTAGATGTATTTCTGTAGCTAGTGAATTTTGTGCTTCATGAACACCTATAGCAGGCTTTCACTGACAGGTTTTCTTCACATTTAGTTTGATTTTGATGCTTTAATGAGCCAAATTCAAGTAAATTAGGAATGCTAAATTGATTTGATTGCAACTATTCTGAAGCCAGGTCTAAAAAATGTGTAAGAGATTAGAAATTCCACATGGGGTAAAATTGATGTTTTGTGGTCTACAGTGTAAAACCAGCATGTGTGTTATTGACTGTATAATTTAAATTGTGTTTGAAAACAGAAACACCCCTTTTGCGGGTGTTCCTAGTAGAAGTTCCTAGTAGAAGTAACCTTCTTCCAAAAATTATTTATAAGAATGATAGTATTAAAGGTAGTGGTTTTTAGGTTATGAATCTCAAGACAGTATGAGTTGTTGAAGTCTGGATTACTTTTTGAAGGTCGGGCTGACTAAAACTGGTTTGCGGTTAGTGTTAAACATGGATTTACACTTTTGCATAGTCTTCATGCAGTTAGGTTTTCAAATGGAGGCAAATAATTTTAAAAAGAGGCTGTTCTCCCCTCTCCCTGCTCTCCTCCCCTTGCAATTACACACCCCAAATATCTGCTTAAAGATGATGGTAATTAAGGATAGAGACTTTGTGGTTTGATGCAGACTCCCCATGGTATTCCTTTGAACTGCTGAGATGCATCAACTTACTCTTTCTTGTTTATTCCAGTTTAGCACAAACCTTGATGCTCAGTGTAACCACATGTTCAAAGCAAAACATTAAATGATGTAATTTTAAAGGACTCATTAATTTTCTTTGTACTCAAAAGCAACAGCATTAAAAAATGTAATAGGCAAATTCTGAAGTCAAACTCATTCAAATTTTTCTGCTGTTTACTTCAAAGGGTCCTGAATAGGATATGTTGGAGAATTAATATATGTGTGTTGAAAAATTAATATATCACTGACACTGACCCATTTTCTGATTCTCTCTGATTTATGAATTTTTAATATTTTTATATTTGTAAGAAAGGTTCATAGTGAAATGTTTTTTAGGATACTGCCCTTTGAAAGATTAAAAAGCAAGCCATGTTATGCTTCAGATTGTTTATGTATTAAAACCTGAAGGTAGTCTAGAAACTGTCTTCTTCTGTTTAGGCCAAAATCACTACATAATTTATGGTATACATGCAAAACTGCTTACATTTTTTTAACTGATCCTGGGAATCCTTCCATGGTTGAAGTAACTAAGATATTAAGGTGAATACTCTTGTTGTAATAAATAAAAAAAGGTATATTAATTATTTTATATGTTATTTTGGAAAGTGGTAACTTCCTCTATTTCTGGGAAGGTTATAAATCTGTGTAGGCTACATTTAATATTGCAGGAGACAGTGCTTCTATGCAATATTTACTTCACCTCACTGACCCAAAATCATTACGATATGTACTCATCCTTTGAAATAAGACAGAAGCAGCTACAAGGTTAGTGGATAGGTTGTAGCATAGGTAATTCTACATCTACAAGGATTGTGTCCTGTCAAACCTCCAATATCTGCCTTCTTCTGGACAGTTATTTCTAAAGAAGTGAGTAACATGAAAAAAACTGTTGACATGGTTGATGTTCCACTGGGTAATGTAAAATGCAAAGCAAATACTATTAAAAATTTAGCTTTGTGTTGATTTCCTATGGAGCTATTGAACCTCACAAAGCACATTCTTCCCTTTCATATCCTGAAAACTTTCTGAACTTTAAAGTCATCCACACCAGAAATTAGTAGGAGTCAGTATTAGTATCCATCTCTTTTTACTTATGCCAATTAATGTCTGAATGTTTAAATGCAGTGGAATACAATGTAATTTTCATTATATTACTATTATTAGATTACTTTATCATTATTATATAGCTAGATTTAAGTGGAGTGTGGTTTCTAATTTCTGATTATACTATTCTGTTATTTAGTGTATATAATTGTCAACATGCATGGCAAACTTTATTTATTTTGGTTTTTCGTAATAATTTAAAAGATGGATTTTTAAATATCTGTCTTTAATATTCCACCAAAATCAGTTCTTAAGGAGTATTTTTTATTTTTCATAGGTGATTTGATTATTTTGACCATTTTATATTATTTTGGATTGTCTTACATTTTCCATTTTGCATCAATCTCTAATCAACAAAGGAAGAAAAGTACACTATTCCAATAAGAGTCTGAACAATAGTAAAACATGATGTGCAAAAGCAACACAGACTAAATAGGACATGATCTTAAAATGGACACAGTATACTTTTGCACTTCACTTGAAATATCTGCAGTCATGCAGGAATTATACTCAAAAACTTGAAAAGTACAAAAAACTACAATATATGCAGTATTTTATATCATATATTTTAATAAACACATGTAAAGGAACAATTACGTGTATGTTTAGATGTTTGATATCATAAAGTAAAACGTGGTATGGGATGCTTCTGTACAAATAGTCATATAATATCCCAACGTTTCGTTCTTTTTCACAGGACTATTGCTTTTGTGTCTTCTTAATAAAAGCAATAAAATTCTTATAAAAGCCATATTCTTTACAAAGTTTTGCAATGAGAGAAAATGCATTTTACAAACATCTTATTTATCCATTAGGATTTCAAATAGAAAATGTGCTTAGCCAGAGCTACAGACTTCTTAACATATTTAATTATACAATAAATATGTAAAATCTGAGTTTTAGCAGGTTTAATAAAAATAAATATCCCTCTGGAGATTACTCAATTTGCTGTCAGATAGGAAGCAGTTACTGAAAGATCTTTCTAGTCATCTGAACATTAAACCATGAGATAAGAGTTATGGGTCCCAGGTTTCATAGATCTATTTTTATGGAAGGCAGCCAGCTTGCCTATATATGCAGTTAAGGCTGAGCTTGTTTTCACATGAGGGTGACATTGCATGGTATTATCCTATTATGTAATGAATCTGAGGAAAAAAAAAAAAAGTGCAATAAATTACAGTACTGTGACTGAAGCACGTTCTGTCTGTTTTCCCTATTGTAGCATCCTACTTAGCAGCAACAGTTAACTCTGAAATCTGGTAAGTGACTCAGTTGCTACTCATCGACTAAAATAACAAGAATGGCTATAATGATTACTTTTTTTTTTATTTCTTTTTTAGTTTCTTTTTTTTTTTTTTTTGGTATGAATTTTTTTCAGAGCTGCTAGTCTATCCCTGAAATTCAAGCCTATTTTATGTGCGACATGTATGTGCAAGAACGGATCTAAGAAAACTGGGTGTTCTCTTCCTGACCTGCCTGACCTGCCAGGCTAGGAAGGGCATGAAGTCTGCATTTCTTTCTGAGTGCACGCCCCAGTAATTTCACCACTGGCTGCTCATACCCCAGCTTTAACAGTCATTTATCAATATCTAATGGTCAGTCTGCTGTTCCCTAGCCATTATTCTTGGTGTTACACCAACATTTACAAGTGGCTACTTCACCAGTTTCCCATAAAATAGTTCCTTGCATCTGCTGCTCTTTGAATGGAACGCAAAATTTTAGTGAATGGAAAAGCTAAAAGAAATCTTGTTTGAGCTTAAAGATACTTCAAAATTTGAGTCATATGAGTGACAATTTATACTTCCATACCTCATCCGAGCTAAGCACAATATTTTTTTGTGTGAAACAAATTCAAACTTTAGTGTCTTGTTTTCTAAACAGAAGAAAAAAATAAATGCCTCAGTTTTACAGCGACTTTACATATCTGGATAAAAAGTCATACATATGTATATTTTTCTTCGTTTTCCTCAGCAAATTTCTTATTCTGTATAAGAAGTTAGTTCTGCTGGTGGCATGGAAAAGAAATTCTCTTGCCTGAAGAATATGGTACCTGCAAAATGATGTGAACCTTGCCCTTGAACAGGAAAATGTCTTTTAAGATTACAGATGTGACTACACTCCATTTTTCTTTATCTAGAGGCAGGCAAGAAAGATGATCTGAAGTACAGGGCAGTTTCCATAGGAGAAAAAGATGGACAGGAATCGACTGTTCCATGCCTTTCAGCATAGAAACTCAGGACTTCAAATAAAGACAGGAAGAGTTAGTGATAAGGAAGTTGTGTGTGAAACAAATGCAGAGGTGTGCAAAAAGAGATTGAAAAAGCACTCAGTATTTTGTCAGTTCAGGGTTACTGCAGAGACAACTTCTGTTATGCTCAGGAGACCTGGGGGATGGAAAACTGTTGGAAGATGTACACCACGTATGTTTGTCTATTCCATATTTTTCTACCTAAAGACACTGACAAAGAAAAAAGCTTGGACTGGAAACTGATTAAAAGGATCCTTGGACTCAACTAGACTCTAGTTGAGAGTCTAGTCTAATCTATAGTTGAGACTCTAGTCAAACAGACTCACTCCCTTTAGTGTGAAGTTAAAACTTTACTAAATTTTTTGCACTGTGTTTTAAAAAATTCTAGGGGAAAAAAAGAAAAAGTCTTTCTAGTTCTACTATCAATCTGTTTTGCTGGTGATCCAGTCCTTTAATGGTGTAGCTACTTTTTGTTTTCTGAAATCCTGTATATCTTGAAGTTTGCAGATGGTTTTATCTTCAGGAGACACACCTTTGCTCATGGGTGAAAACTCAAGTCTGGAGGCTGACTCAGCTTGCAATTGTAGTTTGTTTGTTACATTTTAACGTTTGTTTCTCTCTCTTCCTGAAAGTTTAACAGATAGTTTCAGTTTCTACGGATCTACAGAATCTTTTATGTTTAGCTTCAGCCATGATTTTAAAAATATGAACTGTAAAACTGGAGGGCAATTCTTCAATAATGTGAGAGAAGCACCAAATGAAAAGTTTTCTAATTTTCTAAAATGTCTAACGTAGTGTCTAGTTTGTCACAAGCTTCTCAGATAGATTATGAATTTGAATGTATTTTTAGGAGGAAAGTAATGTGTTAGGAAAAAATAGTGAATTATCTTTTTACTGTAGGCTTCTCTGTGAGAAAAGATATGCAAGAAATACTTCATTTCTTTTGGAAATCAGATTACATTACCTTCAAAACTTGTGCTGCATAAAAATCACAATTTTTGTGAAACAAATATCATTTCTCTTTCCTCTTGTGGCAGCAATTATTTTGTTTTTAGGAGAGAATGCCTAAAACAGACCAATATGGATACTATATAAATTCTAAGGAGGAATCAGATGATAAATGTTTATATGGATAATGAAATTGTTGAAACTGTGTTTTGTAATGATTTTTTCCCTCCCCTCTCTTTCTTTCTAGAATGTGTAGTTAATGCATTCTCTGGCAATGAATGAAGACCCAGGAATGAAACCATACCTCTGGTGTACAAAGAGGTTTTCATGTTTGCTTAACTGCACATGATTAGTATTAAACAGCACAGTTACTTCCTTGTATCCATGAGCACTATATAGACCTGCAAATTTAATTTGAACTCTTTAATCTAAAAAAGCTAATTGAAATAACAGAAGAAGAAAAAAATTTTCTGTCTCAATCCTTTTTTGGATTGGTTTTGTGTACCTTGAACACCCACCAGGGAGCATTTTATTTTCATGCAGGTAATGGAGATCAAACCTGATTTGAGTTTTGCTCACTGTGTTTGTTTATTTCTTTTCATAATGCATTTGAGTGAAACCTATTTTCAGTTCAATTTCCAGTCATCTCCTTCGGAAACAAAACCTTGACACAGGCTGTTTGTTGGAAGTGTGGCTGCTTTAATTTGCTGCATCATCTTACTATGGGCTATTAAAATTGCTTGGAGTAACTTTAGCTCAGATGTCAATATAGTCATGTTGCAGTCTTCCTGGTTTAGGACAGGAGAGAATTAATTTTTAGTTTTGTAATTTTGCTTTCAGCTATGTCTCTTGTAAGTAGTTGTACTTGCTAAAATTAATAGCAAGTTTCTCTGTCAGTGTCTAAGACTGATAACACTCGCTATTTAAAGTTATGGCTAGAGAATGGTACAAAGAACCAAGGCCACTCCTAATGTTTCAGAAAGAGAAAGAAAGTAAAGAGGTCACACCTGCAATGTTCCTTTAGGAAGGAGCAGACAAGACAGATGATCAAAATTGACCAGATGAAATATTCTATCCTACACATGTCATCCTTAGTATAAATTTGTGCTATCATAAGGGTCAAGTCCCTTTGCTCTTCTCTTTGTCCCTTCTTTGCCTGTCTCTTTACTTTATCATCCTGGGAGGATTCCATCCATCAGTCTGGCTGTGGTCCTGATCCGTGCCAACCTGAATCTGTGTTCCTGCCTCCAGCTCCCAACTGCTGCTGACCCCAGGAGTCCAGCCTGGACTGTCCCAGGGCTGCCCTGCAACCTCGGTGGTGATGTGAGTGTTACTGCAGAGAAAGGGGGGAGGAACGTGGTACTGTTTTTCTGTATATTTGTGTATAGTTAATTATTTTCCCTTTTTTATTGTTATTTTTATTGTTTATTTTCATTAAAGCTGTGTAGTTTAGTTTTCAACCCATAATTCTCCTTCCCTTATTTTCTCCTCTTTATGAGGGATAAGAGCGGTATTGATAGAGAGCAGCTGTTATATGGTTAGTTGCTGGCCCATCATTAAACTGTGACACAGCTTTATTCAACTTCTGTGTAACACTTGCAGGGTAACACTTGTGTATTCTTTGCAATTGTCTGGTACCTTGTGAAACAGGCTCTTCATAGAATGTACTGATGGATTTGTTTGGACTGTAGAGCAAAAGACACGAATATATGGTCTTGTGCACCACTTTAGGGTCTGTTTTCTAACTTTCCAATCACAGATGTGTTGGTTTGGTGCCTTACAGTTGTCCCTGGATGCTCTACTGCCTCTCCAACTCTCCTTCTGATCAGCTGGGGAAACCCAATAGTCCTTGTGGCACTCCAGCAGTAACAGATCTGCCTACAGTGATGCCTACCCTACTCTCCATAGCCGTGGTGCACTTATGATATATTTCAGTAAGATGAATTTTGTTCTGTACCTTTATTAGTAAGGGAAAAAAAAGTCAATAGTGTAAATGATATAGCAAACGCTAATAAACCACATAAAAACAAATAAAGGAAAAGAATGCAGAGGGAAACTAGTGCATAATAAATGTAAGTAGGGCATAAAAAGTAAATAATTCATGAACTAAACTGGATATATATTTCTTGTCTAACATGTTATCTGTATAAAGATAACACAAAAAACAATATGGGAACATTTTATAATTCTTTTTAAAAAAAGTACTTTTTTCTAGTGAAATAGTTGTATTAGTATTGTATTCCATTATTCATGTTCTTAATCTGATAATATTTTCTCCTCTTGCTAAGGCTTGGAGTGTCACAAGGGAGAGTTATTCTGTTAAATATGCCATGCAACTAACCCAGATCTGAGCTGCTAATTATGTTATCTGTGATATTATTAAATAATTATAGTCCTTGCAATAGGGTTTGAAGGAAAAAGACATCCCCATAGTGCAGAATTCACAGGTCATGTAGAGAGACATATGAAAAAAAAAAAAAAAAGAAAAGGGAGAGAAGACAAATTCATGCAGACTTTGATCCATTTACTGTTGCTGTCCATGTCTACATTCACATCTACAGCCTTCACATTTTTAGCATGATTATGTATTGACAACAATTTAGTATGTCTAATGTAGTGTGGATCACTACATTATATACATATATAGAGTCATATACAGTACATAGAACATGAAATAAACTCCCTGCCTGCATGAAATATTTTAAAATAGTTGTAAATAGTTGCATGCAGGCTGTCATTAGGATAGTAGAGGACATGGCAGGATGGTCATGGAACACGAAATTTTACTTGTATTTCATCTAAATTAAACTGCATAACATGAATGCTTGTCATCAAACTTTGGGCCACAAAGATAAAGAGAGGGCTGGAGCACCTCTATGAAGACAGGCTGAGTGAGCTGGTGTTGTTCAGCCTGGAGAAAAGAAGTCTTTGTCTAGACCTCTGTACCTGATGGGGCCTACAGAAAAGCTGGGGAGGCACTTTTTATAAGGGAATGTAGTTGTGGACCATGAGATAATTGTTTTGCCCTGGAAGAGGGCAGAATGGGGCTAAACATCAGGAAGAAATTCTTTCCTGTGAAGGTAGTGGGACAGTGGAACAGGTCGCCCAGAGAAGTTGTGGCTGCTCCATCCCCACATGTGTTCAAGGCAAGGTTGGATGGGGTTTTGAGCTACCTGATTTAGTGGAAGCTATGATTCTTTCTTACCCAACCATTGTATGAGAAAAGACACTGTGCAATTCCAAATACTAATAAGGTTTTGGTTAACAGCTAATATTTTTTTTTAATAGTATTTTCATTCAGTATTAACAAGTTCTTAAAGATAGGAAAAAAAATATTCAGTGGAAAAGAAAATATCTGCATCAATAGCAGACACTGATTTGAAGTAAAAATCTGCACAGTAACAGACCTCTCAATGGGCATTTGTACTTGAAACATTGACAGGTCAAATGGGACACTCAGTATGTATACCTGATATGATACTTTTGGGACTACAGCTATTGAATATTAAGTATTAAACTTAAAAGCTGCTAATTTGGTTGTTCAGCATAAACAATCAATTTTAAAGACTGAAGCTAGCTATAGATCAGTTGTAGTTGCAATGGAGTGATAACAATAGAGTGGAAAAATAAGTTTACTGATTCCTTATTCTTACACACCCATCGAAATACTTCAAAATACATTTTTTACTAGCATTTCCCTATGGTAAAGAAGCTTATAGTCATTTTCATTTTCATTTTTATTTATATCTAAGTAAGAGCTTAGAGTTATATTTCTAGAGCTTTTATTTCTGTTGACTGATTCTATACCCTGTTATGTATATTGACTGTTCAGCTAGTGTCCTTCCTCTGTCAAAGAAGAGCAGTAGAACACAAGTCATATTACAGAATACTGAAAAGGTCACAACAGCACAATTGCACTATTAATTTTTAAAATATGTGTTGCACTATAATTTTTGATTTCTCATTTTAATACCCAGCACAACAATCTAATTTCAATGGTTAACAATTTTAATCAAATGAAAAATAATAATAATAAAAAAATAGTGGACTTACAATAGCTTTTAGCTGGTAGCTTTATTATGTTTGCCTTCAATTAAAACCCCTCAAAAATTTGGAATAATAGATGAAAAATCTGTCGAACACCCAGTTTGCCCACTGTATAAACAAGTTTCCTATGTGAGGTTTGCAAATGTTTCTTTATGTTGTAATATTCTTAAGTAGTTAAGAATAAAGGAAAACCTCTGAGAAACCTGAAACTGAATGACAGTAAATTGCTTGTGTTGTGATTGCCTCCGTGTGTGAATCTTTTAACTCAGTTGCAATTGCTGTCTAAAAATTCACTTTTACTCTTGAATTTTCAGAACTGAAGCCCTTCTTTATCACTATAAACTTTAAAAATGCATCGATGCATCTCTTTTATGTCTCTCTTGATCTTGACAATTCATGTTCAAAAAGGACAGAACCTTTTTAAATGTTTTGTATTCCTTAAGCTATTTTTTGCCTTTTCCCTGATAGCCCATAGTGGTTGCTACATCTCATCAAAGTCTGTTTTCTGATGAAACTCAGCCAAAGGTCAGTCTGTGAGGAAGTGATACAGGATTAATATATCAGTAATTGCTCATCACCAGCTGACATGAGAAATAGCTGAACTGACAGAGCACTGGCAGTTGAGCTTCCAGCTAAAGGAGCTTTCAGCTAAAAGGGATTAAGGTTCAAGTTAAGCCTCTGACTTTCTGCCTGAGAATAAACTAAGAAATTGCACTTACTTTGTGTGAATTTGCATACTATTTTCTCGTAAGTCAAAATTTATTTTGATGAATTCAATTCTTTGATGATACTTCTTGTGAAAAATAGGTTTACCAAATATAATTTTTCTGTGTTAGCACATCTGAAGACAATAATCTGTTACCTGCCACAGTAAAATTAAATTATTGATCTTCAGCTCAAACTGCCAATTAGCCTGTCGTCATTGCTATACTAGTACCCTGAGAGCAAAGGTGAGGGTGAAATTGGTAAAAAGCCTTTTATAATCTTCCAAGAAGACAATTTGTTCTATTGTATGAGAACGCACAGTGGCTTCAGTGCTCAAGTTCTATGAGGGCAGAAGAGCTGTTCAATTATCTGCTTTTTTTGGATACCAAGCATATAGTAGTATGACTGAGACAGCACAAGCTACACAACAGATTTGAGACCTAAACTGATGCATACTCCAACCATCCTTTTCTGTAGGTGACAGATAAAACAATCAGGTAGTCATAAGAGTGATCACAGTATAAGGCAATAGAGAACCGTGCATGGAAACATTACTAAAGTCAAAAAGCCACAAAAGTGCAATGTATACTTCTTATGCTATTTATATTTGAATATACTTTCAGTATGATAGTAAGGATTCTTCGTGTTCACAGCCATTTGCACAAATGGAATAATTAATCCTTGCAACAGTAGTGTGTCAGGACTGACGAGTTATTTCAAGCTTGTCATGAAAAAGGAGAGAAGAATTCCACATATTCAAAGGTAAACCAGGGGTCCAAAGCCTTGTGTATAGCATTATACAACTCAGTAAAAGAGAGCTCCACACGTGCTCTGAACCAAACAATTCTGCATCTTTCACTGAGATTACATCTACAAGCCTTCCATACTAAGATATAGATGGGAAGGGAAGAACTTATTTCTATCAGACACAAATTCCTAAAAATTCTAAAACTGCAATAAAGTATATTCACTTCAGATGTTTCCAGGGAGCAAGAATGAAATATTTAATGTTGGGTATGGGAGCACTGCTATGAACAGTGACAGCTGCAACTGTGTGAAATTGTTTATTAATAAATGTGTTTAATCATATTATTTGAAATTTAAAACTTGTCAAAATTTCCATTTAAAAATTACTTGCAAATGTACAAAATAATTTGAAACGATCCAAAGCATCATCATTCCAAACAACACTAGGTTTACTGCATAGATATATTACTGATGAAAGAAATTGTGTAAGTGAGCTGAAGGCCCAGATAACTACAGAGAGGAAATAGCTTTTATTATAGAATGTATAAAACTTAAAAAAGAAAAAAAAGAAAAAAAAAAATCACTTTTAGGCTCAGCGACTCTTTGTACATGAAGAGTGTAATTTTGCTCACAACATGGATCCTCCATTATTCATTGTCTTGGAAATGAAAGACTTCCTTTTTAGAGTAATTTTTAACATTCTGCATATACTGCAGGTAGTTGTGAAGCAGAAATATAATTGATCTTCATTAAAACTATTGAATTGTTTTGCTTTTAAATAAAGGCGTTATTGAGCTCCATACAAAGAAAGATACAGATATCAATCCAGTATGATGATTACAGTATGAATACTAGTATTGTTCAGTGTTTATTGATGGTTACACTAGTTTTTTCTTTCTTAAAAGGCAGAAACAGTTTCACAAAGGGAAGGGAGTGGGCCTTCCTACTGAAAGAGCGTGGGGTTTCGAACTTGAAAACGCATGTGGGAAGGAGTGAATGGAGGCATTCAGAAAAATTCCCAAAGATCCAAAGGGAAGAAACATACTAAGAATAAAAATTTCTCTAGGTTGAGGAGGTAGAAGCTGAAAGAAGAAGGGCAGTTTTGAAGACAATTTAAATATTTAATTTAATACCCATGGATTTACCTTCTATGAAGAATCAGAATATATGGTGTGTCCAGTGATAGGGTGTCTAGGAGCGTTTTTAGAGTAATGAAACGCAGCAGAAAAGTATCACTGTGCAACTGAGTGTGTGGCATGTTTGTGAGATACCACTCAGAAAAATGAAAAGAAAGAGCTAAAAGACTTGTGCATTCACTCTTTCCCCTCTGTACACTATGCAAAGTGTGGTGCCAAATTATTTAATCTCCTAAGAGACAGTTTCAACTTCTGTGGTGAAATCAAAATACATAATTTCAGGACCAATTTTGAAAGGTATATTTAAGAAGAGACAGAAACTGAAAAACCTAAACAAAGCAAAATAACACCAACTGGTCTCAAAACGTAAGCAGATACTTCTAAAACAAACTATGAAGGTAAACTGGCTAATTTTTTTTTTTTTTTTTTACTTTAAGAACATGATAGAGATGTCTTAATGCCAGAGAAACTGAGTTTTCTGTCATGAGACAGAAAACTACTTATTTCCAAGGTATGCTTTCCAAGAGTTAAAAAATTGAAAAGAATAAGGAAGATGCCAGTGTGTATGAGATTCTGTGGCCATACATGATGGACTCACCAGTAGTTAGCAAAGAACCCTGGGTGACATGTAGAATGACAAAAACTAGTTTTCTATTACTGTATTATCTGATTCATTCAAACACACTTCGTCCGATGGGTAGAGTATGAGGTTTGCTCTTGGACATTATATTTCTTAATTGCATCAATGAAGAATTTTAGTTCTCTGTGCTTCTCTGTGTATGGCTAAAAGAGATGAATGTAATGAGCAATAAATGGTGAGTGTAAACATACTTCCCAATTTTTTTTGTATAATTTAAATATATATTTTTTAAAAAATTTATTTAAGGTAAGTACTCTATTGAGGAATAGAGAATTTTTAGGTTTTAATATGTGAACGGTGTAAATATGGACTGATTTATCAATACAGACCTAACTCTCAGAAATGGTATTCCTGAGGTATGTCAAAGGGATAAGTAGATCAAAACTCTCCATCTTCATGAGCTGGGTGCATTTCAGGGCTATGGAACGTACAATTCATTTGTAAATTTAGGCTCTCAGTATATGAGTTTCTAACAAGATAACTTTAGGTTCCTGGGAAAAGTATTGTACACTTCTTTTTCTAAAATTCTTTCAACTTCATAATGTCAATATTCATGCTGATTCTATTGGTATTTTTTTCTAGGGAAATGAGGGACAGAGTAAATGTCTGAATCTCTTTGCCTAAGAATTTTATTCAGGTATGTCATACGTCAATCACAAGAACTATCATATAAAGATCTGAACAGCTGAATAGCTGATATATAGAAAAAGCTGACCAATTTGAAGCTTGAAAACAGTAGAGGAAAGAAAGAGAGAAATGGGAACTTCATCAATATGGGCAGAAGCAGCCAGATTTTTGAGACAGTTATTTCAGAGCCAAAGATGAGGATTTAGATAAAAACGCATAGATGAAACAGAAAGCTAAAGGAAATTTTACTATTTAAGAAGAGGAAGAAGCAATAGTAGGGGAAAAGTAGAAGGAACAGAGTTCCACCCTTGGGAAAAATGAGTATAGAACAAAGTGTAGAGTGTACAAGACAAATGGGAAAATACATGAGACACAGGCAGACAGTGGAGAGAGATGTGATAATAAGCTTGAAGGATCAATAGACCAGCATCCATTGTGGCCAACTAAAGGAAACTTGAATAATGGAAAGTGATAGAGCAAAAAGATGGGAGGAAAGTGGGAGGGCAAAGGGACAGGGTCATAGAATCAGATAGATAACTAATGATCGGTAGGAGGAATAGAAAACAGAACAAATAAATCTGAAGAAAGACAGCAATAAACAATATTGTAGGCAATATTTTGATATGTTATTATGAAGTAACAAGGCAGCAATGTAGGGCTTCAAAGACAAATTTGCAAAGAGCCAAAAATACTTCAGTCAGTATGGGGGGGTACAAGAAGTTAATGCAAAGAATAATAAGACAGAAATCAATAAGACAAAAAGTTATTTAATCTGACAGGTGATAAGGCTCTAGGCAATATGGCAAATGAAAACCACTGAAATCTGTTCTTTTTGAGATAAATGGGATTTTCTCTTTCTTCCTTTGCACCTGGCAAAACCTAATCCTGAACACAGCTCTCTACCTTCATTGTAACTAGTGAAAAAAATTAGACACAGAGCTGTTTTGTGAATTAATAAGACAGGAGTTATAACAGATGAATCACTGAAAACAGTGATCTTCAAAGCTTATCTAAGCTGCTTATTCTCCAACAGCATATCTAAACTGCCTTTTTAACTGAGATATATGATTAACTACAATGTTAGTCAATTAAATTAATAAAAGGAGTAAAAAAAGGGCCAAGGTATTGGATGTGACTAGGTGAAAGTAGGGATACTTTTTAAGAATAGTAGATAATACTCATATTAAAATGCCTGATATCTTGTTTCAGGGTTTTTCTTATACCTGGGCTGCTGATCAGAATTTCAATGCCATAGAAAAATTTTCTCTTTTCTTGAAATGAGAATGGTTGTAAATGCTTGTATTCTCTGATGTACTCTCTGTTGATCACTTCTCTGCCATATATCTACAGGAACAAGCAGACCAGAAAAGGATTTGACATTTTCAAACTGAAATGTTTCAGTGAGGTTTACTGGACAAACTAGAAGTACTTATGCACATCTTTTGTCCATCATCTTGCAGTTCCCTGAGATTCTGCCATGCCTCACAGGATTTGTAATCTCAACTGGGAACCTGTCTTCTAAAAGAGAATGAAACCATGAGCACCCGTATTATACTTACCATAACACTACAGTGTTATGTATTCAGGAGTATTGTTGTCCAATTGGCTTTCCTTGAAATTAAATAATAAATTCTCTTTGTCCAATGATTATTTGCCTGAAGATCCCACAGAGGAGAATACATAGGCTGTGAGCATCACATCTCCAAGTTAGATTCTGCACAAAGCAAATACCTTGTTTTGGGTCATCTCACTGTTCTGTAATGTTAAACAGATTTCAGCACTTCAGTTATAAGGGCAGCTATAAAAATAAACCTGAAAATCTGAATGAAGCTTGGCATAGAAATTATAGAAAAATAGAAAAATTATAGAAAATAATTTCTGTTTATATTTATTTTCATGTCACACATTTTACTAGAAATATATTACATGCATTTTTTTTTCATGTAGCAAGTAAATTTGATCAATGTGGGAGCCAAAAATACTGATGCTTTTGCAGCGATGAAGGGGAGAGACATGCCTATGAAACTTCTTTGTGAAACTACACACCTGTCTTTATGACAGTACAAACTTTAGGTAGCATCAGTCACTTGATGTTTTCCAGTAATGTAGTGATCTCTTCAGCAACCTCAGAAGAGAACACCCATATAGAAGGTGAAATCTGTTAGGAATTGGGGGGGGAAGAGGAAAGAGAAGGTCAGGGAATCGGTTGTATCTGCAGACAGAATTGGTGGTTAAATTAATTCTAGCAAATGATGGTCCTGATTCTGGAGGCTGGGAGACTTTCATCATTGCACCTCATGATATGGCTGCTAGGGTAGCTAGATTTCTATTTTGAAATATGGCATTTCACTCCCTGTTGTTTTAAATGGGAAGTGATCGTGCAATATGGAAAATGACTTTCAGAGCTATTCTCAGATTTCAAACACAATAGATTACTTGAAAAAGAAAAACACTTGCTTATTAAGGCAATGCCTTAATAAGCACATCTGAAGAGGAAAAAAAAACCCACCAAAAAACCTAAGCTCATAGACTGAGCTCAAGATCACAAAGAAAGGATTTAAAATTATCTTAATGTGGTGTTAAATCATCTAAATGCAAAACTAGGTCTGGATATATAAATAGGATGAAGATGGATGCTTGCTGAGAATTTTTCACTGAGATTTTAACTGTAAATAAGATTCAGACATCAGGTATTGCTGAAAACCCAGTTAAGTTCAAATTTTTAGGCATTTAAATTATTTAAGAAGCTAGATATATGTCCCTATTCTTCTAAAATCACTAAAAATTAATCACGTGAGCCCAGACTTCTTCCTGAACCAAGATTCCAGTTCTATTATTTTCACATCTGAAGGCCTTTTCTTTGTGAATATGTGCTCTTGTCAGCAAGCTTAGTCCTTTAGGTCTTATTTTGACATATACTGAACATGGAAGACCGTTATTGAAGGCTTATTATTTGATATTTAGGATCTCTAAGAATTCTGGCATTGAAAGCAGTTAGTAATTTGCATTATTATATTTGGGCTGTTGTCAAAAGAATCACATTTCCTTTCGGAAGCCACTTCTCATTTTGGAACTTCGAGAGATGTCTTTACTGTCCTTATGTATTTAGTGCACCTAGACAACCCCACAAGAATGAGCGCCAAGAGCTCTGTAGCTTGCATATTATTAATTCAATGTCATCACCCTTACTCTTGTGAATAGCTGCCCTAAGTGCAATAGAATACTGTATTGTACACAGCAAGAGTCACACACAGAGCATGGATGGAGAGTTTATCAGAATGGAAAAATGGCCAGGTCCCTACAGTATATGGACATATTGTAAAATAATACCATATTTTTACAGAGCTCACAGAGTGGAAAGGGAAAATGTGACATCAGAGGATTTCTGCCATCCTAGAGCCAGCTTATTGCTATGTTGATAGCTCACCATGATGTTTCATTTGCTAGTGCAAATGGAATAACATGAGGAAGCTGCTGACTCGCTATTAATGTTAGCAAAGCTCGGAAAAGGTTAAATGGGAAACTGCCATGCTATAAGTCTCTGGATCCCTAGAGAAAACTTAAAACACAGTAGCATGGAAAGTGCTTAATCTCCCTTTCTCCTGTTCTCTTTCTTTTCATACAAGAGACTTCATATCTTTTCCAAAACATGCATGACAGGTCTGTAGATATACTGTTCCCTAGCAATAATCTTCTAATTTTTCAGGACAAGTTCCAATATTTCATGCCACTCTCTAAAGGGTGTTAAAAATTATATGAAAGCAATTCTTGTTCCACTAGCCTTTTAATCCACTTGCAAACATCTGTTTTTGTTTTCTTTTGTTTTCTTTTCCCCCTGCATTTTAATCTAAAGAATGTTTTACACAGCAAAAATCAAGTTTTCAGAAAAGTGTTAGAGAAAACATGAGCTAGTTTATGTTTGTATATTTGAAAAGAAATGTGGGCAGTTTTGTTTTGGTTTTTTTCCTAATATTTTTATAGAAAATTAAAATGAAATAAGAAAAAACAGTGCAGCTAAAAGGCATCTTTAAGAGTTAGCATTAAGCATATGGTAGTACTGATGACTTAAAGGTTAGAATTTCATTACATACATAATATATATTCGTATATATTTAAATGAATAATTTAAATGAATATTAATTAATACCATACATAAATTAATATTTATGTATACATTCATTATATACATAAAATAAATAACATTAGTAGTCCTGTATCCTTTACAGTACTATATAATAGTCAAATTCACAAGGATTACTTCTTTCCCTTTTTTTTTTTTTATTTCAGGGCAATAAAGGAACTCCCATGCACTTACATGCTGCACAAAGAGGGCACCAGTGAGCTTGGTTTCTTCCAAAATTTTTTTCTTGGTTACCCTCCAAAAAGTTCTAATCTCATGAGCTAATTTACATTAGGCTAAGAAAGTTAGGATAGCAAGATCTTACAAATCTCATGAAATGTTGAAGAAAAGGTTGGACTGTTGCTTTGCAGCCACAAGTGCCCAAATACATGATTTGTGTTCAGAGAAAGCACAGCAGGCAGTTGTGTAGGTATGTATCTACCCATGAAAAACATATAGTCATAAACCCAAGGCAGTACTCTCTGACTCAACAAATGAGAAGAGCTGTGGAATCTAAAGACCATACCAAACCTGCACAAAATATTATATTCAAAGCTGAAACACAGTTCTTTCCAGGATATGGGTGCCCCCCTATGTCACCTATGCTGCAGAATATTTTTCTATAAAAAAAAAAGATTACTTTTTTTGGGGGGGTGTTTGCATTTTTTTGTTTTGCTTTGGGTTGTCTTTTGTTGGGTTTTTTGGCATTCCCCTACCCCAAACTTCTCCTCCGCACCTCCCTCACATTGCTATAGTCACAACCCAGCAAATGCTTCAGTAGAAAATATGCAGTCCTTTATCCGTTGTGGGGATGAATGTTATAGGCTTTGGCAGCATTGGCAATATAGCATCACCTGTAATGACTTTATTTTTTTCATCCTAGCTTTAAACCCAAGTCTTTAATAAGTTACAGGTTTTACCTTGAGAGTAAAAGCCGTTTGGTTTTCTTTTCCAACGAAGTAAAAAAAGATGAATAATTTATAATACAAATTATCAACGATTTTTTGTTGATGCATACAGATGTGTCAGACATAAGAAAATCTTCAGCCTTCTCAGTATTTCTTTAGTAAATTTTGAACCATGAACCAAAGCAGCCACAGCATTTAGAGTTTCATGAAGCAAATCAATCACTGATAGTAGCTGAAAGGGTTAATAAAATAAATAATAAAAAAATAATTTTCCACATTTCTCAAATCAGGCTTTAACAGGCTGGAGCAGCCCACTAGAAAGAGCTCTGATTGTGAGAAGCTGGAAACCAAATGATGGAGCAACTCTCCCTCCACAAGTGGAGAGGTATTAATGAGCTGTGTAACCCTTCTTTTAATTTTCTTCACCTTTCTCATATGCATTTTCTAGTTTCTCCTCTCTTTCTGCCCAGTTTATTTTTTTCATAACATTTATTCATGCAATGCCATTCCAGAAATGGCAGTTTTAGACCTTGCTACAGGTCATCCTAACTCTGGTTCTGTCAGAGAATACTGTGAAACTTCAGTTATAGTCTCAGAATATTGCTTACATTTTGTGTGATTTTGCTGAAGTGCTAAATTTGTAAAGGTAAGTGGATGTCTGCACTAAGAACTCCGTTTCAAATTACTAAAAGTGATTCAAATGCATCAATGAATTTTGCATGTGGGTTGTTTTGCATAAGCAGTTACCTATTTTACCTCTGATTGTCAGGTTATGTATTCATTATTTGAACTTGATTGAGATCCTCCAGAAAAAAGATCAGATAGAGGTGGAGACATGAAGGACCAAGTGTTCCTACATCTTAGTTGTGGGGATGGACAGTCTGTGTTAAATTCTGAGGGGCGATGATTGAAAACTGCTCAATCCACTGACTTTCAGAGAGGTGAAGCAGGATCACACACAGAGAAAGAGAAACTTTTTCTTCTGTCATGGCAGAGGACTGTTACTAACTCAAAACCAAAAGGACAGATGTGGTGTCGTCCTGTGGAAAAAATTAACCCTGGAGGGGAAGTGGAAAGGCTTACCTCTTCTCAAGAAAGGAGGCACAAGGTAAGCTTCAAATACCTAGAGAACACCTTGGCAGAAGCTGAAAAAAACCTCTTGGTACCTTGAACAAGCCTTTTCATCCTGAACTGGAGCTCACAACGTTGATTTTATGTTGCATTTAGACTCCATAGCAGCAGAAGACAGTGGAGTGGAGTAAAAGTCTGTGCTACTGGAGGAAGATGTTGGGTTAGAAATTCTTATTGAGAACAAACAGGTGTGGACTTCTGGTGACAGATACATGTATCTGCACATACATGTATCGAACAAACAAAAACCCCCAAAACCAAAAAAAACACAGAACAACAACAACAACAACAACAACAAACCTAGAAAGGACCTAGAAACACTATGATTGCTCTTTTAGCAAATACCATATCTTAGTGTAGGTGTCAAGATTTTCAGTTGGAGAACTGATGCAACTTACAAATATTTATACAAATCCTGTATTTGTATAAATATGAGAAGTAGTATAGTAAGGAAAAAAAAAAAAAAAATCAAAGAAAGAGACATCTTAAGAGAGATACAGCTTTTGTCCACAGTGCTGAAACTCTTCTGCTTGAAGATTACTCTGTTTTTTCACTCTTCTGGTATGTAAGGTATAGAGTCTGAACTGCTAAATCCTTAATTGGATAGTAGTTGTAGCTGAAACTCCAACTTATTAATTAGAGAAAACAAAATTTTCTCTTTAGAGGACAAAAAAAAAAAAAAAAAAAAGCCTGTTTTAACAAGACAGCCTGAATTTTCTTTTTTTGGAACTCCTATGCTAGTTTTGACTGTGTTGTGGTGGTAAAGGGAGTCTCTTCAGCAGCCTGTTTTCTGACATCATAATGTAACTCAAAAACATTTCAAAGATCTTTTTTAATGCGTTAGTATATTTTTCAGTCAATATATAAAATATTTTTAAAAGTATTCTTTGAATAGTTTTAGAAAATCTGATCCTCTCTTTAACTTTTCCTTCTTTTATTACATAATTTCTCTACACTAGAAAAATGGAAATAAAGGAAAATATAACAAAAGTAGAAGAAAAATTCTTTCTCATGATTTTAATGCATTTTTGTAAGAGAAAAAGATATGAAAAAAAAATCAAATTATAGCATTTTTATATTTTTAAAGTAGGAAAATACTAAATTTCCTTAGAAATAATTGTTATCTAATGGAGAGGGAAAGAGAAATAAAACCAGGAAGCGATAATTAAATCTCTAAAAGAAACTAACAGTATCATGAGTATTGGAATGGGCATTTTTCTTCAAAAGAAATTCTTTCTGCAAAAGAAGCAATCAAAGATTTTGCACTCAGAGATCTGAGGCCCAGTTACACTATTTTTCATGGAGATCACAGTAGTTATACACTAATGAGGGATATGGGGGGGGTTGTAATATTTAAAAAAAAAAAATTAAGTTTCAGTTTAGACTTGTCAATGTATTTTTGCATGAATCGTGCTTTGAATTTGCATTTTATGTGCGGTAGACTGAAGCTGCCTACTTTAAGTTAAGGGAAATTTTTTCGGGTTAGGTCAACTACAATTTGGCCTAAATTTGATCTAATAAACATACTTACATCCAGCTCTCTTTTTAAGAGGAAGGGATTATAAATGGCTTGTCCACAAAGGCTTCTCTAGTTTGGATCATTACATTCAGGCAAATGTCGATTCAGAAATTATCTCCTTCTAGTCTTGTTAGTGAACTATGTAATATAATACTTTATTTGCTCTTAGAATATCAACCATAAAACAGAATTTTAAAAGATAACGTTAACAGAGCAGATACTGTTTTCTGTGAGAAGTAATCTAGCAAAGACACTGTTTCTTTAAAGTTCACGTTTATTATTGTTAGTAAGTAGATTCAGATGCCTGTATATGCTCCACCGATATTCCTTTCCCATGTGAAACCAAAAGATGAGGTCACAGTACTGCTACTCCTTCCCTACACCTACATGGAAATTCCTTTGCTTTTTTTTTTATTATTATTATTATTTTTTTTTTTTTTATTTAAAATATTTCGCTCCACAGCTGAAAACTCTGTGCTTCTTATTGAAATTTATTTACTTACTGATGTTTTTCTCTTGTTACTTTCTCGTTCTCCTTTCACAATGACAAAAAACCCATTATCTTAATTTCAGAAAGATTGTCTTAATTTTTTCTCTTTTATTTGTTTATTTATCAGGATAACTTGGAGTCTGTTTCTGAGAAAAAAAAAAATAATAAATAACACAAATACTGTCAAGACAAGTTGATATGATTTCAGCATAACTTTTAGAGAGCTATGGGATATTGCAGATGTTTCCACAATTAAAGTGCTGAGGAAAATAGATGAAGATTTTTATAGTTATCTGGGTCTCTATAAACAAATCATAAGGAGCAATTGACTATCCTGCTCTGAGAAAGGAGACAAATGCCTTTTGATCATGTTGACATTTAAACTGTGTGCACAATCTAAAAAGAAAATTAACTAATCTGTTGCACTTAAAATGAGAAATTAATATTATTTTAAAAGCTAAGGGTCCAGTTTTGATCTCCCTGGGACAAAAGTTTCTACTGTTTCTATGCAACACTTTTAACACAGAGCACAAAAGGGCCTGCATGTGTGACAGGATCAGAAATTAAATCAAATAAATACATCTTCAGGTATTAGAAAACTAATGGTAATAAAATGTTTTATAAATTACACCACAGAAATACCAAGATGTTGTAGTTTGTTAAAGATCATCTACTCTGCAGAGTTTTCTGGGTGGAACTGTCGTCTTGCTGCAAATACTCTGAAAGGTGTAGATATTGAAGACAGATTTAACAAGAAACTGGTATTGTGTTAAGACTGGAAATTCCATTCCCAGTAGGGGAACAGTGTGGGAGAAAGTCAGGAAATACATTTGTGGGAGGGCAACACAAAGGAAGCAGGAGAGCAAGCAGAGGTGACTTTTTTTTTTTCATTTGGTTTGCCTGGGAGAAGCATCTGGATGAAGACCCCCATGTAACTCTGGTTTTGTGTGGGTGATGGTAGGTTTGTGTACTTCCTGCAGTCACAGCCCACTCAGGGTGTGCAGCATCATCCTGCTCCAGGGCAGCATCTGGGAAGCAGCAGGGACTGGGGCACACAGAATAACATGCAGCTGGTCAGGAAATCTGGTTATAAAACCCCCTCCATATTCCTCAGTGAAAATTTTCTGCTCTGAATTTCCAGTGTCTCTGCGGATACTCAGGTGCAAATTCATCTCCTTCTGTATTCCTGCCAGTCTATGTGCCTTGTTTTTTAATAACTCCTAGTGCAATAATATCCTGTATGTGGTTTTATTAACTGGATGCTCCAACTTACTAACAATGTAAAATAAACATTAGTGTGATCTATACTATAGCATTTACAAAATTATATGATAATCCCTATCTGAAGTAGTGCATAAATCTGATTAAATAGAAGTATGTGATATATTGACAACTGAAATAGATTAGTAGAAATGGATAAATTCTAATTTTTATAACATCAGCTGTCCCCTCACAGTGCCTAAGCTCCTGAAGTAGGTCATTTGGTGTTTAATTTAGTATTATTCCTATGAATTCATATTCTTATTAATTTCATAGTTGAGAAGAACTTTATTCTATTTTTCCTTGCACTGCAAAGTCATCTGTTGTTGCAAATACATTTTAATTATGTGCACAGGCAGATACACTTCAAAGGGTGGTTTTAAGACAAATGAATTACATTTACAGGTTTCAAAATTACAGTTTTTCTTGATCCAGTAACGCTGAAATATATCACCGATGGCCTGGTACGAACAATGCTGTCAATACCAACGTGCTTGCCCCACTGTTGTGCAGAGTTGTTATGGGTTGTGGGGTCTCCTGGAATTTCTAGAGAGCATAGAGGAAAGAAAAACACCTTGTTCATGAGACGAAAGTTGGGAGATGACATTAATGTATACCATGAAGCATTAATTTCCTTCATAGAGATGGGAAGTGCAAGAAATAGGTACAAAAATAAGGGCTGGAATAAGGTACAGAGGGTTAGGGTGAAGAAAAGCAATTCAGAAGAGAAGAAAAGAAACAGAACCATGCATGGTTCTAGTTATGCACAGTGAGGATGGTCGTGGGGAAAGGAGAAATATGTTGCTAGTTCTTGTATCCCAGCACCTTGTTTATAAACCATAATTCAGAACAACTGCTGTCTAAGCTGTAGGAGCCTGTAGATGACAGGGACCACAGAGGTATGGACCCTGGTAAGGTCACTTTTTTTCAGTATGGTTCCAGCTGAGATGTTCCTCTATAGTATGTGTTTATACATTTCTCTAGTAACTCAAGGAAAATTCATCAGTGCTCTTCATGGTGCAATTAATGAGTGAATAGTTCAGTTCTCAGCATGGACACTGTGCACTGCCAAGCTACTGAAGAAGGAAAACAATTGCTGCAGGGACAGACTTCAGTTTGATGAAGTTATTGAAAAAAAATCAAAACCAGCAATGAAAAGTACTGTCATGAAACCATCAATGATGGTGGATGAATGAAGCACTTTTATGACCGTAGCTTTAAAACACAATCAGGCACATGAGGGTGAGGTTTTATAAATATGGGTGAGGCCTAAAGTAATTGGGCTGTGGAGTCTGTTGGCTTCCTGGTAATTAACTTTTCATGGTAATGTTACCTATTAAGAAATCTTCATGACTCTAAGCAGTGTCTTCTTTTCCAGTTAACTCCAATATTGAGAAATCAATAAAAAAAATAATCATAGAATCATAGAATTGGCTGGGTTGGAAGGGACCTCAGAGATCATCAAGTCCAACCCTTGATCCACTACCGCTGTAATTACTAGACCATGGCACTGAGTGCCACATCCAGTCTCTTTTTAAATATCTCCAGGGACGGAGAATCCACTACTTCCCGGGGCAGCCCATTCCAATGCCTGATCACCCTCTCCGTAAAGAAATTCATTCTAATATCCAACCTAAACTTCCTCTGGCACAACTTGAGACCATGCCCTCTTGTCTTGTTGATAGTTGCCTGGGAAAAGAGACCAACCCCCCCCTGGCTACAACCTCCTTTCAGGTAGTTGTAGAGAGTGATGAGGTCTCCCCTGAGCCTCCTCTTCTCCAGGCTGAACACCCCCAGCTCCCTCAGCCTCTCCTCACAGGACTTGTGCTCGAGTCCCTTCACCAGCCTGGTTGCCCTCCTTTGGACCTGCTCCAGGACCTCAATCTCCTTCCTGAACTGAGGGGCCCAGAACTGAACACAGTACTCGAGGTGTGGCCTCACCAGCGCGATATGGATACTTTCCATCAGGTAGACTTGCTTTGGCCCAGTGTTCTCAAACACACCTGGAAAGCAGCTATTTTTAGCCTGCACTTTTGACAAGTCTCTTAGATTGATTTTTTTCAAATATGCAAGCATAAAACTGATAGCTGTGTTGGCATGAATATATCTGGTTGAAGCAGTGAATTGAGAGACTAAATCAAAATGAAGAAAAAATTAAAGAAAAAAATTCCAGAGCAAATTCCATGGGAATTTAAAAGGGGTTTTTTTGCTACTTATGTGCAAATGAAGGCATTTCATTCTAAGGTGTTCTCAGTGATAAATGGTAGCAAAAATATGCTTGAATAAATTCCCCATTATAAAATGAAAAATTACGTAATGGCTTTGCCCTTTTCATTACTCCTTGAGAAAGGTGAACGTCTCTAAAAAATTTATACTAGCATTTATACCTTTAGGTCTTTTGCACTGCTAATGAACTGAGTAACTGAGAAAACAACAACTCTGTAATTAATGTAACTGCAAAAGCTTAGCTTCCCAGCAAAAAGGAGAAAACAATGATGGAAACTTTCTAAATTATTAACATAAAGCCTAAATAAACTTCCTAAAAAAATCTATTCTCTAAGTATTTCAGACCTACATAAAAACAATTATCAATACCAAAAAGCAGGAAAAAAATTACTGTAACCTTTTTTTTTTTTTTCCCTCAGTGTATAGAACACATAAAGCATGCAGTTTAAGTGTTTCTTAGCATACTTCTGTGAGTACATTTGGTGGATGTCCTTCTTTAGTCCAGAAAAAAAAGGGTAAATAGCCAGCTGCAGCTACGAATTACAGCTTATGGAAAACTGCAGGATTTGTTAGCTCTAAATGCCAAGAGGCACTACAAGCCATGAAGTGATACTGAGAATGAACAAAGCAAGATATGGCCAGTGTCTTAAAGATTTAAACCAGCAGGAACTTAGCCAGAAATGCCCAGATTCTTTTGTGAAAGGTGTGCTTTCAACTATGAAGCTCTCTGGACATAAGAACAGGTGGAACTATGGGGCAAAGTGGTATGTACTATTAGCCCAGGTGAAACAGTTGAAGGAGTCCAGTCTAGGTTCACAAAATTTTTCATACTTTTGTAAAGATAGATAATCCTAGAAACAGAAACATGTTCTAACCAGGAGGAAAAAAAAAGAGCAAAAAAGTACAGCAGCCTCTTGCAGTCTGTCTATGGAATGTCTGGGAATGTACGATGTATCTCTGTGTCCACAAAGCCCCTCTAGATATTTCCATCTTTAGCTTTGTAGGAAGGTAAAATAAACACCTCACTAGGCAACTTGTTGAAAAACACAATATAAGGAGCAAGTCCTTTGTACCTTTGTCTAACTCCTTGCAACTTTGGTGCCTTTTCATTCAGTGATGCAACTCATTCTTCTGGTAACTAGCAGTCATCCCAGACAAAGGAACATTTATCTGATGTGTCATTGTTCCAATGACTGCTTGAATGGAAAACTAAAGTAAACTACAGGCAATATTCCAGTGTCCAGAAAAGTTGCTATGACTATTTGTCTATCATAGTACTGGGGAATGGAAAACAGTACTGTGAATACTGGTGGTTTATCCTAATCTACACATTCTATTTTGTACTAGCATGCTTAGAAGAAAAGGTCAGTGGTTTTATGATTAAAAACTGAGTGAAAATTAATGCATTTCCAAGAAAAAAAAAAGCTGATTTTATTCAGTACAATTTCCTGCAGTGCTGTATGTGGAGAGGAGTCCTGCACCTCAGTGTAAAGCTTATCAGTGATATAATTGCAATTTTTTGCCTCCTTCAGCATATAAAATGCTGTAGTGGTCTCTTTAATCTGAGGATATTAAACTGTAAGATACATTTACAAGAATAGTTTACAGAAGTCCGCCTGTGACTACAGCAGGTTTATTCCAAGAGTATATATTGCAGATAATCTTTAAATTTGCTGAAACTGCTCAAATATGGGATGTAATAAAAAACAATTTTAGAAGAAGAAATCAATTGAAGCATTGCATAACAATACTCTTTGGAAAACCAAGATTTTATTGTTTTGCTGTAGGCAAGGCATAACATCAACAATTGTAAATTCTGTGTACAGTAAGTTATACTGTTCTGTGAAACAGATCCAGATAGTGAGGTGTCTGGCTAGACGATATTAGTTTAGGTAAATCACAAAATAAACCTTGTAAAAAAAGGCTTGAATAGGCCATGAAATATTAATATTAAATTTCTTGTCATCTACCTCATTACCTTGTTAGATGACTAGTATTAAAATCAGTGAAGCAAAGAATCAGTAACCTGGGCCTTTGCCATTTCTGCAGTGCTGCAGATACACATATCACACAGTTTATACAGAAATTATGTTTAGAATGCTTTCCTGGAACCTAAGTGCATCAGACTAGAAATTATTACTTATTATGATACTTAGAGGTTCTGCTTTTGAAATTAGCCCTGGAAACCACTATTATTAAGATGCAGGACTGCTGAGTATCACAAGAATTATTCTTGTGTGTACATTACCCTTAGGTAAGGCTGAATGTCTATATTTATACTGTATATCCACATAAACCTGAGAATATGTAAACAGCTATTTAGAAAGGTGTGGAAACTGTATGTGACTGTATCAGAATAAATAAAAGTAATTACTGCTTTCTAGTTATATTTTGGGGGGGCTTTTTTTTTTCTTTTAAAGAAAAAAATCCTAAAAACTAGTCTTTTAGAGGATCTCTAGTTAAAGAGAAATGGTTATAAGGTGAAGTATTTCAAGTGCTGATCTTGTTAAAAATGATACAGCTGGAACACAAACATAATTCAAATCCAACTTTTGCAATTCAGTCTTGCTGAGCAACCCCATTGAATTAACAGGGAATTAACTGGGGAAACAATGGCTCCTAACCCAGAGGAAGTAAACACATCATGATTCAAGATTTCACTGGCAAAGCTGCATTAATAATCCCTGTAACTCCTGAAGCCATTCCTGTGCAACCAGCCCCACACAGCTACCAACTCAACTACTTATGGGGCTACATCATAAGACAGGTAAAAGAAGGTCTTCCAATAAAGTGTTGGACTGTTTGACTTGGTTTGGTTGAGCTATTTCAGTCCCTCCAAGAGATACACTGCTACAGCCAAGAATGGCATAAGGTGGAGATGTGGGAGACCAGGAACTTCTTTAAACACCTCTGCTAAAAACTCCAGAGTCTTACAGATCAGTACCTTGAGAACAGAATATAGCCCCATAATAAAACTGGTTTTGAGTCTGGTATTTTATTGTTATTCTTCTCCCTCAGTTTCTTAAACTGAAGGGAATTTGGCTAGTGACTTAAAAATGCGAAACATAATTATAATGATATTACAATTTGGGAAATGAAAGAAAAAATTTGCTCTTCCAAAATTTGGAAGCAGAAGAATGCTTCCAAATTACTCTATGTTGTTCTAAGAAAAAAAAGACAATCTGATCTGCAAGACCAGCAGATACAAGTACAAATCTTTCTTAATGTAGAGTTAAGTGTTAACAAAGAGTTAAGTTTTACACGAATTAAAAGACAGAGATTTCATTATTTTCTTTTGGTGTAGGTAGTAAAGAAGATATGGGGAGAAGGTTCTATTTTTTTCCGCAAAATTATAATAGGATATTTTCTTATTACAATTACCAAATATACTGCACAAAAACCACATGCACATTCATTTAATTGACAAGATCTTCTGAGCCTTTTTGCTTTACTGAAATGCATATATTGCAGAATCTGTTTTTACAGAACTGCATAAATGTGTGGATTAGCTGATGGATGGAAATTACTCAGAAGTGCTACTATTGGCTACCACTTAGCTATGCTTTTTCCTACTAATAATACCAGAAATCACATCAGCCTTACTAAAAAGCATCACATGACATTTGCAAGAATGGTTACAAATCTTCAGAGGTATTACAAATAACATTCATCTACTTGTGAATGTGGTCACATTGTGTACTTCATCATTTTAATACCTGAGCGTATACAAAAAGTAAAAACTGGTTTTAGCATACGTTGACAGCCTAATTGGTCTTTTAATCCCTCAGCTATTCACATGTAGTATTTTTATGAAGTTTTTTCCTTTTTATAGCCACATCTTCCCTTTTTGCTTCCCTTTTCTCTCCCTGTTCTTCCTACTTCATCTCTTTTCTTCTTAGACCAGTCTCTCAGTTTGCAGAAATCTGTGAATAGACTAAGCTAAGGTTAAATGGAAAATAAAGGGAATATTACCCTACTCATGGTGAAGATGGACTGACAATGTGTCCTTGCAGTGAAGAGGAGATAACATCATCCTGGTCTACATTTGGAAAGCATTGCTAGAAGGTCAAGGGAGGTGACCTTTTATCTCTGCTCAGGGGTTGCTTTCAGGCTATATGTTTCTACAATTTTTTTATGAGAGAAAGAGTTTTAAAATGACATGCCATTTTATACCAAGCACTAAAAAAAAAAAAAAAAAAAAAAAAAAAAGCAACACTACTTTGCTAATTGAAACTTCCATTATAAAAAGCCTAAAACTTTAGACTTCCTGTCTTTCCTCCATGAGGACTGAGAAGACATTTTCAGATAGTGGTCTTCTGGATGTGCAGGTAATATTTCTAGAGTGTTTCCAAAAGAATATAGTAAAGGAAATTTATAATAAAAAGTTGTGCTTCATCTAAGTCTATAAAATTTGTAAAAGGTTCCCCACTTCTTAAAAGGTACAAGCATTGGAATGGCATAAACCAGTCCTAACCATAAAAACACTCCATGTGATTAAAAACATCTGTTCTGTGAAAGACAACAAATATATAAAGAAGGCTGTGAAGTGAAATTTATTACAGAGATCATCTACTGTCACCAGGAGGCTAATCATGGAGTGCATCTTACCCCCTACAAACTGCTCTTAGTTATTTACTGCGTAGAGGATTAAATGTCTGGAAAGTTATGCAAAGAACCGTGTTTTTTTTTCTTAGAAAGATGCACTGAGATGTCCTTAATGATTCTTATCTATGTTAAAACAGCTTAGTAGCTGCTGTTTTAGAAAAATAAATAAAGAAATAGAAATACTGAAATAGACAATAATTAAATTGGCAACCAAAAGAAAGTCAACATGGTATTATCACTCTAATCAGTAGATACTAAGTTCATCATGAAAAGTCTTTGAGAAGTTTTTATTAGATTTAGTAAACTGTATATTAAAACTCAGCAGAAGTGAGGACAAATATCTAGCATTGACTAAGGGAATAAAAAAGTGAACTATGATGTATCTTTTGGTCTTTCACCAGAGGAGAAAAGGTACTTCTTGTTTCAATAGTTGCTCAACATTTATTCAGTACAGATATCCAGGGTGTGAGAAAGTGATCAGGACAGTCAAGCTTCCCAATATTGACAGATAAAGGTAGCATAATCTGAAAGCTGCAACGAGAAACTTATTTTACTCTTACAGTGAATTCCCATTTGCTATGTTAAAAATGTTTCTTATTTTTATTGACAAGTTACATAAAAAACATGAATATAATCTCTCTACTTCATAGTTTTATTTTTTCTAAAGGAACAAAAACTGTACATGCTGTACTGAAAATGAAAATAATATATTTAAATATGTATTCCTCCACTATTACCTGTTGGATCTCTTTACTCATCTGCAAGACAGTTTCAGATTTGTTATTGCACTTTATTTCTATTGTTATATTGTTATATCAAGGAAGAAGCCATCTTCTCCCGTCCTCAAAATGAAAACTCTGCCTCTCCTCATTCCAAATCTACCCTTGCCTACATCATATCTTCTTTTTTGTTCAGTTTCTGTTTCCAGAAACAGGTCCAAAGAAGAGATTAAATCATAAGTTTAATGGTTTAATTTAGCAGCAAATATTAAAGATAGTGAGTTTTTCAAAGAAAGCTAGAAATCATCAATTAAATCTATAAATTAATGGTTAGATATAACCTTTCTATTTTGACTTTGCTTCAGATGCCAATGGAACATCACAAAATCCAAATACATGAAGAAAAAACAGGCATGGACACACTTCAAATTGAATTTGCTACTGTGAATTCCCCAAAACAATGAAGCTTGTTAGCATTTTCTGCTTACTATCAAGAGAAAGTATCAAAAATTGTTTTTGTCTCTTTACTTTGATGAGAACACTAGTCTTCTTTTATTTTCTACTACCTCTGAACTAGCTACTCTAGTTTGATCAAAACCAATAAAACCATGCCAATATTTTTGCTGAAATATATTTGAATTTTCATAGTTTATATGTCTATATGTTTCACATTTTTTCATCCAAAAATGCCAGACTATTTCTGTAGAGCAGAATCCTCATTTTTAGAAAAATAAAAGCTGTAGAACATTTGAAATATAACCCTACTAGTATCACAATACAACTTGCTGTTAGCAAGTCTGATCTAATTGATTTGAAATGCCTCGTACATAGTTTTTTTTTCCATTATCAAAGGGTCATCACTAATACAAAAATAGCTCATGCATACCTGTTGTAAGAAAATAAAAAACTACCTAATCTTTAGAGATTCATGGCATATTTCTTGTAGCTTTTGATTTTTGTTTTTTTCCTCAGATATTAATTTCCTGTGAATATATTGTGCCACAATTTGGCAACATGATGTTCCTTTTCATAAAGAGACTGTACATTTCCAAATGGATCTTGAATAGCATCGCCCTATTAGCTTACCAGTATTCCAAGTTCTGCTGAACTTGGATGAAGCTATTTTTCCTTTGGTGTAGTAAAATTATTTCAACATAATCCATAAGAATTCACTAATTCACTTTTAATTTTCTTATGAGGGAAATAGTATTATTGTTGAACATCTGCTTTAGGATAGCAGCAGTTCTGCTCAACTCCAGCTTTGAAAATGGGAAAAATTTAATTTATCTTTTAAGTGAAGGGGAAAATTACAGTTGATAAAATAAGTAAACACCAATTTCAATTCTAACCAAATCTGTGTGCTCTCAGAAAGAAATGCTCAGTAATGCAAATGCAGTTTTCAGTGGTTCCCTCTTTCATTTTCATTGATAAATTGTGAAGACAGCTGATATGTTGAAAGCTAGATATTACAATGTTTTTGAGAAACCTGTTATCCGGGTTTTAATATCTTATTCTTTACAAATTGCATTATTCTAAGACATAGAAGATTGAGCTGGAAAAGTCCTATTAGATAATTGACTCTCAAAATACAGAATATAATCTTGACAGAAAGTGTATTAAGTATTAAACTGTTACTGGACGTGATCTGAGTAAAGAAGTCAAGAAGTACTTCAAATAGGAGATATTGGCATAAGAGAAAATTGTTACACATAAAATCTGTCTGATGAAGTTTTCACATCTCTTGGAACCAGCAGCTAAAGTTGAAGATTTTATTGAGTGACGTGAAGGATTTTGTTCTGCATCAGTTTTACTCTGTCATGTGCTGTACTCAAGAAAATATTTCATGGGTGCTCTTAAGGTGGGTGTTGTGTTTTATATGTTCCCTACTGCTTGGTACTTTTTGTATTTACAGTACTGCTTAGGCAGGGAAATAATATAATGAGATATTTCTGTCATTTCTTTGTAAGAACAAAAGAACTGTTAAGAATTATGTCAAATATACTTGAAATAAAAGTTAAAAGAAGTGCTATTTCTGGAATTTAATGATTGTCCTAATATAAAGTAAACAATATAAAGTACAGTCACGTTGCAATAATTTCCATTCTGAAAAATTTAGAAGGCGGGTTTTTTATATAAATCCAATACATAGACCATATTTTTCCTATCACTAATTCTTATTTCTGTACTGGAGAGCCAGTTTCACTGTCCAGCAACACCTTTGCAGATAATTTTATTCTAAATTCCTACTCCAAAGTTTTCAGAAGCGAGTTCAGAGGCTGAATGATGCCACAGAGATCACTCTGCATCCTGTCATTCTTCAATAACTCACAATAAAATAATCTGAAATACTGCTTTAAGTTCATGATTTTAAGGACAGTAAAAAGAGAGAATAAGAGAAGGATTAGGACCAGCTCTTCAAGATGCACTTTCCTTCATTAAGTATTGCATTTAAATTTTTAATGTGACTTGGAATGACACAGGGAATAAAATGCATTTGGGAACTATAAAGGAAAGGAATAAGCAAAAGGACTAAATGGATTGTAGAAAGGATGGCTATATGAAATTTCTAAGTATGTGTTGCCTTTCTATTCATTGTAATGAAAAGTTCAGGTTTAGGTCGGATAAACTTAATCCTGCCTTTGATGTGGTTCTGCTGCAGTATTTAGATTTATTAGCTAAGCTAACAGACAAAAGATATATGTGGGTCAATACGCTACTTAAAGTTGTCTAAAGAAGAAAAACAAACAAAAAAACCCCAAAACTATTTTTAAAAAAGTGACCTTTTTCTTTGAAAGAAAATATTTCTTAATGTCAGTAGTAGCTAACAAACATGTTGCAAACAAGGACTGAGAGTGATTTCAACTTGAGCGCAAAAGAAATGAATATTTCAATTCAGCTCCCTTAGCACAGTCTTTGCTGCTCATGTTTCGTTTCCCTTTGCTATTGAGGACTGGTTCTAAAATGAAGACAAGTCTATTTCCTATAGAATAAGTGACAAAACAAAATCACAAAGGCAAAGCGTTGCATGTAGAATAGAATTTGTTTGTGTGTGTGGTAAAGAACCATAGGCAATTGCTAAACAGAATTAAATATTTTGGTATGTGTCTAATGACATGGTGCAGTTTGTAGCAAAAGAAGGAAAGTTATTGCTCATATTCTGTTTTGGTGCTAAACTATTTTCTCGAAATGGTTGAATTGCCTGCAGCTTAGGGGAGTTTGTTAGCTATTTTGCATTGGTTTTGATAATGTGTATGTGGGAAGGTTGTTTTCCTACATATTAAAATATTTGTTATTTAAGCTTACTCTTTGTCTTTTTTAAGGTGCTGTCATTGTTTTCTTAATGACTTCTACAAGAAGTGATTGGGCGAATTTATGTTAAGTCATTTTGTAGTTTTGATTTAATCAGGAAAGCTTTACTGGGTGGAACTCTGGTTATAAAATGATGAACCCTCATTCTAATTTAGCTTTTGCAAAACTTTAAAGCCAGCATTCAATCCTGAACATACGATATATATGAAAATAGGAATATGCTTGGTTTTGTGCTGAAACCATATATTTCAGAGGCTGTTGTTCACCCACTTTGATGGCATTACATATGGTATAATAAACTATAACATAGAAGTTTTTTGCCTTCGTGTTTTTCTTCAGGCACATTCAATCCATAGCAGAATATATGACATGTAATCCCTTTGGATGCTCAGTGACAAACACTACCACAGATTATTTATTTGTGTGACTTCATATAAAAGCTAATTGAGGGAAGTAGGAAAAAGAGCATCAGGAGACTCTTCCCTTTGCCTCTGGCAACTGAAAAGTTCAAATTTGAATATGGTACAAAATATGCCATTTTGAGAGTCTATAGTAACTGCATGGTTCATAAGGACACGTTAATAGAAACATTCTTATAATGTTCAAATTTTGTTTTACATAAATTTTGTTTTTGTTTTACACTGGATGACATGAGAAGTTGTATCTTTCTTAAAAGTATTAGATTATGATTATTAGATATTTTGTCAGTACTATGTGTTAGGAGGTGACTTACAAAGCTGTTCCACTAAGGTATTTAATTTCTGATGTTATTTGTTTGCAGGCAATTTGATTTTAGATGAGGGATGAATTTTACATAGTAGTATTTTGGGGAGAGACAGAGTAAGAATTTGCCATTGTTATCTTGTACAAGGTAATTCGCAGTTAAAGTATACATATAAATTTTTTTCCTGTGTAAGCAGATATATAAATATAAAAATACCTATATGTTAATTGAAGAAGTGTAAGGATGTATAAGCTTTGAAAAGTATTACAGTAATTCTTCTAGTTCTTGTGCATTCAGTGTTCTTTTCTTTCATTTTATGGTCTCGTGCAATTTTAAACAATATAAGATATCATAAGATAGACACTTCAGGTTTTCTTTTCAAGTACACATTCCATCATCCATTATCCTATTTTCTTTCTTTATAATAATTATTTTATTACTTCAGACTAGATTTTCTTTTGTTTAACTACTGTAAGATCTCTTCCCTTTATTGCTTCAATTCAATACAAGACAGATAATTCCTACTCCTTAAACTCAGACATGACTGATGGAATCAGAAGGGAGAGGGCAGAATTACTTTGTCATTTAAGGCAGAAGAACTTTCTTTATGGAGTCTGCAAGGACTGAGTTGTCCTTCTGCAGCTGGCCAGGTACCATGATGCCAGGCCTCCAACAAATCTCTGCTGGCAAGCCAGTCAAGGCCATTGGCTCCAAATAACTGTTCTCCCTGAGGGTGAGTCATGGATTTTGTCCTGATGTGAAATGAATAAGAACAAAAATGGCCAAACGAAGGAAAATAAACCTCAAAATAATTATCAGTCAGATTTGTTTCAAACAAACAAACAAACTAAACAAAACAGGGAGGAGAGAAATGGTAAATATGTAAGGGAAAAAAAAATATTTGCATGTGTTAGCCTTATTAAGGGTTGATCCAGACCTGAACAATGGCAATAACCAGTTCAGCCTATATTGATGCTAATCAATGATAAGGTTGAGATGGGACAAATTTGGAAGTATTCTCATGTTGCAGTGTGAAAAATTTCCTAGATGTCTTATACTACGGCTGCAATGGTCTCCCTGTCATCTCTGTGTCTGTTGTCAGTAAAGGTCCCATATCTATACACCAAAATATTGCTTTGTATTCTTCTGTTCCAGAGGATGCTGTATTTTATGAGTAAGAAGGAGCTAATTTTTCTCCTATGCCCACATCTTTGCTTCAAAGAAGTTTCTTACTACAGACTCAAAAGGAAATAAAAATAAAATTAAAAAAAATCTTTTTTCTACTGAGTCCTTTCCATTTACTGTTTCACCTAATGACTTCCTGAGTCCAAGGCCATTTCCATCAAAACTGGTGTGGGCATTGTTCCTCCAGCAGTGCTATCAGCTGTTAGTTGTATGTTACAACTTCAGGTATTCAGAATTTAATTCAATGCCTAATTATTTAAAATTATATAAAAAACAGGTCTCTTGTCAGAATAAGTCAGATTATAGCCACAATACACGAGTCTACCGGGCAGATGGGATGCCAGGATACATTGCATATTTTCTTCATTAAAAAAATCTAGTGCTTTATGTATATCAGTGACATAATACTGTACATTATTACTTATCTTAGCAGAAGAGGTACTGTATTCAGCACCATGCCAGGGCCTTGTACTACTCCTTGTTCTACTCCACTTCATACTGCCAACCAGTCTAAAATCTGGTCTCAGAAAACACTAATCAACAAATGAAAATTAGAAGAATGTTAATTAACTTCTTATTGCCATATTTAAGCATGAGAAAATTGTCAAATGTATATGGGCAACAAGTGACAAAAATCTTTAAATATATGTGTACTTGGGGGAGAGTTTGGTCTCTGATGGTTTGTCTAGTCCTTCTTCCCCTGACAACCCACATCAGTATTTTTTGAAATGACCTACATTTCCTTCCTGACTCCTTGCCTCCATGTAAGTGTTTCCTTCAAAAAGGGAAAGAGATGCAAAGGGACCTGACCATAATAAGGGGGCATACCAAGGGTCAGTTGTCCCTACAAGTGACTCACATATTGGTAAAAGAAACAAGGAAACTCTGCATGGCGCGAAGAAACATGAGAGTCTAAGCTTAAGTCCTTACCTGGAAGAAATGAGATTTGCCTCTGGGCTTCATTCAGGTATTAAAGCAAAGCCATTTAATTTCTTGGTGAAACTTAACGCTAACATTGATTTCAAATGACAGACAAAGGCTCCAGACAAAGGCTATTGTTTTTTCCTTTGTTACTTTGCATTTCTGACACTTCAGGCAATTATAAACAACTGACGTTTATAAGGCATGATAAATTATTTAAATTTACAAGTGATTTAATTTTTTTAGGAATTTACATGACAGTGGAATAAAATATATCTTACAGTAAAATCATAATGAGTGAAAAATTAATCTGTTCAATACAATTGCCTCTATTTTTGTTCCTTGTCCTGAAATGACATATTTAAATGGCAGATTTAAAAAGTATGGAAAACATTCACTATGCATTGAAACAGATGCATTGAAAACCACCTAAATATCCAGGATATAGCAGCTCATTTCTTTTTGCATCATGTGGACAGGATGTGTCAACTGTCTAGCACCACTTGGCTCCCAGAAGCTTCCTCAGCAGGGGAAGAACATGAAATAAATGCAGTTTTTCAATTCATCTGAAACTGTTTTCCAGTTGCTGCAATGGAAAATTGACATGGTTTTATGACCAGTGCTGTGAATGTGTCTGCAGTGTACAAGGATCAGACATATAGCATCTGTTCACTTTAATTCTTAATTCTGAAACCTTTTCATAAAGTTAGTTGCTCTGATGAACTGAATCTCTCATGAAACCCATGGAAAGAAATGAACACTCACAGTTAGTTTTATATGATGAGCCTTTGGGGATCTTTCCATGTTAAGGTAATCTCTTTTTGCAAGGAGGTGGAGAGACAAATATCTTCACTTACCAGTGAGCCAGAATTCAGCTTACACTGTAGAAGCAGTTTGGCCAACAGTATAGCCTTAGCATCTACACTCTTACAAAACCTTTGCCATCTCTGCCCTATCGATATCTCCACATTGGTGCCTATTACTTCTAACTGAATCATGTTTAAAAAGGATTGTACAATGTGTAGGTCATGGACAAGTCTATTTCTTCGTAATTGTTATGTCAGGTATATAGCATATCTGTCAGCATTGAACAAATAATAATATGAAGTTACTTACATTCATGAGATCAATATAATGTAGTTTTTAAAAACCTAGAAACAAGTACAGGAAAAAAGAAATGTACTGATTCTTTTATTTACTAGATCAGCAGCAGTTTCCGAAATTTTTTACACTCACCTTTTCCAAAGCAGCACATCATGTTTGTTTTCTGACGAGCACTGATAGTGAAAAAGCAAAAAGGAAGACTATGTCTGTTACGTACCTACATATATTTGTGTATTTATAAACATATTCCAATATAGGTTGTGCAGGAGGTTCCCTGAGTACATTAATGATATCTTCTTCCTCCAAGTGACAGAGAAGCCAACAAGGACAGTTGTTCTGCTGGATTACACACCAACACTTACACCAAGAAGGAATACCTAAAGATTAAAGGCAGAGTGGAGGATGACAAGAAAACTCTCAACCCTGGATTTCAAGACAGTAGATTTGAAAGTGTCCTGTGCTATATTGCCCTGCAGAGAACAGGTGTCAAAGAAAGTTGATGTGAGGTTACAGCTAGGCTTTGTCTCAAATGAAAATTGGCAACTGGAAGCACTATCACCCTCACCCCAACAAAAGGCATACAATAGGGAGGTGGCGGGGAGGGGGAAAGAAATGTTGCCTGGAGCTCTACATAGGACCAGTCTACCAGCCAGGCCACACAATTCTGCAGGTGGTGATACTCTTATCTTTCTCTCTCTCTCTGTAACAAACAGGGGGAATGATAAATAATTCTCAAAGCAGTCTGAAGGCCTTGAGATGTTAGGGGAAGCAGTAAAGCTTGTGAAGAGACATCTTGAGAAGAGATAAGAAGGAAGTAATAAAGTCTGAGAAAAACCAGCTCCTTGACAGGCCAAGATTGGATACTAGGAGAGGCAATTAGGGAAAAACACCTATCTCTAACACCTAACTCTGTTTACAAGACTCATTAGGAAGAACACTGAAGAACGATACCGTACACAGATGTGATGGACATGTGCTGTCACTCATAAAACTTAAAAAACCTGACCAGAAAGTTGGATTGGAATACAACTAATTCATATGATATCTGAATATAATAGTGACAACTACCCATTTTTTTCCAGTAGCTTGCATGCCTGTAGCTTTGGTGTTGAGTTTACCCTGCATATCTTACCAGTCTTAGAAATTACTAAATTGGCCAGTTTTAACAGCTACAATATGCAAAAAAAAAAAAAAAAAAAAAAAAAAGAAGAGTGCATTAAAATACTGTTTGTAAAGCTGCAAAGCAATATTGATGCTAACAGAAACAAATAGATGTAAATCACTGCTGAATAACTTGATAACATGCTAAACCATAGAAGACCAGGGCTGAAAGCTCTGAAAAACCAACTTTTTCAGTCTTTCAAGTTGAACACCATTGTCTGTAAATTCTTTTCTACCAGAAAAAAATTATACATATATAAAGATATAAATATATATGATCATATAGTATAATATATATATAATTTTTCCATCTGTTCTAAGATATACATGCCAGATAGATACAAATATAAATGTTGTGACCTATCTGTAGATCAAAAATTTGGTGCAAGCCTGGAAATATATTTGCATTCACTGCTTTGTTCTTACCCCACTGTTATATTTTCTTGGTCAAATGCCACTGTAATTTATGTGTAATCTTGATGTGGAGGAAGTACTATATATCAACAACTTTTTACCTCTGAAGACAATTAAAGCCTCTTCTTAATGCTAAGGTAGGCATTATATAAGCTTTCGTTTTACATTAAGTGCACATATGATTTTGTTATGTGAGAAGAACTGTGTAGCAATCTGTAGCTGATAAAAGCTGGGCACTAGTATAAAATACAAAATTGATGAAAAAGTTTTGAATAAAAAATTCTGTGTCTTTTTGGTAAAATTTTAGGTTATTTTGGAGAGGCACAGAAATACACCTTGCAGCCTGCCACCTGCGTTTATTTGCATATTGGATTGTTCAAGAATAAAAACCTTATTTATTATAAAATAGTAAAAAAATATTTTAGTTTCCATGGCTTTTTTTTCTGTTTCCAAAATTCTTATGTTTTCCACGTTACTATAGAACCTCAGTACACTGGAATCAAGCTAAATAATGTATTTGGTTCTAGATTTAGAAGCTACTAAATGTCTGCTTTTACTACAGAAAACATGATCGGAGAAATGTGTTTCATCCAGACAATATATGTGATTTTGACAGTGAACTAATGATGTTCTGTTTCCACAATTTGGTCCTTTCCTGCTGAGAAAGATCTGACTACTACGTGTACTTCCTATAGTTTTCACTTGCCTTGATTTGTAGTAATTATATCCTTCCTAAATTGGGTAGGAAATTGACAGCTATGTTTTACTCTTCTCTGATCATGTGCTCATTTACTAGAAAATAAGATCTTGCTTATAGCAAAGCAGCTGGTTTTGTCCTGCAAATATAATTTTGAGCTGCCACAGGTATTCAGGTTCATCTTTTCGGTTTTTAGCTATACCTAAGCCAAGGATGCTGACAGATATACCAGTTATGCTGTCCATCAGTGGCAGTAGAGGCTATTTTTCTTCCCTTTGGAACTGATGCAGCCTATTTTTTTATGAAGGGAGAGTTACTAAGCAGCCAGCTCCTGCTGAGCTTAGTTTTATTCTGCCAGATTTAGAGTTAGTTTTAAAAAGAATTATATTATACATCCCAAATGCTTATTAGTTTGCAGAATGTCAAGCACCGAGAAACTGAAAAAACTCTAGGTATATAGCTGCTCAGAAATCTTTTAAAAGTGCTTATATTACCAATTTGATTGCCAGTACAGTTCTGTAGCAATTCCAACCTATTTGCTAAATAGCAATATTCAAGATTTTTCAGTTTTAAGCATAGTTTTATCAACAGTTGAAAGGGCTTTTGTCTTATGATGTACTTCCATGCATTTAGACTGAATGCTGTACAAAGTAAAAAAAATTCTCTTGAGTCTTTAGAATGAAATTATCAGATACAAAATAGGAGATTGATCAGATCTACAGTCAGCTGAAAATTATATTGGAATAGAAGGGGAAGCGATTATAAATATTTGTTGCTTATGGTTTCTGCATATGTGTAATGTCAGTGGGGTTTTGTCTGAAGATGGAAAGTGATGAATGCTGCTTGACTTCTAGGTGAGAGTGTCATTGTGATTACATTCTATTCTCTTGTGCTGCACTTCTGAAATATCAGTCCTCAGTAAGGAAGGACTCCATACCTTTACGGATAACATGACAAGACTGGGAAGCACAGTTATCAATACTCATACAGTGTTCCAAGAAAGGACACAAGAACTGTAGGTATTGAGAAGAGAAATACACTTTGCTTCTCTGCACTGTCTATTCATTGGACATCTGTTGTGTTGTGTCCAGGTAGTTAAGGAAGAGATTTACCAAGCTTGCTGGTCTTTTAACTCTGTGAAAAGATTTCATTATTTGACTTGTCAGTGCTCTTACTGCTTTCTGAGCAGCATTTAATGGTATCTACCTAGTAAATACAAGCACTTGCACCTCTCTTGGTGCTTTTCATTTAATCATAGAGAATCACAGACATCAGTGAATCATTCTTTGACTTATGTCTGAAGAATCTTTTCAGAATGCAACTTACCATACAAGATTTCAGATCACCGACAGTGCTCAGTTGCAGTTCTCTTACTTCCCCCAGAGGTATCAAGCAGGGTTTGATAGTGCCAGGGATCACAGGCATCACTCCTCTTAGCATTTTTATACACTTTTCAGGAGTTAAGCCTGTCAAAAACTTATTGTGCCTAATTCATATATAAATATATAAGTTTAAACCCATCATTCCTGAAGGTATGACTGGGTTTAAACCATCTTATCAAACCATTGAACCTTTGGTAGATTTTCCACTGATTTTTATTCTGTTGTTTGAAAGTGGAGAGTACTGAAAAAAAACCCCAAAGCAAAACAAATAAAAAACAAAAAAACCCAACACCAAAACAAAATAACCCCCCCCCAACCAAACAAAATACAAACAAAAGAAAACAAAACAAAAAACCCCACAAAACAACAAATAAACAATAACAACAACAAACACAAAAAACAGACTAGGAAATTCAGCACATTGTTATGAAATTCTCTTCACAGCCAAAGGTGGAGAATTAATATTGCAATAGACCTGCATAGAATCACCATAAGTTGGTGTCTTTGTTTATAAACTGTAATTACCTCATTATCAAGCCTAAATCTCAAGCACAAGACAAAATATCTTTCTAATATGTGAAATCAATTAGAGATTCATTATATACCAGTCCTTCTGGAATAGCAGATACTGCTTCTGAGGGCATTAATACACAAGACTGCATAATGCCACTTTTGTAAAGAAATCTTTGTTGTTTATCTGTTTCAGAAATAACTCACAATATTTCAAAAAATTAAGCAATCTTATTTTGATCAAGTTTTGTGTTCACATCAAGAAGTTCTATGAGGACGTTGACAGAGATTATGAAGACATGAAGAAAGGGGGAAATAAGAAAGAATTCATATCTTTACCGTTTAAGTTCTCTTTGTTTTTCACAAGCAGACCTGCTATTATAAATCACTGATAAATAAATTCTGTGTGTAGCATTTTCTCTGAGAAACCTGTATGAGAACTGGCTTTTGAACCAACCACATAAGAATGTACTTCTATCACCAGACTTTACATTGCCACTGCTGCATGTGAAGTTACATGGAGCCAAGTAGCACTTCTACCTTCTGAGAAAGGTTTTGCAACCTTTACTGTTCTTTCTATGCATATGTCTGTACTCAGGTTACTGAGGTTAAATCTAACTCGGAGTCTACACACACGTGGATGTAAATATCTCTATGTATTTCCACATATAAAAATCAAATATTTGTATGCTGTGAAGAGATTTAGCAAATAAATATCTTTAATGCATATACCAGTTTTAGTATGCATTTAGCATGTGTATTTCAGAATAATACCTATGAAATTGTTCTAGTGTTGAAATGCTTTTATGGATAGAAATCAGCAGTGATAAATAATATATAACAGAAGAGTCATAAATTTATTTTCATACTTTAAGTTATCATTTATTCTACCATAGGGCTTTTATTATGTAGACAGTGCAAAAATATAAAGGTTTTTTGATCATGAAACTGAAAATCCACCAGTTAAAGTGGAAAAAATGTCTCTTACTGAATAGTCTGACTTAGATATTCTGCTTTGATACGGTACTAAAACCCTATAAATATTCAAGTGTAGACTAAGCATCTGTTGGCTGCAGAAACTTCTTTAACTCTGTTTCGTCCAATAACTGAGCTACGTAACTAGTGAAACTAATATGCTTTAATCCCTTTAATAATCATAATTCTAATAAAATGTGTGTTCCATGTATGATTTGCAAAGCATGGGATGTATAACAAATCATGGATGTACACCAGAAGTGAGCTTGACTTTGGGAAACTGTTTACTTTATAGCAGGATAAATGCATGTTGCCTTTTTTTTTTTGTTTATTTACTCAGCAGTAACTATCGGGGAGGTTTGATTAATGTTTAGAAATGTGAAAGAAGTATAAATATACTCATAAGCATGTTACTATCTTTTGAATTTTTAAACAGCCACTTTTCAATGCATAGGACTGGACAATCCTTTGCCCATCTCCTGCTACATTTTTTCTTTTTGTGCATGATTTGTATGAAGTTGGTGGTGTCAGTCACAATTTCACCACAGTGTACTGTTTTATCCCTGTGTTCTAGGCTAGGTCTTTTATTACTTCACCCTGTGATTTGTGAATTGATAAGAATTATTACAAATATTGCATAACATGGTCTATAAAAGTGTGGCTTGTTTTTGTTCTGAACACAAAGAGACCATTGGTCAAATTCTATGGTAATATTACTTGAGAAGTAAATCAACTTGATAATGCAGTGTCTATGTTAAAATAGTCAGACTTCCTTAACTTAACCTCCCATTGACCTCTATTTGGACAGAAGAAAACTTTTTCTTCCAGGTTGAAATACAAAACAAAAAAAAATCTGGTGATTAATATAGTACAGTGTGACGAGTTTCTGCTATTTCCTTGTAGTTAACCTGGAAACTGTGCGTTACTATAATTACATACAGTTTAGATTTTAGCCATAGTGGATGCATTTTACATAAGAAGAACCTAAGTTTTTCTTTTCATTGAGTTATCTTTATACTAAAAATTCTTCCTTTCAGAAGTGTGCCTACATTTTACTCCATGTAAACATAAATGAAGTGCATATACTGATTTGCAGTTATCTTGCTGGAATATGATAGTCATGATCTGCTTGAATGTAAGCAGCACTGAAAACCACAAAAAACTATTTAAATTCACTACTGTGGCAGAAAAATGCATGGAGGAAAACTGCTGTGTTTACTTATATCTTGACTGGTATTAGTGTTATTTGAACACTTAATTTAAGCAAAAGGAAATTTTCATTGGGAACTGGGGCTTCTCCTCCTCCCATTAAGGTCAAAGCTGTAGCTTTCACGGATAAGACTGAAGAGGGGCCATCTGAGTAATAGAGAAAGATCTCCACAGATAAATATTTGTAACTTCCTTGGGTATCTTTTTGAGTCTTGCCAGGTGCATGCTACTGAAGCTTTTGTGTTCCATCTCACATTGCATGCATAATTTCTCTATCATACGGGGTTATTATTTAGGCTATTTGTGTTATATTTTTCAGCAGCAAGGACAACAAACTGCAAAACTGAAAAGGCTGATTTAAAAAGCAGGAAGAAAGTAATAATTTGAGTTGCAAATTACAAGGTCTAAACTATCTCCTTCCTTTGCAGCCTGTAGGGTAAAGTGAGAATGCTTAAATGACATGGAATAAAGGAACAATTTTGTTGGCAGAATTTTTTATTTTATTATAGTGTATTTTCTCTAATTTTTCAAGATCCTGTCAAAAAAAGCAAAACCACTTTGGATTTTTTGTTGAGTGAAGAAATAATGAGTGAAATTTAAGTTACTGTGTAGTTAAACTGCTACATTTTCATTTCCTTTTGTGATACATGTCTTTTTTCAAAAATCTTCATTCAAGAAGAACTGTTCATACTGAAAAATAAAATCTAGCAGGGAAATAGTGATTAATGATGAACTATATATTGCATTACTATGAGGAATTTGATTTTACTTAATTATTTACTTGAAAATCTTCATTTTAATAGGTTACATGAGAACTGTATTTCTGAATTTTTAAGAGGGGAATAACTGCATTATGGAATAAAAAAGGAGGGACTAAACTTGAAATACTTCAAAGTGAGTACATGGACAAAAACATAGGCTAATATGCTATAAAGTAATAAAGTATTGTGCAGCAATTAGTTTGCTATTAGCATATAAAAGGAGGAATTCCTGCAGTGTTCAGAGGTTAAATTTGTTTTTCTCTCTGGCTTGTGAAATAGCACCTTGCCTGACATTTTCAATGTTCTTGGGCTACTAAGGCTCATTGTGAGAGTACTTGCCACACAGAGTGGGATTCACTAACTTGCTGTAGCTGAAATGATGGCTGTCACTCTTCTGAAGAGAAGGACTGGTGGGAGACATAGTGGTCAGATGTTGCCTTGGGCTTAGAAGTCATGAAATGGTGAATTTCTCAGTCCTTGGTAAAGTACAGAGGGTTGTTAGCAAAACCTCCACCACAGATTTCTGGAGGGCAGATTTTGCCTGTTCAGGACATTCATTGAGAGAGTACCTGGGGAGGCAGACCTAAAGGACAAATGCATCCAGGAGGGCTGGATGCTCTTCGGGAAGAAAATGTTAAAAATACAGGAGCAGACTGTCCCCATGCACTTTAAGATGAAATGGCATGGAAGACAACCAACAAACAAAAAAGGAGCTTTTGTTTTAAAAGAAAAAAAGGAGAGTTTACCTCTTTGGAAGGAACCTGGATGGCATCTCAGGTTCAGTACAGGATCTTGTTAGGTTGTGTAGAGAAAAAATTAGGAAAGCAAAAGCTCAGATGGAGTTCAATCTGGCCACTGTCATAAGGGACAAAGAAATAAGTTTTTACAAATACATTAAAAACAAAAAGACAGTCATGGAGAATCTCCATGCTTTATTGGATGCAGGGAGAAACATTACAGCCAAGGATGAGAAAAAGGATGAGCTGCTTAATACCTTCTTTTCCACCATCTTTAATAGTCAGACCTGTTACCCCCAGGTATTCATCCCCCTGAGCTGGGGGACAGCATAATACACCTTACCCACTGCACCCCACCCTCTCCAACACTCCTACCCTCCAGCCCCCAACCCTCCCATAATCCAGGAGGAAGCACCTAATGTCCTGCTACAGCACCTGGACACTTACAAGTCTATGAGGCTGGATGGGATCCACCCAAGAGTATTGAGGGAGTTGGCAGAGGAGCCAACCATCATTTACCACTGGTCTTTGCTAAAAAGGGAGGTCCCAGATGACTGGAGGCTTGCTAATGTGACACTCATTGAACAGGCTGGACCAGTGGGGCAAGGCCAATAATATGAGGTTTAGCAAGGTCCAGTGCCAGGTCCTGTACTTTAATCATAAAGCTCCCATGCATTGCCTGGGGAGCAGTGGTTGGAAAGCTGCCAGAGAGAAAAGAACCTGGGTGTGATGGTCAACAGCCGGCTGAGTATGAGTCAGCATAGCACACAGGTGGCCAAGAAGGCCAACAGCATCCTGGCTTGTATTAGGACTAGTGTGTCCAGCAGGAGAAGGGAAGTGATCCTGCCCCTGTACTTGGCACTGCTGAGGCCACACCTCGAGTCCTGTGTTCAGTTCTGGGCCCCTCACTACAAGAAAGACATTGACCTGCTGGATCAAGTTCAGAGAAGGGCAACCAAACTGGTGAAGGTTCTGGAGAACAAGTCCAGTGAGGACAGACTGAGGGAATTGTGAACATTTAGTTTGGAGAAGAGGAGGCTGAGGAGACATTATTGCTCTCTACAACTATCTAAAGAGTTTGCAGGGGGATGGGTGCTGGCCTCTTCTGCCAAGTAAATGATAGGACTAGAGGAAATGGCCTCAAGTTACACCAGGGGAGGTTTAGATTGGATATTAGAAAGACTTTCTTGGTTAAGACAGTTGTTAGATGTTGGAACATACTTCCTAGGGAGGTGGTGGAGTCACTATCCATGGAGATATTTAAAAAACATGTAGGTGAGGCACTTCAGGACATACTCTAATGGGTAGATACAGATATAAATGGATATCGTTCATTTATTTTACTAGGGCTGGATGTTGATGCTTGGACACAGTGATCTTACAGGTCTTGCCATGATGATTCTTCTTGCCACGAGCAGTTAGCAGCCCAGAAAAATGCACCAAGTAATGGCCATTGCTTCTGTCAAGGGCAAGTTCAGGGACTGTGTCCTTCTTCTGCTTGCATCTCTTTGAATAAAGCACAAAGCCTTAAAGCAATTTGGCACATACATACCTACACATCATTTTGAAAACCCAGTAAAATTATGTGATCATAAAAACCTGGACTGTGAAAAGCAAATGTTTGTAAGTGTTAAGTTTTGTATTGTCCATGACTGTGAGTCTGATAAAAAATATTGTGCGTATCTGTGTAGGAATTGCATTCTATAGTAGCATAAATCTTCAAGTACCTTTTTCTGAGTTGTGAAAATTCCCAAGGTCATAATAATGACACGAAAATTTCCAAAGAAAGGCATCCTCAGCACAGTAAAACCTGGTTGAAAATCTTTGAAATGTACTGTAAGAACATGGAGTCCTTGATACAATTTTTTTCTGAATAGTAGGTGGAAAATTAGATTATAAAAATTATTAAGGACTCAAAAGATATAGATAAAAGTAATCTTGTTCAAAGGTTGGAAATAGGTTTACCTAGAGGGAAAAGTCAATTTGGACTGTTTCCTGATCTTGAAAGTCACATTTGGGTCAGAGAATCATAGAATGTCAGATTGGAAGGGACCTCAAGGATCATCTGGTCCCACCCTTCTAATATCATTGTTTATATGAGGACTCTCAGTTGGGCTAAGATTTAAAAGTTTCCAAAGTGGGGGAATCCATCACTTCCCCTGGGAGACTATTTCACTGTCTGACTGTCCTCATAGTGAAAAATTTTCCTCTTCTATTCAATCGGAATCTCCCCAGGAGCAACTTGTGCCCATTACACCTTGTCTTCTCCACGTGACTCCTTGTAAACAGTGAGTCTCCATCTTTGTATCTGCACTTTAAGTATTGGAACACAGTAATGAGGCTTCCCTTAAACCTTCTCTTCTCAAGGCTGAACAAACCCAATCTTCTCATCCTCTCCTCATATTATAGGTGCATCCTCATGGCCCTTGACCCAGATTGTCCCCCACCTTTTTGAATGGCAAGGACCAAAACTGGACACAATACTTGAGGTGTGGGCTGATGAGCATCACGTAGATTGAGACAGTGACTTCTTTGTCTCTGCTGGTGATGCCAGAAGGTCCCTTGCTGGTACAGTCCAGCATCCTCTTGGATTTCTTTGCAGCTGTAGCACACTTTTTACTTATATTGAGCCTGTTACCCACCAAGACCCCCAGGTCCTTTCCCACAGGGCTGCTCTCTCACCAAGTGGATCCCAGTGTAAACACAACTCCAGGGTCCCTTTAAATCTATGTGGTTTGTATTGAAACATACAGGTCATCTTTAACCCATCTGAATTTAAATTTCAATTCAAGGCATATACCTATGGAATATATCCCAACATGCTTTCCTACCATAGTTTTGTAAAATTATGTTCATTATGTTTTGTCGTTCTGTTTCTTTCCTTATTTGTCTTATTCCATTGTATCAAAATTGTCTCTGACTAGCAGATCTACTAGATAGATTATAAACCTCAACATGTGAGATGTCTTCTGGGTATCAAATACGATGTACCAAGTATGTAAGAGTTGCAGAACATAAATGTTTCATTCTGGCACAGTCAATAGCATGTCACATTCTTCTGCTTTTAAGTGTCTAAAGAAAAATGTATGTCATAAAAAACATACATTCACTTTTTTTAAAATTTATTTATTTAGCTAATTGAAAAGCTATGCCTCACTATGATAATGAAAAATTTACATTTCTGCCCATTTTGCAATTTTTCTCATAATCACTGTAGATGAAATTCACTTTTTTGCAGAGAAAAGGCACAAGATCCAAGTACTATTTAAATGTTGTCTGAATAAAATGAGTGTTCTTGTTGGGTTATTGCCTATTGCTATCTAACATGCCTTTAGCTCATTGCAGAAAATATTAGTGGCCCTACTGCAGTCTTTTTCTCAGGATCCATGTTGCATCAGTACTGGAGGCAGAAGGTCCCATGCAGCTGCTGTTGTAGTGTAATGCTTCAGTCAAAATCAGTGCTCAGCTGCTTCAGGCGCCATGCAGCTTTTATCAGCTGTGGCAAAGGGATTAGCACCCATCTAAGGTTCTCCAGACCCTCTGTTCTGAAATATTGCAAGAGCATGCCATCTTCTGAAAGGTTGGATAAAAGATAAAGGGGAAAAGCAAGTGGGAAGGCTTTTCAAAAAGAAGTAGGGGTCTGAGGGATGCAAGATGGCATGAGACAGATGGGCTAGAAGTAACAAATGGTGACACTGAATAAAACAGAGCACAATCACATTTGATTTGCCCTTTACAATAATACCTTTGAAAACAGTAAATCCACCTGCTCAAGTCACTGACATAACAAATACACTCTTAAGCTAATCTGTACTCCCTGGTTCACAGCGAAAACACAAATTACTGTTGATTATCCCAAGACACTACTGGATCAAATAGAAAGTTATTTGAATATATCTATTCTTGGTATCCTGCAGTTCTAACAAACTTCATTTCAGCCTCAGATATATGAAGATTTTGCAATTATTTTCTGTGGTTTTTCTTATGCAGCAAAAGGGAATATGTTAAACTATTTTTATATAAACAGACTAATTACTTCATAAGAAATTTTATTCTAAATGACAAAATGTGATACATGAGCATTAATGAAATCAGAAAGTGGTTCAAACTAGATATGTTCCCCCCTGAAATTCAATGGGCAGATAGTTATAGCATCAGTCTTGCAGAGGGTGAGTGATATATAATGGATCTTTCTTTAGAAGTATTCCAGGGCTCAGGACAATGTAACATTCGTGGTAATAAAGAAGAGAAACAAAACTGCTAGAGACAGTAGGATCCAAAATGTAAGCCTGTTCTTACTTTCTCTCTTCTTGTTTTTTTCTTTCCAAGCTGTTCGGTTTCTCCATGTCCTATCTGCTTTTCCTGAGGTTCAGCTAATACTGGTGAATTCCTTCATAACCTTATGGCTTATTGTTCTTCTGGCTGCTCAAGAGAGCTTTAGTGACTAGCTTTTCTCCAATAATTTTCAAACAAACTGGAAAGAATAGTGGATCTGTAATTGCTGGAAATACTCACCTTAAAGGGGCACATGTGCCCTATAAATCGTAGATGAACAGTATATTTGCATACAATAGAGATTCACTGACTGAAACATGGAATTAATAACTTTTCAGGAGGTTCGTATGTGAAGTACAGGATACCCCAAAGTTTGGTGCTGTAGTCTGAGTAGTGAATTTATAATGTTTGCTCTTCTGAATGTATATAATCTTCCAGATGCTATATTAAAATAAGGAATCTCTACTTTATTTTTCTGGAAGAAGTTCAGAGTTGGAAAAGAGGGAGCTCTGCCTATACCAGTTTTTCAGCATCATGTGAAATGTGCTCTGTGCAGTACTGTTCCAGCTACCTGACTCAGGGACTGTTACCCACTTCATAGACCCTCCCTTCTGTACAACATCCTCTGCAACAATGTCTTTCTTACAAAGTATACTTAGAATAAATATAGGTTCTTTCAAAGAACCTTTCTATTCTCAGCTATTTTTGGCTGTTGGCAAAGAAATGATGGCTTTAATCCTAATTCAGTTTGTAGGCTTAATTATTTTCTTCCTTATACATCCTGATGTCATTGTTTCCCACAATGAAAAATCTTGTTTTAAACTTGGTTACCAGGGCCAATGAGTTTTAGGCTGGTATGACATTACTTGATCAAGTACTTAACTGTTATTTCTGCTTTTGTTTCCCTGACTTGTCCTTGACCTTGTTGTACCTAAGTGTTTTACTGCAGTGGTGGCCCCAGGCGGCTACATCTCTGGAATTTCCTTTTGCCAGTCTGAGCAACACAGCTTGAGTTAATGTATAAAAAGTGTTGCACAGCAGAGCTTTAATCCCATGGTTTATTCAGCTGTATATCCTCTCTGTCACCTGCAGACTTGTTTCTGTTGCTGTCAGAATTATCTTGATACCTCTTTCAGTTTGTGAAGACCAAAAAAAGGTACACCATGAAGTATACTGATCTCATAAGAGATTTCCACATTGGCAAATTTTTAGATTAAATTTTGCCATTTCCTAACAAATAGATTTTATTTGCAGATAGGTATTTTCTTATGTTAGCTTCATAATTTTCTTCTATTGCTCCTTAACTGTAACCATTTCACTTTTGATTGGAAACCAGGGTTGTTCTTATTCCATTTATCTTAGCAAGGTTTACTAATCAAAAGATGAACTAGAAGTCCATTTGTTTCCCTTTTGTCTCCTCCGACTTGTTTCACTATTTGTTTTTCCTGTAAAAATATCTCTTCCAACAACCAAAGAAATGTAGGATGGTAAACCAAGCCTCTGACTTGACTGAGCCACTCTGCACCCTTTGTTCTGCCTGTTTTGCAGTGTCCCACTTTTGAAGAAAAATTGCTGGAGCACTAAACAAAAGCTGCCAAGATGATTATTATCTTTTTTGTCTGGCTGTTATGGGTGGCACTCAACATCTTTATGCATCTTTCATGGTCACTGGAGAACACTGAAGTACAGCAGTCTTGATTTTCTGGCAGACTGTTACATTTCCTCACAGCAGTTAAAAAATTAGAAGATTACTCTTGTGACCACAATTTAAAGCCAAGCATGAAATTGTTAGAAATATTTTTTTATGTTGGACTTATTTATATTGTATGAAACCTTGAAAACTAGCTGAGATTTGTAAGACAAACTCCCTGAAGCCCAATCCGGTTTAAATACAGAAATTATTACACAAATTTTTCTGTCCTTGTTCAGTCCTGTCCTGCCCTAACTTGTGTCTCTTTCCATTACGAATTGCTGACAAGAAGAAATAGGGCCCAATGGGAATTAGAGCTGACTGCTGTTTTTTATACTATTTGGTTGTTATAAATGTCCTTTCTTATCTATTGTTTGAAAATATCCTGCATGTATAGAAAATTACCTAAGTTGAGGACAAAGAGAAATATAATTGTGATCAAATCATGTAATATTAGTGCTTAATGATCATATGTAAATCTGCAATACAAATAGCCATACCTTACAGTAAAAGCTTTTAATTCATCTAAGAAACACATTTTTTTCTGCTTGCAAAGCCATATTAAAAAAAGACCTAATCCAAACAATGGGTTGTATTGAAATAGAAAAATACATGAGGCAAGACTGCCAAATTATTTATCTTTCATACAAGAGAGAAAATCACACATAATTATCCATGCTATCTGAGCATATTTGCAGCATCTTGGCATGGAACTGAGCAGTAATAATCATAAAGACTGCAACCCACAACTAAACTAGATCTAACTAGCTGTTATTAAGTAAATACTAGAGTAGGGAATACAGAACAAGCAGAATATTCACTAAAGAGTACTACATTCTCCACAGCCAGAAATGACTGCTCATCATTTTGAAGTAAAAAAGCAAAATTATAAGCTTGGTACTTAATCAGTGTGCAGTAACAATATATATCTTTGTAGCTTCCACATAAACAAATAACAATTAAGCTGCTTTTTAAATTGAAGGAATTTGCTGCTTTGAAATCAAGGTAGGCTGTGGTGTTTTGTGGTTTTATTCAGACATTTTGGAAATATTAAACAGTGAATATGGAAGGAAAATACAATGAGTGAATTTGCATTTCAAAACATCCCTTGTTTTTTGTTCCTAGTTAAAATCCTTTCTGTAGCTGATACATTGGAGCAGGGTGGGGTGACAGCCAGATTCATTCCTTAGCTTCAAAACTTGTAATCAGGAATTGGAATACAGTCACCTTAAGAAGTATCTATTACCTGTGATTACTAGATGAGGTTTTAATTTTTTTCATTGTTACAAGTTCAATGGCAGCTATAAATATATACAGAGTTAGGTGTGTTTTGAATGGTTTCAGTAAAAGAAATTGCTCAGCTGTATAGGCTTTCAGTGAGAGTATATGCTGAAGGACATAATAAGATAAAATACTCACTTTGGTAAATTTACAGACTAGAATACTTGCTCCATTTTGACTATTTTGCTTACAATAAACTTAAATGATAAATCCACTTCACATTTTTGTCAGTTTTATGTCATGGAAAAAGCTCAAATACTTCAAAAGTATGCCACACAGCACAGTCCAAGCCATTATTTAGTTCTGAAAAACAGTCCTTTTCTGTGATCAAAACTACAAGACTGAAGATTGTGCTTCTTCATATGTATTTTTGTGAGAGTAATCATTTTAGAATTGATCATATGCTATAGTTACTCTATATAAATATTGAAACCTTGAACAGGTTGAAATAATTAAGATTTTTTTTTAATTATCAAAGTATATGAGTCATATCACAAAACCTGGAAGCTTTCTGGAACATGAGCCATTCCTAATCATTTGTACACAGCTGCAAGTCAACACTCCTGCAGGAAGTAGAGATTCAAGAAGATGGTTTGTAGGGGAGGAGACACACCCTGGGAAAGAAAAAAAAAAGGGTGATTTTACAATGCTTTACTACTTTGCTGTGACTTAGATGATTATATGATTCACTGTTATATTCCCTTGACAACTGAAGCACATGCTATGATGGTTATGAATAGCTTGTGTCACTGCAGCTGTGCTCTAAGATGACTTTTCAGAAGGATATGTGCACAGTTGTTGCTGGCAACTTATTTGGCACACTTCATGTTTTCTACTCCCTTAAGTCTTTATGCTCTTTATCTGGATTATTCTGTGGGTGAAATCCTGCAGACCAAGCCCACACATAGCTAATTATGCTAGTGAATAATGCAGGAAGATGAATTTTGTGACTTATAATAATTTTCACTGTATATTGACAGAGGTTCCTCTGAGGCAGGCTGATTAGTGTGCGATTAATAGTGAAATTTTGCTCTCCACAGAAGAGGTGTTCCTGCAGTGCTGACAACTTCTGCTAGGACTAGGGAATACTTCAATCTGTCTGCCTTTGAATTCTGTATGGAGCTGCAAAATATCACCTTTGTTTCTTATTTTCTTTAAGATATTAACCAATTTCAATTAAATGCATAGGAAAAACAAGCCCTTATCAGAATAAATAAATTAATTAATAAATAAAAAGAAGCAAAGTAACCTCACCTCTTATTCTTGATCTCTGATTATAAATAGGAAACTTCAATGATAATTTTTTATTTGCAGTCTAAAGAAAAAACAGTGGGAACTCTTAAACTTTCTTCTCCGTCTATCTTCCGTAGGGCAGATTTTCGGCAGGCTTTCCTTACTCTGTTGTGCTTAGCTGCAGAGTCTACAAGTTCTGCTGTTTTTGGTTTTTTTTTTTTCCAACATGTATGAATAGCTTGGTTTATGAATGATCTTGTGTCTTGAGCTGCAGACAAACCATACTCTTTAACTGCGTTGTGCTGGGAGGAAAGGCAAGATCTATGCACTGCATACTAAGTGCATTGTACCACAGGTTCTTTGGAGAATGCATACCAACAAACTTTAAGGTCTTTTACAGCTGTTGTTGCTATATCTATGGGTGAGTAAAGTGCAGGGGAAAATTAGTGTATAGGGAAACGATGAAGCAGGAGAGAGATGAACAGAAATACAGCTCCTGAAAGGTAAGTCTAAGTATATCTGTCAGCCTGAAGAATACAGTAAAGTGAACAAGCATTTAAAGTTACTGCTATTGTGTTTCAGTCCTAGTTCTCTTATTTTACATGTGAGGACTGTTTACTTCTGAGGATACAGTGAAAGACCTCTAACACAAAACAAAGAGACAGATTCTTTCATGTGGTTGACTGACTCCAAAAGCTGTCTTTCAGCCACTACTTCCAGTGAACAAATTAACTTGGGCTTGTATAAATAAACACAAAAATTTCAGAATGGTTCTGGTGCTTAATGTGAACCATTTGGAGAATTTCTTATCAAAACAAAGCTGAAAAGTATCTTGACAGAAAATTCTGACTAGGGTACAAAGATATCTCTTTGTAATTGCCTACAATCTGTGCAAGGGTAGGGGATGTGACGGATTGCTGAGGGTCAGACCTTAACCTAAATCTCCATTTTTCTGGTCAAAATTTATAGCACATTTTACAGCATAGACAGGTTTGAGATATTAGACATATTTGATTGATGTAAAAGTATTTATATTTAAGATCTTAATCAGCTTAAAGTGTACTAGAAAATTAATGCTTTTCATTATTTTGAAGCCCTTCATTGGAATTAGCCTTAGAATATCTTTATTCACCACATCAAGCATAAGATGCATGCTGATCCAGCATGTATCTTTCAACTGGCATAAGTCGGACCAATGAATCCAAGCAGGGCCCTTTGCATTTATTTGAAGACAGAAACACCGATGAATTTATAACTGGTAATTATCACATGGTGTATTTTCCCTAGGCAGACGGGCTTTGAATTTGGAGTGCCCCTTCTTCATGCAGTGTATAGTGAAGGAGGGAAAAAAGAATTATTCTAGCTTTAGTTAATTTAGTTGAATTATCTTGAATAGGTAACTGAAATTAATTGGAGAGATAAACCTGCTCCCCCTGTCTTCCATTTGCAGCATGGCTTTACTTAAAAACACCATTTAGGAACAGTAAATCCTAGTGTATTCTTACTGCCTTCACCTGTGGTGAGCAAAAACTATTTCCTTACTTTCACATAAAAGTCTTGGGATTTCACATGGGTTCTGAACATTGGTCTAGACTGCTGTTAAGATTCTGAACTACTCAATTTTTAGTTCTCTTTATGAAAATTTGACACAAGAAATCTATGTTGTAACAGTAATAAGAGTTAATAACTTTAAATATATTATTTTGATAAAGAACAGAAAATTGACAGAATAAAGTACCAAATAGTGTAACATCACTAGTTACTTCAGGAGGCAATGGTGGAATCTTTGTATTCTTGCTAGACAGGATCCTCCAGGAACACCACAGCATGCAACTGCAAATGAGTATTTCTGCAATAATAATTTGCTGGAAGAAGGAAGACTCATGCTCACACTCGTCCAGACAGCTCTTTATATGGAGTGGCTGGGAGCAAACTTATGGTGAAACACTTGCAAATGACAGTTTCTAACGAAGTCTTTGGAACTTTTAGGATATATATAATAGGTAAAATAGCTAATAGAAGGCTAAATCATCTGCATCAAGGTCATGCTACTGTAAGTTAGGGCATAGGTAGCTTGAGAAATTAAAAATGAGTAAAATACACAAGAGAATAAAACCTGAAAAATTAGGTCTGTTAACCTTATCTTTCTGTCTTTAATACACATTTTGAGTTGTGGGACTTAGTTGTCTACTGAAATCCTTGCAAAGACCCCTCTGATCTTGCTGACCCTGACAGTTCTCCATCTGTACTCTGTTCCACTTCTGGGAAATCTGTCTACCAATGCAAGCACTTGAACGTGTTAACGCTTAACTACCTGTTTAAATGCTATTAAAGTTTTGTAAATGTTAAACATGTGCCTGAATATTAATGTTAATGAGAAACACCTTTTGTTCACAAGTGCAGAGATCACAGTGGCACACAGGCCCAGTAGACTGATTCATCAGTTGCAGCTGAGGTTTTGAAATGGCTTTTTGAATGCACTATGGAGTCAACAATGCGAAAGTTTTCTGAGTTCAGTGCTACTGGAAAGCATGTGTGTCAATATTCTGGTTCCCAAAATGGTGTAGCCACAGTATGAAAGCCCTTGTCATGAGATGCCATGATGTATTTACCTTGCAGAGGACTTAGTACACAATTTTTTACTTACTTATCTGCTCCATTCAGCTCTCTTCAGCTGATGATGAAACCTTAGCTTTGATGTTAGTATGTCTGCGAACAACAAAAGCTTACCAAAAGAGCAGCTGAGAAGATGTTTCCGTGTGAGCCTCTCATCACAAGGTTTTCTGGGCTAAGTGAAATACAAATATGAGTGTTATGATATAGTCCAAGTGGATTTACACTCAAGTCGTTCCGAAATTATCTCTCGGGGAGATATTAAAGAAGGGGGGGAATTAAAGAGGGGAATTAAAATAATTTCTCAGTAATACTTGGGCTTTGCTACTGTCACAAGACACACACTCAACTATGAAGGTGTCCTATTGATGCTAGTAAAGCCAGTCACATCTCTGACTTTGCATGGATATCTTTTGAGCCTGTTGTGATACTGTTCATTTCCATTATAGTGAGGAGGAAATATGGAATGCATAAGGTTAACTGGGGATAAATAAATACTCATAATACTAAGTTTTTCCACTTTATATGTTGTTAGCTTATTCAAGTGCAGCATTTAAAAATGACAGGGAATAAATCAATGTTTATACTATTTGAGAATGAATACCTTTTGAGAATGAATAAATTCCTAAGTATTGAAATTGCACCCTTTGTAGGCTTTGCTTTTTAAATAAAAAAAGAAAAACCTTTTAAAAACTTTTCCCAATCATTTCCCTTAAAAAAATATAATAATAATAATAATAACAACAATAACAAAACCCAAAACCAAAACACCACACATATCTGGTCTGACATACCAAACTCCAGTTTAGTGTCATTCAAATGGAGATAAGTGCTGATGACAGAAGTGTTTAGAGCAAGAATACAAATTCAGTTTTATTATATATATTCCACTTCTGTCTATGAAATCTGGATCATGTAATTTAGTATAGCCCTTGAATATTCAGATTGTACTGTCACCTTTATTTGAAATAGATTTAACCTCACTGAGAATAAATATTTTGGAAATTGGAGACTAATTTAGATCTTCCTCTGCCATCGCATTTATACGTTAATTTAAACCGACAATGCAGTCGAAGCACTCTAATTCTTAATCAGCCAGGGTTTTACTGTGACATTGTTCCTGGCATTTGCTAATACTCCAGCCTTTGTTGGAGTGCTAAAGACTGAACAGAAAAAATACACTGTATGTTTGATACAGAATTGTCTGACAAAAATATCTAACACCTCTTTACTTTGATTATTTTGAAAATTATTAGAATATATCCAGAATAACTGAAAAATTTCTCAGTTTCAGTGCTATCCTTGGAAATTCCTTGTCTGAATGTTCTTCTATGTTTCTGTAGAAAAATGCTGAATGAGAACATAATACCATCTCTAGTTTCTTTCAATTCAGTCAATTAAAAAAGTGTATGAAGAAATTCTGTTTGGTCTGGCTAAGACAATTCTCATCAGTGGTGCCTAGGTTTATTGTAAAGGAATAAGACTGGAGATTTGATTGTATTGTGACATCCTGGTTTTCCAATTTTTGAGGGTCACCTTTGTTTATGATTTGTGGTAAAGGAGAAATACAAAATTCCAAGAGGTATTTAAAGTCAAGGCTTTGTTTTGCTCTTCCTGAATCATACTGCAAGTTACCATAGTGCATTGTTAACCTGGTATTACAGTGTGCACAGCAACTCTGGTTTTCCTGATGCTTAGCCTGACTCAGACAGAAATCACAGAATCATAGGATAATTTAGGTCAGAAGGGACCTCTAAAGGCCATCTAGTCCAACTCCTTACAGTAAGTAGGGACATCCTTAACTAGATCAGGTTGCTCAGGGCCTTGTCAAGCCTCGTCTTAAATATTTCCAGGGACGAAGCCTCAGCTCCCTCCCTGTGCAAACTGTTACATTTTTCCACTACCCTTACAGCAAGAACTCTTTCCTAATATATAATCTACTCTTCCCTAATTTAAAACCATTGCCCCTCATCCTGTCACTGCAAGCCCTTGCAAACAGTCCAGCCATCTCCAACCTTCCTGGAGGACCATTTCAGATACTGGAAGGTCACTATTAGGTCTCCCTGGAGCCTTCTTTTCTCCAGGCTGAACAAACCCAGCTCCTTCAGATTGTCTTCATAGAGGTGTACATAATTTCTGTGGCCATACTCTGGACCTGTTCCATCATGTCCACATCCTTCCTGTACTGATGGCTCCAGAGCTGGATGCAATACTCCAGGTAATAACCTCAGGTGATGCCTTACATGTGTGTGCAAGTGTGTCTGGAAGTGAACAATATGTGAAGAGCTCTGCTAGAACTTAAAAGTTAGTGTTATGGCTTATTCAATAAGACTTTCCAGGCACAGACTTTTATTACCATAACTGAGCCTTTTTCAAGGAAATGTTGGCACTGCTATTTTAATTCTTAGCTCAGATCTGCTGCCTCACAGAGAGTAAGAATTGCAAGATATGATTCTTTTTTTTTTTTTTTTTTTTTTTGAGAATGAACTTTCCTTTTTCTAGGTTTGTAGCACCAAAATAAATTATTTTTTGTCAAGAATATTCCATGTGAACAGTAAAGAATCCAGACCCCAAATACTTGCATCTGAACTAGACCCTTGATTAACTTTCACAACATATCCATCTATCTGTTTCTGCATTGCACTTTTCTGTAGTGTCTTAAATGATCAGGCCTGAAACAGGATTTTTGAAGAAATACATGTGAAAAATAGAGTGTACAAAAAAGTCTGGAAGCATTCACTACTACTTGATGTTTCTTAAAATTCCTGGTTTTTTATATATTCCATCAATATTTCATATGTAAAGAAGCTTCATGGCACCTGACTACAACTTCCCTTCAGGTAGCTGGAGATAAGTATCCTCTTCTCCAGGCTAAACAGCCCTACCTTCCTCAACTTCTCTCTGTATTTCCTCTTGATTTTTTTCAACACTCTGCACTCTGCTTTTTTTAATTTTTTTTTTTTTATTTTATTTTTTTTTTTTAGGAAAATGGTGAAGAAGTGGTGTTAATAAGATATCTTTGAATAATTCAAGAAGCAGTGCTGAGAGCTGCAGTGCCAGCTCAGGCAGACCTTTGATATCTTCTGTTACCTCCATGAATGTTTACAGCAATTGATATATGAACAAGCTTGGAAATAATTTGAGCTTGCAGCCTATGAAACAAGATTCTTTTGGATCTGAATATGGCTGTCATGTCACTTAATTGGGTTAATCTGACACAAAATGAAAGCGTAAAATGAAACAAAGTTTTGGCAAGCCCGAAAGATGGGCACACATCTGAAAGCAGAGTGATTAGCTTAGTGGTGCCCTTTCAAAAACATACCAGGAACCCCTTCCCCTATCCATACAGAAACTAGTCCTTTTTGTTCTTCAAATGTTTATTTATAGGATTATGATGTGGAAATGGAGGAGAGAGGGCTTTGGACTTTGATGATAGGCAAAGTCTGTGCACCCTAAAGGTGGTAAAGGAGATAAGCATTAGAGGATTAAAAGGGTATGACAAATTTGTGTTTCAATGGGGCACACCATTTCAGCCTGAGATTTCCTTTTGGCTGTCAAAGTAAAAGATTTAAATAATATATTCTACAAATAAAAAAAAAATCAGAATAGGTGGGAGGTTTTTCTCTGACATGTGATTGATTGCCTTTAGAAAACAACAGAGGGAGTCTTGTGCTAGTGGGTGGTACTGCTGCTCTGAAAATGTCTTGTTGTCTTACGTCTTGCGCTGCCATTTACTACTGCACACTGTCTCTCAGAAAAGGTTGCTCTGGACAATATATATATATCTGGTAGAGATGAAAACCTGTTTTGAGTTTTTTTCCTAGAATCTGTACAAAGCTACTTGGTAGCCTAAAACGTAACTTCTTATGCTCAATATTTTGCTTACTCTTTAAAAAGAGAAGAGAAAGCAGGAGGGGAGGAGAAATAGCAGGTGAAAACTTAGAGTCGGACACAAACAGTACCAGAAATTTAAAAAAAAAAAAAAAAAAAAATTAGGCCTGTGAATATGAGCTTTCATAACCTTCTCAAAGGTTATTCCCAAAGATCAGTTTTTCATTTCATGGCATCTACAAATGGTCATAGGAGTGGTCAATGATCCCTGTTTATTTAGAGTGAAACCATGTCCTTCTCCTGGCTTATGGGCACTCATCATCAGCTTGGATGCGTACTGTGTTCATGTCACAGCTACTGTGTGCAGAACCTATTGAATTCATGAAAAACCTGCCTCTATTTGACAAGGTGAAGTATTGCATGTAGGCTTTGACCAGTTTTTTTTAAAAAAAGACCCGCTAGAAATAACCTGTGTTGTGTGTTCTCTATTTCCAATACCTGCTAAGAAAGAAGACACATACATGGGCTACAGCAGTTGTGAATGGAATCAGTAGGTAGTATGCACTGAATGGGGACTTCTCTTGCCCACCTTACTGCTGAATTGAGCTTGACAAGTTGCCCTTCAATATCACAGTCAGAGACAGTGGACAGAAGCAAGCAGTGTATACTCACTCTGCATCCTGAGTATGCTTGTATGGATTGTGTGGAAATGGAACAAACAAGTTCTGGAAGTTTCTCTCCCTAACTCTGGCTTCACAACAGTGATAAACATTTTCCTCCCCTTACAAAATATGTGCTGTTAGTTACAAGTAAGTGTGAGAAAAATTCTCTGAAGGGGCTTACAAAAATGGAAAAGCCACTCAACTTGTTTTACTTGGAATCATGGCAAGTGCACAGACAGCTGAGGGTTAACTAAAAATTAAAGTAGTGAGCAGACTCTTCTGTTTTACCCTGAAAAAATATTGTTTTAAACAAAGCATTCCATATTGCTATTAAATTCTACAATTATTTTTCAGACTTTCAGCTTATGACCATAGTGCAACAGGAAACATGCTTAGTAGATTTTCTTGATAAGCCACCTAAAAATTAAGTGAGCTTTCATTTGTGTGCATTTAGTTATCATAATGTATTACCTCACTGTACTACTATAGAGTCAATCGCAGACCTTCCACTATTTGGTTTATGTGACATAGCATTATTTTGCTTACAAGGACATGCTGCAACTCCAGATTCACTTGAAGATGGATTCCTAGTCACTGGATGTAGTACAGCTGAATCTGTGATCCGTAGAATTAAAAAACGAATCCATTGTTAGAGTGACTACAGGGCAAAACCATATCTAAAACATTAAATAGAAATGAATATATGTCTCTGAACACACTAGATTGAAATAATTGGACATGTATTTCAGAAGAGGTATGTTATTTTTTTATGAGGTCTTCCTTCAGATGTTTCCAGGCTTACTTTCTTTTGTTCTCTGCTCTGCGTGTCTTGCTCTCTCTGTCTCCTGTTTCATTTCACTTACTTTTACTGGGTAAAATGGGGGGGGGAAAGACAGGAGAATAAAATAAATGGGTTTACTTTCCATGAGCATTCCTTTGTGTCTTGGCAGTGGGAATTATTGGATTTTTGCAGAGTTTTTAAGCTCCTCTTATTATTATTCTTTACAGAGGAATTGTGTCCATGAGCTGTTGCAAACAACAAGGAGAACAGCATTTCAAATTTAAATTTCCTTATGAATGTTCTATAAGAAGCCTTCTTGAGGAGATTTTTTTTTTTCCCCTTCGTTTTTCTTTGTTTTGGATGAGCAGGTTGTAGTATCTGGAACAGGAGTCCTAACACATGGTGTGAGGGACCAGATTGAGAAACTCCCTCCATTGGACCTCCTTAGGCTGCTCTGCAGGTAGCTAGATTCCCAGTCACATTTACAAATTCACCCCTATTCTCATTAGCATTTCCAAAGGGGTTGCTGAAGTGAAAGGAGACAGATAGGATCTGGTAGAGACAAGAATTGAACAAAAAAGTGGGTGGAGGTCTGCTCCAGTTGTTCAATCTGGTATGTCTCAACCATGCTTACTAATCGAAACAGGCCTGTAACATGACAGGCTGCATTGGTGGGCTTGGGTAGACAAACACTTTCTGTCTAAGTTGTAGCACTGTGATCTACACAAAGGAAGCATGCTTATACAATCAAGGTCTTTCTGTGTGATTGTACATATAGATTGTCCATCTGCCCTGGGACAAGAGACTATTTCACTGGAGAGTCTTTTCACTGAATTCTTCCACAAGCAAGACTTCTCTGGCTCCTAGATGCCAGAGCAAAATACAGCAGTGAAAGAAAGGCAACTAGAGAAATATCTATTGTGTAAGGGCTTAAATTTATGTACAATTTGTGTAGAGTCCTGTGGTTTTTATTACAGCTAAGAGTATTACACAAGCTTATATAGCATGAGCAAAGGGAAAAAGTGAATGTATCATTTAGGGCAACATTTAGTGTACGTTGAGGAACACGAATTTATGTCTTGAACAACCCCACTTGACTGTCACATGGTCAAAACACCAAGGATTTCCATGCATAAAGATAAGAGGAGGTCAAAATTTCAGGTTTACTTTGCAGTCAATTTATTATAAATCTGTGGTCTTTTTGTTTGTTTTTTTGTTTTTGTTTTTTTCTACAAGGGATACATAAACAAGGCTGGAACCAGGACATTCATACCATGAGTGAAAAAAACAGTTTATGTGGCATTATCCCTGCGCAGATGAAACAGAAGACAGCTATAGTTATTTCCATTGTCTTGCTCTCTTCCCAAGGCTCCAGTAGATGAACTAAGCACACTAGAGCACTTTACTTTACACTTACACTGTACATTTACACTCTGTTACTTTGGAGCTGAATCCCTCTTTTGATATACTTTCTCCTTCTCTTACTAAGAGCATGTGCCAAATTCAGCTAACAAGGTTGTGGCACAAGTTTGCGAGTCATATAATAACTGACAGAACGTTTTAAACTTTAATATTGTTTTGGACTCTGTAAGAGAGTTTCTAAGTGAAAGTAATAGTGTAAGTTCAAGAATTTTATTTTTGCTTCTGTGAGGAAGAGAAAGTGCTACTAAAATATATGTACAGTACATATATATAGAGAAAGATTTTGCTATTGATTTTAACTTGCCTGCTTGTGTACAATATGATGTAATACAGCTGAATAGGAAACAAGAAATGAGATATGCTAGAGAGCTAGTTTACAGAAGGTAAAATGTACCATTTCAGATTTTCTTTTTACTGTATTTCTGATTTGTATGGACGTCACTATGAGGCAATGTTTACTGATGCCAGAGCAGTGACCATTATTGTATGAAAATCTAATGCTATATAATGCCAAATAATAAGATGGCAACATTGCACTGTATTAGACTTTCTCCCAGAGAAAGTCACATCACATCTTGAGATATCTAAGAGGATGTCACATAACCACAAAGCCACACTCTTTTCCATGTCTGGGTCACACTTTGCCTCCCACAGACATATTCTTCAGACCACCCTGTTTTCACAATATGTGCTAGTTAGCATCAATTCAACCACCACAGGAAGAAATCAGAATTGCATGTAATTTACTGAGTGCAGACTGCAAATAAAAGGGTTAGCCAGATTACACTAGAAATACTGTATGGAGAGAACTGCTTCAGAGAAAATCTTCTGTCCCAGACAGAAGAGAAATTTTACCTACCATCAATTTTGTGTTTTCTATTCATTAGTAATGCATATTTATGATACTTAATGTTGATTAAATACATTCCTTTTCCATCAAGATGGTCTCATATGAGATATTGGTTTCTGCACAGTGTTTCCTGATACTGCAATGTTAGGCATTGGTTAGGTATGTATGTTGCATACACATAATAAATATCATTAAAAGTGCAAACAGAAGTGTTTTCAAAGCTAACATCTGTATCCTAGCTTATGGTAAAAGCCACAGAGATCTTTTTTTACTGCTGAAGTCTCTGAACACATATACACTTACACAAAACATAGCAGGATCTTCCAGATTTCTTTTCAGAGAAAGCTTGATTTTAAAGTTGAAACTTTGGGTTAGTAAATCAGATTTTTCTTGCTGCTTTGGCCTGATGTGGCAAGAGCGAGCCCTGACTTATGCTTTTTGTGTCATCAAGGTAATGTGGTGGATGTGGTGGAAAAATACTGACATCTGTCCTGTAGGCCTGTAGGCCTGGATCTGGAAAGGAAGGTGTTACTGTCCAAGGTAACATTAATTTTTTGTTTGTTTGTTTTGGATCTGCAAGACAAAGTCCAACCATAGAAGGGTCGAGTGCAAGCAGACTTTATTTGACAATTGACAGGATCCTGGACAGGGTCCGATGTGAGATGGTGGTGGGTCAAGAGACAACAAAACAGCCACAGCATCGACCCCTGAGTCCCTTTTGTTCCAACGGGGCAGCTGTCAGTCAGCTGCCACAGAAGCCATGTCCATTAGCATGAGTCATTGAAGAAAGGCTCCTGCAGGGGGGGGAAGCTTCCACAGAAGGGTGCAGTCCCCCACCCACTCATCAGTTCTTGTCTCTTTTCAGGTGCCACTCCCCACTCCACTCCAGCCACCTCAGACAGGTACATCAGGATAAGTACAATCAAGGTGGCTTCCTCCATCCTGGCCAGGGTAATTGTGCCTGGAGGGACCACCCAGCATTGCAGGCTGGCTCTCAGAAAAGGGACACAGTCTCCACCCATTAGTTCTTATCACTTCCCAAGGTGTCACCCCCTGCTCAGTTCTGGCCATGCCAGGTCCTCCACCCTAGCCAGGGCTATTCACTTTAAAATTGCTCTTTTAAGACAACTGCAAATCAGTGTGGTCAGACTCTCACAGAAGGGGAAGAGGTGGTGTAGCTCATATTAAGATCCAGAAATGTAGACACAGTGCTGCATACAGATATAGGACATTGGATTAGCAACCACATTGTTGATCAGGTCTTTGTTCAGTGCTTTTTTTTCTCTCTCCTCTCTATTCTGGTTACGGAGTCTGTTATATCCAAGTTTTCTCTTTTCATGCATACAGATGAGTAAAAGGTAGGAGTCTTTCAACTCCAATGCATCTTCTAAAGCACAGTGAATGATGGAGTTGTCAGCATGGAAATGTTGTACATACATGCTGGCAGTTCCCATTTCAAGGTGAAAGAATTCATGCTAAGCTGGGTGCCCTGGGAATCAGAGATTCTACCCATATATAGACATTTTTTAACTCTACTTCAGAAAGGTGGTGATTCTGGAAATTGTTTTAAGGGAGATGCTTCCTTACTTGAATACACTGTGCAAACATTCTAATTTCTTTATAGAAAGACCTCTCAGAATACTCTTAAGCTATACTACACTATTAGGATGTGACTTGATGAGAGACAATGCACTGATTGTACAGGACATAGCTCTGAGTGGAACAGAGTCTGGTCATCAAGTCTCATATGCTCTGCTTTTTGAACAATATGAACATCTGCAGAATTTATTGCACCCTTAGTTTAGTATTGTAACGGTTTTAACATTCAAAAAGAAAAAATCACCTTTCACTAATTCCTTTTCTGTAAGAAGAAATTCCTTCCTAGGGGAAAAATGTTAAAATGTTGAATACAGACTTTGCCTGGAGAAAATTTATATATTTCAGTTGCAAGAGTTTCAAAATAAAGCCTTGTGACAGTAAGTCTGACAGGTCTTTAGCTACATCGCAGCCATGCTGCCAAATGCTACTAGCACACATTGCGGCTTTCCTATGCAGTAAAATTGATGCTTTAAAAGAGTCTTACAACAGGATTTCTCTGCTAATTGCATAAATAGGAAACATGTGTCTTGAGCAGCCATTGTTCATTTGACAGTAATTTCTTTTAAACTCTAAGTGGCGTTCTGTTTCAATAATGCTTGAGTGGCTGATACTCCCACAAGAAATGTTAAAATTCTTCTATTAAGCAGATCACTGATTTGTGGATTCTAGCTTTTGGAACTGAAATTACCTGAGGTGGTGTGTGTTGGCTTCTTTTAATCAATGAGTTTAATATACAGAAGCAAATATCAGAGCTTTCCTTCAGAGCCTGTTTTGTTTTTTTTTTTTTCTTTTGGAGTATTTTCTATCCTATTACCATATATAACCTGAACATTTAGAATTTCAAATGTGGGAAGCAAAAATATCTATGTCAATTTTTAAAAACTGAATTTTGTCAAAGAAAGGTGATACCATGGTAAAAATGAACATGAATGTTACTCTGCAGGTGGACTGTGTTTTCCTGAGCTACTGCATCCTGGGAGTAGGAAAACCAGCTATGCTGGCTTCTAACTTCCTTAGACATACACAAACCCCTATGAGGTGTGGAGTGCTACCTCAGCACTCAAGAAAATTATGTTTTCTGCCTTTCATTTACAGGCCCCTGAGTCACCATTGACCAAAACATATTTGCCAGACCAAAGTTATGCAGATCAATTTTGCATTCCGTGTCCTTTTGCTCAAGCACCTGTGTGACTTGACCTATTACTTCATAAATGTTAACAATATGAAATTTGGGTTCACTGTAGATTGCTTGCTCAGCTCAGGAGTTTCTAAGCAATTAGGTGAATAGATAAAACATTAAAAGATTTAATGTTCATTAAAATCCAGCTAAAGGAGAGAACTTCATTTGAGAAGGCAAAGAGCTTAGGACAACTGTCAATGATTCTGTGACTCTTCTATCAAAAGCATGAGACGTGTGTAATAAAATTTGTTTAATATTAAACATAAATGACAGTATAATAGATTAGAAAAGAGAAAATTTTCATCAGAAAACACTACTGGGGAATTATATTAGATAAAAAAAGAAAAAGAATTTGAGACAGCAAACAGCAAACACTGTCTCTCCATAAAACATGCTTTATTGGTTGAACTACTAGCCAATTTTAAAGGTAACTGTATACTAACACTTGAACAATTGCTTGAGATATCACAGAGAAAAAATACTATGTACCATAATTAATATTTCTAGTAAGAAGAATGATTAAATTGTCTTTAGTACATCTCTATAGAGAGTTTTAAATACTTTAAAAATTAAATGCTTCATTACAAGGCTTTTGGAAAAAATGTTATCAACTAGAAATGCAACTGTAGGATTTCACATGGCAACTTTCTTTGTCTGAAATCAATACTAGTTACATTAGCATTAAAAGAACAACAGTTATCATGGAAAGATTTAATCTAACAAGAAAAAAAAAAAAGAATATGTCTCTCAGTACAAGAAAGGGATAATGGAAAAATGTATTTTAAAGCCTGAGCTGGCAGATAGGTTTCTGGGTGTGTCCTGCAGCTCTTTAACTTGCTTTTTACAATGACACCTGGCAATTTAACTTGGAGTTCTCTGTAAAAGGTGCCATATAACATGAATGGAAGGGTATTCCTCATCCTAAAAATCCAAGAAAATGTCTAGGTCTCTGATACTTACAAAGTAAGAAATTCATTAACTAATCCATGTCCTTAGAAAGCAAACCTCCTTTAAGACTTAAAAATCCATATATATATCATTTTCAGCAGTTGCTTACTCCCAGCATGATGTGTAAGAGTAGTATAGAAAATAATCAATGTGAGGACACGGTAATACTGTGCCAACAATGTACATATTGAATTTGTTCATATGCAGTCTCTGAAGGATATGCTGTCCATCACATCTTTGTAATTTGACTCTGGTAGTGAGGACAGGAGCATTAAGTAGTCTGGGATGTTGGATGGACACTCTCAGTTCACTACCAGCTGCAGGTGGCCCTGCTCTGACAGGTGGGTTGGACTAGATGATCTTTTGAGGTCCCTACCAGCCCCAACTTTCTATGATTCTATGAACTTTCTATGAGTGAATGATCTTATAAATACTGAAATATTAGTTAAAAGCACATGTTATGGTTTATACAGTTCTATCGCCCAGCCCCACCAGAGATGGGGAATCAAGAAAAGAGATTTATGGGCTGAAGTGAAAATATATTTAATAGAACAATAAGAATGAACTAATATTGATCCCAGTGCAAATGTAAGTGGGTTGGTGTGGCATGGTTTTGTTCGTGAGGGAGGGACCGCAGGGCAACTGTTAGAAGCTTCCTTAGATCCAAACCCAGGCTTCAAGTCCTGCCTCTGACCAAGACTGAGTCCATCAGCAACAGTGGATGGGCCTCTGTGATTAATGTGATTAATGTGATTAATTCCTTCTTCTTCAGGAAGGGGAAAGGAAGAGAGTAAGGCCTGCTGTAAGACCTCAGACGGAGGAGAGAAGGAGGTGAGAGCAACTCCAGAGCAGAGATACCAAAGTCCACTCAAAGAAGGCGAGGAAGAAGGTGCCTGAGCAGAAGTTTCCCTGCAGCCCATGGTAAGATGGCATCTGTCCCCTGCAGCCCATGGAGGAGAACAGTAGAGCAGCCTATAGATGACAGTGATGTAGCAGATGTGGATCAGCAGCCATGGAGGACCCTATACCAGGGGAGGTGACTATTCCTGAAGCAGGCCATGAGTGTGGGTAGCCCATATTGGAGCAGTCTTTTCCTGATGGACTACACCTGGTGGGAGGGACTGGTGTTGGAGGGGTTTGTGAAAGACTCTCTCCTATGGAAGGAACCGTGTGTTGGAGCAGTGGAAGGCTGTGAGGAATCCTCCCTCTTAGGAGGATGGCAGTGGTAGAAAACAGATATGATAAACAGATCATAAGCCCCACACCCTGTCCTGGGGAGGAGGAGGTAGAGATATAGAGGACAAAGTAATTTGGGCCTTGGAAGAAGGGAAGGGTGGGGTAAGGTATTTAAGCTCTGGCGTTTGTTTTCTCACACAGTGAGAACACAGTGATCACCACAAGCCGAAGAGCAAGCCTCAGGCACAAGACAGCCAATGAGAAGGACAGGACCTTCTCAGGAAGACAGCCTGAAATATAGTGAGAAGGATGTTTATGATACAGAATATTTCATCTGGCCAGCTTTTGTCAACTGCCCTTGGCTTCCCTGTCTTAGCCCACTGCACCTGCGTAGTTTAGTACCTTTGAGCTTGTCACTACAGAAACCTGCATGCCAGAGCTGGGTATAAAAAAATACAATACATCTTATCTCTTTGTTATCACAGAACTGGACTCTGCATCTCTCAAAACTACAGTTTCTCTGAACAGAAAAATGATTTTATAACTCTGTCCCAGAAAAACAAGTTCAGCATGTTACAATATGTTTTGTGGGCCTCAGAATTTCCTAGTACATCTTTGTTGTTCTGGGGGATGCAGGCAAAGCAATATATAATTTGCATATGTCCACAGAACTTAAAAATAACATAGGCATTTACTAACTTAAAAATAACATAGCCATTGTCAAGTCTGATGGGGTTCTAGATGGCTAAGAAATAAAGTGCCTAATCCAATTTATATGGCAGCAGATCCAATGTGCATCTTACATGTAATTGCAACCACTGTGTGTGACTCACTATCAGTGAGGTACTGGTAAGAATAGATACACTGATGAAGTGGTGCTTAAATACTGTTACACTCTTAGGACTCATTATAGAATATAGAATAATAGAGTGTTTAAACCAAGTCCAGAGTTTGTTTCAGTATGGATATGATCTTCAAAATGTGTATTTTCTGATACTAAATGCCATATTGCTCCATGAAAATGTCAGATTCATGATCAAAACCACTTTGAGATCAAAGCAAATGAAAGGCTGGGAATTAGGAAAGAATTAGAGTGAAAGAGCAGATTTCACTGTGTCACCTGTGTTCAACAGCATGAACATGTTCAACAAAACAAACAAACAAAAAAACCACCCCAAAAATAGAAAATATAGTAGAAGTAGGGAAGCTTCAGAAAGGGAAAACAATGAAGATGAAAGGCAGCAGACAGCTTCTGTATTGAGCATGGCAGAATAAACTAGGACTCTCCAACTGGGATCATCTCCAAGGACTGCAGGAAGAAGGTCCACAAGCCGTCATGCCATGGAGGAAGGGAATTGATTTTCTCACCATCTCTGTGACATGCTAGTAGGAGACCAGTTCAAAACAACCAAAGAAGCTGGCTCCTAATCAAACTGGTATCAAGCTGTGCTCTCAGCCAAAGTTTGATGAGAGGACTTAATACTCACAGGAAGGAATGAAAAGGCAGACTAGACAAGTTCTTGGCAGAGACATACATTTACAGATCTGGGATCCATATACAGTTACAAAATACGTGTACTCCTAATGACTCAAGCAATCCTCTTTGCTAAATAATGTTGAATTTGGAAGTAATTTGAGTTAGAAAGAAGAAACACGTGGTTTGTCCCTTCACATTTTTGTATGCCATTTGCTCATGGAAGCAGCTGGAGGCAGAAAACTGGGCAATATTCACCTTTGTACTGACATAATACAGATGTTTGATTATAAAACCATAGCTAAAATTACGACAGAGTAAATAGCTATTTTATCATATGACTGAAAAGAGGTAATATCATTTCACATATCTGAAATTTGAAAATTCAATGTCTCCCTTCAACGCTATTCGTAAAAAGTGCAGCAACTTAAAAAATCAAGTGGGTGCTCATAAAGTGTTTCAGTCCTTAATTTTGACTGACAAATGCAACACTTTCATCAATATACTCTGGCTTAGTGAAACCTAGGGGTACGCATAATTATTTCACTCAGCTCTATAATGGCATTTGTTATAATTAACATAACAATTTTTTATTCTCTTTATTAGTTTTAAATCAATATTTTTTAAAAATACAAACCTTAGAGTGTTAGTAAGTGCTGCAGTATTGACATATATGTTGTATGTCCTGCTATATTCTTGCTTTATTATACTATCTGATAGACTCGCTTTTGTGGAAACAATAACCATGAAGTTCACCTGTTTATGGTTGAAATGTATGGTACTCAAATATGTAGAAGTTCTCTTATGTGTAATGGAGTATTATTTTTTCTCCCCCATATGAAACAGAAATAGCTTGAACTCTAAAGCTACATTTTTCAGATGTCTTGTGTGCTAAAAGCATATGCTGGTCTTAATTTTTATTAAATATGACTTCTGAACCCTCAACGTTCTATTATTCTTAGCAAGGCAGCTACTGCCTGCACTTTTTCCAAAAGGCACCAGCATGTGCACATTAAAGTTTTACATTGCTTTAGTTCTCCTCTACACAGGGAACCACTTCCCAAGTGGAGGCTGGGAATCTGTTTATAATGTTGAATTCAACCCTCTGATTTATCCCCTTGGCCCTCAAAGTGATAGAACATTAATTTTTAATGCAAGAACCATAGAATGAAGCATGGTGAGGGGCTTATTTATGTGAACTTTTAAGTAAAAACATGAAAAAATAAGCCTGAGCTATTCTACCTTCAGATTTACATGGCTTCCGGTTTGAATTCCTAAAGTAAAGGAGACTGATATGTACAATTTAATCTATCTTAACTTTAAAATGAGGAAACTTTCCCTTCTGCAATATTTCTACAGTACTTCAGTATATTTATTTTTACCAGTGAAAGCAGCACTGAAATTTCTTATATGCCATATTAATGGATATTTTTCCCTTTCATCACACAGATCATGGAATCATAGAGTAATTTGGGTTGGAAGGGATCTCTAAAGGTCACCTAGTCTAACCCCCTTGTGGTAAGTAGGGACATCCTCAAGTAGATCGCCTTGCTCAGAGACTCATCAAGCCTCATCTTAGGTATTTCCAGGAGCTGAGGGAGCCTCAGCTCCCTCCCTGTTTAACCTGCTCCATTTTTCCACTACCGTCATGATAGTCTACACATACAGTCAACATACAGTCTCAACATACAGTCTAAATCTACTCTTCTCTAATTTAAAACCATTGTCCCTCATCCTGTCACTAGAAGCCCTTGCAAATAGTCCATCTCCAGCCTTCCTGGAGGAAGGCTTCCTGGATCCTTCAGCTTTTCAGATACAGATACTGGAAAATTGCTATGAGGTCTCACTGGAGCCTTCTTTTCTCCAGGTTGAACACCCCAGTGCCCTCAGCCTGTCTTTGCAGGAGAGGTTTTCCAGCCCCCTGATAATTTCTGTGTCCCTTCTCTGGTCCTGTTCCATCATGTCTGCATCCTTTCTTCATTGAGGGCATCAGAACTGGATCCAGATGAGGTGTTACCACAGCAGAGTAAAGCAGAACACCTCTTTCAATCTGCTGGCCACATTTCTTTTGATGCAGCCTAGCATTTATTTGGTCTTCTGGGATGCAAGTGTACACTGTTGTCTCATGTCCAGGCTTTTATCCACCAGCACTCCATAGTCCTTTTCAGCAGAGCTGTTTTCTAAAACCTCATCCCCCAGCCTGTACTGATAGAGCAGATTGTTCCGACTCAGGTTCAGGACCCTGCACTTGTTCTTGTTGAACTTCATGAGGTTCACCTGGGCCCACCTCTCTAGTTTGTTCCGGTCCTTCCAGATGACATCCTATCCCTCTGTGTTATTCACAGCACCTCTCAGCTTGGTGTCCTCTGCAAACTTGTTGATGGTGCACTTGATCCTGTATTACTGATAAAAATATTAAAAAGTACAGGTCCCAGTACGGTCCCCCCAGGGACACCACTTGTCACTGGTCTCCACCTGGACTTGGAGCTGTTGACCACTACCCTCTGGATGTGACCATCCAGCCAATTCCTTATTCATTGAAAGGTCCACCCATCAAATCCATATATCTCAAACTCGGTGAGTAGGATATTGTGGGGGACCATGTCAAAAGCCTTCCAGAAGCAGAGACAGATCACAGCCACAGCTTTTTCCTTGTCAACTGATGTAGTCACACCATTATAGAAAGCCACTAAGTTGGTCAGGCAGTATTTGCCAAAACTGACTGTATTGAATTGTTAGCATGGAGACAAACACATAACCACTCGGTAGGGTTATATGTGGTGCTTTACTTGAGGGAACCAGGGGTATGCACCCAAATCTGATTCCAAAGACCGTTACATTGCAACCGGAATTTATTCCCTAAAATATTACATATTCATCAGGTTACCACACTACTTAATGCATATTCACTGGCTGATTGCTTCATCAAAGAATTACATCATCCATTATTTCTGTGCTTGCGCGATTTCTCTTTGGTGGTCGTCAGGATGAAGTAAACACTCTTCCTCTGATGAAGTAAGACGTCTTCCTCACTGTGTCCTTTTTACCTCTCGTTCCTGGGAAATGTCCAGCTCATCTTGGACACCTTCCAGAGCAGTTTTTATTGCCAGTTTCCCTCTTTTTCTGCTTGGTCAAACTTAACACACATTAACCTTACCCTTACCATGGATACCTATCTAAGCTACCAACTAACTAACAGGTTTATGGTAACAATTGCTACATCTACACAAACACACTAAATCATTACAAATATTAGAAACTTAATCACTGCACATTTTCAAATTTAACTCAAACCCAACATTCTCCAAATTCAACTCAAACCCAACAGAATTACCTCCCTGTCTTCTATGCACCTCATCATGTGTTATAGGAGGATCTGTTCCATGGTCTTCCGAGGCACAGAAGTGAGACTGGCAGGTTCCCAGGGTCCTCTTTTCTACCCTTTTTTAAAGTGGGTGTGATGTTTCCTTTTTTCCAGTAACCAAGGACTTCATCAGACTGCCATAACTTTTCAAATATCATGGAGAGCAGCTTGGCAACAACATCCACCAGTTGTCTCAAGACTCTGTGACACATCTCACCAGGTCTCATGGACTTCTGTATCTTCACGTTCATCAGGAGGTCACAAACTTTGTCTTCACTTACAGTAGGGAGGACTTTTTCTTGCTGGTCTCTGTCTTGTGGTCCATCAACATGAGAGCCATGAGGAGAAGAGTTGCCACTGAAGACTGAAGCAAAGAAGTTGTTGAGAATCTCAGCAATCCCTTCATCTGTAGTTACAAGTTCAGCACTGTGGCTTGTCAGGGGGGGTATACTTTCTTTAACCTTCCTTTTCTGGTTTACGTACATGTAGAAGACCTTCCTGGTTTTCTTTACGTGTCTTGCCAAGTTCAGTTCTAGCTCAGCCCTGGCCTTCCTGATCATGTCCCTACACAACTGGGCAACATCTCTATACTCTTCCCAGTATACCTGTCCCTTTTTCTTCTGCCTGTGTAAGCCCATCTTGCATTTTAGTTTGACCAGTAGGTTTTGACCCAGCCATGGTGGTCTATTTCGTTCTTTGCCTGAGTTTCTACATCTGGGGGTTGAGAATTCTTGTGCCTAATGGAAAGCATCCTTAAAGATCAGCCAACTCAGTTCTCCTCCCTTGTGCCTGAGGGCCACATTCCATGGTATTCTATTTACCAACTCCTTGAAGAGCTGAAAGCTTGCTTCCTAAAATTTAGCATCCTGACTACTCATCTGTCTCACAACGCTTAGGACAGTGAAATGCATTAGTGCATGATGACTGTAGCCCAGGTTGCCTTCAACTTCAATATCCCTGATGAGTTCACTTGAATTTGTGACCATCGAGCCCAATAACACATCCCCTCAGGTAGGTCTGTTAATTTCTTGTCATAAGAAGTTTCCACCTAGCCCTGCCAATGACACCAATCCCTGACCCATGAACTAACCTGTCATCCCTTCCTGTTAGTTCCCTCATCCATCCCTGTCATTACAGGGATGGAGGGCAACCTTGCATACCTGATCCCTTAACCAGTTAACCCAGAGTCCTGAAGTCATTCTTGATAACTTTTGCCATCCTTGATGCCACTTCATCTCTATCTACCTGGAAGACCAAAAGTGTGTGGTAATCTGATGGCCTCACCCGGGTGGGAAGTTTACTCCTGCACTTCTTTATCCTGGCCCCAGTGAGGAAGCAGACTTCTTTATGAATCAGGTTCAGTCTGTGTATTGGGCCCTCTGCACCCCTCAGGAGGCTGTCACCCACAACAATGACTGGTCTATTTTTCTTTCTGGATTGAGTTAAGATTGTTGGTTTAGGGTGTGTTGGCCACAGTGGTACTTGTGGCCCACATGAAGGCCTACATGTGGCATACAATGCCATTTCCTCATGAAGGGCCTCGTAACAGTTCTAAGGCAATAGATAGCAGACTACATCCAGAAACCAGGAATTAATTCTGTACCAAGATAAGCCGAACAACACAACTGCATCCCAGTGGTTTGCAGGGGAGCATAATGTACTAGGAAAGCCCTGACCTTCTGGGAAGAGAAATGCAGAAGCTTTTGTGAATGTTATTTCCAGGAAGACCCTCTGCCCTGTCTCAGGCACATGCAACTGAAGTGTGACTAGAATATGGAAGAATATCTTGGAAAGAAACACACGTTTCTTCTGTGCTAAGGAAATACAGTTAGTAGTCACTGCCTTTCATCTTTGTTCATTTTTAATTCCTTTAGAAATACTGTAAACCCAAGGTCCAAACTAAATGTGTATGACTCACAACAGGATAATGAGAGGCTACTCTTTAAAAGAGGTTGTAAACTGCTTGAATAACAAAGATGTCACTCTGACCTATATATGGACCTATATATTTACTCCTTCACAAATACTTCTCATTTTCTTGCCCCATAAAAGGTATTTAATCTCTACAATCTTTGCAATACCATTATTTTACCACTGGATTCATGTTTTGCACTTGATCAACATAAGCTGGAGCTCTCATTTCCATTTCACAAAAATACCACTTTCATCTCTAATAGGAGAACCATCCCAACATTTTGCCAATTTTAATTTAAATGTAGCTTAAAAAAACTTCCTTTTGATGCTATAAATCATGAGGGCAAACTTATTTGGAATAATTTAATGTAAAAACTTTGAGGCTGCAGAAAGTGGAAAAAAGCCAAAGCATTCTACTCCATTAAGGTTGAAAAAAAGTTGATATCAATGAATTGCTGTTTCTTTTTTTATTTTTTTTTTATTTTTTTTTTTAATTTTTTTATTTTATTTTATTTTATTTTATTTCTGTAATGCATTTAATCTGAATAATAAGAGGCTATAGAAATTTTTGTTTCTGATAGAATATCATATGTATCATCTGATAAGAAAATATGTAAAATATTCAATCAGCTCTAATAACTATGGTAAATATATAGAAGCACATTGAACATAATATGTAATCAAAATTATCTTATACTGAAGTGATATAATACTGCAAAAATATAAATTCTAGAGTTTCTCACCATGTGAAGTATTGGACCCCACCATATGCTCAACATTTCTACCTGAGATATCAAAAGTAAGAACAGTCTGGGTTTGATATTTCACTTCCCTTTCTTTGTTATACAATCCTCTCCTTCATTACAGGTTGGGCTAGAAACATGGTTTGGTTTTCACAGTATCTGCAGGGAGAAATCATAAAGCAAACAAGCTACGACACTGATCAGTCAAACTAAACAGACTGCTGTTCAGTTATTAAAATTTACGGGTTTTGATAATACATTTTGACAAGTCTGGCATGCAGGAATTGGTCAGTAAGATCAACTGTGCACTTAGAATCTTAACTTTTTTCATCACTAATGTATTTAAAATGAATACCAAAACCTTAGCTGGCACCCTAAACCAGGCACAACTGGTATGGTGTAATAACATGAAATTGAAGTACCTCATGAAAATACCTAATTAAGGTGAGATATCACATTGTCCCCCACCCAGCTGCTCTCTGTATTAATGAAAATTCACTTTGTATTATCATTAAAACCAAAGTGCCAGAAAATAAAATAAAGCAACTTCAGAACAATTAATGCCACATCGTGAAATGTGATACCTTCTAAGAAAATATATGATTAGATATACCGAGTCTAAGCAGTCAACAAGATTGGTCATCTTATGCTTAGACTCAAGTCATTATTATTATGTGTTGATGAACAATTTATCATACTTGGAGGTGAAGGACCTTTATAGAATTTTGTACTGGAGCATATTAAGTTCATAAGCTTTCTAATGTAAAAGTAAGATGAGATTAAATAAGAGTTTCTGTTGAGTAACTGTCCTCCAAACACCTGTCACAGCATCAATCTGTAATTTATATTCTTAAAGGAGGAAGGTATTCTTCAATTAGCAAGTTATCAAAATGCAAAGTATTAGCTTTATAAGCAATTTATATTGCAATGAGCAGATGTAACACAGATGTGGGCTTTCTGTAATTCACTTTAGGAACAATCACCTTAATGGTTTCCAAGTCCTTTTGTAACATCGTTGGAAAACTATTATTATCTTTCTCTTCCATCTATTATTATCTCTGTCTTCCATCTATCATTATTTTTCTCTTTAGTGAATCTCATTTAAATCTTACTGCACTGGGGCCTGTTTTCAGACCTGATTTATGATTGCACTCAACCAAACTGATCGGCAGCATACAGGTCACTGCTTATTAGGACTTACACTGAAAGATCAGAAAATCTGCCCTTGTGAGTGAACAAAAAAGTAATCTGCAGGACTCCACAGCAATGGTTCAAGTTAAGGAAACTATTCTTGTGCTATAAAAATGTAATTTAAAACTGGTGTTATGTTCTGGAAATCATTCTGTGAAAGGTCTCAGGAAATATTCTTGGATTATCCCACCACAACATTATCAGAAGATGAAATTAAGGATGTAGCTCTGATACAAGCTTCAAATCCTTGCTTGATGTGGGTGGAGGTGAAAAAAGGAAAACATCAGAATTATTCTAGTTCTTTTATTAAGATCCATTAAAATTACAAGTTAGTCTATCTTGTGTAGATGACATTTCACAGATGTCATTCTGTAGAGCTTTCAAGTAGGTCCCTCCACCCTTTCTTAAACTGAACTTAGTAATAAAGAAATTTGTTTTATTGATGTGTATGTGGACATTCTCTTAAGCTGAAAGTATTTTCCTTGCATTTACTAAGTCTCTTCATGGGTCACAGTCTTAGCACCTTGTTCATTAGCCTGCTTTCTGGTCAGGGTCAGCTACCTATCCAGACCACTGACAGCATCCCTAATAAAAAAAAGATAATACCTTCTGAGACTCTTAGCATCACTAGCCTTAAAAAAACCCTTGCAGGTATCAAAAACAAAAGAAAAATTCAAGTTATTCATAATAACAAGCAGGAAAAGTATGTCATTAAAATACCATGCAATCTTTTTGTAGGAAATGATTTTTAAACATAGGAGAAGTCAAATAAATGTATACAGGAAAATTATGAGGAAGAAAAAATGGGGGATAAACATCTCTGCACCAATACAGATATATTTAATTGATGTTAGGAAATGCAGCCTTGCAAATAAAGCATGAAATTCAATGTTGGTTTCCTATTGCCAGGAGCTAAGTATCTGGCTTTCAAATACACAAATGCTCACATTTGTCAATCTGAAATTCAGTTTAAAATGGAAAACTCTTTGGGGTTTGCTGTAACAAGTCTCCAGACAATTTCTCTCCCATGCAATCCTGTTATTTTGCAATTATACCCACAATAACACTTGAGAAATCTCAGTTTGGGAACTTTGCACTGTTAAATTTTAAATTTTCATTCGCAATTTTTCAATGTTAGCAAGAGAAGGAAATATACTTTTTAGTTTACTGATATAAGCCACAAAAACAGTGGAAGACTAGTGGTATTTATTGTACCATTTTTCAAGGAGTGACCGCATCAATTAAACCACAATTTCATTATCCAGGTAGAACACAAAGATGTGAAAAATCTGCTTCATGTTAACAGAAATTATAAAACTCTGGGCTAGGACTAGATTCACAGAGATTTATTTATGGATTCCATATGCTACAGATTCTATAGCTAGATCATTCTCATTAATGTTCACTTTCCTTTCAATGCTGCATTGTCAGAGAATAATGCCCTTTTACTATACAGACCCCACCAGGGGTGTGCCACACTGGTAGTATATGTATATCTGGAAGTCAGCAAGAGGGGCAGTGGATATCTTAGCTCTGAATTTGTGTAAAGACTGGAGATGCCATGTAATTAAATATTCAGCATTATCTTTGGATGCCCCTTTGAGCACAGAAGGGAGTGTACTCAAAAGAGATGGAAGTAGAAACAGCAACAGACTTACACAGCATCATTGGAAAATCGTTTTATCTTTCTAATCTTAACACTAATAGATTAATGGAATGAGTTTGATAAATGCTTGAATATGAGAATTGTATAAATACTCATTTGCTATTACTAGTGCTGAGACATCAAAATTCAAGGGAAAAAGGAGTCTAAAACAAATTCCTTTCAAACATATTTTCTTCCCTCATAGGCTTAAGGTAAAAGCACTTTAAAAATACTGTTTGTTACCTTTGGCCATAGTTCTTTTTAATTAAAGTTCTAAGAACCTTCTCTCTCACTTTCAGATCACATCTGAAGTAATGAAGCCTATGCTATTTCCATATTAGAATGTATTAAACTAGGATTTAGGTCTTTATTTCTGCTTGAGTTGATGCAGAACCTAAGCAAAGAAAAATACTAAGATGAATGGCGTGCTTGTAACATTATGAATGTTTCTTTCACAGGCTTAATTAAAAGTTTGAAGTAACTGGAAAACAATGGACATGAATCCTCATTTCCAGATGAGTACAGTGGATTCTGTACACTTGAACATGGACTAGAACTACTCAATTTCTGAGCCAGGTGAGTAGCCCCATAGCAAAGGCTTAGAAAACTTAAATAACCTGGTAGCTTGCTACAGCATTTCCAAAAATACCCACAGCAAATATAAGCATTAATGTTAGTTTCACTATTTTAGCAGGAAGATCCTGATGTACTTAAGAGTGCCTAGTATGCTGTGAGGTTTTTTTGTGAATCCTTCAAACACATTCTCTATAATGTGCCTGTGAAAATGTCATTGCCTATTGATTATAATATGATTTTCATGACAAGAATGAGATAGAGAAAAGTAGACCAGTGACAAAGAGAAAGCATTTTATTTTCATAGTGTATAAACCAGTATGAATTTAAGCAAATCAGATGCTGTCTTCCTGAAGGTGACTTTCTCACTGCATGCACATATTGCAGAAAAATTAATAAAGCTTTTTCATCACAAACATGCCCTCTAAAATATTCAACCACATTTAACTTGCAAATGTAAATTCATTTTTCTTTCTCATAATTTCAAATGAATAAGTAGTTGCAGTTCTCTTTGCTAGGGACCAGGAGAGAAAATCTGGTGTAATGGCAACAGCATTGCAGTAGGAATCCAGCAGTTTCTCTACAGTGTTCTCATTTGGCTCTGTGTCTTTCTGCTCCAGCTTTGAATAAGTCACCTGGCAATGAAATTGGTAGCCTAAAATTCAGCACCTTAATCTGAATTTTACTGTCGTCATGAAAACATATTTCATTTTGCAAGTATATATAGCTGAGTGGTGCTAGTGACTTTTGCCTCTAACAGAGAAGATTACATGGTGAAGAACACATTAGGTACCTAAGTTTGTGCTCTATTGTATGGTGTATGTATGCTTAAACCTTCCTAAAACTTTTGGAGATGTTAGGTAATGATATCTACTTATCTCCTTTGGAAACACTGAAAATTTGGTATTAATTATTGAATGTTATTATTTTCTCTTGTCACAAAATTGAAGCAAATCACAATTCCAGAAAGTCTTTTTTAAAGTGTTGCGGGTTTTGGTTTTGGGTTTGGTTTTTGTTTTTTGCTTGTTTGTTTGTGGGGTTTTTTGGGTTTTGTTTGTTTGTTTGCTTGCTTTTTTAGTGATATACTCCAAATAATTCAAAAAAAGACATTTAATCAAACCTTAAGTGTCAGGTTAAGTAAATAATTTTTGCAATGTACTTGTCTTCAATAACTGGCACCTCTTATTGAACCCAGTATTAAACATGCTTTTATCATTATACACCCGGCTCAAAAATATTTAAGTTGAAACAACACCAGCTCAAGATCTGGAGTGCACAGGAAGAGATAGGTCAGAATCTGTATTACACAAGACAATGTGTCTATTTATATATGTATACATATGGAGCAATTCCATTATTTCAGAATCTATTCTCATGGACACTATAAATCCATGTTTGTCTTTCTGTCCTTGATGCTTAGGGCAAGCCTCCTGTCAGTTGCCTTAATGAATTAAAAGTATAGGAAAAAAACCCCAAACATGGCACTTTTACCACCAGAAAGAAGTATGGCTACCTAACTAGTTTTCTGGCCTTGAAAAAGCCCTACTCTGTACATGTTGCACAAAACAGCTGAAAACATCAAATGTTGGATCATAGAGTGCAGAATGGCAAGTCAGCAAAAGAATGTTACACAAGGGGCCTGACTATTTCATGTGGACAGCTTTCTTGACACTACTAATGCATATGTTTCTTCATATGACAACAGAAAAGAGGTAAAATTGTATATTTCATAAATCATGAAAACATAATGAAATTCAAAGGTTCTGGTAAAGATATTTCAGGGTTTGTCCCTACTTCAGTTCTTTGAAAGGGCTCATTGCTCATGTGAAACAAAGAAGATATTTTTCTAAGGGTTAGATTCATGGGATTCACAGGAATCAAATTATAATAAGCCATATTTATTGTCTTTTAATATCCAGCTATCCTCCTATTTTTTAAGAAATCCAGCCCAATTAAGATAACATTGTTTTGTGTACTCTGTGAATGTAACTCTCTTTTCCTTACCTAGGTAGGTATGTAGCACCAGCATCAAACTTTTGGTTGGCTTTGGTTTTATTTATTTATTTACCTTGTTCAGTACCTCCTGCTGTTTTGATGACTTTTTGCTGAAGAATGCTGGAAATGAAGATGATGCACAACAGTTTAATAGAAGTCTCTTGATTTTGCATTGTTGCTGTGAGTTGTTTTGCTAAATTATGCATTGTTGTATTCTTTATGTTATGTTTAATCTGGTTTGTTATTTGTGATGACTGAGGGTGGAATTATCTAACAGCTTGAAAGGTGCAAGGTTAAAGTAAATCTATTATGACAGAGTGATTTTGCATTACTAAAAGGTAAGCAAGCACTTCAAAGCTTGTTTGAACTCTTAACTCTTATAACCATATGAAAGTTGAAGTCACAATGTAATTTTGAAAGAATATGTCTCTTCATTAATCATGAACATACCTTGTGACATCGAGGCCTCATTTGAATAACTGAAATTGCTGTCCTCAGGTGCTTGATAATTTAATGTATGGGAAAAAGCAAGCTTACAATTTCATGACCACTGTCCTGGTTTGGGATAAAATAGAGCTAATTTTCTGTCTTGTAATTTTGCTTTCAGCTAAGTCTCTTGGAAGTAGCTGTACTTGCTGAAATTAAGAGCAAGTTTCTCAGTATCTGTTTCTAGGACTGATAATGTTTGGTGTTTATATTTACAGCTAGAGAATGGTGTGCAGAACCAAGGCCACTGCTCAGTTCTGAGGAACATCTTGTGCTCCATAAAGAGAAAAGGAGTAAAGAGGTCACACCTGCAATGCCCCCTTAGGGAGGAGCAGACAAGATAAATGACCAAAATTGACCAAAAGAGTATTCCATTGCATACATGTCATACTTTGTATAAATTTAAGGTATCACGTGGGCTAACCCTCCCTTCTTTCTTCTTCCTCTTCTTTTAGCTTTTTGCATTCACCTGTCGCTTTTTGCTTCAGCATCCTGGGAGGATTCCCTCCATTTGTCTGCCTGTGGTCCTGATCCATGCCAGCCTGAATCTGTGTGTTTCTGCCTCCAGCTCCTGACTGCTGCTGACTCCAGGAGTCCAGCCTGGACTTTTCAGGGCTGCCCTGCAGCCTCCGTGGTGATGTGAGTGTTACCGGGGGGAAGAAGAAGTAATGTGGTATTGTTTTTCTGTATATCTGTATATATTTAATATTTTTTTCCTTTTTATCATTACTGTTTCATTAAAGGTGTGTAGTTTAGTTTGAAGTCCATGAGTCTCTCTCCCTTATCCTCTTTGCTCTCTTTATTGGGGAGGGGAAGAACATAAAGAACATCTGTCATTTGGCTGATTGCCGTCCCAACATTAAACCATGACAACTACCTTAGGTGATCATATGCATGTATGCATATCATATGAATGTTCATTTCCTGTGTTTGCTTCCATTTTTTTTATAAATAGGGAAACTAAAACCTTGTGTTATTTAAACCCTGAAGAAGGAATTCAAAGTTATTATAAACCTATGGATACTACCACATCTGCCTCAGCAGAGAAATGTAGGTTGATACCTGCAAACCATTTTGAGGTAATGATATCAGTGATGACTTCACACAACAGTAAAAATGCACACAGGCTTCTCTTTTGTTGATATACTTAGTGAATTTTTATTTTCTATTTCAGTTTTTATCTTAAGTTTTGGAAGTGTACTAGGCAAGGCAGTCTGCAATAACATCTTTCTCTGTGTGAAAAAATATATCCATATTAGGTCGCCTGATTAAAAGCTAACCTAAATCATTGATATTTTCCCATGGCTTCTGCTGGGATTTGGATAACTTCCCAAAAGAATGAACATCACTGACACAAACATGTAGTGTAGGTCTCTTTATTTATGCCTAAATGCTCAACTTTTTAATGCTGATTTAATTGAAATCTGCCCCTCAGCTCCTATATTAGGATTAAATGTTTTGCTTTTGATATATAACTCATAGGATACTTCCCAGACCTTTCTTTACTTGAAGCTCAAGGGAGCTGGGACACTCAAGTTACAGGGAACAGGCCGTCACTATTGGGCAGATATAAAATATTTCTAAGACAACTTTAAACCCAGAATTAATGTTGAACAGTCATCTCTGCTGACTCCTCGACCTCAATGGTATTACAAGAGAAAGAGGAAGGTTAAGAGGAAAGGAAGCGCATAAACAATTGGAAAGGGGGAGAGATACTCCCCAAATGAGATGTCATTTTCTAAAGGAAGAATTTCAGACAAAGATGACGGGCTAAGTAGAGGAGGAACCTGGGAAAAAGATGGGCAATCCATCTGTTTGTGCTTTTCTTTACAACTTCCTCTGTTCTTTTCTGTCAAGGTTGCCCCACATCCATTTCTGTCTAGACATAAAGGCACCTACTTTTGGGAAGTGAGAGAAGAACAGAGAAAGTATTTGTCTGCATACACTGTCTTCCTTTTATATTCGAATTATTCTTTTCAGGTTTTCTACTGGCCCATTCTCCCTTATCCCCCCTCCCTTCTCCTGGCCTTGTTTTTTCCTGACCTAATAAGGATGCAAATTCAGCAAACTGCAGGCTGGGATTAGCTTTGATCTTAGGCTATTCAAATTGGATTTTAATTAAGCAAAGGTAGCTCAGTTTTCAGTTCACTACATATCTCAATAATAACCATATGATGATACCAGGTTTCTGGCCCCATGAGAACAAATGTCTTAGTAGGAAATTTCATGAGTCTTTGATCTCCACAGGATATTGTCATCTGTAAGAGGTTTTGTTTTGTTTTGCTTTACTCTTGCCTGTAATCAGAATTGGAGGAGGATAAACAGCAATGGAGACCTGAGACACTGCAATTTGTTTTTGACTATCGCATCCATTTTCACATTTCCATCTAGAAAAGTATGGTTGCTGCACAATCCAAAACTTGGTTATTCTGATGCTTATCACGCATGTAACACTGTATGCATCTCATCTTAACGGAGGTCGTTAAATGTAGAGAAAGGTCCTAGTCTAAAAATGCAGAGAGGTCCTTGTTTACAAATGTCATTCAGCTAAGCCAAATGGCAGAATACTATTTTGATGTCTTTTTATGAATTGTTGTCTACAGAGGAGTACTGCCTTTCCACTAAAGAGAACCAAGAAAATGGGACTATAAGCTTCAGGGCATGCAGTCTCAAATTTAGCAACATTTCAGAGTTCCTGTGTTATTAAGTGCTGTTAAAGCAGTAGGGAGGTAAACATTTTCCTGCCATCTAATTTTACAAGCATAGCTCCCATTTCAGTCCTTTTCAGTGCTCTGAGTGGTCTTTCTCTAGTCTTTCAGTAGTTCCAATGACAAGAGACCTTGCTAAGAGCTGAAGAGTTTTACCACAGTGCTAGTCTCACATGATCTGGTTGCTCCAGGCCAGAGCTGACTAACATCCAGCTGAAAGCACCAGAAAGGATAATACATCTCTTCGTGCAACATTTTGTGTAGATGTAACCTCATTAGCAATCTTCTCCTTCCCATATGTCTCTCTTGAAATAGAATGTTTTGAATTACTGATCACAAATTGTATTTAGAAGGTTATTCTATTAGCATTTATTTTATATTCTAACAATTTCAGGGAGGAGAGTGTAATTTGCTGTCTGTTTAAGTAGTGCTTAGCAGAAGGGAGCTCTAACCTGCAGGCTCCTTAAGGCTGCCATATATAGAAAAACATATACCTCCTCATTTAATAAATATCTGTAAATCATCATTTTCAAGCACAAAGAAAACTAAAATAAAGCATAAAGATGCCTTTTCAATTAAATGAACTATATATTCACACTTTTCTCCCTCTAAATAGCCTGTTTGATTTAGGGAAAAGAGCAGTGTTTCTGTACCTGTTTCTGCCAAAAGGATTCACCCTTCCCCTGAGCACATTAGAGTCTGTGGCCATCCATAGCTATAATTCATTGTCCAACATGAATAACTCAGAGAATTCAGTTGTAGAGAAAAAAGGGAAGCTTTTTCTTTCCTCAATGATATGCCATCCATATCACAAATCAGCATGTTTGCACTGTGGTCTGCCTAGGTTAATGCACTCTGCATCTCAGTAGGGACAATTAAACAGAAAGAAAAGGGTAAAAGGAAGTATCTATAAAAACCTTCATCAAGTGTAGTGTTCGAGCCCCTTGTAAGGATTTTCCATGTTTTTTTTGTGGTTTTTTGTTTGTTTGTTTTTTGTTGTTTTGTTTTGTTTTGTTTTTGTTGTTTTGGTTTGGTTTGGTTTGATTTGGTTTTTTTGTTTGTTTGTTTTGGAGAGGTCCAGCTGTTTACCATGCAGTCTGAGGGGAAGTCCTTATTTATGAGGACAACTCACCACTGCCAATGATGGTAGTCATGTGCAAAATGGTCTTTTCATCATGCTCACAAGTACGTCTTTGTTAGAATAAATGAGACCAGCCAGCTCAACATCTGCCCATAATGTATGTAACTCACCTTTTGATCTCAGCTTCTATTTGGATGGCTAAAAGAAATCTGGGCTTTGAGGAAAAATTTCCATGAATTATGAGGACTATTCTTTGTTCTTTTTCTAAAAGAGAAAGACAATTTTTGACAAAAAAATTTCTCTTTGATATCTATATAAGCCACACCACTTAAAATTTTCTTTCATAAAATAACACATTCTGTAACTTATTAAGGACTTTGAATTATTAGTTTTATATATGGAAGGCAATGAAGTGTGAGAAAACATCCAACACTGTAGAGAAAGCAATAATTTAATATATCCTGTGGGACTTAGTACCTTGTTATAAATTCATTTTCCATGTAAATGGGCTTTAAAAAAGATTAAACTTGGTGCTGTAATTGTTATTCACAAAAACTTCAAATGAATTTCATTCTTTGACCCCTCTTTAATGCTAATGTCCAGAAAAATCAATTTTTGTTTATTTCATTCTTGCATTTGAAATAAACCTAAGCTCACAGCAGTTAAGGGACTTGTATTATTGGCGTGCCTGACAAAGCATACTCTGTGCACAGAGATCTAAAGAGATGACCTCCATTTAACTAGAGTTTAGCAAGCAATAGTCTGCTAATGAATGCATCTGAATACTTCAGATCACATTGAAAGTAAAGAAGATACATTGGACATTTGTTTGAATTTTATTCTTGATATGTGATCTAGAAAGCTTTTAGAGAAGCCCTTCAGTGTGTTACGTGGTCACGTCAGCTGTCAAGCTTCCTCTTGTGGTCCAAAATGAAAGCCTGGGTCTAGAAGTAATATTGGGCTCTATTGTCAGAGAAGATGAAGGAGAACCCATGCAGGGCATTCATTTTTCTTGTTACTGGTGTGCTGGAAAGTAGTTTGATGACAGTACTGAAAGTAGTACAAACCCCCATTTGTTGGATTTGCCTTCTCTGGCATTGTTTATTTCCATCTCTTGCTTGATGAGTAGTTTGTGCAAGGAACAGGTAGCAAATGACAGTCAGGATCCTCTCTGTTGGTCATTTATGAAGTTAAACCAGTATTTGCTCAAAGGGACAACAAATGAATGAATAACCTTCACATTTAGAAATTCCTATGTATTTTAAGGGACTGATAGGTATGCAGGGTAAAAGATAAACTGCATTAAGAGCAATTTTCCAAAGCCGTTTTTTCCCAGCATCTCACTAAATTTGGAAAATCATCTCAGCTGACAGCAAACATAATAATAAGTTTAGGCTATGTAGGAGAGACAACAAGGTCAGTGGCAGTGAGATTTAGTAAGTCAGCTTTGGAAGTGAAGAAACATTGGGTTCACGGTACAGGCTTGCTCATCATCAGCAAATATTTAAATACTTTCACTTGCCTGATTTTTCACTAAATTGCTGGGGGACTTAACATAATGCTTCAGTTTTCTTTTTTTTTGAAGGGAGTGTTATAATTCCAAAATAGTTTCTGTCTTGAAAAATTGTGATTAGAAAAAAAGCAATGTTCACACCTAAGCCTTGTGTTTGTCCTCCTGAAAGTGAATATTTACATTTATACTTTTACTTTAAAACCATATGGGTATGATTTTTAAAGAGTTAAAAATAGTCTTTAGTCTAGTCCTTTTTGGGTAGCCATTGTTTCAGTATATATATGTTCGCTTTCATGCTTTGTAGTTCTAATGAGGCATTTTAGAGGTCCTATAAAACTGTCTGAGACGAGTGTTGTTTAAAAAACCCACAGGTGTTCAGTTGCCATACTTCTGTTATGCTTAATTTATGAAGTGGCAGCTACTTGTTCTTAGTTCCCAGATGCTGGAGTGGAAAGTCATCTTCAAACTACTATCACACAACAAAACGAAAGCCAATTTTGTGGATAAAATGGCATTTTTTTCAGGTGTCAGAGCTGAAGATATTAATGATCAAGCTCCTCATCTCCACAAACATTTATAAGAGTACTTCACAAAGGAGTCTGGCACAGTAACAAAGGATATTCCAAATGGTTAAAGCCACAGATACTGTCCTTATATATTTCACCAGATGGATTACATTGTGGTTTTTGTATAGTAAAACATAAGCAATATACTGAAGAATATTGTCAATGATTTTCAGAACTGGAAATCTCCACTAAGGTGGACTCAACAGTCAAATACTTAGATTGTTCTGAGTCAATAAGATATTTCTACAGAATCTGTTAAGATTTACAGGTGTTTATTCCTCATATAAATATTAATGATAATATGGTTTTATTACAGACTGGCACCTACTCAAGACGCTGTAGTTCTTGTCCATTGCAGAGGAGTGAATGATTTAACAATCAGTCTTTGTCTTATCCTCAATTAGAGTTAAAGGTTCAGATTGAAAGTCACCCTCACCATTTAGAGACAAAGTATCATATCTTTCAGTTGTGGTAGTCATCTTTCACAGGATTTAAACAGCAGTGTTGACAGGATACCCTTTGGAGAGGGATCTTTTTCAAGGGTCTGTAGTGATAGGAAAAGTAATGCCTTTAATCGAAAAGAGGGGAGATTTAGGTTAGAAATTAGGAAGCAACTTTTCAGTGAGGGTAGTGAGACACTGGAACATGTTTCCTGGGGAGGTTGTAGATTCTCCCCCCTCTGGAAGTCTTCAAAGCCAGGCTGGATGAGACTTTGAGCAACCTGGTATAGTGGGAGGTCTCCCTGCCTGTGTCACGGGGGTCTGGCACTAGATGAACTTTAAGGTCCCTTCCAACCCAAACAATTCTATGATTCCATGATTCTATGATTCTATGACTGCGTATCATGGTATTATTAGATTAAAGTTAGTTTAGATCAAAGATTCTCCCAGATGTCAGTTTTCTAGAGAATATTTGGCAGAATTTTACAGTCTCTGTAGAGGAAATATTAAAGGTCTAGTCTCCTGGGTTCAAAAGTCCATGAAAAAATTTTTGGAAGCTAGCTCTGAGAGGAAGTCCTTGGCCAAAATTTTGTGTAGGTCTTGCAGACCACCATGGTTTCTGTACCTTTTTTTTTTTTTTTTTTTTTTTTTTTTTTTTTTTTTTTTTTCCCCTGAAACAGAAATATACAGGGACAGGAATAATAAATATATGAGGTCAGATTCCAAATGTACAGCCATTCTTACTCCTGTTCTTCCTCAAGGCTCATGTATCGTTGAGTAACCATATGGAAATAGCTGTGCAAGCACAGAACTAGCTGAACCATTCAGTAAGTATTCAAGGATATTGGCAATATCAGAAATTCATCTGATTAGGTTATGAGGTATGAAACCAAGGTTGGATGCCCTCACATTTCTGTCCCTGATCACCAGATTACTACTGCTATATTGCTAACATATTATGCTAACATATTGCTCTCTACAACTACCTGAAAGGAGCTTGTGGTGCGACAGATGTTGGCCTCTTCTCCCTGGTGATCAGTGACAGGACAAGAGGAAACGAGGTCACATTCTGCTGTGGGAGGTTCAGCTGGGATATTAGAAAAAATTTCTTCACAGAAAGAGTTCACTGGAACAAGCTGTCCAGGGACGAGGTGGAGGCACCTTCCCTGGAAGTGTTCAAAAGATGGGTAGGTGAGGTGTTACAGAGGATGGTTTAGTGGTTAGGGGTAGTAGGGCAGATGACTGAACTTTATTATCTTAGAGGTCATTTCCAACCTTGATGATTCTGTGAGTCTAAAATTGCAAGAAACACTTTTTTCAGCAATATATGTATCCCTTTTGATCTGGTCTTTCCACAATAAGGTTGTGTTTTGCTCCTGCTTTTGTGTAGATACATCTCTGATTTAAGGAAAATATAATGTTCTTTCCTCTCTTTATATGTCTTCATATGAGTGTTTTCATAGATGGTCGTGCTACTTAATGAATATGTTAATTTTTAGGTCTCTAGACTTTATATTTAGAAAATACAACAAATTCTTTCCTTAAGGTCAAAGAGACCACTACTCTTTACCCACTCCCTGTAAAATCAGTCAGATTCTGTTAAGATTAAGTCAAAATTAAAAACAAAAACCCCAAAAATAATAACAAAACAAAGAAAAACCAAACCAAACAAAAAAAATTACCATAAAAACAAGAGAAAGGCACAAGAATAATAACTCCTTGTCAGTTGTACCTTTTAATTAATGTGTAGGTCCCTTCACAAAACTTAAGGTGGGAGGCAAAACTCAATAATGTGAGATAAATGTTTTCTGTAGAGTCTGACTAGCCTTATTCTTCCTACTACTTACTTCATCCTGCAGGATGCAAACAATGGAATCACAAGTCAAAACCAATGAAAGTCTATTTTACAGATCTATAAGATTCAGAGAATTCTGCACTTCTTAATAAGATGCTTTTCGGTTTAGTGATAGCTTATTATTACACTAGTTATTAACTGCAGTCCTTTGCCATAGACTTCTCTAATCAAGAAACTTTTTTTTTTTTCACAATTTAAAGCTGAATACACTAGTTGCCTATAGAATACACTAGTTGCCCTCTTTAAGCTAACTGCTGATCAAATCATTTTGTCTTATTTTCCTTGGCTTTTAAATTGCAAATTAAAATATCTGTATTTGTCAACTGAAAACTGTATTTGTCAACTAAAACTTCAGACTGAAAAACTGTATTTGTCAACTAAAACTTCAGACTGATTTTTAGCCCTCAATGAGAAGTCCTGAAAACTTTGTCTTACCTGTATTTGTTAGTGTCTGGCACATCTCAGTTTTAATTAACTTCAGTTCTGGTGAAATCACATTATAAGCAAAACTTTTCCTCATAAGCCTATTTTATATGAGCTATATTTTAAAGAACTGCTTCAGCAGTGTTAGAGAGCTCTTTGTTACAAACCCATGGCACAGAAAATCTTTATATTATCAGTGAATTACGAGCATATTATTGCCTTTTTTGTCTTCTTGTGATACAAAATTATTACACAGGCTAAATATATCTGTAACAGACAGGAACAATACTTATTGTTCTTGTCTGTTAATATACATTTTCCAGTATCATGACAGTTGTTTATGAAAAGCTGACTAAATGTTCTTAAATACAGTGGATGAGTTCTTCTTGCCCAGGGAGGTTGTGGCTGCCCCCTGCCTGGCAGTTTTCAAGGGCACATCGAATGGGGATTTGAGCACCTTCCTCTGGGGAAAGGTGCCCTTGCCCATCGCAGGGGAATTGGAACCAGCTGATTTTTCAATCCCCTTCCATCCCAAAGTATTCTCTGATTCTTGCCTTGATGAAAAGGTCATCAGTAAAAACAGTATCTTCTCTATTGCATCTGTTATTCCTTATATTAACAGAGCCAAACAACTCAGAGGAAGTTAATTATATAAATGCTAATTGCTAGAAAATTCACCATAACTAGAAACCAGCTACAGCATATACAAAATCCCACCCCAATGCTTTCATCTTTGTGAATATTATCCTAAACCCTTTGAATGATACATAATACATTTTGTCTATTGATTGAATACCTTTGAAAGAAGATGCACCCATAGAAGAATCCTGCAAGCCCAGTGCTGTAATAGGCTCTTCCTATTGTAACTTTGTGTTAGACATTCCTAAGTCCTACATGCAGAGGCTGCTGGAAAACTCCAGCACTTGAGATGTTCAGGGGTAAGAAAAATCATTTTTGAGTGTATGCTGGATTCACCCTAGGATGATGTAAGCAGGGTCTAGCAGCTGGAGATGAAACAAGGTCATGTTTGTTTGTACAAACAAACCTGGGACTCTGGAAGCTCAGAGGAGCTGAAGGATTGGGAAAAGAGTCCTGTTCCAATGATTACCATTAGTTAGGTTTGTGTGACCTGAGGAAATATAAGATTAAAACTGCAAGGAATGAAAAAGAAGGAGTTAAAGTCTTCCTTTTGAAATGTCCAATGTCTTAACTCCAGATACAGAAAATTATCTGAGCTTCATCTAGACTTCTGGGGAAGTGGCTAATGAAGGCTAAATGAGTCCTTCTATACCAGGGATCACCAAGCTGAGTGTCTGGGATAGGAACCGAAGCCCTGAAGAAGCGATTTAGGTCAGTATTCTGCAGCATACATTTTCTTTGTGAGAGGTTCTCTAGAATGGCTAGTCTGCTGAAGTGCTCATTTATCACTGAAATTATGTACTATTTGAGGTTATCTGTGCAGTAGAATTTCAATTCTACTGTGCATTCGGAGCCTTTATTGGACTTTCTGTTTAAATGAGTAATTGCATGAAATATAAACTTTAGTATTTGAGCTATAAAAATATGAAATGTCCTTTCTTCTCCTTGAGTTCATTAAGCCTCCAGAGAAGCCTTCACAACTTATTAGTTTATTTCAGCTTGGCTTTCTCATCTCAATTTCAAACAGTAGGAAATAAGATTTAATGACTTTAGAGGTCATGACATCTTTGTCACATTCAGTGTTTTGATTTGGTGACCTACTTCATTATGACATGAAGTTTTTAACTTGTTTATTCCCCAAATGCTCAAACATAAAAGATTGCCTTACTCACATCATGATCATCAGGAACAAGTCTTTGCTCACACCCCATGGTAAGTGTGCTGGGTTTTAATGTATGTCATGTACATATTTTATCATTGAATCAATAAGACCACACAAAATATTAGGTTGAAAGGGGCCTGTAGAGGTCAGTTCTCCTGTCTCAAAAGCAGGATTAACATCACAGTTACGTCAGGCTGCTCAGGGCTGTGATCTATTGAGTTTTCAACAACTCCATCAATGGAGATGTTACAGCCTCTCTGGGAAATATCTACCTGTGCTTAACAGAACCATGTCTGTTGACTCTGGTTCTTTTGCTGTTCAAATCTTAGGAGAATATGGACCCACCTGGTCTATAACTTTATGCATAGGAAGGCTGCAATTAGCTGGTTTCTGTCATTTTTCTTTCTGAGACTAACAAAACCAGTTTCTTTACCCTCTCCTCAGATGTGGTCTGTTCCAGATTTCTAACCAACTCTGTAGACTGTCAGTGGACTTGCTCCAGTTTGTCTGCACTAGGAAGTCTAAAACTGGACACAAATTCTAGAAGCAAACTTGATAATGTCACATAGAGAGGAATAATAATTTCCCCAACCTGTACTAAATACCTTGCTGCATTCCATATCTGGAGTTTCACAGAATCACAGAATGTTAGAGTCCTGATGCATGTCAGGATAGAACTAATTTTCTGTCTTGTAATTTTTCTTGCAGCTATGTCTCTTCTAAGTAACTGCACTTGCTGAAATTAACAGCAAATTTCTCAGCCTGTGTGTGCTGCTAGGATTGAAAATGCTTAATGTTCATAGTTTCAGCTAGAAGATGGTATGCAGAACCAAGGCCACTGTTCAGTTCTGAGGAACATCTTATTCTCTGGAAAGAGAATAAAGGCAGTAAAGGGGTTACACCTGCATCCCTTCTTTAGGGAGGAGCAGACAATACAGGTGACCAAAATTGACCAAACAGAGTATTCCATCCCATACACATTATACTCTATATAAGTTTGAGGGATCAGAAGGGTCAAGCCCCTTGCTTTCTGCTTCTTTCTTCAACATTCTGGGATGATCCCATCCATTCATCTTCCTGTGAATCCATGTCCTCCTGATTCCCTGTGTTCCTGCCTCCAGTTCCCAACTGCTGCTGACTTCAGAAGCCCAGTCTGGGACTGCCCTGCAGCCTCAGTGGTGGCATGAGTGTTATTGAAGGAAAGTTAGGTGGAATTTGTTATCGTTTTGTACGTATTTGTATATATTTAAGAATTTTCCTTTTTTATCCTTACTGTTTCAATAAAGCTGTGTAGCTTAGTTCTGAACCCATAAGTATCTTTCCCTTATTGTCCCTCCTTTTTTTATCATGGAGGGGGATTAACAGAGAGCATCTGTCACTTGGTTAATTGCTGGCCCAAATTTAAACCATGATACTTAGGGATTGCAGGGGACCTTGAAAGACCATCAAATCTAAACCTGCTCCCAGAGCAGGATCACGTAGTGTAGGTCACACAAGAATGCATCCAGGTGGGTTTGGAATGTCTCCAGTGAAGAAGACTCCACAACTTCACTGGGCAGTACCAGTGTTCTGTCACTCTCACAGTGAAAAGTCTTTTCCTTGTGTTTAGACAGAACCTCCTATTTTCCAAGTTGCACCCATTAGGCCTTGTCCTATCACTGGTCATTGCTAAGAAGAGCCTTGCTCCATTCTCCTGACACTCACTCTTTACATACTTAAAAATACAAATGAGGTCGCCCCTCAGTCTCCTCCAAGCTAAGAAGACCAAGCTCCTTCAGCCTTTCCTCATAAGGAACACGTTCCACTCCCTTAATAACCCTGTCCTCTCAGCTCTGGACTTTTTCAAGCACTTTGCTGTCCATCTTGAACTGGGAGGCCAGAACTGGACACAATATTCCAGATGCAGCTGCATCAGGGCAGAGTAGCTGGGGAGGAGGACGTCTCTCAACCTACTAACCTCTCCCTTTCTAGTGCACCCCAGGATGCCATTGTTATTCTTGGCCACAGGAGCACATTGCTGGCTCATGGTCATCCTTCTGTACACTAGGAACCCCAGGTTACTTTCCTCTATGCTACTTTATACCAGGACAGTCCCCAGGCTATACTGGTACATACACTTGCTCTTCTTCTAATACATTAAATTTCTCCCTGTCCAACTCTCAAGTCTGTTTAGGGCCCTGAATGGCAGCATAGTCTTCTGGTCTGCCAGCCACTCTACGCAGTTTTGTGTTATCAGCAAACTTGCTGAGAATACACTCCATTTCCTCATCCAAGTCACTCATGAATGTGTTGAATAGTACTAGTCTCTGTACCAGCCCCTGAGGGAGACCACGAGATACAGGCCTCCAACTAGATTCTGTCCCATTGACACCAAGTCTCTGACTTCTTTCCTTTAACCCCTTTCATTATCCACCTCACTACTTGATTACTTGATTATCCAGAGCACATTTCCTCAGTTTAGCTCCCAGGATGCTGTGGGAGGCGGTGTCAAATGTTTTACTGAAATCAAGGAACCTAAATCCACTGCACTACCATCATCCATCCACCTGACTATGTCCTCATAAAATGCTATCAGGCTATCAGGACTTTCCCATGTTGAGCGCTCCTAGTGACTCTTTTGTCCTTGATATGCCTAGAGACAGCACTAAAGATAAGCTATTCCATCACTCTTCCAGGGATGGAGATGAAGCTAACCAGTCTATTATTGTCAGGGTCCTCCTTCTGACCCTTTTTGAAGACTGGAGTGACATTTGTTCTCCTCCAGTCCTCAGGCAGCTCTCCTGTTCCCCATGACTTACCAGAGATGATGGAGAGTAGCCTAGCAATGACTTCCTCCAGCTCCCTTAGCACCAGCAGATGCATTCCATCACGACAAATAGATTTATGGAAATCCAGATTCCTTAATTGATCCCTAACACAGTCCTTGTCAGCCATGGCACACTTCTCCTTTATTCCAACATCCTCTGAGGCCTCAGGGGTCTGGGACTCTGATGACAAATTTTACACGATTCCTGTTTGCCCATTCCTCCAATTTACTGTGATCCTATACACAACTTGCTTTTATGTTCGGTGTTATCAATTATTCCCTTCTCCCACAATTTGACATTAACTTGATGAGATCACATTCCTGGCAAGGCCTTTGAAGAAGATGCTCAGCAGTTTGAAACTCTGAACAACACTGGTCATGAACAGCTGCCGGTTACCCTTCTCTCTAAGCCCAAATATTCAGACACTTTTTTTCACTTAGGACAGGATACCTCTTTGAAATGACTGTCATAGTAATGTATTGAGACCCTTGGCAAAATCAAGGTAAATTACATTCTTTGCTCTTCACTTTTTCATAAAGCTATAGGCAATTAATCTTTAGAAGTATGTTGATCAAGCACTGCATGTCCTTGGTAAATTCAATTTAGCTATTTCCAGTTTCTTTCATGTCCTTCTATCTTTGGAGACGGTTTATATGAGGACTTATTTTCTGAATTTCCTGGAGACAGCTGTTAAAGTGAGACTGACTGGCTTGTGGTTTCTCAGATCCTTCTCAAATGATTGTCTTTCTCTACTCTTTCAGGCTTTCTACTGATCAAACAACTCCTCAGAAAAAACAAAGAGAAAAGAGAAAGCCTTACAATGAACTGGCCTCTTTTTCAACACCTCTGGTTGTATCCTGAAGGTACATTTATGTTATAAATGCAAGCCTAAAAGAGCAAGAAAATAAACATCACCAAAGTCAAAGTTCACCAAGCTGTTCTATAGATGAGGAAGACTATATCTTCCAGTACAGCTTTCCATATTATAATCCATCTGTGCAGGACAAACTAGCCAGATACTTCCTTTTTCACTGCCAGCCATTGATTTATTTGCATAATTCAGTACATATTCAAAGGATCAGGACTGCAAAATTCCAGTCTCAGAATTTCCATACTTTACAAGCCCACTGAAAATTTAAGTTTCAACTTTGTATTTTTTATCTTTGATAACTCATGGGAAGGTCTTATATTGCTATTAATTTATCAACCTTTTCATCTGTGTAGCAAGTCTCAAAAGGCTATGAACCTTGCCTGTGTCCAATTATACAGGCTAGAAGAAGTAGCTAACAGAGATGTGTGCGTTGGACCCCAGAACCCACAGGCTGAGCCACAGATGGGATATTTTTTGTTGCATTTGTTTATTTGTTTGTTTGTTTAGTTTGGTTTTGTTTTGGTTTGGTTTTTTGTTTGTTTGTTTTGTTTTGTTTAATGAGAAGGACTGTTCAGGATTTATGCACTTTTGTCCAAGAGAATGAAAATAGTATTTCAGGACTCCTGGAATGGCTCCTGAAGGAGAAGTATAACTGAATTCATTACAATTGGCTAGTTCTGTTATAACCAAGTCATTTCTGACTTTTGAACTGCAAATACCAAGAGAAAGCAAGGTTATAACAAGGATTACATTTTAAAATAGTCTAATTAATGAAATAGCTTTCTGAACTTTTTACCAGCTGGAAAGTGACATTTTAAAAGCAGTGTGATTCCTAAAAGGATAGAATACTTAGGAGGAAAACATTCTGGTAATACCATCTTCCAGAAGCTTTATTAATATATGGATAAACTTCCAGCTGGGTCATTAGCCTTTGAAAACTGACTGAAACATAACTGTTTAAAATATATAAGGTACCAAAGAAGACCATTTTAAATAAGGATCAAAAATTGACAGAATTTGGAATCTTACACTGAGCTTCAGGCAGAGATAAGTCTTATCTCTTATAGTCTTATAAGTTTTATATATCCATAATTAAGTTTGCTGTATAATGTTTTTATCTTTTTTAAAAAAACTGAACAGACTGAATTAATAACTTAATAAAATCTGTATAATATGACTGGCATTGAACTAGACAGTGTAACTGTCTAGACCACTATTATTAGTAGTTTCTGCTGCATAACAATCAAGAGAAGTCAAGAGTCCCAAAAATGTCACATATTAAGATAGTTACCTGCTACCATTTTCAGATTGTCCCATTGCATTACATTCATTATTTGAAACTGCATGCCAAATTTCTAGTAACTTTGGATAAATTCTATCTTTATTTTCTTAACAGACACTAAAACAACTTGCTCTGCTTCTGCTGTTTCTGTGGTCAAGCCTGCACCAACCCATTATCATCATCATCATCTTAGGGTTAGTTTGTGGCAGCCTATGCTACTATTACAGCTTGGTTTCACTTTCTTAAAGGGACCTTCCCACACTTTCCTATCAAATATAAAACTAGCTCCTAAAAACTGGCATTAGAATCCAAGAACTCTGAAGTACAGAATGGTGGAGCCTAAGCATTTTTTTTCCTTTATTCAACAGAAAATCGGTAGCTGCATTTAAAAAAAAAACAAAATATCCCAAATGTTGTTTAACCAGGTAAATTTGCTAACTTACAAAAGTTTCATTGTAGCCAAATCTTGGTCTAAGTGAACAAAAATATTTAATTTTTTTCACTTAAAAATGTTTCTTTCATCTTTGTTGGGTAATTTTTTTTTAACTCACCATTTCAATAAAAAGTGAAACTAAAACAAAAAATTCCTCAAACTAAATAGAGTTTCAGAAACTATTGTGAAACTATATCTAACTCCAAGTTATTTCAGTATCTGTGATCATTTCAGGGCTAAGAGAATAACTTGGAAAAACAAAAGCACTATCCTGAAAACTGTAAAGGTATTACCTGGAATAATAAGATTATCAATTGTGATAAATTAATATAATAACTTAGAAAATAAAATCTGACACATTTAAATATTAATCTTTTCCCATCAGACATTTACATGTGGAAAGCAATATTTATTCAAGACTCAGTTGCAGTGGGACTAAATTCTGTATTAAAAATGTATATCTATTCTTTATTTGCTTATGAAAATGAAATTCCAATCCTTTCTACTTCATCAATGATGAAGATTATTTCCATTGCTTTTCCTAGAAGACTATAACAACTCTATCGGTTTCATAAACATGTATAGAATCATAGAATAATAGAAACTTAGAAAGATAGGGTTTGGAAGGGACCTTGAAAGATCATCGAGTCCAACCCCCTTGCCAGAGCAGGGTCACCTACAGTGGGTGACACAGGAACACGTTCAGGTGGGCTTTGAATGCTTCCAGGGAAGAAGACTCCACAACCTCCCTGGACAGCCTGTGCCAGTGCCCTGTCACCCTCACAGTGAAAAAATTCTTCCTCATAGTTATATGGAACTGCATGTGCTCCAGTTTATAACCATTGCCCCTTGTCCTTTGTTAGACACCCTGAGAAAAGCTTGACTCCATCCTCCTGGCACTCATCCCTTACATATTTATAAACATTGATGAGGTCACCCCCCAGTCTCCTCTGGGAGACTAAAGAGACTCAATTCCCTCAGTCTTTCCTAATATGGGAGATGTTCCACTCCCATCATCATGTTTGTTGCTTTGTGGTGAACTATTTCAAGTAGTTCCCAATCCTTCTGAAGCTCAGGGGCACAGAACTGGACACAATGCAGCCTCACCAGGGCAGAGCAGAGCGGGAGGAGAACCTTTCTCAACCTACTAACTACCCTGCTTCTTATGCACCCCAGGATGCCATTGGCCTTCTTGGCCTCAAGGGCACATTGTTGGCTCATGGTCATCCTTCCACCTACCAGCACCCCCAGGTCCCTTTCCCCTATGCTGCTGTCCAAGAGCTCAGTCCCCAATCTATACTGGTGCCTGGGGTTGTTCTTTCCCAGATATAAGAACTGATCCTTAACACAGACCTCATCAACCAAGGCAAACCCATCCTTTACCCTAACTTCCTCAGTGGTCTTAGGGGCCTGGGGCTCCTAAGAACATCCTCCAGCAGTGTACACAGAGACAAAGAAGGCATTCAGTACTTCTTCCTTTTTTGTATCCTATATCACCACGGCACCCATCTCATTCATGTACCTCAATAAGCTTTTCAAATGTAGATTATAAGTAAGGGCACAGTTACAAAATGCAACAGGGTTTCTGCATATTAATAGTCTGACCAGGAATTAAATATCCTATGAAATGAACACTGAGAGAAGTCACAAAGTGTATGTTACCTCAGTAAAATCAGTAAATACTAAGCTTCAACTCTCCATGTCCTTAAGATATATTCCTGAAAAAATTTTACATTTCACGAATGCAGCATATTTTAATTAATCTATCACAGTTCCTCTTCCCCTTATTTTTCTGCCTGATATTTTTTTTTTTTTCATCAGCCTGGTGGCAACCAAAGTCATTGTGTTTGGCTGCCAAGCAATGGCCCCATGGCCACCATCAATATAATGGAGCTCTGACAGACCTTTTGTTCTCTCTTCTTGTGAGGCCCTTTCCTTTGGCTCCTGTCTCCTATGCAGTTTCCATAATCTTCCAAATACCTTGCCATGCAGAGACCTTCAGTCTTGGCAGGTACTCTGCAGGGATGCATGGAGAGATGTAGTCTTTCATCTATTAGATGAAGATCTGTAGCAAAGTGGAAGTGCATTTGAAGCCTGATGCTGTCCTGTTTGACCTGGGCTCATTGTTACTTAGAGCAAAGCAGTCTGAGTCTTTATCACTAAGGCACTGCAGGAATATGCTTACAATTTCAAATCTCAATTTTTAACTGACTTGCAAATCCTCACAAGTCACATTTCAACCCAAATGAAATTTCATGGCTGCTGTAATACCCAGGCAAACAGGATTGATATAACTGTGACAGCATCTTCCTTTACCCTAACTATAAGGCTTCTTTACTAAAATATAATAGTATTTTATTTAATTCTTACCAACAATTTCAGCTGACTATTATTTGATGCAAAAAATAGAGACAGCTATAAAAATATATTCTTATTTTGCTGTATGCCTATTTCTCAGGAATAAAATACAAATATAATCAGTACTGAAGGCCCTCAAGTTTGATTAATTCAAGAATTAAATTATTTAAAAATTAAGTGACCTTTAAAGCTTTTCATTTAGCAATATTACTCCTTGCTCACACATATTAAGTGAAAATTCATTGCTTATTTGGACATCCTAGCACAATCATCCATATCAAATATCAGGTTACATTTTTTGGGTGATAGCTTTTTCATTCCCACAACTGAATGATCAAATAACATGACTGTTATTGAAAGAGAGAAAAAAAAAAAAGCTGCTTGGAAATTTGTTTGTATCCAGTAAAACAAATGCACCAGCACTCTCATACACCAATCAGAATGGTGCTCTAGCACAAAAGAAAGGAGGGAATGACATGATTTCACAAATCCATTTACTAAAGCATATTTTAGAGAGGCTGTTTGATTACCACCAATACCTACTTTATGGTGGGACTGAACTTATTCAAAAGAATTAAAGAAGAAATTCTGAGAAGGCAAAATACTCTTCTTGAAAGGTAGGAGCAAGAAAACCTTGTTATCTAGAAAACAAGGAAAATAAATCAACCTTTTCTCACCCAGCAATATTCAAGCATCTTTATTTTTTTACTTGTCACTTGAAAATTTTTGTGCTGTGCAAATATTTTGCTTTCAAAGAACATTATTCACCATGCTTGTATGTTGTGTAGATAATGATCAAGATAGTTAAGATGTTATTACATTCTATACATGCATATGAAACCAAAGAGCCTGCCTGCATATAACTGATAGAATTAGGATTAATTCAGTAAAATGAGTGGATTTTAGTAATGCTTCATGTTTATTTTGCAGATGAAGCTATAGAAAATATAGATAATGGTAGCGCCTATAGTTCCTTTCTCTCTTTTCTTTTTCTTGTTTTCCTTTCATGGGTAGTACACTTCTCCACAAAACCATGCTGAAAGAGGGCATTGTGGGCATGCTAGAAGTTTTGTTTAATGTTCAGAGCATCAAAGCACTTTGCACAAATATGGCAATACAATGGTAGTTGTATTGTAACCAGAGCACTGAGGAATTTCTTGACCTCTTGACTTGTTTTTTCACTCACTGTAACAACCCTATCGTGGGTGGTTTTTGCGACAATATCCATAAGGTGATGATTGGGTTAGCCATGTAAAACAAGATTTGCAAGCTTTTTTATGACTCACTGGAAGCTCTCAGAGCAGCATGGAGATAAAGAATAGACTTCTACCTTATCAGGTCAATCAAGATTTACAAAACATACATGCATTACTATTAAATGTATAGTTTAGTGAAGGTTTAGTGAAGTCACATTTCTGTGCATCACATACACGCATGTTTTGATGTAGATGTGAAGAATCTGTTTGTAAATGGAGCTATAAGCATCTTACTGAATAGGTCAAGTGATTGTGATGAAATAATTGTTTCCAATCATTTTTTGATCTATTTATAATTTCTACTAAAATAGTTCAAACTAATAATTCTCAAACATATCCGTATTTTAAAATAAAAACTAAGATAAATCAAATTTCAACAGTATTAATTTCTGACCCAAGTACAAATAGTAATAATCTAAGTCTGAACTCTGATCTAACTCCAGCTAGTGTGGATTGATCATGATATACTACCTAAGATCAGGGTGGTAGTCAACACTATTATCACTGTAGTATCTTTCCTGGAAAATATGACAAACTTGTAAGGACACATTGGCAACCCCTTTCCTCCCAGACCCATGCCCCAAAACAAAGACACATGACTACATACAATGTCATGTGTTTTAAAAGACACAGGATATACTAGATACAGACATATTTAGATAAATACTGAATTCTCATAACTTAAAACTGACTCAAACTATTACAATATACCAAATATATTACTAAAGCATGGTGTTCTTTATCCTCTGTGGTTAAAAAAATGCTGAGGTTCTCCACAAATATTCTTTCTTTGAATAATTTTTCTGGTATACACTTTGGCCTATATTGTCCTGGTTAAAATGGCATGGAATATGGTAAACAGAAAATATTTTTCCCCTCAGCTCACCAGGACACAGAAAAACAAAGCGAAAGTAAAAATTTCATAGGCAGTACAGCTTTGTTTGAACTTACAGGGAAGATCATAGGACACTCACTCCTCAGAATCTCATGCTGAAAGCTGGGCAAACTGAAGGCTTGGACATCATGTAAAAGTAGGAATAATGGTATTACACATATAGACTTCTGAGTAACAAACTGTTACATCTTAGATGATCTATACCAATTTGCCATGTACCTGCTCTAAGGTTTCAGCCAACAGTAGCTAATTTAAATTGGAAGGAAAAAAAGACAAATCAGTGTTTTTTGTAATACATTTGTTAATTATACTGGCTTTCAGGGCTATGCTGGACGAACTCTGTAGATCCCTTGTATTGAAAAAGGAAAGCTGTGTTCCCTTAAATGGATACTCAGGCAGAGACAACTTGGCAAATCATGGTACATTTCAGTGGAACGGGGCAGTAAGTCCTACGAAGAACTATCTTTGCTCCATGTGGTATTGTGTCCAGAACTCAATGACATTGAAAACTGGATAAGAATATATGAGGCATTAAACTGTGACACCCTTCAGTAAATTTTTCAAAGAATGTGATAATCTCCAGCAAGAGTGGAGAAAAAAACATTTGAGATGTGCTTTAAACTTAGTAATTATTCCAGCAAATAGGAGCATCAATATGTTTTATTTCACCAAGGCATAGCACATGAATGTTGTCAGTTGCCTGTAGCTCTTTCACCAACTAGGATTGGTTCTGATAAGATTATTGGATTTTTGGATCAAGTCTCCTTTATGGTATTTCCACACAATCTCAGATGACTGCACGGAGTGCAGAAGTACAGGAGGCCTATATCTGGGGGAGAGTGAATAATAGAGTAGATTAAAGTTCTTTACAAAAGCTGTTTTAAGTCTTTTTACATGAAGAAAAGGAACACTTTTTCTCAGTGTTTGATTTGCAAAACAGATTAGGAACAGGTTATAGCGCAGACTGCTGACTGGCTTCCCTACTGCCAGAACCTACCCTGGTGGGAGGTAGTGATCAGTTCTTCTGTTGCAGTACACCTGTAGAGTACATGGTGATCTATCTTTTACTTTTCACATAATTTATTTATTTTTATTCCTGTCCTTCATGGAAACTTGAATCACTACTTCCTCTTTGTGTCATTTAAATACTAGAAATAAATCACCATGCACTAAATGCATGAAAAAGCATTTGAAAGCTACTGTGTTAATGACCAAAACTGAGATGAAAAAAAAAAAAAAAATCCTCTGCAGAGACTTCATTCTTCACTCTTTAACTAGGTAAGTAATTTGTCCTTGTGGATTGTGTTCTCATTGTCTGTTCAGTGTAAAATACTATTGTGGTTTTCAAATAAATTTCCTAATGTTTCAGCTGACCATGTATTTGTTTAGCATACACAGACAAGACTCCCTTCACAGGAAATATTTTGGCAAGGGCTTAATTGCACTGTGACTTTCCTGTCTAAATGGTGTTGCTAATTCTTCTCAGAAAAATTAAGAACAATTAGTTTTTGTCTTACTTTATCAAAGAAAAAAAGGGGAAAAAAGTTGTGATGGACAAAACAGCATATAAGCAGGATGTCCCTGCTAACTGCAAGGGGGATGGACTAGATGATCTTTAAAGATCCCTGCTAAGCCAAACTATTCAATGATTCTATGATTCTATTTATAATCCATAGATGATTACCAAAATAATTCAGACTATATTTTAAAGGCAGTTGAACTGTAGAATATGTCAAAACGTGTGTGAGACAGATATCTGTGCTGGGACAATGTGACCATAATCACTCATAGGACACGACTTTGATATCTTTTATGTCAGCTAGGATAGTTCTACATTGTATTTACTGGTATTATCGGCTGAATCTTAGCACACTTAAAAGATTGATTTTGACCTTGTTTGACTTAAGATGGAAGGCGGCGGATGATGTGAAAATAGAGAATGTATAAAGTTTTTATTTTCTTTCCAAAGGGCAAATTAATAGGTCAAAATGCTACTGTTTAGAAAGTAATCTCTTACATAATTCTTCTTGCCAAAGCAAGATTTTTTTGCCCTAGAAAATATGTCTAGTATATGGTTTATGAAGCTTAAGTGTGTTTTTACATATACCATGGTGACACCACATACTAGCATTATAATTGCTTCTGGGCTTTTCAAAACTGCTAGGGAAAATAATATCTCACTGTATGAATCTTTCAGTGAAAATCTCACTTCCAGCAAATTAAGTCCACTAGCACAAAACAAATACAGATATTCTCCAGACTTGTATGACATATGCAGGAAAGTTAGGAAAGGTGCACTTCGATTTTCTATCAGCATCGTGTCAATGGCTTGGCATAAAAGAAACACTACACTACACCACACTACAGGTGAGCTTCTATTTCCACCTTATGAAATTACTGACTATCTTTTATCTGTGTTAAAAAAATACAGTGTGAGAGAGTTCTAAGATAAATTACCTGAAAAGGGTTTTCAGTCAATACTTAGGTAATGGATAACTGGTTGCTGCATTGACAGAAATGTACCTACCAAATTTTGTCTGTGGAATAAGTTCAAAATATACCCAGTTTTTCAACATGCAGGCTTTTTTTTTTCTTTTTTTTCTTTTTAATTGGGACAGAATCCAAGAACTTGAGACAAAGACAGCATGTATTCTTCACTTTGAATAGGAACTCCACTGAAATACATTTATTTTTTGCTCTTCTATGACTGATTATTTTAAAAGTTGTTTCAGGTGAGATGTGAAGCCGAAGAAAGTACAGGGGGGCTAGGAACAATAAACAGTTTGATTAACTGCTTGGTTTTTGAAGGAGAGAAATTCTTCTAACTTGCATTAAGCTACTTACCCAAGCTTATAACTTTATATCTGTTCTTTTAAGGACTTGCATATTAATATAAATCCTCTAAGGAAGAATTAGCATTTTTATAGACAAAAATCAAATATTAATAACACAGTTGATGGGATACTCATGTTCCAGTAGTGGTCTCACAGGATTCAGAGGAGATTTACAGGATCCAAATGAATCACCATCCAGAAAAGTTCCCTGCTGGAAAGCCGTTTAAGTAATTATAAAATTTAACAAAAACAAAGTAAAATAACATTCATCCCTCAAATGAGGGAAAACATTAAAGTCTGTGGATTGCACAGGTCTGCGTAGATTCTTACAGTATGTTCATGGTAAATTTGAATACCTAGTATAACTAATTCTCCTCCAGATCTCTCAGAGAAATCCTCCAGGCAGTAACTGTAGTCTTGCCAAAGCAAACTCCTAAATTGTATCATTCTCTGTTGGGCAAGTCCCTAAAGATACTTTTTTAAACAGTGTTGAAGAATTCTACTAATGAAACAAAATTGTGTTAATGCCTGAAAGCTCATCGGGTTCAGAAATCAGTCACTTCAGTTTCTCACTTGTCTCTCAAACTCTTCCCTTCAGACTCTGGCATGTTTTATCAAAGTTACTTAACCTGCCATGATGTATTGAGATTTACACGTCATGTCTTTTATTGCAAACCATTATGTATTTATTTTATTCTTCTTACTTGTACATAGCCTCTTCATTTTGGTTCATTTAATTTTTGTGTAATGGATATGTTCCTCCAGCTCCATCTGCCTGAGCACTGAGATATTCACATACCTTGTTGAAGAGCTTGAATAGTGCATACCACTGCAATGTTAGCCAGAAAGGCAGCTGGGGGGGCAGGGTCATCCTGCTGCCCATCCCTTTGCCCCATTGATGGCTTGGGGGGGAGGGTGCACTGAACTTAATTGATGCCCTGAGAAAGACTGACCTCTCAAGAGCCCAAATCACAGCTAGATGGACGGGACAACAGTAATACCTTAGGCCTTGCCCAGATACTGTCCAGAGGGCTCATTAAAGTAACAGTCCCTGCTATCATGGTTTCCAAACCAAAATCTGTTACCACAAACCATGTAAATGAGTGATGTGAGTACGATCCACGCTCACAATCCCTCTAGTACTTGAGTAAAAGAATATCCCAGAAAAATTCACCCAAGGTTTTGTCTATGCCTTCCAACCCTTGCTTACTGGTGTTAATTTCCTACTCTTCCTAAAAGTGTATTCTTACAATGAGAAGATAGTTTTTAAGGCCTGAAAGAATATTTTCCTCCCATCCACCTCTTTTTCTGATTCTCTAACATACCAGAATCTTTCTAATATGCATTTTGTTCACTTACCCTAATATATTTGTCCTCTAATATAATGTCTTTTCCAATGCTACCAATAACTTTCACTTGCAATACACTAGATTGTGTCCAACATAAAATGAATAAATACCACATTTGATTTCAGGCTGCTGGCCTGACTTCCTTTGGTTGAAATGTTGTCCATCATTCCATGGAGAACACATCACACACAGATACTGTCCATGGCCTCTCTGTCTGTGCTCTGCCACTCAGCAAATGCTTGCAAATTGCCCTAATCCTTCAAAACTGCTCTATTTTTTTCCAAGAAGATAAGAAATTTTTTTTATTAAAGCTCTTGTTAACCTTTTTCCATCTAAAATTCAGCCTCAAACTTTGTCTGTCTGCTGTTCTCAGTGTTTTATTTCTTGTATTTTGGGAATTCATCTTAACCAATGTCAAAATATAGTCAGCTTCCAGAAACTTCTGCTTGTGCTGAGTAACATTTTGCTAGAAAACAATCTGAGAGTAAATTCTATCCCTTGCAGGAGTCAGTATTTGGTATTGTGTTCATTCATTTTCAAGACAATCCTGAAATCAGTTCAGGTTCAAGGACTTTTTCTCTCAGCTGCATCTTCCCACCTTCTCTGCCTCTCTTATCTTGTCTAAAGAATCAGACCTCATCTTTGATTATTTAAAACAGTGATCAAACACTACTACAGTTGTGACAGTGGATATTTTTCCATGTCCATGAAGATACTGTGACTATTTTTGTTAGATGCTTTTAGGTAGATTCAGTCAGTGTCTCCTACAACTTTAGCTTTATACATGCATAGATAGCCAAAACACCAACTCCAAAGATGACTGAGGTAGGAAACCCAGTAGATATGTTTTCATTTACACTCCAAAAAATGTGAAAAATATTTTAAAAAAAGCATAACCTCAGCTGTTCCCTGGAGTCTCCAGGGTGCAACGAGAAGAAATTTTGTAATACAGCCTGTAGTTGTACTTGCAGATTTCTTGAAAGAGGTAGACTGATGGGGATCCTTTTTGTGTGTTTTAGTATATTTGAAGGCAAATCTGGACAGGCTGGATTGATGGGCTGAGGCCAATTGTATGAGCTTCAACAAGGCCAGGTGTTGAATCCTCCTCTGAGTCTCAACAACCATAGGCTTGGGGAAAACTGCCTGAAAGTTGCCCAGAGGAAAAGGACTTGGGGGTGTTGATTGACACCTGGGTGAGTATGAGCCAGCAGTGTGTCCAGGTGGCCAAGAAAGCCAACAGCATCCTGGTTTGTATCAGAACTAGTGTGGCTAAAAGGACTAGGGGAGAAATTGTCCCTCTGTACTTAGCATTAGTGAGACTGCACCTTGAATTCTGTGTTCTGATTTCAGCCTGTCACTACAAGAAAGACATTGAAGTGCTGGCATGAGTCCAGAGAAGGGCAACAAAATTGGTGAAAGGTCTGGAGGACAAGTGTCATGAGATGCAGCTGAGGATATTGAGGTTGTTTAATCTGGAGAAAAGAGGCTGAGAGGAGACCATATAGCTCTCAACAACTACCTGAAAGGAGCAAAGTGGATGTTGGTCTCTTCTGTTGAATAACAATAACAAGTCAGAGGATGAGAGGAAAAAGCCTCAGGCAATATCAGGGGAGGTTTAGGTTGGATATTAGGAAAACTTTCTTCACCAAAAAGATTGTTGGGCACTGGAGCAGGTTTCCATGATTACATGAAAACTGACTATGTAATGTGCTTTAGTACTTCCAGTTTCATACTTTCAAATGCAAGGAAAAAAAAATAAAAAAAGGTACTGAAACTCACCGACTAGAATGAAATCTAGGGATAAGATTCCTGCTATAATCAAGCTTGCTTCCTATTTCTGTCTGCTGCATAATGTTGCAGTTTTATGTAAACTCTCACTATTCATGACTTTTTACCTTCTTATTCTGAGTGTAGCTATGATACTTGCTAGCTCATCGATGTATTAAAAAAAAAAAAAAAAAAGACACATACAAAAAAGGGAAAGGAAGCTAGCACTGAGTACCTCCCCTCTTGCCTTTTCCAGCGGTATGACTGAAATCACTGACTGCCCTATTTGCCTGCAGTAGAACAACATGCAGTTCCTATCAAAACCCCTTAATGGGTCAGACCGTTAGTGTGCACAACTCAGTGCACTCAAGCATGCAACTCTTGTACTAATTGTGTCCAATGAAATAACAAGATTGGTACAGCTCTAAGTCATTTAGGCTTGTTAAAATGTCACCACAAAGGCTCTGTGTCATTTGCTAGATTTCATTCCTATTATGTGCCTTGGTATGTTTGGTTTATAGGTTTTTTTTTTACTTGAAGTGAACAGTACTGGCCTAGGCTTTTGGTTTTGATACTCATGGTTTTGATTGGTTGATGGGTTTTCTTTTTTCTGGTTTTCTATTTAGATACCTTCAGCATGGACTAGCTTCTAAGGGAAATGGCTATGGACATGTGAAATGCTGTGTTGTCTATGTAAGTTGTGCAGAAGGAGGAATCTGACCTATTGCCTTCCTCTAAACCACCTTACCTTCCTCTGCAGACCACAAGGTCTATACTCCTACATCGCAACAGCAGTTCAATGTGTTAAAATTCTTTAATGGTTAAAGTAAAATTTATGATATTATCTTCACAACTTAGTTTTTCAGCAATACTACTCCCTCTGTGAATAAATCCATCTCAAACTTGCCTTGCCTTCTGTTGCCATGTACCTAAACTTCTGAAACACCAGGTCATGTCAGGTAGCACAAGTGCTGAGCAGTAACCTTGAGCAGAGAGAAACTCCATTACCTTCTCAGCAGGCTTCCTGTGATTACTGCGGGCTAAGCTTCAAGTGCATTAGCAGTGAATAGAGGTAAGCTAACAGCTGAATGGTAAAATAGTTCTAGAACTTTTCCCCTTTTTACCTGTTAATTCAAATAGCTGAAGGGGCAGACTCAGTTGCACTTCCATTAGGTAGGATGAAGTCGATTAAAATGTTGCATATGCTGGGTATTATCCACTAACTTAATTTAAAAAACTTAATCTATGTAAAATTTGTGACTTACTTCTGATGTCCTATGAAACATCACTGTCAGATGATAACTAGTTGTTAAGTACCTAAAAGGTCAAAATGTGAACTTCTTAAAATTGCAGAAGTGGTGTGCCTCTCTGAATCTTTCTATTTATCTGAAGTGATGAAGTCATTCTGCTGGTAGTAGAACATTCCACAGAATTCAAGGAGAAAAACAATAGCCTTGCTGTTTGAGATGCAATATTTGAAAAATACTTTTCTTAGATCCTGTTCTTGATTCCAAATATTTTTGCAATGGCTTTTTAGCATAACAGCAGAAAGCGTGTCAAGAGTACATCTCTGATTAAGGTCCTCTTCTCATATAAGAAAATATGTATATAGTTCTATCTGTAATGAGAACTTTTGTAAATGTACATGTGTTCTTTTTCAAAATGTCAATTTTTCATGAGTATATTTCAGCACAAATAGTATGAAAAAATATATTTAAATGCCCTAAATCATCAGCCTTCAGAAAAGATAAACTCATCCATATACCAAGTGTGTAAAGTGAAAAATCAGAGTTTTGAAAAAGACTTTAGTTTCAAGACTCTCAGGCACTATCAGCAGAGAGCAGCTGACTCTCAGACAGAATAAGATTTTTTTTCAGTCTTATGCACTGGCTGTAAATCAAGCAGTGGTCTTTGCTCTCTGTAAAGCTGTAAAAGCAGCAGTCGCCTTCCTGCCAGCTTGGTGCCAGTGCAAGGGCCATTTGCAGTAAATAATGTTGGACTTGTGAAACACAGATGGTGGCGTAAGAACATGAAAGTACTAGTTTTCCAGTGTCCAAAGAATGTCACTTCCCCAAACAGAAACTGTACAAAGAAAATTATTATATTTAAAAGAAGACAAAATCATCAATTAGCTGCTGGCAGTCCAGTTGATGGCTCCTTGTCAGTGTTAGATGATGTTTTTAGTGAATACTGAACGTATCTTTGTATTACTACATCTGTTTTTAGTACTTTCAGTTTCATACTTTCAAGAGCAATAAAAAAAGAACAAAAAGGCTTCTTCCTTCTAGTCCTTACCTCTTTTATCACAGACAGACTTTCTCCCTCTTTGTTAAACTGCAAGGGGGCATGGATCTAGTAAAGGGACCAAATTATTCAGCTAATGCAAATATATCAAACTTACTTGTAGTTCTTAGATTAATAAACATAACCTGTGAAAAATCTTTTCCAGATAACTGTTCTGTAATGGTCTTCTCACAGCAAGATTCAGCCATCTCTTACTGCTGGAGATCTTCAAGGCAGAAGGTGCTGGCAGCACTCCCTCTGAAGACCAGGAGCACTGATACTGACACAAAATGCATCCACAGCTGTCAGAGATGGTTAGAGGTGGACAAGGTCTTTGGGCAGTGTGGTTGCTGCCTTGCTGAGATCTCATGTGAGCCTGCCTTGAAAATTCTGCTGAAGCAAAGGTGAATTACTTTTTAGGATACACATGAGATACACTCTTCAAAAAAAAAACCACAAAATACCACTGTGTCTCCATGGTATCATCCAAGATTTGTTTGGCACAGAGAGACCATTTGTAATAACCAAAGTAATTATCATATAAATTTAATCTAAGATTCTGAAATTACTTACCATACATGAAATAAATATTACTGTGCTAAGGCATACTGTGCTTTTGCAACTGAGTAAGCTAAAATACAGGTAAAATAGAATCCTTTTCTTTTTTTTCAAATGCAGAAATTTGAAGACCAGAAAGGAACATTTCACTGCATGTCCACTTGTTCATTACATTTCATTTGACTCCTACACAATGGAAGGGAATTTTTATAACTAAGAGTTACTTTGTTAAAAATTGTTGAGTTAGTTCATTTGCAAAAGCCGTCATCTCCCAAATTAAAATGTGCCTATGATCCTAGTCCGTTGAAACACCTTAGGTTAGCCATTTTATAGCACATTTACAACTAATTGGTCTGAATGCAGGATTAGTTTCTGTATCAGTACTCCTAGCAAAATGCTCATAATTTCTCTAAATATCCTGTGTCTCACACGTGCAATCATATGCATAAACCCATCAACACATTTTCCAGATGGGAATGGCTCCTTACTCAAGTATAGAAAATACATCACTTTTATTGGCAAATTATTTTATTGGATTATTAGCATCATTTAAACATATGCTGTATTTGTCATTTGAATGTGAGTGTCTTTAACTTGCATCAATTCACTCTTGTTATCTTCTTCACAGGTACCTTAAAGTGCTCTTTATTTTCAGGTATTTTGTACCCCTGATGCACTTACACAGCATAATCAAGCTGTCTCTTCGCTGATGTGGTGAACTAAGTGAATTAAACTCTGTATGCTCTTTGCCAAAAAACAACTTCCCTAGCTCTAAAGTGTGATTATTTTCTTTCCCTGATTTTCAACCTATTTTTAAATATATGAGGAAAAAACCTGCATATAATATTTATGTACAGTACTATTATACACTACTCTGAGATTATAATGTGTCTTTTTATTTATCCTAATTTTTTTTATTTTCCCTAATTTTTTTATTTTCCTGCACCTAAATATCACCTCAGACTTTAAGTCACAGAAATTCATGCAAAACTGCCTTCTATGATCTTTAAATCCTTCCAGACCACTGCTTTCAAGAACATAGAGCAAAACCAATTTTCGCAAACTACAGGAAAAACCAACTCTCTGGGGCAAAAAGCCCACTGCCACTGTGTCATACAGAATGTACATCTAGTATCCAAGTGGGATATGGCATGACCAAGTGCGAAGATGAAGGAAAAGCAGAGGATGTCATATACCTGAACTACAGTAGACTTTTGAACAGTCTCCCATAAAAAAATTCAAGAAGCACATGGCAGGTGATTGGACTGTGAGGTGAACTGATAACTGGCTCAACACCAGAGCTCAAAGAGTTGTGGTCAGAGGCACAGAGTCAAGTTGGAGGCCGGTGGCCAGTGGTGTTCCTCAGGGATCAATACTGGGTCCAGTTTTGTTCAATATCTTCATCAACAACCTGGATGAGGGGATGGAGTGTACCCTCAGCCAGTCTGCTGATGATATGAAGCTGGAAAGGGTGGATTATACACCAGAAGGCTGTGTTGCTATCCAATGAAATTTGGACATGCTGAAGAGCTAGGCAAAAGTCAGTTACGAAATTCAATAAGGAGTCAATAAGGACTCAAGGAGTCCTGTACATAGAAATGAATAATAGCAACCACCAGTACAGATTAGAGGATGTCCCACTGGAAAGCAGCTCCATGGAGAAAGACCCTGGAGGCCTGAAGCTGCAGCAGAGTGGGCTGAGGTTGGATATCAGAAAGCACTTCCTCATGGAGAGGGTGATTAGGCATTGGAATGGATTGCCCAGGGAAGTGCCAAAGTCACTGGTGGTGGTTAAAGAAATGCTGGATATGGCACTTAGTGACTTGGTCTAGCCAATGTGGTAGTGTTAGGTCATAGGTTGGACTTGGTGATCTCAGAGGTCTTTCTCAACCCTAAAATTTCTGTGATTTTGTGATTCCAGTGGGAATGTTCCATGGGTCAACAATGTGCTCTTGTGGCCAAGAAGGATAATGGTATCCTGGGGTGCATCAGGAAAAGGGTCCCCAGCAGATCTAGGGAGGTTCTCCTCCATTTCTGCTCTGCCCTGGTGAGACCACAGCTGGAATACTGTATTCAGTTGTGGGATCCCCAGTTCAAGAGAGAGATGGAGGAGACACCAATGAGAAGATAATAATCTTATGAGGATGATTAAGGGACTTAAACATTTTTCCTATGAAGAAAGACTGAAAGAACTGGGGCTCTTCAGCCTTGAGCAAAGAAGGCTGAGAGGGGATCTTATTAATGCCTATAAACATCTGAAGGTTGTACGTCAAGAGGATGAGGCCAATCTCTTTTCAGTGGTGCCAAGTAATAGGACAAGGAATAATCGGTTTGAACTAGAACATAGGAAGTCCCACCTCAACATAAGGAAGGCTACTGTGAGGGTGACAGAGCACTAGAACAGGCTTCCAGGAGAGGCTGTGTAGTCTTCTTCTCTGGAGACTTTTAAAACCTGCCTGGAAGCATTACTCTGTGGCCTGCCCTAGGTTACCCAGTTTTGGCAGGGGTGTTGGACTAGATGATCTCTAGAGGTCCCTTCCAACCCCTAGGATTCAAAGATTCTGTGATTCTGTGATTCTGTGATCCATCTCTGTTAAAAGATGTATTGCTGTTGGTCAATGTTCACAGATATGGTGTAATGTTACTGTGTTGATATAGTGTTTTAGCAGAAATAAATAAAAAATGTAGTCCTGCAGAACCTGCTCTAGCTGACGCTGCTTAAGTAGAAGGATTGTATTGGAACAGCTCAAGACGTTCCTTCCATTCTAAACCATTCTGTGATTCAGTAATATCAGTTTTAAGTTCTGTCTGTAAACCTGATTAAATTATGTATTTTTAATTTATAAATATTATCAAGACTTTCACACAGGGTCTGCCTATATCTTTGTAATTAACCATACCAAAAGATACCCAAAATACTCTATTCAAGCTCAGAAGCATATTGGCATTGCTGAGAGGTTAAAAGGCTCCTTAGCCTATGAAGGCTGGCTATAGCATCTTGAGCCTTTCCTAGATTATTATATTTTTATATATAATATTAACATTCTAAATATATCTAACCTTGTGGCTGTTTTCCCAAAGTGATTTATATTCATGTAGGATGCTCCTAACACACACAGAAACAGAGACTAATTTTCTTTGTGGGAGGGATTTTCATGGTTATTTGTATGTATGTGTGGTTTTTCTAATGTGGTATTGCATCCAGGATTTATTTTTCAGGATTAAAGTTGGTATTTTGCAGTTTTTATCAGATATAGTCATGACTACCTGATCACATCACTACTCCACAGCCGGAGCACTGGCCGAAATACATATCCTCTCTATTGGGCAGTAACACACAAAAGTGATCATGACTGTCCAGTTGTATTTATTTATTTATGTATTTCATCTCCCCACTGTATCCTGTAGACACGTTTGGAAAAATAAAAGGAAGACTACAAACATTAGAGCTGAAGCTATCAAAGCCAGTAAATCAAGATATATACTAGATTAAAAAAGAATCTGATGGAAAAGGAGGGGGTTTTATATTTCTAAACAACCCACTGACATGCTCACTTTCAATGTACCTCCAGGTACATTTACCTGACTTAGCCTTTTCCTTTTGGCCTCAACATACTCTCTGTGAACATAAGGGCAAAAGCTAACCTTATGATGTTTTCCCTAAGAGCTCTCTGTAACAACCATTTTGTTTCAAAAACCGTTTGATAACCTTTAATTCAACATGCATAACCTCCAGTGAAGCCAGCTGACCAAGTCTTCTTTCTTGGGAACATGGCTGCTGATTTACAGTACTTCCTTCCCTGTTTTTACTGAGGAGCTCAGCAGTAAAAACAGCTGTTTTTACTGTCCTCTCAGCCTCCTCCTCCATTCCCCACTCCTTGCACCAGGCTCCTCCACCACTCAGCTACTTCATCTGCGAAGTCCACCACAGACTTAATTAACTCTGAGACTCCCTTCATTTTCCATCAGAGGAACTATCTTTTCTCTCTGACTTATAAGCCCTAACCTTCTCTCTAGTAAAACAATCAAATCACACTTTCCACTTGCCTAATATTCAATCAGTTTCCCTTGCCCTTCGCCAGTCTCTTCACCTTTGCCCCACAGGGTATAGATTTCGTTCCTGCTATATATCATAATGAATGTCTGTGAATGTTTGTGAAATTTATATACAAGGTAGTAGCTAAGGGCTTATTGTCTGCCTGTTGTAGAGGAAAGAACATGACAAATCTGTTTTGTGTACTTTCAAGATAAAAGACTGATAAAAAAGTGTCAAAAAAAGATGGCAGTATTGCACATATATTACTAAATGTTTATATGTATGTATCTTTCCATCTCTGTCTGCTTTTTCTGTCTAGTACTTGTATTGATGGGCACAGAGTTGATGGGAAGCTCAGAAAAGTCCTAGGAAATACCAATGTTTCTGAAGCTGTTCATCCTGTCTCTGCTGTTCTACAGGATCAACCTGTAGAACCTTTTCAGAACCTGTACAGAAACCTTTAGTTTAGTGCTCATGATTTCTGCCTTTGTACATGGTCTAATGCACTGTTTTGCATCCCAAACCACATACTCTTTAGACTAGGAATTCTGTTAAGTCCTACTTACCTTTGAGAGAGAACCTAGAGACTTGGTAAGGGCATTGATTATTCACTATGTACAAGTCTTGAGAAAAGCAATGTCAGTACTACATATCTGTGAATACATTTTCCATCTTGCCATTTTATCTATTAGAAAATGTTTTGCTATCAATAGAATAAAGAGATTTTCAGACCTTTTTTTGTTCACTATGGTTTGTTGACCATAGATTGCGAGCAATTAGCAGGGCTGATATCAGACATCTCATCTGTAAATGCACATGCATATTTAAAAATACTTTTTTTAATTTTTATTTTTATTGACTTTTGGACAATAATGCAAATATTACAATAATTTGGCTTTATCTATTACTTTACTAATACTAATTCATTACTACTTTATTACTCCAGCAGCTTCTTAAAGATTAAATATTTTAAAATCATAAAAGCAAAATTAAAATTATCTCTTTGTTACATCTCTTTGTTACATGTTTTGCTTTTCTTATTGGTGTATTTACTTACGGGAGCCAAGGAACAGAAAGAGTGCCAAACAATAACCATAAGTAGTACACATGTGTGATGCTTACGGAATATATTGTTGCCCCAAATTAACTGAAGGAATTCACTAATAAATGGGATAGATTCAGCTAAGGATATTTTTGCCTGAAAATCCAAATCTTGAGTACCTAATTCCCTGAAGACATATCATCAAAAAAGGTGATGTACCCAAACTCCCTGTAGAATTCATGTAGGCAGCTGCTCAGTTTATTACTTCTTGTCTTCTGACATTCCTCATCAGAAGGTCCAGTACCTTGTTCTCTGGAAGCAGAGAAGCTTCATCAGTCCCAAATCCATACCACTGTCCTTTGTCTAGGGAAGAAGTTAACTATTCATTGTGAAAACTCAGCACTGTCCAGTCTTGACTCAAAAAAAACCACTAGCAGTGGTGTTACTGATTGTAAAAGGGAGTCTGCCACAGAACAGCTGGGTACAAAATATGGCAGAAATTCTTACGAATCATTCTAATCCACACTGAGGAATAAACCAAACAAACTTTAGATTAAATAATGCATTATATGATTATGAAATCATGGAAAAGCATTAGAATAATAGTATTGTAATAATGCCTCTTTTGTCCAGAACATCATCTGACCTGCTTTAACACACATATGGATAAAAAGATATTTTTTAAATTGAAGAAAATCATCATCAATGTTATTAAAATAGGAATCAGTATTAGAGTTCTAACTCGTTCTTACAACTCTTCTATAATATTTCTGAAAACTGTCATTTAAAGGTAGTTCTACCTATACCCCTCATTCATATACTTTGTTAGTTATGAAGTCATAATCTCCTTTCTTGATGAATGTTAATTAACAGATCACACAAACAAAACAAACCAGAACAATTAAAGTCAATTTATTATTATTATTTTTAATTTTTAGTTTCTCTGGAATAGAGTGAATAGCAGTGGATTATTTTTGGTTCAGTTAACACTGAATTCTGGAACAGAATTGGAAACTATCATAGAAAAGTCTAATACACAGCAATACACTAATCTGTAAAGCTAAATTCTGCACATCACAGAGGGAAGAAATTAATAAACAAACCACTTCTAGAATGTATAAGCAAAAATATGTTTACGGGGTGCCTTTGTTATAAGACTTTAAAAATCCCCTGTAATACCATACTTAGAGAGGGAGCGCTGTTCACTATGGAGACTGTAGCTGGTCTAACAGATGGAAAACTCCAGTAAGTCCTTTACCAGACACCTGCCAAACTCTAAATGACAGCAGAAAGTCTGGACTACACCTTAATGGGACATCTGTGTCTGAATTTATAACTGCCACACCACAAGATCACACACACTGGAATACCCTGAGTCAATGTTTGGACGCATACCTGATCATCATTACAGTATTATTCACATGTGCCAGAGCTCTAGAGGAAAATGATTAAATGACGTTATATATACACCACTCACTGCTCATGGCAGGATGAGGTATCTTTTGAGTGGTTGGCAGAATATGATTGTATTCTAAGTGAAACAGATTTGGTAGAATAGTTTCAATTATACACCTAAAGAAAGGTTCTGGACTGAATACAGCCTTATCAAATGCAGTTCACTGAGTCTGAAAGCAGCTGTAAATTCAGTGGAACCAGGAACTGCAAACCGTGTAATTTGAAAATGTTCATCATCTAGAACACTCTGCAGATTATAGACAAGGCCATTTTAGTTAAACAAGTAACTCAAAATTGTCTTAAAAGGATGGCTAATCACAAAGGGCTGAAACAATAGTTGTTAACGATTTCTGTGAAAGACCCACACTTTAGGGAAAACATTTGCAGCAATATGAAGCTGAAAGCTGAACAGTTCCCTTGTAATTTAATCATAGGCCTCGTAAATTTTTGCTCTTGTAAGTGGTGCAAAGACAGAAATAGACATGACAAAACAAAAAATTGCGCAAAACCTAACACAAGCTCTCTGTCTTGCTCACAGCCCTTCTTGGCTTATTCTGAAACATATGCCATTGTAAAACTGTTAGGACCCCCTTGGGATCCCTGAGTCCAGTAAATTAACAGCTTGCAACACCCCTTGAATATAGGAAGACATAAGAGAACCTTGCAAGAAGCCTTAAAAAGGCTAGCAGTGAGAGTGCAAGAGGTAAGAGGGAGGGCAGGTGGAAAAGAAAAACCTGTGGTTTCTTAATGGGAAGTTTTCTACTCAAATCATTGTATTCATCTGTTAAAAAAAAAAAAAAAAAAGGCCCTACAGGTCTTCTAACGATGTCTCCTGGATGCTGCCTGTGTTTTAATTCCAACAGGGAAACTAATTTGCTGACAAATCTTCGGGCACAGGTGAACTAAGGTTTTTTTTTTTGTTCCATAATTGAAGAGAATCCCAAAGAGACTGGATACCTCAACAGTTCTTTCTTTGAAGCCTGAATACTATTGAAAGGTGCAAAAGCTACTAGTTCAGATGCAATGCTTGGGAACAAATGTGTAACATTTAGAAATCTAGTCAACCCATTCAGTCCCTCGCCTTCAACTATGCTATTATTAGGCTGTCAGTCAATTTATAATGACATAGAATTGGTTTCTTCATAGACGCACTTTCAAGTTTCTTAAGTATATTAAAATATGTAATCACAGAAGAGAAATCTACATGAGGAATATACTTGCTGCAAATTTTTGGCATCACTCTCTGAAGACAGACTGCTATTATAACCAGTGTATCTATCCACAGATTTTCTATTTCTTGAAATCTTGTATCAGGCAAGGAATGTACCAATTCAGAAACCTTCAAGAAAACAAATGATACTGGGAATGATAGAATGACAGTTAATGCAATTAAGATATCGGACAAAGATAAAGTTAATTTCACTGGCTAGTTTCTCTTACATGATAAATTCAGGGAAAGATACATATATAAATTCTGATACTAAGAAATCAAATCAGTAGAAAGAACTTAAAATGAAAAATGTTTTGAAGTCAGACAACAGAGCTGCAGAAGTCATAGTTCCTCAATTATTTTTATGTTGTGTGTGTTCAGGTGAGGGCTATTATTTTCTGATCCCTTTAATTCACCAAAAGCTTTCAAAAGTCATCATAATACAGAAGCCCATAGTAGATTAAATTAATATTCACAGGGGCCAAGACACATATCTGCAGAAGAATAATGTTATTGACAGAATTAAATGGACTTGATGATTGAGTCTTGCTAATAGTGTATTTTTTCATTACATGAAGGATGGTAGAAAGAGTCAGTGCATCATCTTACTTGTAGTTTTGTGCATTAAGCTACCAACTGTAATGCCAGTGCAACATATCTACTCCTTTTTACTAATGTGAGATAGCTCTATGAATCTTCTAAACCTGAAATGACGTGGTGCCCATCTTTATCAATCCAAGTAAACCAGTTTCTCAAAGCAGTTCACTTCACCTGATCAAAAGATCAAAATGTCAAATCTCAGTCGAATATAGCACCCAGGTACTGGAATGGTAAAACAAAATAACCTGATACAATGTAATTTGGATGAGAATTCCACTTCTCCAAGAAGACACCTGACATTTTGTTTCAAAGAATGGATAGGTGCACTTTAGCCAACTTCCAGACATAATTTATAGCAGTTTCACTTTGGCTTGGGGTTTGAGTTTTTGGAAGCTGGTACCACTGAATTTGGTGCAGATGTGGATTGATTTTGCCAGTAGTTTAACTGAGGATAACATACAGTGTTATCTAAGCAGCAGGATCTTGTTAATATCTCCACTTTATAAGGTATTTGTGTGCTTCATAATGTTTGCATCTGGATAGCATATATCTCAACCAATTTATTTTCCTGGCCAGAGAACCTTCCAGGATACAATAGAATTGTCTTTTTTTTCTTTTTTTTTGATGGTGTGCCTAACTGTCAACCATGGCTAAGCACACAGTGTGTCCTAACTGTATTATTCATTTGAGTAAAGTTTTTAAGTCCCAGCAACAGCAGTGCGACGTAATGTATGATACAGTTTAAGAACTAGACATATGCTACTGATCTGTGTCTGTGAAAAAGCGCTGGAAAAATCAGCACTGTTGCAAGGACTGTGGTCTGTAAACAAAGTTTCTGTGTGATCGAACTGACAGAAGATATACTTTAAACTTTACAAAATAAGAATCAGGAATGTTTTGAGCTTCATGAGTGCAACAAGGTCGATTAAAGTGCTGTCTTTCTGCACAAGCCTTGGTTGGGCTTTGTAAGACCAAGGACTAGAAATATGTGTTGCCAGTACCCAGAGGTACCATAGGGGATTTCAGACATCATTTGGAAACATGTGCAGTTAAACTATTTCACAACACTATCCTAAAAAGTGCTCTAGAGGGTTAGATAATTGCCAGGGAGACCCCATGGATTGCATGCTGATTACATCAGTCACCAGACACACAGAGATGTGACAGCATGAACAGTAGGGAGCTACGGTTTGAATTACAAACAGCAACAAAATGATAGCACTCAAATAAATAGATTCTGCTGGTTAAAAATTTTTCTTTGCTCTTTAGTCAGGATCACTTTTCTAGTAAGAGTAATAAATAAATTTAGACACTCTAAAAAGGCTTAGAAAGAAGGAAAAATGTATTCTGGCATAGAAAAAATAAAATGTTTGTTTACTTTGAAATACTGTGGATGTCCTAAAGCTATACAAATAAATGTAAATAAATGTAAATACTGCCTGCACTTACATAATTTCATGCTACCAAAAGTAGTACATTCCCTATGATGTGGTAGTGAAGGTCTACACACAGGCTTATAGTAATCACATTTCACTTTCATTTCACTTCTCTATGTCTGGTGCATAATGCTTTATATTACCATTAGCACATACCATGTGCAACTTCGAATTAGAAAAAAGCAGGTTAAAAACCCAACCCTGAACATGCACTTACAGACAATTCTAATAACTCAAAAAAAGTCATAAAATATTTCTACAGGATTAGGCTGTTTACAGCTATGTTAATCTTTTCAAAGAAGCTGGAGGAAAACATAAAAAAGCTGTGCTTAGTCTATACAGTTTCATATGGAGGTGTATGAAGTAAAAGAGATAAAAAGAAGAGTACTGAGTCTTTGTCTATGCAACACCTCCTGAGTTCTGACAACTAGATAGAGAGGAAGTAGTACATGAACAGTTCATTCTCAGAAGAAACATTTCATATTTGTTTTCCAAAGAGTTAGAAAAACTGCTGAATAAGTCTTTGGATTAGCATGCACTCAGAAGATACTGTCGTGCTTCTGATAGTAATCTTTCCATGTGAAAAACCTGGGCAGTTTCTTAGTTAATTACACAAACCAATCAGCTCAGTATAAGACCAAACCTTGACAGTTTTAATAGATTTTTCTGTTACCAACCTTAATCTTTCCTCAATGGAGAAAGAGTGACTCACCTCAGAGACATCGCATATTGTATAATTGTATTTTCAGTCTTTCTGTCTTTAATTTTTGCAGTGAATCTCAGTTCTGAGTCCTTTTACTGGGGCAGAAAACCTGATTCTGTACAGTAGACATAATTTCTTCAGCAATACCTCCAAGAACTGTTCTGGTTTTAAAACCTGTTTGGCATATCTATCAAACCTGTAAATAGGAGTGCAGCCACTGTATAATAATTGCCCCTACCGTACGTTTTTCACCTCTAGACTTTATATGAAGAATATTATTTCAGCTTTTAGAATTTATAAAATACTTCTCTCAAAAGAGAACAACAGCTTGCTGAAAAAAACGTAATAGTTAGTGCTGAAATGAAAATGTAGTCCAAACAAGTAGTTTTCTTTCTAACTGAATACTGGAAGGTTGGCCCACGGTGACGGAATCTGTATTAGCTGTGAGTGAAAACAAAATTTTCTTTTCTTTCTCTCTTAAACCTCTTATTTAGCCAATCCACAGTTCACAATGCATGGTATAATGATTGTATAATGATTTTAATATTTTTATAAATGATCTGTGTCCTAAATATCCATTTTTTTTCCTGTTCAGATGTGAAGTTCTTTATGGCTCCTCACAAGCCTCCTGTTGTTTTTGCCTGACTTCTTGATGATTGGGGTATACTGCACTTTAGTTTGGAGGAGGTGATCTTTGAGTATGAATTAATTTTCCTGGACTCCCTTTGTCCTACTGTGTTGTCTTTGCAGAAGATAAAAGTTGATGACACCTATACAGACCAAGGCCTGTAAAGTTGAGGTCAGTGCTACATGTCTATTGACGGACCCCCAGATCCATATCTCTCAGACTATCCACTTGTCCTTCCTGATCAGGTAGCCCATAGCAAATGCCAACTAAAATGTCAACTTAGATATTTAGGTTTGTGTACCTTTGGATGATATATTGACAACTGCACGTTCCAGTCAAGACAAACATCTTGAATATCCTTACAGTGATATCAAAAATTACATGTTTTCAGATAAATATCTTCTTAGTATGATGCTATCTTAGCATATTGAGTCATCTTAATACCAAATAAAGTGTACCTCGAAGCAGTGCTTTCAATTATTTTTGCAAGTCAGGGTATAGATGACCTGAAAAACTTTAATAAGCTTAAAAAGTGTGTTTTATGATGTGATTTATTTATCTTGGATGTGAAATGCACATTCTCAAGGAAGTAATTTTATTTCACTTAATAATTGAACACCTATTCTATCGGTTAAGAAATTTAAGTCATACTGAGACAGGAAATAAATATTGAAAACTGAGCTGAAAATACCTCAGGCACCTGATTCCCTTTCACTTAGGTAGGTACAGAGTGACTTTCCTGATGTACATTAATGCAGTTTGCAGCCTTGGAATAAAGAGGCTAATTGGGCAAGCTAAGACAGAAAAGTTCATACCTGAGAAGAAATAACAGGCCATGGGTCAACAGTAGTGCACTTTACCCTTTGTGCTGGAGAAGTGCTGGGGGTGGTGTTCCTCACTCAGAGCCTGGGGACCTGCACCTCACACCTCATGCTAGCCCAAAGCAGCCGCTCTACAGGCAAAGACACTTGAACATGCTAGAAGCTACCATGGCTTTGTCTTTCCTAATGTCAATAGTTTATTGTTCGCCCTACCCAGTATTTTCAAACAAATAAAAGAAAAAATTGTTTTTTGAAGAACACTTTAATTTGCTAATATTTTTCCACTTTTCTTTAGTTCTGTCTTTGACAGAATTTCACTCTCAAATGAGTTAACATTCCTATGATGTCTGCTTTATTTAGCTTATCATTAAAAATATGCCCCTACACTCCAATATGAAAAACATTTATACCCAGTAGTAATGTGGTTTTTGCAGTCTTCTGCCAGAAAAAAATGATCACTGTCCCAGGACTGTGCTGTCATGGAGAATCTACCAGACTTCTAAGCCCATTGTAACTGCCTGGTCACCTAGATAACAAGAGAAATAACTACAGAAGATGAAGGCAAAGAGCTTCTGTGATACTAAAAAGTAAAATAAGACTGGCAATATGGCCATTCCTTTTTTAATATGAACTATGTTTGTTTGTTTTCTTTTTTTATTTATTTATTTATTTATTTATTTATTTTATTTGGCCAGGGAACCTGGCATACCCATTCTTTCTCCCCACAAACAATTAGTTGTTGACCTTCTTAACACAGAGTGCCATCTGAGTTTTTGGAAAATGATTACTGTTGGATATCAAATGAGAGAGGAGGGTATCATTAAATGTTAATTTTTATTTTTTTATATATTTCTCTTCTTCTGCCTAATCTTATACACCTTATTTTCTATTGGAATTTGATTAAATTTCGGAATGACTTGTTAGTTCATATGTGTCTTATATTCTACTTCATCAGTATGAGAAATGGAGAATCTTATGGCCTTGATGGCTGAAAAGGCATTTATTTAGGTAAAATACCTTATTTTGCTTAAAGATTTTGATAAACTGTCCTTAACTAATGATATGGAAAGATACGTAACACTGCTCAATTCTGAGAGTCTTCATATTGCTGTCTTACTTGCTGTTTTGTCACACCACTAATAGCTTTCACTGATAATTTTTAAGTAGTCTTGAGGCAATTATTTTATCTCTCAATAAAAAATTATTCCTTTTTTTCTTTTGTCACTTAAGGACTCCCAATTACCTCCAGAATGTTTGCACACCCACTTTCAGAGTCATGGCCACCTGAGAGCAGAAAATAGTTTGATGTCTTATCATATATTTTATTTGGCAATGTCTCAATTTTGCTTTTAAAAAAATATTTTAATGACAAGGCATTTTCCATAATAAAACTAAGGATTTTTGGAAGAGGGTTATCCGTGGTGTGTAAAGGATTACTGGTTCATCTGCTTCTGGTGTTTAATATGAAGTTGAACATTCTTTCTGTGTCATAAATATAGCTAGGAGAAAAAGCTCTCTGAGGATAAACCCACACAACACACTAATTTCAACTGAATTAACATCCTCCTGAATTATTCAAATTAAGTTTCCTTGGAGGCTGTTTAGAAGAAAAAACCAAACTACTTCAGCTATTAGATTTCATTACTGGATGGTCCAAAATTTGGCGCGCATTAGAGAAAGCAGAACAAAGTTATTGATGTTAGTTTTACAGATGGAATTGTACGTAAGATATAATAATACAAGCCATTTTTATAGATTCTGCAATTTAAAATTGCAGAATATTTCAAATTGGAAGGGATTCAGGGAGGTATCTTGCCTAACCTGTGTCTCACAGCAGTGCCAATATTGAATTTAGACTACACTGGTTAGGGCAGTCTTCCCCGAACAGAGGAGGGAGTCTGGACATCTTTTTTGGGAAACCTGTTCCAATATGCAATTATTACAGTAAAAAGTGTTTTCAGATAATGACATTTTCTATATTCCATTGTGACGTTTGTGTTTTCTGTTTTGACATTTTCCATATTCTGTTCACACACGCCCTAGAAAGGCTTCAGCTGTAAAGCAGGCATTTGCAACACTTTATTTTGCAAACCCGTTTTTGTCACATGGATTCACTATAATTGTACAGATCAAGTGTGTTTACAGGTTTAGGCAACATAAAAAATCACATTAAAGAATTTTGTTCCAGATATCCTGCAGATACTATGCTGTGATTCTATTAAATGTAATTTGATGCCCTGTAAATAACATCATAAGATACTAATATCCCACAAAAGAGGCTAATATTCACTGGTGAGATTAAAACGCACTGACGAGATAAAGGTTATTAAGAATGTTCTATGCTTATTTTTTTGTTTTGTTTTGTTTACATCTTCAAATTCTGACACTAAGCTTTGAAAAAACATATAATTTGGTTTATTTCCCATATTGACATTTTTCTATATCAAAAGAGGTCTGAAATTTCTTTGCTACGAGAGTCGTTAGCATCATAGAAAAAAAAATCTGAAGTGAAAAAGGGCAAAATTAAACAAAAATTCAAATAAAGAATATGAACTGAGTAAGTGAATACAAAACTCTTAACTTTTAGTCTGTGAAAATGTATGAAATTTAAACTACCATTTTTTTGAGAGATCAAGGAAGAATAATATCAACAACCATTCATAGATGATGCTTTGCTCACTTTAGGGCTAATCAGCATTACATAAGATTTAGGACTGGAGTTTGTGTACTCATCTTTGTCTCCTATTCACAACTCAGTTTCTTTCTACTAAGTCTCTCCTTATTAGCAGCTGAACTAGTATGGGCAAAGTACTGAAAAGACACATACAAAAGAGGTTATATATAGGGCAGTACTTCTTATGTGTCAATAAGAAAGTGTAGTTGAATACTGACACTCTACAGAATAGTTGCTGTAATGGTGGCACAGAGTGTTTGGCCAGCTCTGGATCCTGCATGCTTTCTCTGTTTCACACATAATCTAAGAAGCCACATCACCCTTTACTGTTTTGGAAAATAATTGTTAAAATTACAGATAGGTGACAAAATCTGTGTTACTAAAAGTAAAAAATTAGATGGATGCAGTCCTTGTTACAAGGGGAAAAAAAAAAAAAAAAAAAAAAAGATTAATTCTATGTTTACAGGATAACAGTCCCAAGAATTATGTTATTGCATGAATTGAAGAGACTAAGACTGTTCCAAGAGTGCATAGTCAAGCTAAATGAGGTGATTGTTCTGAATAATCAAGAGATCTAAATTTATTTTGCAACATAAGTTAAGTTTATTTTATTTCCTTATGTTACTTCAACATGATAGATGGCCTGTTTATTTTTAAAATCTAGTTAGTTCCCAGGAAGCGTCCTTCCTCTTGATCTGAAGCCCACTAATATTCAGGAATCAGACAAAAGGGAGATGGGTTCATTCAAAATGATGATGGAAGCTCAGAATTATGTGAGGCATTAGAAGTGTGTTGAGTATATCCAAATGGGCCTAAAAAGCTTTAAAAAATTCAACTTGAAATCTTATTTTGGCTTAGATAACAAACCCATAGAAAATTCTTTCTGTATACAGCATCCATGAAGTAGATTTCATCTGAACATAAGAAGCATAAAGAAAGACAAAAGTGTAAATGATCACAGCAAATTCCTTTAACATTTCCAAAGAAGAAATAAAAAACTTTCAGTGTTCTATATCAATTTTATTTTGTATTTATTCATGTTCTAAAGAAAAAGTACAATTTACTGCATACATAAGATAGCATTATAAAGTTATTATAAAAATATTTGATTATAAAGATCGAATGCATGTTGGTCTTCTTCACATAAGTAAAAGAGAGAAAATAGTCTTTGTAAGAGCTGGACTTTCTTCAGATTTTATATCAATTAAAAAGTATAGATTTTAGCCCACTTTCTGAACAACTGCAAATAACTACGTGCCTGGTGTTTTTCTGCACAAGACATATAGAGGCCATATGAGAAGCACTGATTCAAAGAACTGGTAGTGGCTTTCTTTAGATTAGCAAAAGCAAGCCATAAAAAGGTTTATTCACTGTCAAAATGTATAGACTGACTTGAAGACAAAAAATAGATGAGGGTTTACCTACAAAAAATGTTAAAAAAGAAAGGTCTGGAGAGTACTCAATACTGATGCATCATAAGAAACATAATTATCTACATAAAACCAACTGATGAGATTACTTATACACTAATCAAGCCTTCTAAAATTTATCTGAATAATGCACAGTGCAAAACACTCATTCATGTTTAGAGGAAGTCTAAAATTTGGCTTGTTTTCATGTAATAGAGCCTAAATCAATGTAGACTCAAATCCACACTGCAATACTTGAAAAAACTACTAAAAGACTTTCAGTTATTGCTTTGGTGGGGAATGAAGTGGATGCCATAAGAAGGACCAGAGCCATTTCTGAGATACTTATTTCCTGAACAATCTCTGTCCTGGAATGAATGAAGTCCAGCTGTGCTATGCCATGAGCACAGCACGATCCTGACCATGATGAGTTACTTACATGTATTCATGTGCACAGTCTCTACAACCAGCCCTTTGTGTACTCTTGCCACAATAAGGAGATGTACTCTCCATAAGGAGAAAGACACAAGAGAATCAATATGTTCTGCACCCTTGGGGCCTGGTGGGGTGGGTGAGAGGGGCTGCTCCCACCGAGCCAGCCAGAGCTCCCTGCTTCCAGCTTCACATGAAGGCATCAGAGCCCAAAGCACTGACAAAGGAAAACAGCAGCCTTAGGAGCGTCAGATACATGGGCTGATGAACTGAAGCTCCACAATGGCCTGTATGACTATTCATAACAAGACAAAGAAAATTTTCTCATTCACTGTTGCTGTTTCCACACAATATGTGGTTTTGGATTAAGTGCAAAGGGTGGTCTTCACTGTTCCACTGCTCACTACATGTTCCTTTACATTGGTAATATCTTATCTACAGTCTGAGACAGTCTGTAATTCACCCTGGATATTTCCATGTTTCTTTTTTAATTATTCCAAAGGGAAAAAAAAAAGAAAAAAACAAAACAAAACAAAACAAAAACTCAACCACACACACACAAAAAAAATACAAAACCAAAACAACCAAACAAAAACCCAAAACCACCACCACCACCACCAACAACAAAAAAACCCCAAACAAACACATGTATTTACCCATTTTGGGGAAATCACAATAAGAAAATGTAAATGATACCAAAATTTCAGAGAAAGTGTTTTTAGTGGCTTTTTTCCCATTTGTTTGAGGCAGGTTTCTGTACATTTCATCACGTAAACTCCTTGAAAAACTAAGTTTTGCACTTAGATTTGTGTGGTCAAGGTCTAGCACAATAACACATACCTGAATGTAACTGTAAACCTAGAGAGAGCCTAGTGCATTGATTTATGCAGGAGAAAAAGTATATTCTGATACCCACATTGAAAGGCAGTCTTCTTCACAAATAACAGTTTGAAAGGAATGGAAAGTTAATTTAATTTTCTTAGTCCAAAGAGTATGGATAGAAAAACAGAACAAACCTGCACAGTGCATAAAACTCTTTTTCAGGGCTGAAATTGAGGCTGAGTAAAATATCCCTCCGTCTTTTCAGACATGAGGAAGAGCTCTGCGATCAGAAACTTGCCCCATTTGTCTAATGGACTTAGCTCTGTCTGTGAACCTTTTCTGCTCACACCTTTGTAGTCTATATTTCTGCTGTCTTCTAATATAAACAGACTGAAAACCAAACCAAACAACCAAAAAACAGACCTCAGATATGACAGTGATAGGAACATTTAGAAATACGATAGGAAGAAGGTAAATCTTTGCTATAGGATTACCTGCTAAAAGAAATAGCTTGATACCTTGGAATGAAAACCCCTTAACACCTGAAGTCTCTTTTGCTTTTTTTCCCAATAAACACTTTCCTTTAAAACTTACTGATCTAAAAATGCCGTGACAAGTGTTTCTTTAGCACTGCAAACATTTATTGGCTTTTTTTCTTTTAAAGAAGATGATAACACAAAGTGTTCAGCCAAGCTACATGCTCTACTTTTCCCCCTACATTTTCTGCTTTGTTGTTGCATTAAAAATTAATCACACTTCACATAATCATCTTGAATTTCGAATTGCTTTGCAAAGTTAATACCATATCTGAATATGAGTACATGTGAAGGAGCTAGAATAACCACTTACAGGCAGTTAGTGATTTAGAGAAGTGATTCTTCTTGCTGTAATGCTAGGGGCCTGAAGGCTTATTTTCAGCATTAAACTTAGTCTCTTAAGCTGGCCAAGATAATCTCTCCTTGCCACTAGCTAAATATCAGCAGAAAGATAAAATATGTCAGTGAAAAACAGCAAGATTATTACAACAATAAGGTACCTTAAAGCTTCTTATTAAAAGAATATTTTAAAATAAAACCATGGAAAATAAAAAAATGCCCTTTAAGAATGTAAGAAATAATTCCTCTTGACAGTTTGATAATAATTTTATTTTTCATTAGACTTTCAGATGGCCTGAAAAATATGCCAAATATTTTCCATTCTCCTTTGATCTCCAACAATGGTTTTAGAAGGATGGGTAAATATGAATCTTGAGTGAAAGGGTCTTGATTTCTCATTGACCTTAATGAACAGGACTTAAATATATGAATACATATCAACAGTATACCAAATGACACAACTCTCCATAGTTGTATATGTACAAAGTGGCAGATAGAATATGTGAAAAATAATAGGAGGTGTAGTAAGTCATCTAATTTTGCTTTTGTGGGTTTGGGATAGACTGACAAAGGGTGCTGAAAAATCCCTCAATCCTTCTTTCTCATGTATTTGATACATTTTTTTTATGTCCTGTATAAATATTGCATATGAATATTCTCTTTGGTTCTCAGATTATTCTCCCTCTCTGCCTCCTGGAATAGTTCCAATTTATTCAACAGGACAACAGTGATTAGTTTAATGGGACCTGGACTAGAAAATAAAAACCCTACTGTAGGAGGATTTCTCTACCATTCTCAACCCAGCTTTTATTCGTGCTTGGAATTGCCCTGACTCATATGCAGGACCTTACATTTGACCTTATTGTACTTCATGAGGTTGGCATGGTCCCACCTCTCAAGCCTGTCAAGGTCTCTCTGGACGGCCTCTCTTCCTTGCAGTATATTGACCATGCCACACAGCTTGGTATTGTCAGCAAACTTGATGAGGGTTCAATTCCTCTGTCCATGTCAGTGACAAAGATGTTAACGTACCAGCCCTTGGGGAACAGCAGTCATCACTGGTCTCTATTCAGACATCAAGCCATTCTGCAACCTGGTGGTGTGGCTAGAACCGTTGTTGGTGAAGACTGAGGGAAAAAGGTAACTGAGTGCTTCAGCCTTCTCCAGATCCCTTTCTTACGGACATGTGAGGCAGTCATCATGTTCCAAGAATCTGCCTTCCCTGACCTGGTGGATAAAGTTGCAATGTTCTTACTGATGTCCTAGCGGGAGCTTAAGGTATTAAGACCAGCTAAAGCAGCAGAACCAAAAGAACTATTCTACTCTATAACTCCTTGTAGTCTAATAAATAATTATATTTGCACAGCACTTGCATACTTTGTATTCTAAGTCAAATTAATCCTTTGTGCCATAGAAGTACAGCAGCTGTACACTGTTCTTTGTGATCTGAGGACTGGAAAATAATGCACAGTTCTGGTGCGTTCCAGTATGTATTTAACAAAAAGACATTATTACCAGCAACATGAAATAATACTACACTATTTCTTGCTTGTTCTACTCAAGACTGTACTTTACAACCATGTGTTAGGGAAAATTTGTTCCCAATCATACTACCAATCCACGTAAATTATATGCTAGACTGTTAATAAGGACATACTGACCAAAACTGAATCCTGTTGAAGAGAAGAACACTTGACTTTCAGTATCTCATTTCACCAAACACAAAACACACCACTCCCCCTCATTCTGTTCCTGCTTGGATGTATCTGATGTATTATAAATTATCTAATCTGTTTTGTTGATTAATTCTGACAATTTCTTGAGACTTTAATGCCAACCACTGCTAATCATTTCAGCTAATCAGTTTGTCATCAAATTACCTCAGACCTGAAGTTTTGTTGAATAATTTAATTAGCCTTGAAAGGTTGCTTGAAAGTAAAATTTACAAAGAATGGAATGAAAACTCAGTGAATAAAATTATACACATGTGAAACAACCTTGTTCTGCTTTAAGTTAAATAGACCTACAAGACTTAAAATTGTATTGTCAATTAAATCAGAGGAAAAAATACTCAACTAGAAAAGTAGTACTGAAGAGATATAATTCTCTATACACAGAACACAAGAAATTTTAGGGTTAAAGCTGAACTGTTCTTTCTCTACTATTTTCAGTCTTCTGTGTTAGTTTTATTTTCTCAGCTTTATACCTGCTATATAAAATAATTTTTTAAAAAATAACTACTCCATTAAATATTGTAATTGTTCTACTGTTACAGGAGATCAGACAGTAAACTGTGCACACATTACTGAAAAATCTCATTATTTGGACTTTGATGACTATACTGATAACATTCTACTCTTAAGGGGAATGTGGAAGTAAAATGCCAAAACTTTTTCATTGTTGAAGGATCATGAGATTATGATTTACTTCAGTGATAATAGATGTGGTTTTAAGCAAGGTAAGGAAGGAAAATTCAAGTTATTTCTTTGGAATAACACAATCTGTCATCTGCAGAATAAAAACATTACTGACAATCAAGTACTTGATCTCTGATGATGGTAGGGAGAGGCCAGATCAGCTGGAGCAACCACAGAGAATCAGTCATGGTTTGACAGTTCTGTAGGTATTACAAGGAGATAGTACCATCAATACCTTCTTTCCAAACACAGCAGTATAATGGACATCTACGTCCATCCATCTTACATTACCATATTTAGTTTTCAGTTCAAATTCCTATGACTTCTTTCTGCATGATACAATCCCTGTCTTTGCTAGAATGAAAGACCATATTTATTCTGTGCTCACTCGAGTGCTATGCTCTATTTTCTGGAGCAGCATTGAGAGCAGTGGACTTTATATAGCACTGAAAAGTGTTTGCATTGCAATTGGGTACAGGACTGGGCACAAACTCTTATAAATATGACTCTTTTATCATAAAATACAGTAATCATCATGACTGGGCATATTACTTCAATCTCGTATGTCCATGTAAATCACTGACCTCTGTTGGAAGTACCGACAGGGATCTCTATCAGTGTTGGTTATAAAGATGGTTTCTATGAAGTGGACAGCTGTCTGTTAAAAATAGGCTTAATTTCATGTTTCACTTTTGGTCATTAAACACTATTTGTTAGCCTGTTTCAGGTTCAAATTAGTGATGGGTGCTCTAAAACCTTGTTCTTGTGCCATGCTGTTGGTTATATTTCATCCTGTCCTGCAGCTAGTAGGGTGTCTTCCTGTGGCAACTGACAAAAAATTACTGATTTACTCACTTATTACCCACAATCCTGACAGTAAAGATCAGTTTTGTTTTGTTACCAATTAAAGCTATCTAATTTTTCTACTTTTGCTGTTGATTAAGCAGAAGGGACTTAGTGGAAGTTGGTTTTGTGCAGCATGTCACAGTTTTATAACAGACCTCTTAGAGCAGTACCTCAGCTCTGGAGTACTAGTCTCTGTACTGAGATTGACTTGAGTATGTGTGAGCAGAAGATTTTGTGGAAGATTTGGATGAAGACTTGCAGAAAAACTTCAGTAGGAAATTGCAGTTCTGGAAATGAAAAAGTGAAAAAAAACCAAAAATTCTTAGTCCTAGAAGTAATTGAAATGAGGATTTTCATATAAATTATAAGAGAAAAAAATGTTGTCATGACATGTTAGCTGTTAGTTTATAATATTTCTGAATGGAAAAATGAAGTTCTTACAGTTGTTTTAGATTTGTTTTTATTTTTAAAGTTGCTTTTTTAACTCTTATTTATTTTAAAGCTTCCTGGATGGAGGTTGTAGTGAGGTAGGTGTTGGCATCCTCTTCCTAATAACTAGGAAAGGATATAGGATATAGGACAAGAGGAAATGAGCTCAAGTCACACCAGGGGATGTTCAGGTTTCATATTAGGAAAATTTTCTTCACCAAAAGAGTTGTGAGGCATTGGAACATGTTGCCCAGGGAGGTGCTGGAGTCATCATCCCTGGGTTTATTTAAAAAATATCTAGATGTGGAGATTTGGGATAGGAGTAGTGGTTATGGTGATGTTGGACTGATGGTTGGACTTGAAGATCTTGAAGGTCCTTTGTCACCCTGATGACTCTATGATTCTATGAAATTTTTTGAAATTATGGGCCAACAATTCTTGTGAAATATTTGAGTTACATGCAGTCCTGTAAGTCTTAGTTTAGCTTTAAGCATAATTATGGTAAATCTAGCTGACCACAGATGATGCAATATCGCAGGCTTAAAATTTATTTTCTGTGTGGTTGGTAATACTCTACCCAGCTGCTGCTTCATGGTTCATATAATCCATAGATATTGTTTTTTTATATTAAAAATAAATGAAACAGAGGGGTGCATCCATGAACACTGGGCAGAAGGCATCTTTAAAAATTATATCACTTTGCAACAGTGTTTCTTCTCTCTCTTAGATCTGACCTTTCCTTCAAAGATTTATACTACAGCAAAAAATAGTTTTAAAAATTAAACATTGATAAGATATAATCAATAAAAAATATACATCTAGGACAATGATGGAGCAAGTTCAGCATTCTATTATTCCTTTAACAAAAACAGAGATTTCAGATTGTTACATATATTTTATGGCACTGTTTATTTTAACTATCTGAATAGAGACAGTAGTCATGGAAATACATGTGGGTTCTTGCTCCTGAGGAGTGGTCTGGCTTTACTCCAGCAAAGCATTCAACTTCCAGGACTAGATGAGACCTAGAGATTGACTACAGAAGTACTTAAAATATCAGCCCCTACAGATTTGCAGGGCAAGACTTTGCAGGTGTGTAAACCCATTCACTGCTTTGTCTGAATCAGTCTGATTTATGCAAGCTGAACATTTGTCTTAGCACACCCTTAAACAGATGATTTCCCAGATCTTACCTGTCAAAGGCAAGTAATCATTGCTCAGGAGAAAAAGAGCTGTAAGGGGAAGCCTGTTGAAGAGACCTGGAGCTGAAATGTGCCTTAGCATCATGTAAGAATCAGAGAGGAGGAGTTAGTCTTAGCTAAGTTTGACACGTCCAAGAACTGTATGAGGAACACAGAACTGTAATAAGTACTCCCCTTCGCTAAGAACTGTTAGCAAGAGGTCAAATGAAAAATCATTCTGTAACTACAGAGCTTGTAATTTTGTGATTCACAGAAATACACTGAATATCTATTCTCAGACACAACTGCTACAAACATGTTTCTGTGTTTAATGCACTATATAACCATAGACAGTACTGTCACAGTTATACAATTCTAAATATGTATGGTTTTCTTTTGTACATGCTTTTCCACTATTTTGTAACAAAATCATATCCCAATTTTTTTAAATCAGTGAATCTGTGTTTCCTTAAATAAAAAAAGTAATTTAAAAGGTCACGAAATAAAATATTAATAAAAACACAGAGTTCTTTACTATATGCAAATGGATTTCTCAGCAATTTGCTACCAGTTTAGACAGGAGTTACAAATGCATATACCTGTATAAAAATATACATTGATTCCCTGATGGTGTAAGGTGACTATAAAAGAAATATTAACACGTTACATATTGTGTTTGACAAATTCGAACAGTTTGTGTACAAACTTGGAAGCGGGACAAAATCAATCTGCTACAAGTGAAAAATTGAATATATTTTCTTTAATGAAATAAGCAGATATTCTTCCAGTTTATTATCAGTAATGTTGGACATTGGAGAAAAAAAAAGAAAATATAATAAGAAATTAAGAACGTCATGCTTTATTAGTTCTAAGTAAACATTTGTGAAAGTCTGACAATTTTTAGAGCAGTGTAGAATCAGAGTGGTGCTTACGCTAAACTTAGATTAGACCCTAGAGAGAGTGTGTGTCACACACCATTATTGAATTACAGTCCTTCCTTCTTGCCTATAGAAGTCTGTACTTTACCAATCTGTTCTAAAAGTAAATGACTGCTGTTTCTTCTTGAGACTAACCTGCATATTGAGGCTGAAGAACAAGCTTAGAGCTACTACCTGCTCTGTTCTGCCCCTCTGCCTCCTTGGGCTTCATGCTTCCTGGAAGAAAATGGAGTAAAAAGACACATTTCATTCCATGATACTCTTATCTAATGCTCAGTTAATCTGAACAGAGATTTTATGCATATGGAAAGTCACAATACCTTTCCTCATTTGTTTTAGCTCCTAGAAGCTTCCTATCACAGTTCCTGCTTTCAGAAAAGATTGCTATGTTAGTGAGTGACACAAGTGAAAGAGACCCTGATGTGATCATTTCAGTGATTATGGGACCAGGAGACAATAACCATTATTGATCTGCTTCAGAATAATGTACAGAAAAGACATCCTTTGCAGCTCCCAGTTATCATATTTTCTGTGTTGCTCTAAATTAAAAAATAAAACAAACTTACCTAAATGTGAAAAGGCTAGTTGACATGGTAAATAAACTTGCAAATGCTTCTCTTCTTGATTCTTATTTTACCTGATACAGTTATTTGCCATTTATTATTAATATTTTGGAGCATCTATAGATTGATTTCTATAAATAGGAAAGTGTCTATGTCTCCTCTTCAAGGACCACAAGCCCACAAAATTCTGTTCAACACTCTAAAACCACTAAAAAATTTGCACAACAAAAGCCCAAATGAAGTAACAGAACCCACCAAATGCATATGTTGTGGAGACAGTTCAGGGAATATGAAGGGCATTGTTATTACCTTCAGTCTGTCCAATAACAAATGCAATTTTTTTTCAGGTTCAAATGTATAGAGGCAGTACCATTTAAAGAGGCAGTTAAATTTAGCAATTGCATGCTAAACTGCGTCACCAGACTCATAATCATTAAAAAAAAAAATCATTATGGCTCTATATTCTTAATCTACAAAGCTTTGGGTTATGTTTTATTTTTTGCAGACTCTGCTGGACTTTCAAAACTGGAAATGATAGAATCCTGGAGTTTGGTTTCATTGATCACAGATTGTATTCATTTTGCAAAATGAGCACAATTTTGAAAGGTGCTCTTTCAATGAAGGATAAAGACCTAATTCACATATCTTGGCATACCATTGGACACCATTAAAGTCTTTATAGTCAAGCACATTCAAAACCAGGAAGGCCAAATATCACCTTTTTATTCCTGATTAGACTTTGAAGTGCTAAGTGTCCATGGAAAACATCACAAAAAGGCTTTCCAATAGTACTGAAACATTTAATGAAACATTCATTGAAAAATGTTCATTTTTCAATGGTAACTGATATTGGGAGCATTGAATGGAAGCTGGGGGTTGAAGATGAAGGGCATGAATTAAACCATAGTCAGAGTGTGTGATGAACAACGTCAAGGGAGATGGAGATGATTTTTGTTTTGTAGCACTGACCTCAGTACAGCTCTGATTCAACAGCATCACTATTCAAACTATTCCTTATGAGAGGAAAATATTTATTCTGGCAGGTGCTCTCACAAGGACTTACTGCAGAGGAAATGGTGCCTATCAGAAAAGTATTTATTTTTAAACTTCTTTTTCATATGTTCACTTCTCTTTTCATCCCATTGAACTTTCACTAAATGTGTCAATTAATTGTTTGTTTAGAAACAAATTGTTTCTAAAGAAATTTTTTGAATGACCGATTCATTAAAAATGAGGCAGTCTCTGCTATAGAATGAGTATGATTGATAAGTAGTAAAAATAATAAACTACACAGATCAAATCAAATGCTTTTGGTGTAGTTTAGTGAAAAACTACCTCTATGATTGTCTTTAAATTTAGTATTAATTAGTTCTAAAATGTTATTCAGTATTTCATAGTTTCATAGTAGAGCAAGGAAAGTCCACAAATGAGAATACCAATGAAAAAGTATTGATTTGTTCTTATCCTCTACACGGCCTTTGCACTATTATTGCCTGAATCATAGAGGAAACTGCTTCCAGGTCAGATGAAACAGGTGTCTGGGAAATAAAGGCCTCTGTGTCATTATTATAAAAAGCCACTACAGAGATGTTGGAACTGGAATAGCAGAAGGAACATGCAAGCAACTTTATATCTAATAAGCGTTCATGTACAATTTCTTTATTCTCCAGATTTAATGCTCAATATAGATTATGTAGATAGACACAAATAGTACAATAGATTCAGTTACAATTTTTTTCATTGTGGCAGGGCATGGGCCACTTCTACTCTCTTCCAGTACACCCAAATATATTTTGAACAGTGAAGGGCAAGTGTAACTGATTTTTATTTTTTGCTTGTTCAGAGTTTTCTGTGCTAACAGAAATGAGAATCTTTATGGACCTCTAGGAAATCGTGTTCAGATCAATGCTGTTGATCACTGTTGACAAATCACTGTGTTGGCAGGGTAAGTCAGCCCTTCTGGGAAGACCACAATCTCAACAAGTTTAGAATGATATTGCCTTATATTTGACCTGATCAAGCAACTCACAGGTTTGGAAACATCACAAATTCTGCAAGATAACAAGAAGCGATGTTAAGTGGCCTTCTTCTAGTTAGAAGACTTTAAAAGAAGTATTTGTTCAAATCAAAATACAGGAATAAATTGAACAGTTCTGCTCTATGTGACGTAATATTAAAATATTCAGTGCCAGCTGAAGGCCTAAGCATGTCAGAAATGCTAAGTGTAACACCAAAGACAACCTGGCTTTAAGTAGACCTGTAGCTGATCTTGCTATTGATGATGATTTAGGGAAGAAGAATTACTCTGCAACTGGAAAAAATTTCACCTTTCTGATTTCTAAGGTTCTATATGTGAACTGCATACAAATTTAGCATTTGATTTTTAAAGCAGACACAAGCTTGAAAAGAACATGTTGCCATCATCAGATATGTATTCAAAAGGAGGAAAAAACATCTAGAACTGGCAAAACAAATGTATAACCCTTTCACACTGCTTCTTTCAATTCAGGTGACAGGCTTCTACTCTTGTAAATTTAATGTTACAGGCCAGACAGATACTAAGCAAAGTTTTTGAAAATATTTGCCAGAGCATTTCAGCATTTTTACTTATATCAGAGTCTGAGTTTTTCAACTGAAATAGTGTTATGGGCTACTCTGTAACATGCAAACTGCCTATACTTTCTGTTTAATAAAAATCTGAGCAAAATACTTTGTATGGCTTCATCACTTGAAAGTACAGAAACAGAAAGAATAATCATATCACAAGATCATAAGCAAGGACTTTAATATCAACTTTATTTTCTTCAATAGTAGACGTAATTGTCATCAAATCTAAGGACTGAGTAATCTATTTTCAGTAGTTTTTTATTTAAGAAGACATAATTTTTATTCTTTCTCTATATTTTCACATTTATGAGAATACTGAACATTTTGAGAGTCCTAACGAACTGTGACAATCAAAAACATAATTTTTGCATTGTTAAATAACTCCAAAACACCTAGTTTGAAACTTTTAATAGAAATGGAATGTTTCAAATATTTGCCATCATTTTTCTCCCCACGTCTCTCACTACGTGATCACAAAGAGAGCTCAGATTTCATGTCCACATTTTTTCTGTAGTCTAGAATGAAGCTGTTTTGTTCCTCTACTTATTATACCATTCTGGGGAATAAAATTCAAAAATTCAAAATTTCTTACAAAATAGACTAGGCTTTCTGGTGTTTGGTTTTTTTTTTCTTGTTTTTTTTGTTTTGGTTGGGTTTGGATTGGTTTTGGTTTTGTTTGTTTGTTTTTTAAATTTTTCCAAATATATTTGTCACAAAAAAATACAAAATTGTACTTCTGAGTCCCCTACCACATACCCAGACAGATGTTGAGAGCTTATAGTTGCTTAGCTTAAACAAGTGAGTTTAATTAGAAGAAGTTACTGGAGTTATAATATTGTGTGATTTATGCTTTTTGCCTAGCTTTACTTCTTTAGGTTGGATAGCTAGATTTGCCTTAGACTGTTAAAGAGTTAATTTTCTTAGTAATTTTCCTAGCAGTTAGTACCAGTGTTTTGTCTTTTTAGCACAAGAGTTCATAGTACACTGCTTTTTTTGTTCTTAATAAATGTTCTTCCTAATCTGAGAGTTTTCAATTTCTTCTTGTTCTGCTAATGAGTGAGAGTGCAGAAGCAGCCTCAGTGGGAAAATGAAGATACAACCTTCAGCAAAGATGGCACATAAACAAGGTAAGCACAGTCAAGAGGCTGCCTGAACACAAAGAACCCAATACAGTGTTAGAAGTCCCCAAGCCAAAAACCACAATTTGACTAGAAGACAAAATACATGAAGAGAAGGTGAAGAGTAGATTTATAGTTCATAAGGGTATAATTGCCCAAGATTTATTTATTTGGTATCTCTCTCCGGAGAGACACAGCTTAAAATGACCCTGCTGCTGTACTTTTCAATTAAACTATTTATTTTTATAAAATCAGATGTGTTGGACTCTGCTGTAGGAAACCTAATACCTAGACTGAAGATGTATGAAGTGTGTCTGTGAGTGTGTGACTGTGTGTGTGAGCGAGGCATAGAAGAAGCACACATTGGCTCACTGGAGTTCCCTGCTACAAAGAGTCTCCAGTCCAATCAAAGACTCCCTGTGTGTGACTCTTTGGCTGGTGAGTGAATGCTCAGGCAGCAGCTTCCTCTTAACACACAACAGTTTCAATGGTATCAATAGCATAGACATATGTATTTCAGGATCAACAAATTCTCCTTCGAAACAGAGATGTGCATTCTTCTGGATCATGGCTGAGCAAGAAGCCTGAGAAGAAAAGGTGTCTCATCTTAAACCTTTAATCCAGTCTTGATTCGGTCAGATATTAAAATATTGCTTCCATGTTGCGACTACTGCATTGGTGTATTGGTTTGGGTTTTTTTTTTCCTTGCAGTAGGCTGCTAACATTGAACTTTTCAGCTGAGGAACAGGAAGCAACTTGGGCACATTGCTTGCTAGTATCAGTAATATCAAACATATAACATGAGGATGTTCTACATCTGAACTACATCCTGAAAGAATTTTCTGAAGTCAAATTCCACCGTTCTTAGCCACACCATATGCTTCATTTAATAATTAGATTTACCAGCTTGAGCCAGCTGGCAAAAATAACAAAACTAAAACATCTGGAGCACTTTTGGAAGTGAAAATAAAAGTAAGAGGTGGAGAAAAAAGGCAAAGATGAGGGAAAAAAAATGGAAAAGGTTAGATTTTTCTAAATGCGCAGGGCTAGAATATTATGCTGTGGAGGAAGTGGAGGGAGAAGCAAGATTCTTCTAATTCACAGGGATATATCTACAGTTCTTTCAAAGGAAAGAACTATTTCCAGTGGTCCTTCTCAAGCCAAAAAAAGCCTCCTGTTATTTCCACAGTCACCCTGCACCAAACAAGGAGGAAAACTAATAAAAAAAAAGGTAGAAGAGAAGATTTTACAAATAAGTGTACTAGCATATTTACAGCATTTTGTATGTTTTTATAAGGTAGAGTCAGATGCAATAGAAAATGAAAGATATCTGTGAAGTTTCTGCTTTGAAAACAAGAGGTCCACAAGCTGTTTTTAATTTTCTTAAATTCAAATCTTCCAAGACCATCTGAAAGTTGCTTTAGAAGGTTGTTTTTTGTTTTTAGAAAATGAGCATTATTTGGGAAGCATTTTTACCATGAGAATGCCTGTTCAGCTTATCATTTATGGAGATTTTTTTACTCCTACCCTCCCTTGGTGACTAGGGGACAGGTAAGAAAGAGAAGGCAAAATGTTGCCGGGTGACAGTATTGTTATCCTTTTGGGTTGCAAAAGTAAGAAAACTGCAGATAATTCATGAAAACTCATCTGCATCTTTATATAGAATTTAGGAATTGAAAGAAGCTATGAAAGAGGAAGGAAAGTAACATGCTTTCCTCTATTTTGCTGCTTTTCCACGTTGAGAACCAAAAGTAAAAAACACAGATGAGCTTTTAATTAACAAAAATTAAATTTAGTGAATCTCAGTTTCTGGTGCAGAAGAAATTGTTGCTGGACAATGTCAATGATGGAAAGATACTGCATTTGGACTTGCTGCCAAGTAATAAATAACACTAACTTTACATTTTAAATTATTATTTGAACTGATAATGGAAAAGGGAGATGTTCAAAGGGGAAGATTTTTGCCTTCATCTAGTATTAAAAGGATGATCTGAAGCAAGCGAAGTCATATCCTACCTTTTTTGGAATTCTTTTTTTTGAGTAAAGAAGAAAATAGGAAGGATGAAAAGCTGTTTTCTTTCTGAGACTTGTGTGTTCCAGGCACTGAAAATAGAAATGGTATGATGTTCACAGCCTTGGCTATACAATGATTTTGCATACCGATTGCTTGACATGTGGCAAGCTCTATGAGCTGGGATCCAGGTAAAGCCTGAAATTCCTACAATGATATCAGCAAGCTCTAGATTAGAGGTGTAGGATGGAAAAGAACGTGGGATATAAGTGTTTCCCTTCACTAAAAAGCAAAACATGAAAATCATATAGCAAATGGGTAAATGTAGGTGCATTTTAGGCTGTTGTTAAGACCTCACATATCTCCTTATATGATGAACTGTATTTTAGCATTTTTATATGATTTTATTTCCCCATTTGATGCCTCATGCTATAAATAGTACAAATAGATCAGGTTCCACCCATTACTCCAAAAGAAGGAGTCAGGAAGACATTATTTCTAATTTTCTGTACCATGGAATTGTTTAGTTAGAAGCAGGAGAGAGAGAGAGAGAATGAAAAAAGTGTTTCCAGATACAGTATGGAAACCTCAGGTACGACAGTGTGCATTTTACACCCTTAAGTTGGAATTTATTAGAATTAAAGCAGATGTGACACTGTTTTACCTTTCTAAGTTATGCACAATTTACTAGAATAGGGTGGGGGGGTTTTTTTGGGGGAGGGTTATGTGTGTGACAATGCCAAATGGTTTGCAGATGCTTCGATTGCAGCTACACTGAAGCAATAGGAAACAATATTTACTGGCAGAAGCTGAGGAATTTTTGTGTTCATCTTCTCTCAAACTAAAAATTAATCCAAGTGGGAAACTCCATTGAAGAGCTGAATTTCTGCTACAAGAAATATATTTTCCAGTGCCTTGTTTTCCTCTGGAAATGATAAATGATAATGAACTGTAGAATAGGGAGGAAAATGGTTTGTTTTCCTCTGTTTTACTGCTTTTTCTGCTCCCTGCAGAATGTGAGCAAAACCTAGAGTTACCTCATTCAGATTTCTTCCTTCTGTCTGTAGCTGACTTTAGAATTAGCTTAACCTTGTGCTTTGGTTTAGTGTGTATGAAGCAGATGCTAAATACTGTTACCCTTTCAAGTAGTCTTCTTTGAAGACCAAATCATATGAAGGGGAGAGATTTCTGGTTTGAGTGGGCAGGAAGGAGATTAAGGTCAGGATCATGTTAATGGATAATAACTTGGAAGTATCTCATGCTAGGGAAAAAGGAAAAAAGGAAAAAAAAAGGAATACCTCAACCTAACTGCTTTTGCTTAGAAGTAAACAAGAAAATACTCTATAAACCCAGAGATTTAGAGCAGTTTAGCCAGAACAAAATCACACTCAATTGCTGAAAACCTGTGTGAAATCAAAAGATTATCTTGATACGTGTCATTAATTCAAGTGGGCTTACATGGATATCTCACATATTGAGGAAGTTCTTTATTTTTTTCAGCAGTGTCAGTTATAAAGTGACTAAGTTAAAGGTAAATTAGGTTGTTGTATGTTTTTTTGATTTTGTTGTGTCAGTCTTACTTGTGTAATGAGAAAACAGGCATGTCAGCAGCTTTGCCAGTCAGTTGTACATACTATCTTCAACAAGTTGAAGTCAATGAAGTTCTATAGTTTTGAACATGTGAGTAAAAGTTATCTCCTTCTATTTCTTCTTGGAAGGGCAAGGAAGGGAAAGAGAAAACTTTTCTTTGAATTTACTAAAAAACAAATATACAGGAGAATCTCAAGGTTTTGGGAGACTATGGTAAAGGACACTGCAAAAGGAAAGAAACAACAGCTGTTCAACTTGATTCTGCCTTCAATTCAGATAAAAATAAGACAACATTAGGAGAAGAATTTTTTATTTCATTTCCAGATGAAAAAGATTAAACTTATACAACCATCTGACATTTTCACTTGAAACTACTTTAATCATCATGACAGAAAAAGCTAAAGAAAAAAGCTAAGGAAGAAAAATAGAGTAGATAGTTTTTGCACATCTGGCGTATAGTAGTGTCTTGTTATGACTTGTTTCTACTTCATTCTGTGGAAAGAAAGAAATAAAAAAAATATTTTTAGTCAAAATTAGTAGATGAAAATGAAGATCAAAATGTGCATATTAGTGAAGAAAAGTTGAAACTTTTTTTCTGATATATTATATTATATTATAGCACCAAGGACTACTAAATAAATTTCCTCTTAGGGTCCTTTAGCATTTCTCACATGTCACTTTAGACTCCTAAAGAATAACTAGCTCTAGTAATACAGAATCACAACACCACTGAGTGTAAAAGACACTTCTTGAGATCTTCTAGTCCAACCATGCCCTGCTCAAGCAGAGTCAGCTAGAGCATGTTGTGCAGGACTGTGTCCAGATGGGTTTTGAGTATCTTCAAGCATCAACAGTCCAAAACCTCTCTTGGCAACCTGTGCCACTGTTTCATCACCCATCAGTAAATAATTTAAAAGAAATTTCTTGTTGCGTGTGTTCTGACTGTGCCCAGTGACAGGGAACTGCTGAGAAGAGTCTACTCCCCTCATCTCCATTCCCTTACGTTAGGTATTTATACACGAGTAGTATCCTCCTGAGTTTTCTCTTCTCCAGGATGAAGAGTCCCATCTCTCTCTGCTGCTCCTTATAGCAAAGATTCTCCAATTCATTAGTCATCTTTATGGTCTTGTGAGGGATTTTCTTGCACTGGGGAACCCAGATTTATACTCAACATTTCAGATGCTGACATTGCTCTGCCTAAAGCAGCCCAGCAGGCTGTTGGTGTTCTTCATTTCAAGTGAGCATTGTTCTCTCATGGACATCTTGCTGTCCAATAGAACCCCAGGTCCTTCTCTGCAGCACTGCTTTCCAGCCTCTCAGCCTGATGAAAGCAATGCTGTATTGCAGATTTCAATTTCGAACACAGAAGGAAAAATGTTCTCAGAGAGGGAAGTGCATCACTTCTGTCTTGTAAAATATAATTAATAAAAAGATGTAAGATTTGATATCTACAAAACAGCCACTGAAGTTTCCATTGGCTTTTATTTTCAACATTTTAATGTGAGGTTCTTTCTTGTGTATTGAACCAATTTCTCAAAGTTGCACTTTGCAAGACCACGTTAGTGAAATGTTACCCTTGTCTTGGAAGGAAGGTGCCAAGTGCATACTGCTTACTCAAAAGAAGCACTTGAGAAGCTGGGACACAAATCCATTGCTACCTTTCACAGTTAATTGAAGTTAGTTCTCTTCACAGTCTTATTTTGATTCACAGGAGCAGTGTGAACAAAGTTAACAGTTCAAAATAGAATTTCACCAAACTTTCAAGCATACTTTTTTAATCTGGGGATAGAAGAACTTATGGATTTTCAGTATTTTGGAGCAAAAAACTGTGGTAGAACTGGAAAGGAAATTTCAATTCTTACAAATCTAAAAGCTCTTACCTTTCTGTTAAATCTCCACTTGTGCACTTGAAGGGTACACATAGCTTCTCTTCCACAAGAATTCAACTCTCAGCTTTTTGCTTTTTGTCTCTAATGTTCACTTGACTCTATTTATAATGTCAGGCTGCTTTCTACAGTGAAAGATTAAACTGATACTAAAAACTAACAACAGCACAGGGAAGGTGTGCCGTGGAACAAAAATATAGTTATGTTCTTGCAGGGGTTTATGACTAAAAAGAGCAGTAACGTGACAGTACTGATATTAGATAACATTTACCTTGTTGTCATAATTTATTTTATTTTCCCATTCCTATAATTTTATAGTGAACTGTCAACAAATGTGGCTATATTTTTATTTCAATATTTTTGAAGGAAAAACCCAAAACCAAACTACAAACTACTAAACAGGACAAATATTTAGTCCAACAGTCCTAGCTACAGTGTTAATAAAAAGGAATATTTTTTTTCTTCTGTGTTAATAAGCCAAACAGGAACCAAAAGTATTTTAGTCCTTCATTTTTTAGTCTTATATGTCCTAGACACTTTGTCCTACAGTGGCATACAGCTATGTCTGATAGAGACCAGTGAAATGGAAGATAAATAGTTCTAGGTAAAGTATTTCATCTCCAGTGACCACAAGATTATTTAAATTTAATCAGGTGAAATAAATACTCTATTCTTTCCATTAACATCATACTTTCTAAAACTGAGATGTCCTGAGTCCTGCTTCATTTCATACTCAGTTTCACATTGCTTTTCTCTTAGGCTGTGTATGATTCACACAAGCCCGTTCACTTTAGCCTGTGTAGTCTAAAGCTAAGTTTTATTATGTCTGTCAGAACTACTTTACTGTTTATTGTTCAGTGCATGCACAAAAAACTTTCTCTAACAAAGGTGTCTGCAGTTCACAAAATTCAAGTAGATTGCTGAATTAAATGAGTAGAGAAAGTCTAGAGATAGGTGTCTGAAATTGGAGCATGAAGAAAGATATACAATAGTGAGACGCAGAAAGACTGGAAGCACCTATGAAAGCAATAGAAAATGTGGAAGGTGTTGGACTCATATGCATCACAACAGCAACGATGATAAAAAGGTATTATGTTAGGACACATTGAAATGCATAATACATTGATTCACTAGACCTGTCACAGATTTTCTGCATGGAAATAGCACTGGTGTTTCCAGCTTCTTATCAACATATTTGGCTAAGGTCAATGAAAACCTCATAGGGTGTCTTTCTGGCTTTCAAATGCACAAAATTTTGTCTACTCTGACTGCCTTATTCCTCAAAGAATATTTTAATTTGCATTTTTTAGTAAAATTTCAGATTAAGAATAAGTAAGACAAAATGACTAAATTTAAAGAACTGTGCTCTCCTTATGGCTCCATTACACATCTCTTACCTACACTGTGTTTCTCAAGTCTCCATCTATGAAACAGATGAAGCTTTGAGTGGAGTGGTGGTTTTCAAGAATGATGTTCTATAAAAAAATAATTTGAGAACATCTAGGTATACTTAGAAAGCACAATGAAAGCACAACTTATTTTCTGCTCCTAAACAATGTGACTTTAGTAGGTGTTTTTCTCCCCTGGGTGCATCTATCTCTTTTATATCTTCTTATTTTATTCTCATAGCAAAGCAAACTGACACCTTTTGTGTCCTCCCAGCACAGCTTCTGATGATACTGGGAACTGAAGGCATTTTGAGAATAACTTTTTTTTTTCTTTTTGGGTCAATGGACCCAAAATGCAGCTCTTTTGCATTTAATGTTGTCATTTCAGAATCCCCCTTATCAGAATGATCACCTGACACTGCCTGGCTGATTAACCTTTCCTATCCATTTCCAGGTCAAACACTCAAGTGATCCAAATCTTCTAACAGCTGATTAAACAATACAAAGTTTGTTTTTTTAAATCCACTTTCCAATGGTCCTGTTTGTCCATCTGCATAATGTGTGCAGTACTACTGCTTGTATGGAAAAAGAGACCTTTACTGAAATTAAATGGCAGTTCGTATAATAAATGACCCATTAAGTTAGCTAGATGAAGTGACTTTCAGTGCCAGGCATTATCACTATTTTGTACATCAGTTTGTGACAGCTGCAACTGAAGGTTTAAAGCCTCAGAGCTTTCTCACAGAGATTGTGCCCTAAGCAGGGCTGAGCTGTCAGGCTGACAGACAGGAATTGTATTCTTTTCAGAGGAAAATACAGGAAAAAACTCAAGCTTGTCTACTCAGTCTCTCACTCTCTTTATCTAGTCTTTTCTTCTGCTTTTCTGAAGATCTGTTGTTGCTACTAGTATAGTTTGTAGACATGGAATGGCATTAGTCAGAGGAACCCAAAAACTGACATGAAGAAAAGCTACCTTGTAATTCACAAAAAAACTGTGTGAGATTAGTGACTCATTGCCATGAGACATAAAAGTTGCAAAAAACATGATTTACCTGTATACACAGATATATATGTAAGCATATATGTTGCAGAGATTATTTTGTTATTTTACTGACTTTAAAGAATTTGCAGTTTTTGATGTAACCAACAATTTTTTTCTGTAGAACTGTCATATGGTCTCTCTTTCTCTCATATAAATTATTGTAATTATTATAAAAATAAAATAAAATATAGTTGGTATTTAGTTCTAAGATTTGTTCAGCTCTGTTTTCATAAGATAGATAAAATTCAGATAGCACTATTACAATTACTGGCAATGTGTGGACTGTTTTCCACCAGTTCTCATTCACTTTCACTGGCTTTTGTAATGATACAAGGTTTTCATTTTGTGTTACCTACACAGGACTCATTCAGATTCTGAAAACACAGATGAATCTTTCATTCTTTGCAGTATCATTTGAAAGCTTCAAGTAGCTGATATTTCTGTGTAAATACAACATGTGTAACATTTATCTATTAACATGCATAGAGCCTAAATCCATTCTGTGCGCCTTTTCTTAACAAAAAAACCAAACCAAACCAAACCAAAACAAGCATTTTAAAAGTATTTTTAAGTTCAAGTTAGGTGGTAATGATGTTTTAAAAAACCCAAGATTTTTTTGCTGCTTTTTAATGTTAGAAACATAAATATTATAAACCCCATTCAGTTTGGTATTTATGCTTCAATAATTACTGCATTACTAGTAAAAAGTTGTAATTATGTAGTGAACTAAGGATGTTCTTCAGCACTTTATGTAAACATAATCTAGAATAAGAATTTCAACTAATAAAGTCTGAACATAAACATCACAGGAGAACACCATGTTAGCTCAGTCTTCTTAACTGGTCCAACACAGAAAGATGTAAGTGGAGGATGCATGTCACTCATCTCCTTCTAACAGGAAAGCAAACTACTGAAGCTATAATTTCTACATTTCATGTGAATGCCTCAGTCCCTGGACTGTCATTTAATCTGTGTTTTAATCTTTTAATTATTTTTTATTTTTTCATATTTTGCAGATTGTATTTCTCACCTCTATTTTCCCTGAAAAAAGCAACTTTCCCTGAAAAAAGCAACCAGATGTTGAGAATCTTAAACTTTTATTCACTTTAATGAGTAAAGAAGTAAAAGCCCTCAGTTTCATAAAGACAAGATTTTCAGTGCGAGAAAAAATAATATTTATTTCATATGGACTCAGTAGAAGGAATAAAGAAAAACATTCAGGGGAAGTTCAACTATATGAATTGTTGACGACAGCAAAGTTTCTATGCTGCCCCTTCCAAGGGAAATCATCTTTACCTCCATATCTCATTGCCTCCTTTCTCTTTCCTTTGATAAAAAGTGAGCTGTTCAGATTAAAAAAAAAGAAAAAAAATGCTTGTATATTCAAGAAGAGCATTGAACCATGTATGTATTTAAACCCCAGTACTGCAGTTTTTCTTCCAAAATGACCTTTTTTCCCCTTTCCCATTCATCTTAAAAGCCTTATTTGAAAACTCAGATGAGTAAACTGAATGACTTGTATAACATGCAAAAGCAGCAATTAAGAATTCTGTAAAATAGATATTCTAAATTTGATTTTCTGACTTGAAAATAAAAGTAGTAAACAACTTAGCAGACATAATACTTTTTTTCTATGACTGCATTAAAGTCAGCCCTTTTGCTAAAATAAACATGGTACCCCTAATGGGGTAGATGGATTTACACCCATTAAGGAGACAGTCCATTATGTTAAACTAGCAGTTAGTTTTGACAAGAAAAACTATTTAACCTTTTCACCTACAGCTTTCCAGTTAGCTTCAGTGTGAGATACAGCAGAGCCTTCTGCATTTTCCCTTGTCCAAGGAGCTACAACGCCAAGAATGAAAAGTAGTGGTTTATAAACCAAATTTTAGAGCAATTAAGATACAGAATACTGTGTTATGTGTAATCAGAATGTATTTTTGTCTTCAGAGTTTGCTTTACCACAGCTTTGTAGGACATTACTGTACAATATATGTTTCTAATTTTTTGTACTTCTGTAAGACTTTAAGTGGTAATCCTTTTGTTCATTAGATACTTCCTTCTGAAGGTATTCCATGTTTGTATCACATGTGTGATTCGAACTACAACACAAGGGCATGCACACTTCGGCTAGAAGGTGCCTCCTCAGACAAGATTTGTGTCAACAGAATAATTGAATCATAGAACATATCAAGTAGGAAAAGACCCATAAGTATTTTTGAGTTTAACCCTCAGCTCCTCACAGGAGTATCTAAAACTAAACCATATAACTGTGTGCAGATGCTCCTTGAACTCTGAGATGTTTGGCCCCATGACCATATCCTTGGGAGCCTGTTTCAGTGACTAACTGCACTGTGGGAGAGGAATTGTTTTCTAATGTCCAATCTGAATTTCCCCTAATGCACATTCATTCCATTTCCTTATGCTCATTCCGTATTGATGGACACTAGAGAAGAAATCAGCACCTCTTCCCCCACTGACCCTTTTGAGGAAGTAGGATTCTGTCGTGAGGTAACTCCTCAGCCTTCTGTTCTCCAAATCGAGCAAATCAAGTGAGATCTCAGAAATCTTGCCCTCAAGACCTTTCACCATCTTGGTTGCCCTCTTCTGGACAGACTTGAGTAGTTTGATGTCTTTTTTAGTAGTTATTTAGTAGATAGTATTTTAGTAGATAGTTATTATATAGTACATAGTTATTTAGTAGGTAGTATTTGAAGTAGGGTTGCATCTGTGTTGTGGAGACTGGGACAATCACAAAAAAGGTCCATTTCCTCCCTTACCACTGTCATAAGAATCAAATGAAACCACTAGAGAAAAGCAGAAATGGCAGTAGGCTACCATTAGCTGTTCTATTTCCTCTAGGAGCAGTGGTGGTGATACTGAGAGGCAAATGAAGAGAGTTGGATTAGAAATGAAACAGGAAATATAAGAATAATCTCTCATGAGCTGCTCAAGCCAGGCTGCACAGCCTCCTTGCTCTCCACCAAGTCAGTTTCTGTATGGCAGAGCACACACAGGCTGCCCCAGCTGGTACAGGTTCTGTCACTTTTCAGTTACTTGCTAGACAAATTTTTTTGATCCATTCCTCTTTCATTTCTCTCAGTTTGGTTTGTTTTTATTTTGCTTTATTGCTTGTTTGTTGTTTTGTTGATGCTTTTTTAAGAAATCTGGGCATACAGGGTCTGTGTAGTTACTCTTTTCTAAGGAAGAGGATCTGTGCCCAAGGGGGAAGTACAAAAGCTTTGAGGCTTAGGAAATTTGTAGAAATGAATGGGAAACAACAACACATAGCTAAGTTCAGATCTGGCCTAAGTATGCTTATTTTGTATTCACAGTTAGGGTTCAATTAATTATACTACTTATTATTCCCAGTACATAATCTCTCTCACTGAAAATTTATTGTATTTTTATATTTGGAAAACTTGATGAAGAAGATGAGAACCAAGGATCCATAGGGCTACCAGGGTCACGTGTTAAGTTGTTGTGTTTTTTTAACACCACTGTGTCCAGTACAAGTGAAGTTATTCTCTTATCACATCATCTTTTTATAACTTATGTAAATGGCATATATTAATTAGCAGGAAAATTTTCCTGCTACATGAAAAAGGGATTAAACATATTTATTTGGGCTGCACTGTACTTGCTCTGATATGAATATGTTATCACAGAATCATAGAATCACAGAACATTAGGGGTTGGAAGGGACCTCAAGAGATATTGAGAGATACTGATTGTGTTTTATGCCTTATAGTTTCTCTTCTAGTCATTAATTATTCCATTTACAATGGGAAAAATTGTGATTCACTCTAAATACACAAAATTCTTTGTTAAAATATATAGTATGGACTCAAGGCACTCAGTGCACATGCAGTCACAGTCACAAATTTTGGGAAAAAAAATAAGGAAAGCAGCCCTAAACTTCTAAAGGTAGCCTGCTCTATGTATTAAAGAAATGTAATGCTTACTGCAATGTGAGCATACCAAAAAAAAAAAGGAACACTGCTGACATTGTCTTTATACTTCTGCTCCATATGTTATTTTTCTTAGAATTCTCTGAAACCCACGTTGTATCCTGACTAAAAAGTAGCCACAGTTAGTGAGATAGAATATGTTTTTTTGGCTATAATGTACTTCTTGGAAATTTTAGAATGTTTCTTTTTGGTTTAGGTAAGGCAGAACTCTTGATGCATCTTTTAATTCAGAAACCAGGCTGTGATTTATGAGCCTAATCAAGAAAATATTTAAGCCTGTGTGCAGCTTCAGGCACATGTATGAAACACACTACGCTATTGTTTTCCAATTCACATTCATTTAAAATGAGCTTGCTTGTATGCCTTAAAACATGTCTTCCTTTGCCAGAGTCTGCACTCCCACAGATTTGGACCTGACCTCTTTCTTCCTTACTAATGGAGTCCCACCCACATTGTAGATATTTTGTTCCTCAGATTTTCCTCTAAAGTTCAATGTTATGTTCCAAGGCCTTGCATAATGCATGGGAAATGTTGTGAGCTTCAGAATTATCAGGGAAAACTTTTACACATCAAGCTGGGAAACAGTAGGGAGAGGTCAGCAACACGAAACACAGGAGATGAAATCCAGCAGTCAGCATGCCTACTAGATTTCCTGCCCAGCATGCTGTTCTCCTGTGGTTCCTCCACCCAGCGGAAAAGGACTTAAGTTACCCCACAGTGAAGCTAAGGTCTCAGCCAGCTGGTTGGTGTGAGATTCTGAGTCTGAACCTTCTAAACAAGAGAAAAAGATATGACAACCTCTCTTCTTTTGAGACATATAGTCGTACTTACTTAGGTACAAATTTTACAGAATATTTAGCCCTACTGTGCCAAGGCATGTTTCCTTTAAAAAACAATATTCTCCTTTCAGGAGGAGTGTGTTCAAATTAGACTGACATCTTGCTTTATCTTTTTTGCTTTTGTCTGTGTCTGCACTAGATAAACCAGTCATGTGCAATTACCTACCCTTCTCATTACCAGACTCAGGCAAGAATAAGTGTTCAATTGTTGAGGCCAGGGAAAATTAGGATGCTAAGAGGTGAAACCATCAGTGCCAAAGGAACTTGAATATTCAGAGAAGAAGCATTTTCAGGATAGCCCGGGAAACTTCAGGGGCGCACATCTTCCTGAAGAGTTTTTTAATACTCACTTTAAGCACACATACTTAAAGTCAGTATCAATATTTTATGAAATATAAACAGATAACAGACTAAACAAATAGCAAAATGGTTATATGGCTATTAATTATTTTAGGGAGTCTTTTCAAATATACATCTAGCCCTGTTGAGATAGCAAGCTGTGTGAAGCTCCCGAAAGATTCTTCATACTGGAGAGTTCAGCCATACACTGGCTGCAGACAAACGCTGGCAAAGTAATTTCACAGCATTTGCTACAGCCATAGAACTTAAGGGTTACGATAAGTCTAAAGAGTGCCCTGACATTATTTTTTTCATCCTTAACCAGTCAAAATGTTCTTTCTTGTACATTAATATCTGCTTTACTATCTGTTATCATAATCGACAAGTGTAGAGATGTTTATGCTTCTTACCTATCTAAAGTGTATACCATGAACTTTTCTTTTACTACATCTAGAGGATAACCATACTGGTATTTTATAACACAAACATGCCAAAATTGGTAAACTGTCAACAGAGAACTCAGCTTTGTAGCACATATTAGTGCATCTTGCTGTAAAGAATCATTCAGTTTTTACTGTGCCAGCCAGCAGAAACTGCAATCCTGTCATGGCAATTTTCAGCTATTCATCAACACAGTAATGCACACCCACACTTGGCATGGAAAATGTGGTGTGAAACAACAGCAGATGATGGAGTATGATGATGGTAAATAAAATAATGGCTATTGATTTTTTTGAAGGGACCCTTCACTGCATATTGTGTGTGTGTAAATGGTGACACAAACAGCTGGTGTTACTAGATATAGTGAATTCACATAAGGAAACTGGACATTTGCAAATCTTTCCATTCATAGAGGCTGGAAAACCAACTGTTCTTTGTATATTAATAGATATTAATATATCCTATATTGTTTTTCTTTGCTCTTTTAAAATTAATTTTATTTTGATTTTTTAATTTGGAATTGTAATGGTGCTGTGAGATCTTATTTAGTAATAACTGTCACTTCCATCATCAGACTGTTGTGATCATGACTTAGATATTTAATAGTGTGAGGTTAAGTAAGTTTGTACCTATTTCCTAATGATTAAAAGGAAAGAAAATTCCAACTAGATTGTGGGAAGGCCAATGTTTGCTGAGAAACAGCTGACCTTTCTACCCAGTTCTTGGCTAGATTGCCTTATTTTTTAAAATTTGCATGCAGGACATATCTATCGTACCCCAAATGTTCAGCCAATAACATGTATAATCTGATAAGCAGTAATAAATTCAGGATTCAAAACCAACATGTGCTTGGCTAACATGTGTTCCAGATGAGATAAAAATTGACTGCTGTTAAATGTTAGAAATTAAAATGAAAACCAATTTTCTTGGTTAGGTCCCAGACTTTCCATGCTGTAACTTTAATGATCCATCCTATCTGACTTCAGAGGGACTATTTAAAATGGAGGATACGAGTAAAAGTTTAGAACACTGCAGCTTCAATAGTAATGTAGCATATAGAACATATCTTTTATCACCTCCTGTTAATTCATTTACACTAGTACTTCTGTTAGTACTTCATATCCTGAGCAGACATTTTAATCCTAACAGTAAGTCACAATTCTAGATTTTCCCCAGAATATGTTTTCTCTTTTTAAATGCACTGAGACATAGAGCTGAGATGGAGAAATTTCTTCCCTTGCTTGCACTAGCACGGGATTTGAAGACAGGTATGAAATTAGGAGCTCTGGAAAACCTCGAGTCTACTTAGATAATGGAAGGGAGTTTCCATCTCTAATGTGTCACGCTGAAGATAAGTTCAGCACAGAGGGGCAAAAATCCAGTTCACCCCAGCAAAGAAAAACAAAAGATGTGCAGCCATCCAAACTGCTAACGTCAGCCACTGAACTTTTAAAAATGTTGGCCTTTGTGCAATACAGCCAGATTTCCCATGTTAAATTGAAAGCAAATATGTTGAAACAAATGCAGTTTTTCCCCACCTCCATGGGAGAACAAAGGTATTTGACTACAGCTCTGCTGGTGGCTGATTGATTATATTCTTTTATGGAAGTTTCAAAGTGGTTGGAATCTTTGATGTACAATCATTTCCTCTGAACTCTAGGAAAACTGCAAGCTTGTTTGTATTGCTGATTCCCATCTACTACTTCTGTTGCATTTCCTTCTACAGTACACAGGGGAGGAGAGACCTTTCTTTATATGACAGAACCTTTCTTTGAAAAATGGTACACACTTTTGTTTAAATTATTTGTTTATGTTGGGTATAATAACAGTATCATTTTCTTTCTACTGCTACTTTGTATTTTCTGATTTGAGGAAAGAATGTCTTGCTAAAATGTAACAGTGACTATATGTATTCCTGAGGGCCACCTGAAATATTAATATTTTGGAATTGGAAGACAAAAATGAGTCAGAAAGGAGAAAGCAGAGGCTAAGCACTGGCTTTTTTCAGAGTGGCTTCTAGCTGTCAGCTGGGAGGAAAAGTGCAATGGGAAAGAGGAGAGAGAGAGAAAGTAAAGAAATTAAAAAAAAAAAAAAAAAATCAAAGGAGCATATAATGCTCCAGCTTCCTGTCAAAGACCACACATTTCCAATCTGGTAAATATGTATGACTATGAAACTGAGATTACTTCCTTCCATTGAGTTTGTCATATCACAAGATACGAACCAGCTGTTTATTATTAAGAATGCTGCCTTTTACTGCAGACAGCTAGAGGCTGGCAGCTAAACTTCCCAGAGATTCCTTCTGCAGCAAAACTAAGTCAGAGTATGGCATTAGGAGCTTATCAAGACAACCTTGCAATTCTTCCAACTGTCAGACAAGACAGAAAAACTGTGAGCAGGAAAAAAAAAAAGACAAATCTCCAGTCTTCTTTCCTAAACAGTGGGAGAGTGAAATGGGAAACCACAAATTGGAGCAGCGAGAGTAAGCAAGCCCAGCAAATGGGAACAACATGAAAGCAGACTGAGGAAAAAAAGGAAGAGCGAGGAGGAGGCATTGCAGGGAGGCAAGGGCACGAAAAGGGTAGTAAGCTGTGAGGAGCCCAGGTAGAATTAGTGCTATGATGAAAGGTTTATTTCTACCCTAAAAGCTCTGGGTAAAGTCCCATAGATTTCTTAACTCCTATACTGCTTTCAAATACTTATGAAAAATGCACACCAGGCTTCCTTAGATGTAGATTGTGTTTGGTGCCAGTACTGGTGATAGCATATATATCCGACATTGTAATTCACACATAATCTAAAGGATTTCAGCCTGCTGAGTAGGAGCCAAAATATTCTTCATATGGAATTCTTTTCCTTTTATTTATTTTTCAATTTGCAATTCTTTTTAATCTAAGTCTGTCTTCAGACACACATAGCAGGCATATGATTGTGCAATTGAAAGTTATTGATCAGAGAAAGGACAAAAAAAAATAGGAATTGGAGATTGCATGTGAATAAACTTAACTGTGAGTTTTTAACATTTAATGTCTTTACCTTGCAGCTTTAATATTTGTAGTCTTGTTTATAGGTGTGTATTTGTAATCAGAAAAATTTATAGAATTTATAGAATTGCTTAGCTGCTGCACAAACACTTTCCTTTTCCAATCTTTCTTCACATAACCAGGCAAATGAGAATATCTACTTTTCTGAATGTGTATTTGGGAAAAGCACACAATGAATGAACAGCTTTTGTTTTCTCAGTTAAATCATTCATAAAATTAAAAGCAGAGCACTGTGTTTGGCTTTGATGTGTTTCACATGGCTTTAAGTTTGAAGACATTTTTTTTTTTTATTTTTACCAGTGTGCTTGCTGCTAATTCTAAGCCTGTGGCAGAGGAACTGAGACATGAACATATGCTCTGAAGGAGAGGCTCTTTTACATTTGGATTTCAGAGAGTTTTGTCACTTATAGCCTAATAGCCTCACAAATCCCTTTTGCTTGCAGTGACATCTGTTGGTGGGGGCAGAGCTGATTGACTGGGTCTGGCTGCATTGATGGTGTATCCCCCAAGAGGTATTTAAATGCAGCAGATGTTTTCTTCTCTCTTCCACCATCTTAGTTTCAAGAAAGTGGAAATGGTTTTGGAGAATTCTTATAAACCTTGTTCATGAAGGTAAAAGAAATCACTACATCTGGGTAGCAACCATTGCTGCAAATTAAAGTGCCTGCATCACCATCAGGCAGGGGCTATTACTCTCTTAAGAAATCCATAAAACATAGGAACCATTCCTTTCTGCATAGCCCCCCAAAAAGAAAAAATTGGACTGGCATAATGAAGAGGTATTTCTAGCAAAACAATATTATTCTTCATTTAGTATGTGTGCACATCACAATTGTCCCCTACATTCTTGGAGACCTTTCAACTAAGACAGAGGAAAAGAACATGAAAAGAGCTGCCTCTTCTAAATTTGAACTATTATCTTTATTAAATCAAATAAAACAGTAGTAGTCTTATGCTTTTCGACACTATTGCTTTATAATTTTCTACCAGTGTTCTTTTCCATCTGATCTTTTCTTCCATCACATATACATATGTATGTATAAATATAATAGATATACATTAAAAGAAATGTTTTTAAAAAATTTAAAGTCACTACTCTACAAACAAGTGGTAATTTAATTTTAGTTATGAAATTTCCATTTCATAATCTCAGGTAAAATTGGGGGTGGTTTATATGTATTTAACAATACATCAGAAAACAACTGGTCTTTACTTTTGAGCCAACACTGAAACAAAAACTTCTGCTACTCCTGTGTCATACTGACATAATCTTTTTCTGTTTAAGGAAATAAATATTTGATTTTTTTCCTATACTCTTTCTTCAGTTTCTCTTACAGAATTATTTTTGTGAGAATTTTAACTGTCTTTAAGAAGAACAAGTGTGGGCATCTTTTGAAAGGAAAATTATATCTAGAACAGTTCCTTAGTTTCAGTTGCCTACATTAAGAAAAATGTCACATCTTGTGTAGACTGGAGAGCATATCAATTCACCTGCTTTCATTTTGCAAGGAAGAAGTTCATCTTTTATTCCCAAAGAAACATGGAAGGTATAGTGAGATTTGAGAAAGCATTTTGGAAAAGTGCTTTATTTCTGGACAGTTACAGATTGGCAACGTTGTTTTCATAAACTTCAAAGCACATAAAAGCAGGTTGATAAATGCATTACATATCTATTTTAACTTAGTACATTGCATCTAAGGACTATAAGCATAAAGAAGTTGTCTTCTATGTTGTGTTATTCAGCTACAACAATGAGGTTTTATTATGTCTGTGGGTTTTTTCTTTATGTGATTTTATTGTTTCCCTTAAAATTTTAATGAGAAGCTATTTCTTATTTGTGTGATTACAAATTAAGTGGGACAAGATGTACAGCTATGGCAGTCTCAGAGCTCTGTTCTGCAGCAACATAGGCTCTCTGTGGCTGTGTTTGATAGTTTGTCTGCTATTAGCTTTCAGCTCACATGATAAAGATGCAACTTCTGAACAGTAGTCAAGTGTCTCTCATGACCCAAAGTATTCCACTTTAAAAAAGGGCAGAGGGTGGAGAGGGGGGGGTGGATTTTGGGGATTGGAAAGAAGTCAACATCAGCTTAACAACAGTCCCATGCCCCCGAGACTGAGCACAATGCATTCATTTTGTCTGATCTCCAGTGCTCAAATAAGAGCAGCTGCACTTGGGAAGAATGTATATGTTCTTTTTAATATGTGCATATGTCAAAGCACTCTGACCAAAAAATATAGCTAGACCACTCAAAAGCAGTTCAGTTTTTTTGTAAGACTCTTCCATTGTTAAACTTTGCCACAAATGGCTGACTTACACTTTAAACAGAAGTCAGGTACTGGGGTTCTGTAAGAACACATCCACTGTTTCAACAGAGTTTGTGAAAAACAGGTAACACCAAAAGAATACCAATTTTATGTTTTAATTGGCTATAGAGAACTTCATATCTCAACTACAAAAACAAACCAACAAAAAAACAACCAACCAACCATTCAACCACAAAAAAAGAACAAAAATCCCCCATCCAACTCATAAATGTGACAAATCCTCTGCTTGTCTCTAGGCCTGGGGAGCCCCAGGAGAACTTACTCTCCATTGCCAGGTGTGGGTTCTTTACCACAGGAAAGGACACTGCAGAGCCTCCCAACTGGCAACACTTGTGTTCCTTGGTAAGCGTAGACAATGTGTGTGTGATGATCCCTTTGGCTGGTGACACTTGCTTCTGCTTTCATAGTTGAAATGCACAGAATTCCTCCAAGATGGGAATGAGGCAGCCTCCAATATTTGCTTTCCTTTCAACAAGGTTTTTTGCTCATTAGGTGGCTGAGATAACTGTTTGTCTGAACCTCCTTACAAAGACAACTGGATAAAATTAGAGGCTGAAAAATTAATCCAGAAAAATTTACAGAAATTGTCAGAAATCTTGTCCAAAAAAATACAGCCACCAGCATCCTCAAAGCTTTGTGACTCCTTTTTGAGCCATTCTATTACTAACTGCATAAATTTAAAATTCTTCTGTTTTTTTTCACATCTTCTATTTTTGAGATCTTTTTAATATTTGTTTTGTTTAGTTCCTCCTCTCACACGCACACACACAATCCTCTTCCTTTGACCACATAAAATATAAGCATACCTGTTTTATGAAACCTGAAATTGGTTTTCGTATTTTCAAGATGATTTGAAAGTTGTTTTTCAACTCTCTGAACTTTTTGTGTAAGATGAGTGTGAATTATTTCCCAAATACAAACTCAAAACCTCAAATTTCAAGAATACATAGAAACCGTATAAATACAATAATTAGTTTGCACATTACGTACCAGAAAGAGAGAGGGATGTTACCACCAAGTAACAGATTAAGAGATTGGTTTGTGCACACCTGGGTGTCATTTCTCTTCAGGTCATATTGATGACAAAAAAGACAAGGAGGTATGAATAGGCCACAATTATATCTTCTAGCCTGGTAAGATGGTACAGAGATAAATCTGTTGGCTAAATGCCACTACTTGCTAGAAGAGAATGAAAGGAAGGGAGTACTATCTATGGATTTGAAGGTTATAGTGTTGTGAACTTTTGATGAAAGATTTCAGAAAGTTGTATTGTTAAGATATCTGGAGTAGTAAAAATTAATTTTCAAACATCACATTACAGTTTCTGTGTTAAATTATGTAGCTAATGATGCACTACACATATTATAGTTTTTTAAAGGATACATTGTTAAATATAACTTATATAATTTTGCTTTTCTCATTACTTATCTAGATAAAGTAAATGATAGACCAGGAACAGTTGCAGCTTCAAAATGTGTAGTATAATTATGCAAGCAATTACAGAACAGAGTTGAGGAAATACAAGAAAAGAAATAAAGTGCCTAGACTTCAACAATAGTCAGAGCCATCTATCCACCCTCAGAAGTGTCTGGGGTAGTCAACAGAATAAACTACTATTAGAAGTTAAATGCAGCACAACCTTTTTACCTTGAGCCATGAATATTTTTCTTTTAGAAAGAATATTGAAGTGTCTTCAATGTCATGCATATTTATGGCAACAAATGTACACTTTCCTTAATCATGCTACTAAAGGCAATAGGATTTGAGCATGTGTTTAATTTTCTTACGGCATATTCCTTACACAAGTCATTGACACTTAGCCATGTGACCATTTATGAGTGAAGAAAGAGAGAATAAGAAAAGCTGGTTCCAAAAAAGCTGACCAGATCAACTTGTTGTTAGTTCCAGTCTACTGGATTAAATCTTTTGAAGCCAGATATTTGAACGCAGCTTGCCTAAAATAATGGAACATCACTATGATAAGAAAACATCAGCTTTGCCATGTACACTCCAGGTTGATAGGAAGTGCTATCTTGCATCTGACTAAGTTTTTCTTATTGTAATCTTTTTTCATTATATATTCAGTCGCAACAAGTTGTCAGTACATGAGAACATTTGTGATGGAAGCAAAAGTATAGACAGATTATTGAGATTCATACAGATGAACTCAGCAACTAAAGAAGTACTGAGGAGATAAAGGGGATGATGCTATATTTTGGGTTGTCTTAGAATTGCTGAGGCAATTCTAGTTCCCAGACAAATTCAAAGCTATGAGGTCACAAAGCCAAAATAACTCCTTTCCCTTCTTTGTAGAGGTGCAATTAGTCCTGCCTTCAGGATCTCTTGTTTTCTAGTCAGGAAACCTTATAAAAAAACAAACAAACAAACAAAAAAACAGTAACTCTACTGAAATCTCACAAAAAAGGGTAAAAGTGTATTTATCTCTGCCATCTACTAACAACATTTTCTCAGAAAAAGCTGCTGCAATGCAATGAATACACCCAGTGTTTATACAGGTGGGTGCCTGCTGCCTTTGGCAGAGAGGAAGGACTGTCTGTCACACTATTTCTGATGACTTCTTTTCAGTAGCTTGGTTTTACTGGGGGAGGAAATTTGATCATCAAGTCAGGAAACTTTTTTTGGCAAACACTGTAAAAGAGAAATAATATAGATCATGTCTCAGAAATTTAGACATTGAATAAGTTGTTAATTCATCTTATATACTTGAATTTCCAGATTGTATTCAATAATGCATAGCATTTGAACATTGGTCTGTAGAGCTGATGGACTTTGACATAACAACATTTCATATCTTTCAGTTAGCTGTTGCTTTTTTTTTCACCTTCCACCCTGATGATTAGCCAAACCTTTTTAAGACAAGGTTTCTTTGCAGCCATTCTAAGGGGCAACTGCAAAACTGTAAATTATCTGAGTAACATAGGAGTGTTTTTCCTTGAAATGTAATAATGTTTTAATTCGCTTATGTTTGATAATTAGCTAGAATTTGATTTCATATAAATTCATTTGTTATTTCAGGGTTAAAGCACATAGCTCTACAAACCTCTGCCTCTGTTTCTGTCTCTCTCCCCCTCTTCCCTCACAATTGCCATTTAAATTTTCATCGGAAGACAGTGGCTTTGAAGATAAGAAAGAAAAGTGCCACTAGAGAAATGAGAAAGTGGCATCAGATTTCTGTAATAGTGAACAATCCTTCCTTACTTAATCCCAGGTCTTCTACCACGTCTGCGCTAACCAGAGCAGCCTCACAGTGTTTTTTAGAAAAATCTGACCTGGTTCCATTTTATCAGAATGTTTGCTCATCTTCAGGAGTCATTATCCTTTGTAATGCTCTGGGATGTTTTACAATGTATGACATTTCTGGCAATTGAAACTTGGATCAGGCAAATATTTCTCTTTTCATTGTTCGTATATTTAGGGTTTATTCTACTTGGCTTTTTTTTCTTTGTTTTTCTGTGAAGTATTTCTGGGAAGACAGGAGATTCTTGAACCTGACAAGACACTTAGTCTGAGCAATTTGCTCAAGAAAACAGAACAGAGCAAAGCTCTAGCAGCTAATGTCACAGGCAAGATTTTTGATGATACTGAACTGGAAGTCTCATTAAATAATAAAGGACAATGTAAAATGTGATTAGATTCAGTATGACTGGAGTCATTTATGTACCTGCCTAATAGAGTGCAAATGGAGTTCACTGAAGATTCAAAGACAGTACATTCTAGAGTAAAGGACTACAAGATACCAAATAAATTGTGATGCATAGTAATAAACTAAAAAGGAAACAGATTTCAGGTTAGTGTAAGAAAACACCATTCTAAAAAACATCAGACTGTCAGAAGCAATGAGGAACATAACTAGGAATATTTCATGGAAGATATCCAAAAGAAAACCTCTAACATAAAATAAACCATACAAAGACCTGTTTATAGTGCTTCTCACCAAGAATGCAGCTATCTGTCGTCCCATCATGCCTCCCTTGATTCATATCATAACAAAAGAAAGTAGAATTTATTCTTTCTGGGGAAGAGGAACAAGATTTCATAAGGTCTTAATTTCAAGCTTTTGAAATTGTAAAGTGATTCATGATATTGATCCTCATTGTACTTCACAGTTATAGTTCTGCCTTGGAGAAATTTGCAACCTGAGGAGCAGAAAATCACTAAAATTTATCCTAGGCCCCAGACTTCTATTTATTAAAAAATTAATTCTGAAAACGAAAAGGTTTAAACAACCACTTCCTTCTAGACTAGGTTTTCTCTCTACTGTTTTCCAAGCTTGCACCTGGAAAAGTATATTTTAGACTTCTCACTCCTGCCATAGACCTGGTCTCATTTTTGTCAATTTAAGTCAAAGGATACTATTGTTTATGATTCTGACTTCTATATTAGAATGAAATATCTGAAAATAAACTCACCTGGTGCTCTAAAGTAACTAAGGAGAAAGATTTTGAAGGTGCTTATCATTTACTTTTCAGATATGAATGGAAAATGTATACCCAGAGTGGTGGGTTAGTATCTCAAATCACTTGTGCAATTGCAAACTTTCCAAACTTGCACAATAAAAACTTTCACCAACTTTGCTGTCTGCTAATACTTGGGTTACAGTATGTGCAATGTGGAAAGCATTGATATGTGGAATTACGTCACATTTTTCTAAGATAATACCACCAGTTACAGAACATTTTGGAGGGAAGATCCTACCGATCTTTCTCTACAGACAGGGGTAGTAAAAATATTCTTGTCATATTTAAAAAAGAAACATTCAAAGACTTCTGTTCATCATTTTGCAGTCCACACAGGGGTGATTTTGCAAGAGGGTGGCAACTACAGAGATGTAGTTAGGGTGAAGCAACAACTTGCAAGAGGGCTATGCCTTTTATTAGTCCATGAGATGGATCTGGTAAACCCATAACCTTAGAGCAGAGAAGTGAAAGCTTGAAATAGGCAGCAGGCTTTAGCAATCCCTTTTGATATCACCATGGTTATACAGGTGGATGATGGGAGGAAATGATGTGTGCTAGAGGAGAACGGTAGCAAAGGACTCAGCAGACACATTAGCTCATATATTAGGAAAGACTCAGGAGCAGCTTTTCCTTTTGTTTTTGAAGGTAGAAGATGTAGGTCTTTGGCTCATTCTATCCAATAACATCCACCTTCTTTTCCTCAGTTATTGTCTTTTTAAGCATTTTCAGGCTTGAATGATTAAAATTATCCAGAACTTGAACCTGAGTTTAAAAAATCTCAGCTACCGCTTGGTAGCTTTATGGCACATCAGAGACACAGAAGAAATCTACAGGGCGTTATCCCAGCTTGGCAGAATAATGTGCCCTACAAAGAGGAATTGGAAAGAACAATCTTTTTCCAGCCGAAAATGCTCCTCACAGATCAGCTTCCTTACAGAAACAGCTGTTAAGGATCAAGTGTTTACTTTTCGCTTGTTAGACATTAAATTTCCTCTTTTCCAATCATTTATTCAGCAGTGGTAATCATTTCTGCATTGTGATGGGACTCTTGAAAGGGTACAGTATATAGAGCATTTCTAGGATTGGAGATGACTCTTGCCTCTCTACCAATATTGTTAGAATAAGGTACTCATCTGAGGTAAGGTACAAGTTTCCATTCAGTAAATGAGTAGGGAGACTTTCAGTTTTTTATCTTGAGTGTGAATATAGCAACTGCTTACTAGACTGTGGTACATTGGGTACACTCATTTCTGCTGTGCTTCCCTGCAGGGGTACTCACCACTTTGTTGTCTGTAGTTCTCTAAAGTTACTAATTTGATGAGTATATGCATGTAATAAACCAAGTAGGGAAATCATAGAATTATAGAATGTCAGGTTGAAAGGGACCTCGAGGATCATCTGGTCCAACCAGACATTATTGTTTATGTGAGATGTCTCAGCACCCTGTCAAGCTGAGTCTTAAGATATTCCAAAATGGGGGAACCCACCACTTCCCCTGGAGACCATTCCAATGTCTGACTGTCCTTGTAGTGACAAATTTTCAGATTTCCTCTTGTGTCCGTCACACTGTCACACTGTCTTCAGGGGCAACTTGTGCCCATTGCCCCGTGTCTTATCCATGTGACTCCTTGCAAACAGGGAGTCTCTATCTTCTTTGTAGCCCCATTTTAAGTACTAGCATATGTTAATAAGATGTCCCCATAAGCCTTTTCTTCTCAAAGCTGAACAAACCCAGTTTCGCCAGCCCCTCCTCATATGGCAGGTGTTCTAGTCCTCTGACCATCCTTGTGGCTCTTTTCTGGACCATCTCTAGCCTATCTGCTTCCTTTTTTTTACAGCAGGGACCAGGACTGGATGCAATACTCTAGGTGCAAAGTAAAGGAAATATTCCTTTGAACATGCTTCTTGAAAATTCAGAACATATCTTGAATAAGCTCATGTACAAATGAAAAGTAGACATTTGTTTGCCTAGGGTTACATTTGGGCTTACTACCAAATTGTGAAACAAAAAACTCTATGTATTAGAGTTTTGGGGAAAATTACTGTCTTTTTTATTGTTGTTGATGATGACATTTCACTTCCTAATTCAGATGGGAACAATCACACCCATTTAAAAATATATTATTAAATATTTTCATTCTTGGGTTATACTGGCTATACATTGGTTAAATATGCCCTAGGGTCATTGTAAATGTCTCTCTTTTTCAAAAAGTCTTTTTCCCCCCATTTTAATAATAATAATATTTGCTAAGATTTAGCCATCTGAATAAGCATTATAGCCCTATCAATTTAAGAGGAAAAGCCAAATAATAAGAAGCATCTTAACTAACATTTCAGATAGAATGTTAAATCTTTGGTGTCTGTTCAGATTTAGAAGGAATAGTGAATGAAACTGTTCAAACTTCAGATGACAAATTCATTTTATAATATAAAACCTGTGAGCAATCATTCTGAAACCATCAGGAAGTGGCAAAGTGGATCATAATGAATAATTTGCAGAATCATTTTAGGATCTTAGTATTATTTTGCTGTTTAATTTAGTTTTTCTTTAACAAGTGAATTAGGCATTGTATTCCACAATTACCATAAATTCTCTTCAAATAAAGCAAACGTAAAACTACAGTTTTTGAGCGTGTCACAGTTACAGATATTTTCTACTGCTCCTTCATATAGCACGTAAAGTGTCTTAGTAAATTCATGTGCACAATGAAGGGATAGACACAGGGAACTGGAACTGCCTAGCCTGGAGAAATAGAGAGTAAGGAAAGACCTTATAGATCTCTACAACTACGTCAGAGTATAGCGAGGTGGGTGTTTTCTTCTCCAGAGTAACAAGTGATAAGAAAAAAAGAAAAGTCCTCAAGTTCTTCTGGGAAAGATTTAGAATGGTATTAGGAAAAAAATATTTCACTGGAAAGGTAGTCAGATGCTGGAACAAACTATCAGTGGGAATGGCAGAGTCATCATCCCTGGAGGTATTTGAGCAGATATGAAGAGATGACACTTAGTGACACCGGTTAACGGTGGACTTGGCAGTATCAGGTTAACAGTTGGACTCAACAATCTTAAAGGTCTTTTCCAATCTAAATTATTCTATGATCCTATGAGTCTATATTCTCTGAATGACCATTGCTTTTAGAACTAGCTGCATATAGGAAAAAAAATATTAATAAATGCTCAGCCATTAATAAATGGTCAGCATGGAGTTTATGTAAGACAGGTCTTGTTAAGATTATTTAGAGTAAAGTAGAGGAAAAAGGCTTGAGATGGGGTCATAAATTTCTATTGGTAGTTAATTTGACCACTACATAGTCCTAGTGCTGAAACTAAATTTCCTTGTTAATCCCGTTAAAGTATATTTATTTTTATATATATTTATGAAAAACTTATAAAAACAGGCATTGAACCAAAAATTGTTTGGAAGTTTTAATTAAAAAATGTTGAATAAGAAAATCTGAATTAACATTATGATTCCGATGTTTTTGGGTTCATCAGTGACACTTGCCACTTCCTTGATGCTCAGAAAACTCTTTCTACTGAACTAAGATTGCCAGCTGACTTTGCAGCTACATTTGTAAGGCCTGACTCTGGGCTTATAGCAGACCTGTTCTGAAGTAGTAAAGAGTATTACTGTGTTTTGTCAAGAGGGGCAGAATTACAGGACTTATGTTGCCAGATATATTTTTTAAAGTTATTAGCTTGATCTTTGTTACCGTCCTGTCCATAAGCACAATTTCACAGACCTCAGCCTATTCCACCTTTTTTTCCCCCCAGCATTTTCTTTCTTTTAGCTTTTCTCCTTGATCCACCCACTGACAAAAAAAAATTGCCAATATTTCAGTATCAATACACACAAGTCTGGGTTTGCACAATGGGTTTAAAGGCTTGTGGAACCTCCACTGCTAGCACAAAGTACCTTCACTTCATTGAAATCAATGAAACATTGACAATTTCCACCAGTCAATGAATGACCTTCACCCTGGCCCTAAGTGAATTTGGATATAAGAGAGTAAGTAAAATCCCTCATTTAGTGACTGTAGCTGTTCTTTGTTGTTTAATTAGGATAATCTTCCTACTTCAGTTTGCTCGTGGGGAGAAGTGATTAAAGTCATACTCCATGATCTTTTAAGTGCCTATAGCTCTCACTACCCATATCACTGCTTTTTAAAACTTTAAGGCCCATATCACACACATGCCAACTAATTAATTCTATTTTCTTCATTTTATTCCTATGATTTGTAAGCAGCTATGGAATATTTAATTTTTAATATTGATCTTTGATGTGAAATACAGCATTATAGTCTCCAGAAAAAGACCTCTTGAAATAGTAAGTTGAATATGAATCACCACACACCCTTGAGACCCTTGAGATAGTAAAGAACAACTGTACATACTAGGTAGAATACAAGCAGTGGGTTACAGGAATCATAGCATCCTAGAATAACCCACACTGGAAGGGGCATTGAAAGTTCATCTGCTGTTACATTTCATGGGGAAGGAAGGCTGGATGGTATTATCTAGTGCCATGGCCAATTGCATCTGGTAAAACACCAGCAAGAGTGACTCTACCATGTCCCTGTGGAGGCTGTTTCAGTAAATGTTTTCACTGTAGAAAATTTCTTTCTTATATCAAGATGAAACCTCCCCCAGTGCAACTTGTACCCATTGCCTCAAGTCATCTCCAAAAGTCTTCTTGTGAAGAAAGAGGCTCTGTTCTCTTTGTAACCCCCCTTTAATTACTGACATACTTTAATGAGGTTCCCTCTGAGCCTCTCTTCTGCAGGGAGATCTAACTATTTCAGTCTTTCCTCACAGGGTAAGTTCTCCAGTCCTTTGATCATCTACTGTCAATGTTTTCTTGAATTATGAGAACCAGAACAGAACAGAGTACTCCAGGTGTGACCTGACGGGAGCTGAACAGAGTAGGATGATCATGAATCTCTCTCTGATACTCATGACCCTGTAGATGCAGCACAAGATATGATTTGCCTTTGTTGCTTCAGAAGCATGCTTCTGACTCATGTTCAGCTTGTTGTCCACCTGAACTCCACGTTCCTTTCAGCAAAGCTACTCCCAGCAACATAGGTCATTGACTGTTCTGGGGTCTTTGGTTATTCTGTTCCAGGTGCAAGACTTTCTTTATTAAACTTTATTCTCTCGCTAGTCCAACCTGTCCAGGTCTGTCTTTGAGAAGGTGAACAGGTGCCTTCCTAACTGCATTTCTGTTAGGTCTAGCGCTATTGCTCACCAGCCTTTGAGTAAAGACCGCTAGATAATTTCTTCCCCATCTTGCTGTCCATCCATGCAATCTTGACAGTTAGTTCAGGAGAAGGCTGAGGGAAAAAGTGTCAAACACTTTGCTGAAGTCCGTGTAGAAACCATCTATTGATCTTCCTGTGTTGCCAGAAGATGCTATTTTTTTCTAGAGGGTGATCTGGCTAGTCTATCATGATTTGATAAATCTGAACTGTCTTTTTTTGATCACCTGCTACATTTAGTTAGAAATAGTTTATAGGAGGACTAATTCCATTACTTTCTGAGACATCAAAGACTAATGGGCCCGTAGTTTCCTGTATTTTTATTTGCACACTTCTGGTGGGTGGGCATGACATGTGCCCTTTTCCAGCTAACGGGGATGTTCCGTGTTTTCCACAATTTTTCAGGTTGTTGAGAACTTGTGCCTTGTTGACATTATTAGTGACTAGCTTCCCTGTCCTATTTTGGGTTTGGCTTCTATCTTCCCTGTGCTTCTGCTTACTATTCAGCTATCTGAAGAACCCTTTCTTATTGTCCTTGACGACTCTGGCCTATTTTGATTCCAGGTGAGCCTTAGCCTTCCTGACTCCATTTCTGTGAGCTCTACCAAGGCTCTTACTGGTTACTCAGTCAGCTTTCCATAGCTGGCATGCTTCTTTTTGCTTTTAAACTCACATTAAATCTCATTGTTAATCTAGGGTGGTCTCGTGTTCTGCCTTCATCCTTTCCCTTTGTAGGGGATGGACTGTCCATGTGCTTTCAATTCAAGGCTCTCCTTGAATAATACCCAGAACTCACAAATTCCTTTGCCCTCCATGGATGCTTTCCATGGAATCTCTCACATTTGAGCTCTGACCATACAGAGCTCCTAAAATACAAATTCTTTGTCCTGTCACTGGTCTTCAGTGTGCTCAGTAGGATTTTAAATTCCATGATGCTGTGGTCATTGTATCCAAGGCTACCATTGGTAGCTATGTTCTCAAATAAGTCTTTTCTGTTTGTGAGCAGTAACTACAGCAATGTGCTGTTCCTAGCTGGCATACCCAGTGTCTGTAGTAGGAAGCAGTCCTAAATGCATTCCAAGAATCTAACAATCTGATGGCAACTGCTGAACTGTTTTCCCAACAAATATCTGCTTAATTGAAGTCACCCATGAAGACCAGACTCTGTTGGCCAAAGTTTTAATCGAGCCTGAAATCATTAAGATAAAATTATGTAACTGGAAGTGAAAATTCATATTATGAAGTTGCTGAATATTCAGCAGTGCTTCAGAAAAGTATCTTGAGGGAAGAACACACTAAATTTGCATTGGCAGGGTGACATTTGAACACCTCTGCTCTCCCCTCAAAATTTCTCTGGTGCACTCACAATTTGCATGTAGGACATAAAAAGTAAATTATTTGCTGTAATTCATGTAATTCATGTTTTGAGGTCTCAGTTTGACATTTTGTTCTCTTTGGAGCATTGTGTTATGTGAAAGAGGTAAACAAGATGCAGGAATTCCAGACAGGAGAAGTAAGTATGGTGAAAGTTTAGGAAATGTGTCATTTAAGGAAAGGCTGATGGATATTCTTTACCAATTATTTAGACTAGCGACTAAAAAAGAGGTCCAAGATGTAGCATATTGCGAAAATATTCCATTACAGAAAAGAAAAAAAAAAAGAAAAAAAAAGTATCCCAAAGAAAGAATATAAATTTTTGTGGTTTTTTTTTCCTGTGATAGGTATAAATTGCAGGAGACTGAGCTTAGGTCTTAGCAAAAATCCAGCTCATAAGGAAATGAAACAGTTGCAGGATATCCGGAAGTTAGAGAAGTTTTCCACTGAAAAATTTCAAGGACAAGTTGAGCAAATCTGTGCAGTGGTTTATACACATAAAGTGGGATCGTGTTCCAGGTAGGCTGGGAGTTGCCTTCAGATCACTCCCAGACCTACATGCTTATCATTATAGCCTTGCCTGTGACATCACTAAAGGTTTACAATTAAAGTTTACATAAAGCCCAGGCAATATTATTATGACATTTGGCAGCAAAATTAGTTACTTGTGCTCATAAATAATGTGTGCTGATTCAGCATCATGTAAATATACTATGGAAAAACTGAATTTCTTAAATGTTAAGCTAAGATTTGAACAAGAGCTAAGAAAGCTATTGAAATGACACACAAATTATGTCATTTTAAAATAATTAAAATTTATCATTAAAACTTCCAACTGAATTTCACTTATTTAAAATAGATGTCATGTATTAAAATTATATCCATCCATTTTCAAATTACAATTTTAATCACTATAACTCTGTTTGAACCAATATAACTTTACAACCAAATGAGGTTTCAAGGTATAGTAGAAATAGTATTAGAAATTGTATTTGCTTTTAATCAAAAAGATACACACAGTTGTGAATTAATAATTATTTTATTATCACTTTATTCCTAATGAGTGACTGGTTTTCTCTGCTATCCTTACTCCAGAAAAATGTCTCACACTAATTCTACGGAAAATGCACATTTTAAAAAGTGGATTATGGCAAATAATTTCATTGTATAAAGATGTTTTATCAGTTTTGATATTCCTTAAATAGAATTGTCACAATAAATACAAAGTGACCACTGTCAAAGAAGTAAAATATTTTCATTCACAAAGCTCCAGGCAATTTTAAACTTTCCATTTCCCATGAGTCAAACAAACATGACATTCAAAATTGCATGCCATATTGTGATTATCTGCTGGTATTATTCAAATCATCCCACAGCTATTAATTCTGAGCAGAAACTAGGCTAACAAGGTGATACAACACTTTCATTTAGGATCCAAACTTAGAGTGATTTTGCAGTGGTGTTTGAGTGACAACGGTGCAAAATACAGTATAAATACTACATAGGCCAAAATATGTTAAAGAACATTATGCTGGAGAATCAACCTCCCAGAACTAGCAATTATATTTTTCAGCTCTGTCTGCAATTTCTGAATCACAAACTTTCTTATTTGCTCCAAGAAAAGCCTAGATTTGTTTTTTTAGGGCTAATGGTGCCATGAAGCCATGAGTGGCCAGTCTTGGGTCTTTTGCCCTCCAGACTGATGAAAGACATATGGCTGAATCCTAGACCTCTTCTTAGGGACATAGGCTGGCACCCTAAAGACAATCTAGGTCTTTTGGATCTGTATTTCCTCACAATACGGGGTGAGGAAAGAGCAGCTGTCCCCCAGCTGCTGCGAGACAGTCAGTGCTGGCTGGGGAATAAGTGGAGTCCTGGGGGTTTGGTGTAAGCAGTCAACATCAGCTGTCCTTTTCCCATCTCTGCCACACTAGATCTCTGGACACTAAAGCACTGCCCTTGAAATATCTTATTGCTTTCATCTAGTAACCTTAGATCAAACTGTCCAATTTTATTTCCATGAAACAAGAATTTAACTTTGGGAAGAGGAAAAGCAGCTCAGACCATGTTAGAAATTAACTAAATTTGATTGGAATATCTGGGTGAGGAAGGAGTAAAGCTAGCAGGGAGTAAGTAAAAAGTTTAATGAAAAAGTATTAATTTGAGGCATCCCAATGAAGCATTATAAGACCCTTCTTCATAAAAATTGATCAGGACCTCTGACAGTTTCCTGGCAGTTCTAATTTAAAACCATAAATTATGGTTTAATTCCACAAAAAAAAGGTCTTCAAATGAAAAAAAAATCTCCTAAACTATTTTACAGTACATGAATGCTGTTTTTTTTTCCATAAAAATTTCTTCTGTGAGACTTTCAGGTTGGGTCTTGGCAGCCATTCACATGTGCACTTACTAGGTCAAAAATAAAGGTTACTTCTCTGCCCTGTTCTGTGATCTTCCGTAGCCGGAGATGCTTTTCCTGGATTTTTCCTTTTCAGCCACCACCTCACAACCAATATATTTATTATCATCATTGCATTTAAGTATATTAACCCATAAATCTACTATCATACTACAAAGCCTTTTTGTGTACAAGAACTCTTATTATTCACCTTTTACTCTCTCTGTTACTGACTATACCTATTTCTCTTCCACTCATACCTAGTTCTCAAGAGCACTTAAACATACTCAGAACTTTCAAATTTTAATTTTTTAAAATTTATTTTTACATTTCAAAATACAAAGAGGTTAAATTGGTTGCAGTTGCACAAGGAGCAGGTGTTTGCACTTAGCAAGTAAACTGTTTTTGTGGTACTAAAAGAAATTCATATTAACGTGGATTGTATTGCTTACAGATTCAGACCTCTGCCCAGCCCACAATGTTTTCAATGGAGTGAAAAAGGGAATCTTGCTTGGTCATGTGATGAGTAAACCAGGCTAATTGCTGGAGAAGCTGTCAGCTAGTTCTTCAAAGGCAGACAATCCCCACAAAAGAGTCTGGATTTACCCAAGTGCCAAATGTTTTTGGAAACCACTGAACTGACTTGCGTATGTGATTTCTAGAAGAAGGCAAGGTAATTGTTAAACAAATCTGACACCAGTATATCACATTAACTGATTTTGCAAAATAGATTTTGATTTGTGACTCACAGACTCAGATTTAGAGCAGCTGTTAAAAACATAAAAATAAGCATGGACAAACCTTCACCTAGTGTTCATTTTGGCATGACATAACATTAGAAGTGACTGAACTGAGCAGGAGCTCAGCCTCTGCTGCCTTGTCCCAGTTATTCTCCAAAATTAGAATGCTAATTTTTATTGCTCTTGGTGATGATAGATGGTAATTAATTATTCAGCTAATTAAGGCAGGTTAGGCTTTAGTGTATGACAGCATGGACATCAGGAGATGACAGACTTGATTTCAAAACATCAGACTAATTTTTTGTCTCAGAAATTCCTCTCATTTACATGACTTGGACGCTAATAAACTCCCATGTTACATTTCTGTCTTTGTAAACTGTTACAGTTCTTCAGACACAGCAGATTCTGAGTCTGCCATTACTTATGATACACACTCAAATTTTAAAGATAATAACGTTGGGAGGATTATTGCCAAGGCTGTATATTTAACATTCAACTGTCAAAAAAGTAGCTTACAGTAGAATACATGTATTTTATAACTAGCTCACAAAGAAAATGTGAAACAAGAGAAATTTAATGTGAGGATATGAAAAGCTATCAGGACCAATATTTAGCTTATTGATAAAGGATTTCTTGGCAGAGTTACACATCTCTTTGTGAAAATCTCTGTTTTATTGAAATCAGCCGCTAACCTTATTTCATTGTCTTCTTGATTCCTTGTCCAAGAAAAGAAGAATTTCTAAGTCAAGTATGATTGTCAATAAAAATAACTAGGAAACCAGAATGAGTCTTTAGAAGAACATCTAAAATTAATTTGGCAGCTGAGACACATAACTGACACCTAGAGATAAAGGCATAGAAGGCTATAAACTCCTAATAAATGTTTCTGCATCACCACAGATATTCAGCCTACTTAGGCAAAAAAAGCTTTTCATTTTCTTAGCTTTCCATTTAGCAGTAGCTTAGCCATATGCTTCAGATTAGCTTGCTGACATGCAAGAATATAAACAAACAAATTTCAGAAACAAAAATTAACTTCCCTCTATTTTAAGTTAGTTACTAGTCATCCTTAAAGATGGCTATATATTGTAGATGATTATGTACTTGTGGGTTACCCGCATAGTATTTTTGGGTTACCATTCAAGCTAAAAAGCAAGAGGTTGACAGGTTATTTTCTGAGGCATTTCAGTCTCAAGGCTCTCAGAAGTCTCCAGCCTCCACTTCAGTGGAGAAGCAGGTGGACACGGAACCAAGCAGGGGAACTAGACAGGAGTCTAGCTGGAAAAAGATTATTCCTTGGGGTGGTAGATGAACCCGCTCTCAGCCTGCCTCACCTCCTCAGGCAACTGTCTGCAATTACATAAGCAAACAGATGATGATCTGGATGAAGATCCTTTGTGGATGACAGCGTCGTCTAGGCACCCTCCCCCACACATCACCACCACTCATGTAATGGTAAAAAGAAGGGTATTTGTCACTGGCAACTCCTTTCTGAGTGATACTAAAGGTCCGATGTGCTGACTGGACCCAGCTCATAGGGAAGCCTATGGATCAGCCTGGGGCCAAGGTAAGAGACATCAGCAGAAAACTTCTTAGTCTGATAAAGTCCTCAGACTATTACCCAGTAGTGTTTTCTCATGGTGGTGGTGAAGACATGGCAAGAAGAAACCCTGAAGAAATCTGAGCCCTGGGATGGTTGGTTAAAGAGTACAGGTGTGCACATGATATTTTCTTCAATCCTTTCAGCAGCAGGGAAGAGTACTGAATGGTGTAGGCAGTCCCAGCTGATGAACATGTGGCTCTGAGGCTGGTTTTACAGGCAGAACTTCAGTTTTTTTGACCACGTGATGGTCTATTCTTCACTGGGTTTGCTGATGCCTGATGGCATGCACCTCTTGCAGAGAGGAAGAATAATTTTTGCTCAAGAGCTATCTGGACTGATTGATAGGGCTTCAAATGAAATTTGGAGATGGGAAAGAGCAATTTCAGGCCAGTGAGTGATAAGGAGTGGGAAGGGCCATCAAAGCCTGAGGAACCGTGTCCTAGTGATATTCTTCAATCTGCCCCACAAAGAGTTGAGTAGAACAAACCACATTTGAAGTGCTACTATATGAACGCATGCAGCATGAGGAACAAACAGGAAAAGCTAGAAGCCTTGGCCAAGTCCCAGAGGTAAGACATTATTGGCATTAGCAAAACCTGGTGGGATGAGTCCTGTGATTGATGTGCCATGACAGATGGCTTTTCAGGGGCCATAGACAGGGGACAAGAGGTGGGGGAGTAGCACTGTATACAGTGTAAGGGTTGGAATGTGTGGACTTTCCAGCTGGTGATGGCACAGTTGAGAGCCTCTGTGTGAGGATCAAGGGGCAAACATTTAAAACAGATGTCATCCTGAGAGTTTGCAATAGGCCACCCAATCAGGATGAGGAAACTGATGAGTCATTCTTTAAGGAACAATGGGATGCCTCCAAGTCATCTGCACTTGTCTTCATGGGCGACTTCAATTTACCTGGTATCAGCTGGGACCACCACATAGCTAATACAAGCAGTTCCAGAAGATTCCTAAACCATTTGGATGGTAACTTTATGGTAAAGGTGTTTAATGGACCAACCAGGAAAGGTGCTTTCCTTGATTTGTTATTTGTAAACAGAGAGGGTCTTGTGGATGCTGTGGTGATGTGGACCCATTGAAATTATGAATCATCTCTTAGTCCAGCATTTCTCTGCTCTCAAAATATATCCAAGCATCATAATTTATATTATTTAAAATGTATCAGTAAACAAAATGCCTGGTCTGCCAGCTTCTGTTTGAAATGTATCAAAAACCTGACTCCACCGAAGTCTCATCAGACGGCGAAAGATAAAATGCTAATCAGAATAAGCTGCCAGACAGGTAATGCAAATTTGTTTCAGATAACAAGAACTGAAGAATTCCTGAATATCACAAGGAAGACCCCAAAATTGCAAGCCTCTGCCAATAATTAATAAGAAAGGCAGAACCCTTTTTTCTGTATAAAAATTCAGAGGGAAAAGGAGAAAAGGCCATGGACACAAAACTACAGCTTCAGCCTTCAGTTACAGCTACAGCTATGGGACCACATCAGCAATAAAGCCAAACTCCTACCCCCCAGCAAGCAGTGGAGGTCCCCTGTGATGGGCGTCCACCCACAGTGTTTTAACAGAGGGTGAAAGAAACCTAATTACTTTTTTTTCTTCTCTTAATGACTCTCTCAGAATGACTCATTTATGTAAAAACCTCTCCACTTGCAAATTTGTCTCCTAGTACAAACCTCTTTAAAGGTGGTGTCATTTTTTTTCCCTTTTTCCTGAAATAAATCTCTGCAATGTGCTTAAATCATAAAACTTGTTGTTTTTGCAAAATCGTGCAATGTATATGAGTAGTGGCTAATACATATCCTCGTAACAAAATATAAAATAATAGCTACAGACCATAACAAGTGGCAATTGGAAGCTGCCTTGGCCACAGTGACCATGAAGCAATCAAGTTTAAAATATATGGAAATAAGAGGAAAAACAGCAGTAAGACCGCAACTCTGGAAGTGAGGAAAACAGACTTCAGTTTGCTGGAGGAACTGCTTGGTAAGGTTGATATAAGGTTTAATTTAAAATGCCTTCTAGTAATTGTTTAGGGGTCACGTTGGCAGAAATATATGGAAAAGGAAAAATATAAAAATGTATTTTAAAATATATGAATATATGAAGGAAAATATGTGTCTAAATAACAGCCTTGAGATAAAGGGGAGAACATCCTGGGCTTTAAGATAAAACCTAGCCAATTTAGCCAAATCAACCTGGGCTGAAGGAATGTGCATGCCTGGAGAAGAAAAGGTAAAAAGTTTACCCACAGGGAAGACCTTTACTTCACTTTACTTCATCCCCATGACCACTGACGACTGCCACCAGGAGGCTCTGGGCAGGCGCAGAAGGGAGGAGATTATGAAAATTACTTCTTGGGACTAATTTTAATACGAAGCAGGAGTAGGTGATGCATATGTATAGGTGTACTGCAAAATCTAATGAATATGTAAAACTTCAGTGTATATTACAAAAAGTCTGATTGCAGTATTGGTGTGCATGATTTGCAGTGGAGAATGCCCCATGCACCAAGTGCTGTAATAAAACATACCTCTCTATAACTTTACCAGTGGTAGAGTTGTCTCTCTGCAAGTCAATGTCATCTCAGAAAAAGCTTTTCAGGGTGCTGGGGTCCAGCAGTGATAGTCACTGTTAAGAGCCATCTACTAAGAGCACAAGACCAGGAGATTCCAAAATGCTAGAAGTCAAGCAGGCAAGGTAGAAGGCCACCATGGCTAAACAGAGCTATTCTACTAGAAATTAAGGCACAAAATGAAAATGTATGGCCATGTAAGGGAAGACAGAGAACATGAGAGGACTATAGGGATGCTGCTTGCCACTGTAGGGCAGAAATCTGTGCCAATAGAGCTCAACTAGAGTTGAAGATGGCCTGTACTGTGCAGGAAAATAACAGAGGACTTTAAACATGTGTTAATGGCGAAAGGTAGGCCAGAAAAAACGTTGGTTTGTTTTACTTGATCATCATGGATACCTCATGAAAAGGGATATAGACAAAGAAGAGATATTTAATATTGTCTTCACATCTGTCTTCACTGATGATGGGCTTGAGTAACCCCAGAGCTCTGGGCTAGTGAACCGTAGCTTTGCAAATGATAATCTCCAAATCATCCCTAAATTTATGCAGGATTTGCTGTTCTGACTGATTCCTTAAAAGTCAATGGTGACCAGTGAGATTCATCTAAGGGTACTTAAAGAGCCTGTGAAGGTCATAGAAAAACCAGTCAATGATTTTGCAATGCGCTTGGGAATCTGGAGAGGTACCAGTTGATTAGAAGTTGAGAAGTGTTGTCCAGTCTTGATGGAGAGCATCAGGGATGACCCTGGAAACTACAGGCCTGTTAGTCACACCTCAGCACTTGGTAAGATTATAGAGAAGATTATTCTGGGAACTATTGTAAAATACCTACAAACCAACAGAGTCATTGGTCCCATCCAACATGGGTTTGTTGGGTGAAGGTCCTGCTTAACTAACTTGATTTCTTTCTATGACAAGGTAACCAGACTAGCTGACTAAGGGAAGGCAGCTGATGTAATCTTTCAGGATTTCAGAAAGGCCTTTGATACTGTCTCTCACAGTATCCTTCTAAATAAAATGTCCAGCATCCATCTGGACAAGCACACAGTGGGATGGATGACCACTTGGCTGATGGGTCAAGCTCAAGGGGTGAAGTAAATGGGTCAGATCAGACTGGTGACTGGTCACTAGCGGTTCCACAGGGATACATTTTAGGGCCAGTTCTCTTTAATATATTCATAAATTACTTAGATGCAGGATTTGAAGGCTTGCTAATTAAGTTTGCTGATGGCACCAACTTAGGGGGAGCAGCTGACACTCCCAGGGAAAGAGGGGCCCTGCAGAGGGATCTAGACAGATTAGAGTGCTGGGCAATTGCCAGTTGTATGAAGTTTAACACGAAGTTTTGGATCTTGCACCTAGGATGCATTAACCATGGATATTCACACACCCTGGGGAGTGAGAGGCTGGAGAGGAGCCCTATGGAAAGGCACCTGGGAGTTCTGGATGATGGCAATTTGAACATGATCCAGCAGTGTGCCCTGGCATCCAGGAGGGCCTCTAGGTAGCTCTATGTCCCACTGGTAAGCCCCCATCTTGAGTACCACGTTCAGTTTTGGGTGCCACAGAACAAAAAAGGACATAGAGCTACTAGAGAGAGTTCAGAGGATGGTTTAGCAGTAAAGCCATATGAGGAGTGGCTAAAGGCACTTAATCTGTTCAGCCTAGAGAAGAGGAGACTGAGGGGAAACCTCATCACAACCAACTTACTGCTTCCTCACTAGGGAAGAAGGAGGAGAAGGTGCTGACATCTTCTCTCTGGTGACTAATGACTCAAGGGAATGGTAGGAAGATGTGCTGGGGGAAGTTTAGGCTAGATATTAGGAAAAGGTTTTTCACCTGAAGGGTGGTTTAGCATTGAAACAAGCTCCCCAGGGAAGCAGTTATGGCACCAAGCCTGCCTAAGTTCAAGAAGTGTTTGGATGATGCTCTCAGGCATATGGTGTGATTCTTAGGGTGCCCTACACAGGAACAGGAGTTGGACTTGATGATCCTGATGGGTCCTTTCCAACTTGTCAGATTATATGATTCTAGTGCATGAAGGAGAGTGAGAGAGGAGAGTGAGGAAACAAAACTTTTTTTTCTGGTCACCCAGACTAAAACCCATTTATTGGAACAACTTTTTACTCAGGACATATTATATAGGGTACTCCAGGCTAACAATAGTAAATTATATAAGTGGACATTCATTGTGTTTTTGCATATTTTCTCTGCTTTTGATAGTTCATACCTAGCTTTTTTTTCTGACTCTCCCATTATAGTTGTGGAATCATCACTCTGATAGTCACTGCAGTTCTAGATTTTGGTAACAGAAATTCAGAAGTCCTGTCAGGACTTTTTCTCAGTTTCTTCATGAGTTCCACTGAAGAGATGTCATTATCAGAATTCTAAATAGCAGTGGAGATACTTCTGTTAACTTGTAGTGAAGGATTAGCAGTTTTGTAAAGGAAGGTATTCTCGGCTCTTTAGAGACTCTTGTGGACAAAATAGAAACACAGTGCTATAAAGCTTGGAGAAACTAACTGACTTGGTTACTAAACAAGCTTCATGAGAAAGCAGTTATTTAGGAAAAATAACTGGATTAACTGTAGTAAAGCATTGGGACTAATTCTGGGGATAAAAGATAAAAACACGAGGTGTCTTTTTTGTTTACATTCCCAACACTACATACTTGATCCTCAAAAAGGATTGCAAGGTATGGTGTGGATTAGATTTTCCTTGATGTTTTCAAATTCTGAGAAGAAATACCTTTCTCTGAGAGCTAGTTGGCTTCAGGAAGAAAAAGAGAGTGAGCTCCATCCTATGTGAATGTCAGTTAGAGCCAATTATAACCCAACTGATTTTTTTAGGCATTAAAAAACAATAAAATCAATGCCAGAAATGACTCCACCACCAATTAATTAGTGTTCAGTACTTTCTAATTCATTAGTTTTTTTCTGGGTGGAATCTTTACTGATAATAGGCATGCCTATGTGTGAGCATAGCTTTTATCTTGAAAAAAGAGAAATTAGTTGTGGAAGAAATTGATTTCTAAAACCTTGGTAAGGTAAGAGGAAGACATTTAAATCATGTGTTCTGCCATGGGAAAAGTGAGAAATTTGCTAATTATGTTTCAAGCACAGTTTAGTCTGTAACTTATTTGCAGCATTTCTAAAATATATTTCCCACATCTCTGTTAAATGACAGAAAATGAACAGATTTTCCATGTGCGAAACACACTGACAATACCCTCTAGCTATGTTCTCTGATTTTGCTCAAGGTGTATTTTTCACTTGCTGTAGAACTAGAAATCTTGCCATTGAAATTTTAAATGTGTGTAAAGAAGTAACCATCTCTTCCTATGAGACCATAGAGCAGAAAAATCTCACAAGACTCTCAAGATGGTGTTAAAAATGGGGGGTAGTCTTGCATTCAACTCACCATAATTTCCATTGGAAATTTAAGAACGTATTTTGTTTGATCACTGGTTACTTCTATATGTTACTACTATATTTCGGAAAAGAGGTTCTTTCAATTAACAGAATCAGATCCATCAGGAAAATTCAATCATAGATTCATTGTTCTGACACTGCTGGACCTAAAGAATGCACATAACTGATTTGAAATGCAAGGAGTGCAAATAAAGAAAAGTATTTGGTTACTCTGTTTTTGTATATACATGTACATCTACACACTCAGAATTAACCATGCACACATATATTAAAAAAACAAAAAAAAAAGAACCCCCACACAAACAAATAAACAAAACCCAAACCAAAGCAACAACAAAAAACCAAAACCAAACCAGAAGTAATGGCTTGGGATAGGAAACAAGGAACGATATCTACTTTGTAAAAAGCAAGATAGTAGGAATGAAGACAGATGTTCAGAAGAGCAAGGAGGCTGTGAAAGGACTCGAGCACAAGTCCTGTGAGGAGGGGCTGAGGGAGCTGGGGGTGTTCAGTCTGGAGAAGAGGAGGCTCAGGGGAGACCTCATCACTCTCTACAACTCCCTGAAAGGAGGTTGGAGCCGGGGGGGGGGGGCTGGTCTCTTCTCCCAGGCAGCTACCAGTAAGACAAGAGGGCATGGACTTAAGCTCTGCCAGGGGAGGTTTAGGTTAGATATTAGGAAGAAATTCTTTACAGAGAGGGTGATCAGGCATTGGAATGGGCTGCCCAGAGAGGTGGTGGATTCTCTGTCCCTGGAGGTTTTTAAAAAGAGACTGATGTGACACTCAGTGCCATGGTCTGGGAACCGCAATGGTAGTGGATTAAGTGTTGGATCTTGACGATCTCAGAGGTCCTTTCCAGCCCGGATGATTCTGTGATTCATTAGATGATTCTGTTAAGAACAAATACCACTCTTTACCCTAGGCTGTTATTAAAGCAGTTATTTTTTTCAAGAGTGCAGTGAAAGCTGTAGCTTTGCATTACCCCAGTGAGCATTACTACATTAATGTAGTGAACGTACCCTATCTAGCTGCCATTACCAAACCTCACAATAATATTCTGATTAATGATGCATACTGCAGATTTCACAGATGCCTGCCAGATGTTCAGAGGAAACTAATGTTTTTTGGCCTAGGAAGTAAAGTATAAATTATATATATATTATACACAGTGACACACCTAGTGGAACAAATGGAAGGTATTCCTAAGCACATTTACTATATAGCTCTTATTTATTTTTAGTTAGATAAGATACACAACACTCCATATTTTTCAGCCATCTAGATAAAACAACAGACAAGAAGATCATGCAAATAATTAAAATTGAAAGTTGGTCTGCTAGTGGAAAACACTTTTGCTGTAAGGTACTGCTCTGCCTCTGCCATCTGACTGCCTCACAGAGCAGGAACCTCAGCATGCAGCTCCCAGTCACTGAAAAGGTGAAAGGAAAAGAGGAGCTGCTGATTCCCAGCTCTCAGCAAGGAGCAGGGGCAGGCAGGTGGTTCATGTTGAAGCTCCAGATACAGGTGGCATGGCACTCAAATGTTCTCATCCTTCTAGGGGATTTCAACCACACAAACATTTGCTGGAAACAACAAACACAGCAAGCTGTAGGCAATCAAGGGTACTTCTGGAGTACATTGATTGATAATTTCTTAAGCCAGGAAATAGAAATAGACATCCCTACCCAAGGGGATATGATACTGGACTTGATGGTCATTAATGCAAGAAAGCTCATCAGGATGTTAAGACTGGAAGCGGCCTGGGCTACATTGATCACACACTGGTGGAGTTCATGGTCCTAAGAGATAATAGTCAGATGGGAAGCATAGTCACACTCCTGAATTTTAGGAAAGGAAACTCCCAGCTCTTCAAGGAGTTAGTCAATTGGACCCCGCAGATAGTGTTCCTCAGGGACAAGGGAGCAAAACAGAGATGGGGAATCTTTAAGGATGCTTTCCATAGAGCACACAAGCTTTGGATCCCCAGGTGTAAGAAAGCAAGCAAGAAAGGAAAGAGACCAGCATGGCTGAGTTGAGACCTGCTGGCCAAACTAAAAGGTGAGAAGGAACTACACAGGCAGTTCAAGCAGGGACAGGTATCTTGGGATACCTGCCCTGTTATGTAAGGATGAGGTCAGTAAGACCAAGGTGCAGCTGGAGCTGAGTATGATATAATAGTAATATAATTCAAATTACAAGAAGGGCTCCTACAGGTACATCAGCTGGAAAAAGGTTTAATAATGTGTCCCTCTGATGAGCAAGAATGGCAAAATAATAACAACACGTGAGAAGGTTGAGGACCACAATAACTTTTTGCCTCTGACTTCACTGGCCACCTCTGTCCTCACACTTCCTGAGTCAAAGAACCACTAGATAGGGATCAGGAGGATGACATCTCTCCCACCGTAAGTGGAGACGACGTTTGTGGTGACATGAAGAACCTGAGCATATGGGACCTGATGAGATGCATTCCAGAGTCCTGAGGGAATTAGCTGATGCTGGTGCTCCACTGTCCAGGATATCTGAAAAGTCATGGTGGTCAGGTGAAGGCCCTGAGGAAGGGAAACACTACATCCATTTTTAAAAAGGCTAGATAGGAGGACCCTGGGAACTAACTAGATGTCATTCTTCCCTCTCTGCCTACTAAGATCATGGAACAGATCCTCCTAGAAGCTCTGATAAGGCACATGGAGGACATGGAGATGATCTGAGATAGCCAGCTTGGCTTTACTAGGGGCAAGTCCTGCCTGACCAAGATAGTGACCTTCCACATTGGAGTGACTACATCAATGGACAAGGGAAGAACAATGGATGTCAGCTATCTGGACTTGTGCAAGGCCTTTGACACTGTCTGACCTGACACAATATCCTTCTCTTTAAATTGGAAAAATATGGATTTAATGGGTGACCTGTTTGGTGGATGAGGAGCTGGTCGGATAGTTACCTCAAGAGGATAGGGGTCAATGGCTCCATGCACAGATAGAAATGGGTGACAAGTGGTGTCCATACTGGTAGAAGTGCTGTTTAATACCTTCATCACTGATACAGACAGGACAGGGGGCACACTCAGCAAGTTTGCAGATTACACCTAGATGACTGATGTGTTTGACATGCAAGAAGGATGGGATGTCATCCAAAGGGAACTGGAAAAGCTGGACAAATGGGCCCATGTGAATCTCATGTTATTCAAAAAGGCCAAGAACAAGGTCCTGTACCTTGGTAGAAGCAATCCTCATAATCAATACAAACTGAGGGATGATGTGACAGAGACTGGTCCTGCAGAGAATAATTTGGGGGCACTGGTGGATGAAAAGCTGGACATGAACCAACAATGTACTCTTGCAGCCCAGAAGGCCAATCATATTCTGAGCTGCATCAAAAGAAGTGTGGCCAGCAAATCGAGACAGGCAATTCTGCCTCTCTATTCTTTTCTGGTGAGACCTCACCTGGAATACTGTGTCCAGCCCTGGAGTCCTTAACACTGAAAGGACAGGGACCTATTGGAGTGGCTGCAGAGGAGGACTGCAAAAATAATCAGAGGTCTGGAGCACCTCTTCTATGAAGACAGGCTGAGATAAGACTCCAGGGAGATATTACAGTGGCCTTCCAGTATCTGAAAGAGGCCCACAAGAAAGCTGAGGAGGGACCCTTTACATGGGCATGTACCATGGAACAAAGGGCAATTGTCTTAAACTAGAGCAGGGTGGATTTACATTAGACATTAGGAAAAAGTTCTTTACTATCTGGGGGATGAAACACTGTAACACGTTGCCCAGTGAGGTGATGTAGGCTCCATGCCTTGAGACGTTCAAGGTTAGTTTTGATGGTGGTTCTGAGCAACCTGATCTAATTAAAGATGTCCCTGATCACTGCAGGGGGGTTGGACTCGAGGCCCTTCCCAAACCAGCATATTCTGTGAATCAGTGATTTTTTGTACACCACTTTATCTTCTTCTCCAGTAGGTGCTTCTACTCATTTATATATATATAGGCTGCTTCTAAGGGAAGAGACCCAATTCTTTTTCAGTAGTGTTAATTAACTTCACAGCATTAATTGTTATGCTTCCACAAACAAGCTCCTAAACTGACACATCTACACCAGCATGTTACTCAGGAGACAGGAGTGCTGTGGTGGCTTGAAAACCATTTTAGGTTTGTAGAATATTACTCAGTCCATCAGGTGGGAAAAGCAAAACAAGGTGTAAGACTGGCCTGAACTCAAATCCTGCTGCTACAGACAGCTTGGAGATCATGTCCTCAGATTGTATACTGTGGCAGTTTAAGCCCAGCTGGCAATACACAGGTCCCCACTCACTCACACACCCCTCCACACTGTGGGACAAGGAGGAGAAAATTCACCTGAAGGCTTGTTAATCGAGATGAGGAAAGAGAGGGTTTTTTTACTCCTTGATTACAGACTGGGCAAACCAAACAAAATTCTGGAAGAAAAAGAGCTTAATCTATCAAAAGAAAGAGAAAATATGACCAGAACTTAATCCTACTCCCAACTCGTCCCTTCTTCCCAGGACAAAATCACTTCACTCTTGCCTCCCCTCTGCAGCACAGGGGGGCAGGAAGTGGACTTTATGGTCTGTTCATTAAGCATTGTTTTCTACTGCTCCTTCCTTCTCACATTCTTCCTCTTCTCCGACGTGGGGTCCTTCTCATAGGAAAATCCTTCACAAACTCCTTTGACATGAGTTCTTCACACCAGGTGCAGTCCCTCAAGGAACATACTGATCCAGCATGGGCTGCCCACAGAATCATGGCCTGCTTTGGGAACAGTATCCTCCTCTAGCACAGGGTCCTGTACTGCTGCAGGTCCACATCTGCCGCCCTCAATGATCCTGCACAGACTGAACTCCCAAGCTGCAGCTACACATCTGCCCACATATGATCCTTCAGGGGCTACGAATTCACTTATTCTCCACTATGCTCCTCCAGGGAATGCTCCACCATGCTCCTCCATGGGCTTCAGGGGGACAGCTGCAATCTCTCAATGGGCTGTGGGGAAATCTCTGCTCAGGCACCTCTTCCTCCTCCTTCCTCACTGACCTTCATGTCTCTGCTCCGGTATTGTCCTCACCTCCTCCTCACCTCTGCTCTGCAGGTTTGGGATTTTTTTTTAAGTTTTGTAGTTTTGTTTTCCCTTTCTTGAATATGTTACTCACAGAGATGCATGCAGCTGCATACAGCTTCTGGCTCCAAAACTGGAGCCAGAGGAGCTTTCAGCATCTTTTCACAGGAGTCACCCCTGTGGCTCTCACTACGTCTGAAACACCAGTGTACTTACCCAGCACTGTGGTACTTGAGCTTTGATTTGGTGCTGCTAAAAGCTTCACAGGTCCTGGGAACATGGGAGCTTATTTTCCAGACTCCTACTGGTGCAGTAATTCTAAGTGGTCAGTTATATAACTTTACCTAGTCAAGTGTTAACAGGCTACCTTTTTTCTTGCTCCTTTTCTATTTTTGAGGCTTCTGTGGTGCTTTTGAGAATGAGCTACTGTCAGCTATCTTTCAAGGAGCGTAAGATGCAGATGGGAAGCACAGGCAGTGACCAAGGGCTTCTCAAGCAGTTTCAGTTTAAACATTTTAAAACATATAAAACCCGCTTCTGACAGTATTCACTATTACAAAGCATTTCTGTAAAACATAAAGTCACTGAAGAAAGAAGTCTAGCTACACCTGACGAGTACCTGAACTTACATCCCTCTTCAAAGTCTACTGTTTTCTCTGTGTCAAAAAGTACTTGGCCATCTGGGAATATGTTAGTTATGAAACTAGACAGGACAGTGTTGAGCTTTTGCTACCTCAACCTTAAGCAGTCCAGGGAAGCAGCCTCTTTTCTCCACTCACTCTGCCCTCAAAGGCTTCAGTCTCAGGCATTGCTTTGGTCGATTGTCCCCTGCCTTCACATATGAAATCTGTTCTCAAACTAGCATAGGAAAGAAAATTGGAAAAAATACATCAAATCTAAATGACATCTGAAAATAATACATTGTATATACACCTGCGTCTAGGATCATGATCACAGTAGTTTCAATGTATTCCTTACCTGAATAAAAAAGAGCAATATAAGCCTGAGAGATGTCCCCCAATCATTCAGTCCCAAATCCAAATCCTGCTTTTGAAGCAAGCAGCAGAAGAAACATTGTTACTGACAGGTATGGATGAAAGGCCAAGAGCTTCATTTCTGGGACACACAGAAAGTAACAGGGGAAAATGTGTAGTATGCCACGTGGCTCAGCGAGTGTCCCATTTCTGCCACTTTTTTCTGCTCACTGCTGCCAGAGGAGCACAAATGCATCACGATCAGTTACTGCATGAAAGCTTTCTGCAGGATACAGGTTTTTAGTCACACTGCATTGAACAGTGAAAATGGAGCCGAACTGTCCTGCACAGTAGAAAAAGAAACTAATAATGGATTTTCCACTTTGTCAAACAATAGCAGTTTGCTCAATTTACATCCCCTCTCCAGGTCAAGGTCTGCAAATGGTGGCATGGGTGGACTTTAGTGCAAACAATACTGGGGATTTGAAAACAATCATCATTATTGCTGTCAGATACTGGTCTTTGATTTGGATGACAGCAATTGTTTTGGTTTGTAAAGGAGATAAGGAAGTAAGAAAACATACAAGATTGTTTATTCAACCTATTACTTCTGTTGCTCTTCACTGTATTGTGTACTGAATCTGGACAGACTGCCCTTGATGTGCTTCGACAGACCATAAACTACTAAAGCTGCCCACTTTCCAATGGGCAGCTGCCCACTGTTGATGAGCTCCTAATTTTAATATGTCCTTATCTTCATATTTTCATCAGTGGATTTTTGTCAGATTTAATAGCTCCACACCACTGCCTTAAGATTATTCCAGTAGCTCCTATGAGAGCTTGTGAGGTTCAGATTGAGAACCACAGAAATATTGGTTGAAGTCCAACCTCCTGCTCAAAGCAAGACTGTTGCCTATGCTGTCCTTCCATCTTGTTAAGTTTTCAATAAGATGAAACCTTCACAGTGCCTCTGGGTGACCAGTTCTGTAGTATCCTTCCCATGGAAAGGTTTTTTCCCAATTTTCAATCTGAACCTCACAAGCTGCAATTTTTCCCTTGTAATTGTGTCCTTCCTAATAGGAAGTTTGTCTCTGTAGTGTTTGTAAACAACCAAAGTTATTGTAGAAGATCTTTAGCTCCTTTTGACTAGGCTGCATGAAACCTTTTCTTCTTACTATTAGCTTTAGCGAATATGGGTGCTTCCAGATAAGAACGTCACAGGAGGCAGTGTTGGAAGCCACACTGGGGTACCTGACATTGACTGAAAAAACAATGTCTTTGTCTTAAGCAGCAAAATCAAAATGCAGTAGAGGCAGCACCATTGTCTAACAGCAGGGACGACTACAAGTTAGGCTTCACATGGATCCACAGGGAAGGTTTCATGTCCTTGAACTCACATTGTTTAAATGGCTGTGCAAATTATCAGCCAAATACACAATGAGCAAGACCACTAGAGAACTTTTCCCTAGTTCACTTGTGTTTATTCTTCAGTGTTTGACATGTAAGACTGTAGGAAAGAAAAATAATTCTTGTTTTCATTTGTGCCAGGAGATGCTAACCTCAATGATTCATGTTTCCATTCATTTTGCTGTGGCAGATGAATACAGAAATCAATTTGTCCTAGTGGGTGAGCAGAGTGGAATATATAAAATAGGAGAATGAAATGTATTTTGTCTGCAGCATGTTAATTAATGTGGGGAAATTAAAGGTTATTTTGGGCTATAGTTGTTCTCTGGCACATACTGATCAATTTCCATGGTATGTATAGATATGTACTATAATTTTCAATCTATTGAAAAATTGTAATGTTAGTATAAAAGCAAAGGTAAATTTCAGTGTGTTGTAACTTTTATTCCTATTGTTTCTACTATCAGCAAAGAACCTTTTCCCAGAAGAATGACCTTGGTGGGTTTTTCAATTGTATTTTGCAATATTACAAAAATAAGAAAATCCCAGAACTTTGTGAAGACTTCTATGAGCTTCTCAAAAAAACACATAAGTGTGTGCTACCAGAAACACCTTTATTAATTTCCCAGATTTCAAGAGTAGAAGAACCTACGTAGTGAACCTATTTTAGAATCATAAAATATGTAGGGTTGGAAAGGACCTTAAAGGTCATCTGTATCCTACCCTCCTGCCATGGGCAGGGACACTTGCCACTAGACCAGGTTGCTCAAGGCCCCATCCAACCTGTCCTTGAGCACTTCCAGGGAGGGGGCAACCACAATGTCTTTGGACAACCTGTTCAATGTCTCACCACCTTCAGAGGAAAGAATTTCTTCCTTATGCCTAACCTAAATCTGCCCTCTTCAAGTCTGAAACCATTTCCCTTTGCCATCTCACTACACAGCCGTGTAAAAAGCCCTACTCCAGCTTTCTTACAGGCCCCCTTCGGGTATTGGAAGGCTGCTATAAGGCCACCTTGGAGCCTTTTCTTCTCTGGGCTGAACAACTCCAACTTCCTCAGCCTATCTTTATAGGGGAGATGCTCCAGCCCTTTCATCATTTACTTGCTATCCCCTGAACACACTGAAGGAACTCAATGGCCTTCTTACGTTGAGAACTCCAGAATTCAACACGGTACTCCAGGTGCAGTCTCACAGGATCAGAGTAGAGAGTGAGAATCACTTCCCTCTACTGAAATGCTAAAAAGCATTTACTAAACATAACAATGACAAAATTAAGATGCCTGTTTTGTGGTCTTGTGCAGTGAGTGCAGTAGTTCTGAGCTTCATTTGATCCTTAGTGCTGCTGGTAGGCTTTGGAGAGAAAAACAAGCCAAAACCAAAACTAAAACCAAAATCAAAACCAAAACTAAATCCAAAAAAGACAACTCTGAGAAACCATTAAAGGTTATATTTAAAGCTACAGTTGCACCTAGACTTTTTACAGACAACTAAGTGTGCTCAGGCTTGTGCTGCATGTTTTGTGAATGTCTCCTTCACAGTGGCAGGTGGAAAGAATTGTGACTTCCTCTGTTTCTGTACAAGGCGAGCCAGCAAAGATAAAATATATTACATCAGGTCTTGAAAGACTGTTGTATTCCTACTTGCTGCAAGGGTAGCAAGGCTGCAGTGAAACATGCACCCTGGAACAGTCCTTCATTTCTGCCTCAGTTAATTGCAGAACCTACTTGAAGTGAAAGTATTTCAAGTGCCTCATCTCCACAATACTGGGTCATCCAGCACTTCTGAACTGATCCATATCAAATGCATGACTGCATTTCTGTTGAGTTAGACAAAATAAGGTATGGAGCAGAAAGGAGCCTGCCTGCATGAAATTAACATGTCAAAATATTTTGACAGAATTTGAACTCTCAGTGTGGGCTTGTATCAAATTGGTGCTTTGTGTGAGGTATCTGCAGCCTTTTTGTTCTGGTATCAGCAGACATAAGAATAGACACTACTGACAAAGATTAGAGATCCCATTTCTTAATGCAAAAGTATTCCTTCTACTGTCTTGGTTTTTTTTGTTTTTTGTTTTTTTTTTTTTTTGTTTGTTTTTGTTTTTGTTTTTGTTTTTGTTTTTGTTTTTTTTTGTTTTTTTTTTTTGATTGCCCATTCTGTCAGTCATGGTTCCCAAGACCATATCTGTTTTAGAGAACAGATATGAGGCTTTGGACTCAGAGAATCAGGCAGCGGACAGACAAGAGGAAGATCTGTCTGGAAGGTCTCCTGTTCGCCCCCTGTCTACCAGACGGGTTACAACTACAGCTACAAAGAAAAAAAAGAAGGGTAGTTGTAGTTGGTGACTCCCTTCTGAGGGGAACTGAGGGCCCTATATGTCGACCGGACCCATCCCACAGGGAGGTCTGCTGCCTTCCCGGTGCCCGGGTGAGGGATATTAACAGGAGACTCCCTCAGCTAATTCAGCCCTCAGATTATTATCCACTCTCGCTAGTCCAGGCTGGCAGTGACAACATTAACGGAAGAAGTACCAGGGTGATTAAAAAGGACTCCAAGGTGCTGGGTCGATTAGTTGATGGGTCAGGAGCACAGGTGATGTTTGCCTCAGTTCCTGCAGTAGATGAGATGAATGAGGAGAGGATTAGGAAAACCTATCTGATCAATGGGTGGCTAAGGGATTGGTGCCACCGGCAGAACTATGGGTTTTTTGACCATGGACCAAATTTTATCATACCTAGTCTCTTCAAACCAGATGGGCTTCATCTATCTAGCAAGGGCAAAAGGACTTTAGCCCATAAGAAGGTGGGGCTGATAAGGAGGGCTTTAAACTAGGTTTGAAGGGGGAAGGGGTTGAAACCGGGTGTTACAGAAAGGAGCCCAAGGTGCGACAGCCCAATTTAAGAGCCAAATCAGCAGCCCAGCTGAAGTGCATGTACACCAATGCACACAGCATGGGCAACAAACAAGAGGAGCTGGAAGCCATTGTGCAGCAGGAAAGCTGTGATGTAGTTGCTATCACAGAAATGTGGTGGGATGACTCCCATGACTAGAGTGATGCCATGGGTGGCTACAGGCTCTTCAGAAGTGACAGGGAGAATAGGAGAGGTGGAGGAGTAGCTCTGTATGTTAGAGAGTCTCTTGACTCAGTCTTGGAGTCAGTAACAATAAGGTTGAGTGCCTGTGGACCAGAATCAGGGGGAAGGCCAACAAGGCTGATATCCTGGTGGGAGTTTGCTACAGACCACCCAATCAGGAGGATGAGGGTGATGAATTATTCTACAAGCAGCTGGCAGATGTTTCAAAATCATCAGCCTTTGTTCTCATGGGGGACTTTAACCTGCCGGACGTCTTTTGGGAACTCCACACAGCAGAGAAGAGGCAGTCTAGGAGATTCCTAGAGTGTATAGAGGATAATTTCCTGCTCCAGCTGGTAAATGAGCCCACCAGGGGTGGAGCCCCACTAGAGCTCCTGTTCACAAACAGAGAGGGGCTGGTGAGAGATGTGGTGGTTGGTGGATGTCTGGGACTCAGTGATCATAAAATAACAGAGTTTTCAGTACTCAGGGATGCAAGGAGAACCATCAATAAAATCTGTGCTGGACTTCTGGAGGGCAGATCTTGGCCTATTCAGAAGACTACTTCAGAACGTACAGCCCTTGAAAACAAACGGGTCCAGGAGGGATAGATGTACTTCAAGAAGCAAGTTTTGAAGGCATAGGAGCAGGCTGTCCCAGTGTGCTGAAAGGCAAGCCAGCAGGGAAGATGACCGGTCTGGATGAACAGGGAGATTTTAAAAGAAATTAGGGTAAAGAAGAGAGCCTACCAACTATGGAAAAAAGAGATGACTACTCAGGAGGAATTGAGGAATGTAGTTAGGTTGTGTAGAAAGAAAATTAGAGAGATGAAGGCACAACTTGAACTGAATCTCGCCACCTCTGTGAAGGATAACAAAAAGTCCTTCTACAGATACATCAATAGCAAAAGGAGGGGCAAGGGAAACCTCCATTCTTTACTGGACATGGGCAGGAATATAGTTATCAAAGATGAAGAAAAGGATGAGGTATTTAACACCTTCTTTGACTCAGTTTTCAACAGTAAGACAGGTTGTCCTGAGGACAGCTGGCTTCTGGAGCTTGTAGAAAGAGGCAAGAATCTGAACAGCCCCCCTGTAATCCAGAAGGAAACAGTCAGTGACCTACTGAACTGCTTGGATCCCCACAAGTCTATGGGACCAGATGGGATCCACCCAAGGGTGATGAGGGAGCTGGCAGAAGAGCTCGCCAAGCCTCTCTCTATCATCTACCAACAGTCCTGGCTCACTGGGGACATCCCAGATGATTGGAAGTTGGAGAATATCACACCAATCCACAAAGAGGGCCAGAAGCAGAACCCGGGAAACTCCAGGCCTGTCAGCCTGACCTCAGTGCCTGGCAGGGTTATGGAACAGATCATCCTCTGTGCAATCACACAGCACCTGCAGGATGGACAAGGGATCAGACCCAGCCAGCACAGGGTTAGGAAGGGCAGGTCCTGTCTGACCAACCTGATCTCCTTTTACGATCGGGTGACCTGTCTGGTGGATGAGGGGAAGCCTGTGGATGTGGTCTACCTGGACTTCAGCAAGGCCTTTGGCACCGTCTCCCACAGCATTCTCCTGAAAAACCTGTCAGCCCACAGCTTGGACAGGAGCACCCTGTGCTGAGTTAGGAACTGGCTGGAGGGCCGGGCCCAGATCGGNGCCAACAGGTCCAGGGAAGTGATTCTTCTCCTGTACTCAGCCCTGGTGAGGCCACACCTCGAGTACTGTGTGCAGTTCTGGGCCCCTCAGTTCAGGAAGGAGACTGAGGTGCTGGAGCAGGTCCAACGGAGGGCAACCAGGCTGGTGAAGGGACTCCAACCCAAGTCCTGTGAGGAAGGGCTGAGAGAGCTGGGGGTGTTCAAGTCTGGAGAAGAGGAGGCTCAGGGGAGACCTCATCGCTCTCTACAACTCCCTGAAAGGAGGTTGCAGCCAGGCGGGGGTTGGTCTCTTTTCCCAGGCACCTCTCAACAAGACAAGAGGGCATGGTCTTGAGTCATGCCAGGGGAAGTTTAGGTTGGATATTAGAAAGAATTTCTTTACAGAGAGGGTGATCAGACATTGGAATGGGCTGCCCCGGGAAGCAGTGGATTCTCCATCCCTGGAGCTATTTAAAAAGAGACTGGATGTGGCACTCAGTGCCATGGTCTGGTAACCGCAGCGGTAGTGGATCAAGGGTTGGACTTGGTGATCTCTGAGGTCCCTTCCAACCCAGCCACTTCTATGATTCTATTCTATGACCAGTGGTCATGGTCAAATGGAGATGGGTCATGTGCAGAAATTCTGGCCCGGTCCCAGCTTGTCTTCCCATCCAGGGCAGCACACAAGTCAGGTGTAGCAAGTATCAGGTTGTCTAAGGAAAGGGAAAGATGACACCGATATAAGTGCTAGCATGACAAACCTTCTTCCTCACAGTGCTCCTCACGCTGAGACACCATCAACATGCCACACTGCAACTGTGGTTGGCCTTTATATAAATACATAATAGCAGAGAAGATTGCTTGCATGCCCACCCACATGCATGCACCTCAGAAAAGAGAAGCATCTCATGGAATAGTTTGCCTTAAAGACTCTAAGGATGGGATGGTGGAAAAAGTACAAAATTCTGCCTCTCCAGGCAGTTGTGTGAAAGCAGAAAACATCATTTTTCTATCAATGGTATTTCTATTGCTATTTGAGAGCACTAAGGATGCAGAGAAGCATGTTGCTAGGGCTCACAATGTGCTATGATGCTGCAGATGAATGAATTTGTCACTTTCTCTTTACTACCGTTTATCAGTTTACACAAAGCTAGCTTTATTATCTTTTCACACCAATCTATATTTTTTCCAAAAAAATGTCAACAGTTCTTGATTTCAGTAGCCTTAAAAGTGTGCTTTGGAAGTGTATTCCCTAGCTTAAACAAAAAGGTACTTGTAAGACCATTTTTTAATACAATTTAGTCATCTAATTTTTTTATGATCCTTTTCCTGATTTTTTGTTGGTATGCTCATTTCTATCTAATCTGCATAACTATTTGTCATGTGTTATAGCTATTTTAGCCAACAGATGGTGCTATGTATAACATTTTTATGGTATTGCATAACGTAAATATAAATATTGCAGATAAACCATACATGTAAGTACTATGTTGGAAAATAAATGTGAAATTGAAGTTCACAATAATAAATGCTTATCATAAAAATTAGACATAAAGAACAGTAAATGTTGAAAGTCACTGACAAATGTTCTTTCACCCTGAAGCTAGAGGAAGATAGAGTTGCGTGTGTAAATCTGTCTGTGTTATCTATGCTACTGCTTTCATATATGAGTATCTTTTACAAAATTGGGTCTTCGCAGTGGAAGATTTTAAGCATGCTAACATTATCACTTCCTGTTCTGTTTCCTAATCTTTTGGGATTAATACATTTTATCTAAATTGAAACAGAACGGATACTCATACAGCTGAAGTACTACCACTCTAGTAAAGAAGAGTTATGAAATGCAATTTTAATTAAAAATCACAAGTGTTGAGTACTACCAGTGTTACCTATTGTGCTAACATTTCATTATCCGAACCATGCAATAAGTTTCCTGACACTACTCAGCTATGTAAAATTAACCGTGCAGAAAACATTCTGTGTTTTGTGGTCTCAGTCTTTTTTGTAAATGGGATGGAAGCTTCACGGGATAAGGCATAACCAAAGCTACTGTGGTGAATATCTTTGAATTTCAACAGATAAGTCTTATGTAACTAAATAACTGATTATAAGTCCCTCTTTTCTCTATACAAAAATAACTTAAAAATTTATCCAATACTGTATTTGCCAAATATTATACACCAATTTCACTACAGCATTCTGGTAAAGCTGTTGCCAGAATCACTTTGTGTAATCCTTTCTCTTTCAGACAAAGATTTTTATTTTTTTTAATTTGCTGCCTTATTGATCTAAGCAATAGTTAATCCTATTTATCCACTAACAGCAATCTTGCTGAATTTAAATAATATACATTTCAGCCTACATTTAAAATACTTCCAGAAAATGCCTGTATTTCTACATATAAAAAGATTCCTACTATAAAAAGAAATCGAGAAAGCTAATTACAAACATTCTACATAGAGAAATAATTTATTTAGTTCTTCACTGAGCTGAGTTGTCAAAAACTTCATCACTGTGGAATCCCATTACTTTAACAAGGCAAAGTACATGTTTCACTAAATGCTGAAAAAAGATGCCCTCAGTCATACGAACACTGACAATCAGATTCTCTTTACAAGAGCAGTTGTATATTTTATTTTTAAATTTTGAAATGTCTTCATTTTCTTATATGAATGTTTAAAGTTTGGGAAAGAGGTCTGAATTTTACAACTTTATAAAACTCAAGTTCTGGTTAAACTTGCTTAAGAAATTTGAACTTTTTGTACCCTGCCTTCTTTTATTCTTTTTCAAATAGTTTGTTAAAAAGGTAAAGTACTGTCAATCAACTAGCTGAACATCATTGTTAAAGGAAGACTTCAAATAGTAGCATGATGGTAATTCTATATGCTTACTGAAAAATATTGTAATTCAAAAAACATACTAAAAAGACAGTTGCTTTTTTTATCTTATATATTTCATTTAGTATTGATTAATGACCCAGGATAATACAATACAGCAACAATTTGACTGTATGCTGAGAAGTTTTCAAACTGAAACTGACTTGCTGGTGCCTAGTAGGATGCTTGAGCAAAAATAGAAAACTTTTTTCTTTGTAAAAACAAAATAAACACAGGTTTTTGGAATGGAAAAGATATCAACTTCAAACCAATTTTGAGATGTCCACACACAACCTATTCAGAACTTTCTTCCATCTTTTCTAATTCTATTTTTCAATTATTTTCAATTATTCTGCTGCAGCCTTTAGTCCTGCTTATGTACAGTTTGTTGCCAAAAGCTCTCAGTCTTACTTTGCTGTGAAGATTCAGAAAAAAGGCAAGATCATCAGCTGCTGATGCTGAGATTACATAATATTTCATTTTAACTGAAAAAAATGTGTATCTCTTGTATACCTTGTGGGTGAGTGGTGGCAGACTAGCTCTGGACCTGAACTATCCTATTTTGCCACAATGGAGAAGGAAGCTGGTGTGGTGTGTTTATTAATGGAAAGAAGCAGGGAGCGGTTGGTCTTCAAGCAGGAATGTGTATGCCGAAGTGGATGCAGAAGCCTAGGAAGGATGTCTGGAATAAAACTTATATGAAGCTGGTGGTTTTGTACAGGATGCTGTCATCTAATGAACATTGTCTTCTCACTATTAATGGTATACTGCTTTCCATAATCAGAATTACACATTGCACTGTGATGTATGTGTGCATACTTTATCTTGTCCTCTATGTCTCTCTTCAGAGGAAGGATCCTGTTGGTGTAAAGAACTAAAGAGAGTAAAGTCAGCATGGGATGAGTTGCAAGGAAAATACTACTAGGGATTGTCTCCTCACATTCCTGTGATGAAAGTGAAAAAAATGGCAATATTTGTGTTGCCATTGCTGCTGAGAGCTCTTTCACTTTGCCCCTAGGGATTCTAGCTTTTAATTAATTCATTAATTGTGTTGGAATATATCTAGCTACACATCTATAATGAGGTCTTACAACTATTCAAGCCAGTGATAAAGTGTTAACTAAAGTTGGAGGAGAAGGAGATACCAATCACACTGAATAGATCTACAAATACACTTGCGAAGCACTAGCTTTGGTATTTGTGTTTCAGTCAGCTGAGAAGCCATGACTTAATTTTAGTACAAGTGTACCATATCTATGTGTTTAAAAATATAGCATCTATGGTGCTTGCCACTCATATTGTGGCTCAAGCTATCTGTGTTCTTACTGTGTATTTTTTGCCCTGTCACTATCCGAACCATCCACAACAGATTCCTGCCTGGCCTAGTACACCCTCTCTTTCTTTCCTTCTCATCCAGCCTGTGCTGGATGGGTACTATGGCTTTCTGTCTTGTCCCTGATATTCTTTTTGTGGACTGAGACAAAGGACATCAGCTCCAAGATCAGCTGCACATGTTCTGCTGGGGCCAGATACACCAAGAGCGGGAAGTCAGAAACAGCTTCCATTCAACATTGCCTTGGTAGTGGGAAGCTTGAGACTGCAGTTCTCTAACTCAACAGTGGCTTCAGCTCTCCTCCCACTAGCCCCTCTAAGTGGAAGGGAGAGAGAGATAAACCTCTGCACTGGAGACCAAATAATCTCCCATATATGGGAAAACCCAGAATAAAATCCTTAGTGATCATTCAATGGATTTTTGGCTAAGTAGGCCTGTGCCCAGGTGGTATAATGAAATGGGTACAGTACCAACCGTGCTTAATATCGTTATATGTTTTTTAAGAGATAATGCAAAATTCTCAGTCATCACATGATTCTGAATGTCAAGCCTCATCTAGTAACTGAGTTCATATCACCATGAGAGAGCTGAGTGCCCCAAGTAGGAAAGAGACCCACTGGTTCCCACGCTCAGTGTGGGACCATTGCCAGAACTCGCATATTCATGTTGTGCCCATTTCCCTGCTTTTATTCTTCATCCCTTTGGTTTTCTTCATGTTTGAGATACCAGTTTGAGATTCCTTTACTACTGGATTACATGAAAGTTTGTTAACGAGCCTTTTAACTGAAAGTGTGGACAATCAACTTGCATGTACTTTTGTGCTCTTTTGCAATATAGCTCCTTTCTAAGAAATGCCACATGCTGCCAAGAACTCTTTGCTACCTGAGTTTCTCTAACTACATTGTTTCTTAGGTACATGTTAAGGTCACTGTTATAAGATTATCTCGACTTTCACAGAAAAAGCCTTGCCCATTAACCAAGTTTAATTTTTCTGATAAGATTTTCTTATTAAATAGCAGTCTACATGAATAGTTCAATGATTCTGATGATAGAGGGGATTATTTTAATGCGGAAAGGTCTTAGTTATGACCACCATTCCTCATTACATGATCTTGTTGCACCTTTACAGGAACAGACACAGGAAAATCACAGAATATATTGAATCCTCTTAAGCTGGGTATGAATTGTCAGCAATATTGCCACCCACAACACTAGTTCTTTATCAGTTAGTTATATGTTCTATTGTTTTGAAAATATTTGACTGATACATTTTCTTCTATAATGACAAGCCTGTCACATTTCAATTATGTACTCACAACACTTCTCCAAAGGTTTATAAATGAGATAAACTCCCCCCAAGTTGAAAAATATCATCATAATTAGTGTGATGACAATTTTTTTTATGTGCTGTTGCCCATTACTTTACTATAGGATTATTATAGAAATAGGATTGACTAAGTTATGAGTTTTAGAAAGATTTAGGTTTAGATTTCAACAAAAAATGGGGGTTCGTATTTTCACAGTTTTGTCCTAACCATCTTCTCATGGAAGATAATGAGTGTTTTATCAATGGTCTCTTTGTCACAACATTGGCAATTTTAAGTACTTTCAAAAAGGACACTTCTAAGATAAAATTGCTATGTTTCATAATCCCAAATAATACTATCTCAATGAAAGTTTGAAGGAAAAAGGGGGAATCAAACTTTAAAGTGTCATAGTTGTGAATGCCATTATCACTAGCACACTTATGAAACATAAGTCATGTAAATGTACAATGTAAAATAGTTGGATAAGTTGAAACTATTTTTAATTAGAAATGCATCTTTGCAGATCATTTGTAGAGGAAGAGCAATTAATACCTTGAATTTAGTTCCTCAAATAAGCATCTTTCGGAAAGAGCAAGTGTGGTGTTCAAGAAAACCCTTAAAAACATGCAGTGATGCACAGATGTGCTGTGAAATTCTTATAATATGAGCTAACTTTAAAAAAATCCTCACTGAATATTAAAGAACCTTTGAAACTGCTGCCCAGAAATAGCATTTTGTGCTCTGCTCTTGCTGTGGGGGTGGAGTGATGAGAGCTAATTTTGTCAGAAATGAGGCAGTTGTCATTTTTGTTTACATAATTTATTGAGCTTTACAGGTAATTAGGTAACTGGATTTGTATTCATGGGTGCTATTGAATAGGGACGAGTGTTTTTAGGGCCATATCATGCAGACTAAAGACACTTTAGAAGTTTGCTTGTAGTCATCCATAAATGTTGAAAGAAATAAAGGCATAATATGGGCATTTGATTGTCCTGACAGATAATGCCCTATAGATAGCCCTTTCTGCATGCAGCCCAACTGCTTTCAGTGACATTCTTGCTGGGGACATTATACTGGCAGTGCAGGGAGACAGGATATATAGGTATAGGGAAAAGGTGTAGGGAGAAAACATACACAAATACACTGAAATTCTGTGTTCATGCTAGCAATCCAAACAAAAACTGTGAAAAAAGATGGGCTCTTTTGCTTCTCACATAAATGTAAGCAATGTTTTCAATCAAGAACATTTTTCTTTCTGTATACTGTCAGTACTGTTAATCAGAGAATGTAAATGTAAAAGTAATTAGAGCAGGGGAGCTGTGAGGCTGATGAGTTTGGCACTGTTAATTTTCTAACAGGTCACATAGGTAGGACCTCATGCTGCCTCTGCCACCAGTATAGTACAGTATATTTTATAAGATAGGCATACTATTTAACTACTAACCTATCTCCCTTTGTGATCTGCTATTTTTCTAGTACTTGCTTTTGAATGGTTTGAGAGATAATGTAAGGTACAGGGTTCTTTTTATGAGCAGTTGAATGTGGTCAGCTTAATTTTCTGGAAAAAAACCTATTCAATACACAGAAATGAGTGATACTAAACACTAGTCCTCCAGGCCAGAAAGGGAGTACTGGTCTCTCTTGCCTGCTGGAATGAGCACAGTTAAAAATACCAGAATAATAGAGCTAAATATGTGGTAGAAATAAGGAAGGAAAGTGAGGGAGATCACTGTTCAGAAATCATCTAATCCATGGGAGAACAGAAGCATGTACTTATTCTCTTCTGGACCATTCTGGATCAGAATATATTGAGGTCCCATTTAAATGTAATTAATTGCTTAAGAGTACCATGTAAATATTTTTCTTTCAAATCAAGCTGTATCATAAAGCCAATTAAAAGTATGCAGATTCTATTGGACTAGTTATGGAAATCACAATGTCTCATGCAAGGTTTTTTTTGATTTCTCCATGTGTAGGTTGTCTATTCATGCTTTAAAAGAAAAAGCTTTAAAATCAAAGAGGAAGACACACCTTGTACTACTCTGATATCCCACTAACAAGTAGGCAGAAAAAAAAAAAAAAAAAAAGGTTAATTTTATTATATTTTGGCTCTGGTTCTGCAACAGAGAATTTTTTCCAGAATCATTAATATAAATATGCTTTTATTTACACTTAAATATATTGATATATTTGTCAAATTTTTTAATTTAGCTGGAAAAAGTTATATTCTTTAGTAAATAATTGGCTTTGATATCCATCACAGTGTCTACTTCCTGAATGCTTCCAACATTTATCACTGAGCTTGCTTTTTCATAGCTTCCACTGTTAGTATTTTTCTTGCCATTTTTTATATTGTTTCTTCAGTTTAGGCAAGTTGTGATTTTTTTGGAATAATTACACATCCACATACCTACAGTGCACACACATTGAGTGTTGTACTGCTGTTTACTTTACAAGTGCAAATTTTTATTTCTTGCATGTGTGTGCACATCTGTATACGTAATGCAGCCTGTGATCTCTTCCCAGAGGCTCAGCAGAAGTCTTCTTATTCTCCATTTAATAATGAATGAGCAGAATCCCAAAAGCAGTCAGTAGCTGCCTGATGAGAGTGCCAAATAACTGAGCCATCATCTGTAGAGACAGGTTTCAGTTCTCTGAAACAAATGTGATTGACTTCTCTGACTATTTTAAAGGCATTCTAGCTCATCGAGATCAGGTTATGGTGCGTCCGTCACCTCTGCCAGAAGAGTGCCTCTGTTAGACAAAGGCTACGATATGCCAATCCTCTTGGCTTCCCACAAAACCATCCCCAGAAGAAACTCCTCTTTTCCAGCTGCCCACAGTGATAGAATTTAGGGCAGAAAAACCTTTTTTGTTGTTGTTTTTCCATTGAATTTTGGTCAAACAAGCAGGGGACAGAAGGTATCTTGATCTTTCATTTACAGCTCCGAGATACGAGTTCCTTCTCTTAGGCTGTTTCTCTCTGAAGGCTAAGAAAACTCTATTGGCCTGGTTATGGAATCTGAATTCAGAGTTTGCTGCTTATATCTAGATGTAGTGTATATCCTATTGTAGGCATTATCTAGAGTACTCCCATTAAAATGAAACTTTCTCTAGATAAAACTCAAATAGAGCAAGCATCTTTGCTATTGTGCTCTGCCTCAGGCTTAACAGAGTCTTATTTTGAGAATCTCAGTATAGCAAAATACTGATCTGGAAAGCATTTCCCTGTGTACAAAATTCATTCGACTAGAATTGTGAGTGCAGATATGAATAACTTCTACTGCCCCATTTTTTTTTTTTTTCCTTAGCCAAAAGTGAAGTTTTGCAGTGGGTAAGGAGCAATTGCAATAAAAGTATTTCAATCAGTATGCATATTCACAATTAAAATATGTTCACAAAACCATGATGTATGCTTTCTATTTTTATTTTTACTTACTATAGTACTTGCACTGTGACTATTTAAAAGTCAGTTCATGTGTTTCGTGTTCAGAACACATCAATTACACCACTAGATTAAGACAGTGTTCCTCTTGCTTACTAATGTGATGGACTGGTTGTTAACAGTTACGTTAAGCCAAAATTGTATGGGAAATGGCAATAAAAAAATGTTGCACTCCCAGAAGTTTTTCCCAATATTTTATACTTTGTCTCAAGGCACAGGAACATCTCTTGGAAAATATAATATTTTTTAAATTATTCATTTAAATGTGTCACTTAATAATAAAAGAGATTACAGGGTATGTATTATGGGGTAGCTTCCACAAAGTGCTATTAACATGCCTTGAAACATGACCAGCCAAACCCGCTCATGAATACATCTTTTAGTCCTTTTTATACCACTAGATACATCTCTCATCCACCTAAATACCTATTAATTTTTTAATGATTTTTTTTTTTCCCTAGGATGCCAATTATCTTATTTTTTTTTTCTTCTACTAGTCACAAAACAGTTTCTGTACAGTTCAAAACACTGGAGATACAATGAGAGAATCCCTACTTGTCACATGGGAACAGTCTGGAATATTATGGGAAAGTGGGAATAAAAATTACTTTATCATATTTGACAGGACTTCACTTAACAACTCAGTTTCTAAATTCTATGTGAGTTACGAAGCACACTGTATTTCAAATTTAGTGCACCAGTACTCAGTGATAGAATACTTGGATTGGTACATTTATGAGATTGGTACATTTATGTCCTGGCTGTGGCATTCCTTTTTCCAGGCATGGGGTGTAGCAACTGACAAGTGTTTCAGAGTATAGATCTGAATGGTGATCATACAACAGAGTTACTTTAAAGGTAACAACATCCCAGGGCTCTCTCAGCTGTCAAAGAAGAGATCTGCCAGGAGCAATACAGTTGGAATGTCTCTAGTCAAATACCTTGAGGGCTACTGACAAAACTATAGTCAGCATGGAAAAGTTTCTGGCACCTATTACCTATTGTCACCTAAAAATTAGGAGACCTGTGGTGGCTATTTTGTAACAAAATGAAAGAGCATGAATAATCAGATACCATTAGACTGTATTGCCACTCTATGTGACGTTGTGACATGTGTCACAAAAGCACTGGGAAGTTTTACGTTTCTATGCCAACTACTGAAAAAAAAAAAATCCCCCAAAAGCTATTTAATTATTTAATTGATGATTAGAAAGGACAGCTGATATTTTAAGAAAGTAATCATTTTAATTATTTTTTTAAAGCTCAAAACCATGGTTCAAAATACAATGTTGTTTCCTTTCAATTACAGTTTAAAATGTGGTGTTGCAAGCATTTTATAACTTACAGAGCTTTCATGTATCCTGTCAATGCAGAAGCCAGAAGTAGAGAGCAGACATATATCTAATACAGAAAGCATTTGAACAGAACAAGTCTAGTCTCTGTTTATGTAATATTACAGAAAACAAAGTTCTTTTAGGGAAATAAAGTCAGCAGTCTGGCCATTTTAACTTCTACCTTTAGCTACACAAGTAATGACATATTTAACAACCAAACAACTCAGCACAAAACTCTAACTTAGTTAATGTCAATATAAATTATATGCTTCAAATGAGTTAGGAAAGCACTTAATGTAATGTCGTCTTAACGGAACAATATTAGGGCATTATAACCCATCCCTTGAAATATATAGAGAAGTATTTACTTTTATAGGCTCTCTTCAGAGTCTTCTGCAATAGCAATCACAGTGGTAAACATTCTTCTTGGCACTAAAATCTCCACATTTTCCTGCTAATGATGAATTTGCTGGGAAATTATTGGTACCATTCCAGTGGATTCCATTTTAATTTATTGAGAAATCTTTGTACAAATTTTGCTTGAGAATTGAGTGGCTTTGCTAAACAGACCTTATGTAATCCACATGTCTACACCTGGCTGACAAGAGAAGGTCTGAAGGCCAGAAAGAGAAGAGCATATCCTTACTTAAAATATGGCTTGAACTATATTTATACATACATTTCTGGCAATAAATTTAGTCTTTCTATGATTTCACACAAGCAGTGATATACTTCATTCTGTGTAGCTATTTTTGAAGTATTTTGGATTAAATTCATAATTAGACATTATTTTTCCATCTCTGTTGTCTGCTGCAGTCTTTCTTAATGTTTATGAACCACGTCTGCAATTTAGAAAAATTATCCCAACAAATGTTCAGGATCACTTACTATGTTAAAGTTTACTCACATTTTTCTAGTTCAGACACTGAAAAAAAATATGGCAACCCATCACACTGTAACAGATTTCCCTCAAAAGTGCAGAGACAAGTAGTGCAGTGACACTTTGTGTTTGTTTGTGCATTATTTATCTTCAACTCTTCTGACACTTCATGTCTGTATAGCATTTTCACACTGTCTCCACAGGGTAGGGGGGTGGTTGGGGTGGAGCAGAATTTTATTCCACTTGTTTCTTTTGTGAGTCATTCCTCTACTATCCAAGTTATGGGAAAGTAAGAATGATATATTGAAAGCAAATTTATCTTTTAATTATCCTAATCTCTCTTAAATTTTGACTTAGATAATTTCAGCAAAAAACACACCTAGGTTCCTGTCATCATCCTCTGTAGTTTTTATATTACATGCCCAGTAACTCCAAGGCATCCCTCACTTCTGTTATATACAGCTGTTCCTTCAATAGGTAACACCAACACTTAGGCATTTGTCCTGAGAAAAAGGTTTCATCTCTATCATGAAATTTTACATTTGTATTATGGCTACAAAGTTTGCTCATACTAGGTTTTTAGTAAATGCATTTGCTCATTTAATTTTATTATATTTTTATTTTTAATTTAGGACAACAGGAAATGGGATAAAGCTCCTCCAGGAGGTGTTCAGGTTGGATATTAGAAAAAAGATCTTCATAAAAAGAGTGGTTAAACACTGGAACAGGCTGCCCAGGGAGCTGGTGGAGACAACACCCCTGGAGGTGTCCAAAAGATGGGTAGATGAATTGGTACAGTGAATGGTTTAGTGGTTAGGGTCTTTAGGGTAGACAGTTGGACCTGGTGATCTTAGAGGTCTTTTCCAACCTTGATGATTCTACAATTCTATGATTCTGTTTAAAGTAGTCTAAATATGTGCAGCCTTCACTCACAGAAGAATATGGACACCATTTTAGCCACAGAGGTGGTGGAAAACTATCGTCAGTTAAAATAATTGCATTTCTCTTTCTTCTGTGATCTCAAATGTTAAGAAAACTTTACCTAAAAAAAATAAGTAGTTTTCTAAGTAGTCTAATAGTTAGTTTATTCTTTTCACCAGACAGAAGTGTCTATCCTCAGTTTGAAACCAAATTCCTTTGCAGTTACAATGTTCACAGATTGATTGTTGGCTGGTGGACTGTCTGAAATGTTGATGTCATACTTATCACTGGGAAGCTTAAAAGAAATTTCTTCTTGTTCTATGCTTTCAATATTGTAAGATATTGAGGGCATTTACAATAACGAAAAATGGTTTTACAATCCAGACATTTTAAGGTGACAAGAGATCAAAGGTACAACAAACAGTATTCCTGAAACAAAGTACACAAGTTTCAAAGCTCTACCACACTCATCAAGTGCTTGGCTTATATTAATTTCCTGATAAATGCCTTAAGGAATAAAAATAATTTTCTAAATAAACTTCTGGTGTTTTATTCTACAGCTCCAATTAGTCTGTTAAGGTTTACCAAAGAAAAAGCCATCACCAAGTAGTGAGGTTATGGTCCAGTAGCTTACTTAACAGTGCTCTTGCTTAGTTCAGAACAGTTTTGGGGAACATTATGATTTTGGAATTAAAGGTATGTTATTGTTATTGTTTTTGTTATTGAAAAGATAGTAATTAACCAGAAAGTTGTAAATCAGATCTTTTAATACCTATACATTGAAGTGAGCTTGCCTCCAACATTTATGAAACCACAGTAGTTTTTCAGTGGGGCTCCTTTTACTTTGTCTAGCACAACTATTGACAATGTTCCATGTGAGTTTTTGTTAGTGACTGAAGTCATGCCTGTGTTGCTGCCTTGATATTATTTACCTGTATCTTTCACCACATTCACATATGCAAACATCCCTTATGTTAACACCTTGCTAAAATGTCCAGCATTTGAGCCAGTATTTGGTGCTTAGCCAATGTTGACAGTTTAATAAAAGCTTGCACTAAGCTGTTGTAACTGGACATTCAGTGCTTACCACAGTCTGGATGTAGCCCAAACCATTCACTGCATAACTAATTCTTGTAAGTAGACAAATATAAAGACCATGTGGAAAAAGACAAAAATACAACACAGACGTATCTTTGGCAAAACACACAGGAGCCTATAGATATGTTTTATAGAGATGGGAATAAAAGTAAAGAAATGTGATATCTGGAAAGAGAATGTGCCCCCTCTTCCCCAGTTCTTCTGCATACCAAGCCCCAGGAAAGGATAGGGTCTCCTGGCCTACCAACTTGTCCACTGAAATTTGGCCACCTTGCTTACCTTGAAATAGCATGTTTTTGAGGTCCTCCAGAGAAGGAGTCACTCTCTTAGTCACTGATCAAGTCTGCTACATGGTCATTGAAATTTAACTCAGTTAAATTCTGGCTAGCAGAGTGCATCTACAAAAATGACATGCAATATCCCAAAACTATGGTTAAACCTATTTAGGCTATTATGCATAATTACCCATACTCAATGCATAAATTCTTGCTGCCTAATATATGTCAGTGCTACTCTTGGACAAGTGAAACATGTTGGCAATATATTTTTCTGAAAATTACATGAAGCAACAAGGAAGAACTGATGTATGGTTCACTTGGTCCTGCCAAATGTCTGGCCTTTCTGCAGGAAGGTCTTGATCTATGCCAGTACCACATAACAGGCACTACTTCCACTTACACCTGTTTACACAGCGACTGAAGGTGCTTCTTACAGCCAGTAAGACAGGCTGCATTGCAGCTGGTGAATGGAAAAGTCGTTAAAATCTCAAGTGTCAATAAATACATCATGTAACTTGAGAGTGCAGCCTGCTATCATTCATGTGCTGGCAATCAATCCACTGTCAAAATAGCCCAAGTAGGGACTTGGCTGAGCTGCAATCAGGGGCACAGCAGAGTTCAAGGCACAGATTGTGCTCTTTTCCCAAGAAGTTTTTGGCTGGTGGAAGATACATAGCCACAGATGGTACAGATGCCAAAGAAGGACAGAGAAGATGAGATTTGTGCTGAATTTCACATTCCACATCTCAGTGAACAGGTTTTTGAGGTGAGAAGGGTACTTTTTGGAAATAAAGCCCCAGTCCAGAAAAGGTCTGAGTATATCACTTGCAAGTGCCAAATCGTCCTAGTGAATACCCTGGTAATAGTGATAAAGCTAAATGTGAATAATCTGAGGGAAAAATGTCTTGCTAAAATAATGGATGTATGCTTATAAAGCAAGCATATATGTTCACAAAGGTGAGTAGTCTGATGTCAAAACAATGATGCTGCCATAAAATACAGTACTTCCACTAGTAAACATAGTTCACTTCAAAACAACATTATAAATAACCATCTGTGAATTATGTCAGAATTGACTCTACTTTACAGAAAAAAGTATGAAGTGGAATTTTTGAGGATGTCTTCTTGTCTTCTTTACTTGAAAATTTACTTCATATTCTATTTTTTTTTTTGGTAAAATGACCAAAGGCTGTGTTAGTAACACAGTAATTTATTTATTTTTCTATAGCTTTCCCTTTCCTTGAGGAACTGTTAATTCCAATTGCAATTGGAACAATTTTAATTCACTGAAGCTTTAGCCAAAAGCCGAATTTGTCGATTACAAAGAAAAAAAGAAATACAAGTTAATTTGCAAACATTTATGCAAGCATTTTGATGGGAAGAATTATGATCATGCATATATATGATGTTTCCTTCTAAATCAGATCAACTCAAGTTCAGAATACTGAGCACCCACAATTAATTTCAGGAGACCAATTTAGAGATTTAAATTGATTTTAGTGCTTAATATGATTTATCATTTAAGAGTTATAATTCCATTTATGAAAATTAAGAATGGCTGTACAAAATCTAAGTTTTCAGGAATTGCTACCTAACAGTCACAGAAAATATCAGTCCAGTTTTCCTTTCTACTGTATTTGCTAAATCTCTGAATTACAGTCAACTGATCTTACAATCTACTCTTTTAAATCATTAATCCTATAAGACCTTAACTAATTAACAAGTACATATGAAAGAAGTAGTACTTAAGAGTAATACTACCCATAACTCCTAAGCAATTTATGAAGTCTACAGACCTCACCCAAAAAACAAACAAAAAAACCACCAAAAACCAACCAAACAAAACCCAATCAACCAACCAAAAACCCTGAAACAACAAAAAAAATAGCAAAAGAAACCCCCCCAGAAAACAGATTTTTCAAGATTTGATAAAAAATATTACGTTTTTTCTGGAATTGAGGCATTATCTTTGTTTTATTTCAGTAGCAAATGCTTAATTTTTTGCTACAGAAATACCTTTTAGTGGGAGGGGGGAGAAGACAAAGATAAAATATGCCCCTCTAAAAGAAAAGGACTGACAATTATGTGCCTAGGGAGATATCCTTGTATGACAAAAAAACAGAAATGGGTCCCAGTACACTGGGATCTAACCATTGGGAGGCCTTCATTTGGTTTTCTGGCAGATGTCAGAGACAGTCTTGTTTCAGTGGATAACCCTAAGACAGCTCAACAGTTTTAAATACTGTGGATGCAGTGATGCTTTGTTTGTCCTAGATTTTGCTTCAGCCTAAGTATGTGTCACTAATTGTATTTTATGGATCTGTTTCTGTAAAACTGCAAACGTTACTATCTCCTGTTGTGTAAACACACCTTTAGATATGACAAGGCTTACCACCCACGTCAAACAAATTCTTGTTTTCAGTAGAAGAGTATAGTATTTGTTTACAGCAAATGGAACTCTTGCACTTACCCTGTAGCTTAAAAATTCCCTCTAGGCTAGTGTCCAAGGCGTGGAACCTGCTGCCCTGCAGATGGATCCGGAGTGGGTAGCTTATGCTGGTGGGTTTCGGAGGTAGAACTTTCATGGGGCTAGTGAAGTCCCATCAGAATATGTTGACAAGGCAAACTGTCAGCTTCTGAGGCCAGCTATTGATCAGACACTTAATGTCTAACTCACATAGTTTGTAGAAATTTAGATTAGAAAGGCAGCTCTAGGAATCATCCTCTTCAGTCATAGGAGACTGAAGAAACACTTCTACCTCATAGAAGTAGCCCTTCGGTGTGCATGACACCAAATAATCACAAAAGAGTTTCCATATCTCAAATACCAATGATCTCTCTGTAACACAAATATTTGGTCCTTTTTCTGTACCTGCTTAAAACCCTACAGTACACATTAACATGTTGTACTTTGGAAATGAAATTTATTACCCCTTTCTTCAAAAATTCAGCAAAGAAGAGGCCAAAGAAATAGTGGTGTTCTTGACAAGTGATCTTTAAAAATATTTTCTAAGGCTTTTTTTTTTCCAGCAACCTTTCTCATTTGATTAATATTCCTTCCTCTTTTCTGGTTTAGAACTTTGTTTCTTTGAGTTGCATTGGATCTAAATCTGAAAGTAAAAAAGGCACAAACCTAAACAAAACAAAAAAGCCTTACCTTTTAATCTTAGGAATACTGACTCTTGATTATTTCCATATCTCGGGCTTGTCATGTAGGTTGTCAAGACACAATAAAACTGTAATTTTTACATACGATGCAAGAAAAACAAATGAAAGATAAGACAAAAAAAACCCTAAGTTTCTCAAGATAATCTCGCTTTACAGCTAAATACTTTGCAGTGGTCCCAAACACAGCAGGTCAGATATTCTTGGATTATGTTCAGTTTTCCATGAAAGTACAAGATTTCATTCAAAAACTCTGTAAAAGAAAGCAAAAGACAAATTAATTTAAAAGGAATCACAGGAATTCCTTTGGTTGAATCCATGCAGTAATAATCCACAGAAAACACTGAATCTGTTTTAGTAAAATATCTTGTACTTGTCCCCACTGGAGACTTTAACAATACTATTACAAATAGTTGTGGATTAAGTTGATGAAATCTTTGAATTACCCAGAAATGTCTTGGTAACTTGGGTGCTGTGGATCATCTACATGTGTTATTTGCATGGTAAAATGCTGTATGGCTTCAAAAAGCTTATTGTTAGCTATGGGATGAGGTCTCACATACTTCTGAGATGCAGACAAAATAAGACGGTGGCCTCTAAGAATGTGTAGAGTTTCCATAAGAAGTTTCCTAACATTTGTCTGAATTAAATCAAATCACTCTATTTCATACTGCAGAAATAGCAGAGCTATAACCTCTGAACAGCCAGACAGAAAAGAGAAAAACACTAAGTGTTCTTGTTGGTTTGTTTTCACATTTAAGCCTGTTTGTTTATTTGTTTGTTTGTTTCCACAACTTCCCTGGAAAGCCTGCTGTAGTGAAGGTGGTGAGACACTGGCCCACATTGTCCAGACAAGCTGTGTATTCCCCTCCCCCTACCTGGAAGTGCTCAAGGAAAGGTTTTGAGCAACCTGGTCTAGTGAGAGATGTCCCTGCCCATACATAGGGTTGGAACTAGAGGATCTTTTCAGTCCCTTCCAACCTAAATGTCTATGATTATAGACGAAAAAATGTGCTGGAGAACACTGGTGTTAGAAGTAAACCACAGCTTTTTATGGAGCCCCAAGGACTGGGGACTGGTGTCACAAACATGAAGAATATGGAAGAGAAAGTGAGGAGGAGAGAAGCATGAGGTAGTCAGTCGGCTCTGGGCTGGTGGTGGGAAGGATGATCAGGGTTTCCTAGGGTACTTGACTTCCATGCATTGTAATAGAATATGGTCCATATAGGCCAGTTTCCTCAGTAACACAATAGATGAAATGGAGTAATGAAAAAAAAATGAATAAAGACTTCTTTTGTTGGTTGTCTAATTACTACTGGTCTGAGGGTAACTGTAATAAATGGTTTATTGGTTGAATAAAGCACCATTTATGCAAACTTCTAGAATGAAACTATTTCTACTGCAAACTTTTATAAATATTTATGGCATTAATTACAAAACTTGTCCTGGTTTTCCACAGAGTGGGGTACCCAAATCTCTTCAGAAAAATAGCAAATGTATATAAGCAGTGTCTTATGGCTATAAGCTAACATTGTGGCAATATACAGAAGGTCTTAACCCAAAACATTTTTATATAAAGGATCTGTTGCAGTTCTAAATTAAAGGAAAGCATGATGCATAAAAGCACATGTAAGCTTTATGTCCTAATATTGCACAAGTCTCAGTTAATAATTTTTATTATGCTTTGTGAAGAGGTGGTCACACATCATACTTCTACCTGCTCTGTGTTACAGTTGGATTGTTCTAGCCTTCCTTTAAAGCTTCCTTGTTCTGGCAGCCACTGTTGTTAAGCACTGGAACTTAAAAATAAAACAAAACAACAACAAAAAAAAACCAAGCCCCCCCCGAAAAGAACCCCCACAAAACCCAAAAACCAGCAAGGCTTGCACCGTGAGACACTGTAATTGAACTGAGTGTATTGGCTTGTTTGTTTAACAACTCAAATGAATAACTTCCTTGACTGTCACTCCTTGACATAGGTTGCCATTGATTTTTTCATTCTCTGCTTTTGCTTTTAAAGACTTTTTTTCCCTGCCTCATCAGATTTCTTCCAGAACTTACTGGCATGAAAAAGAAACTGCTCCTTCAACTTTAATGGGCACTGGAAAAGACTCAGGCTGAGACTGCTTACACATCTTAAAATAGCTTATCTCTTGCTATTTTATACTACTATAAATCATGACTTTCCCCATTACATTTAGTCATGAATGAACTCTCTACAAAACATAATATGTGCATAGAAAAGATAATGTGTCCATCAAAAACTTCACAAGGGTCCCGCTATAGGTTTTTGAATTCAGCAGGCATCAGCTGAAGTTAGGCATTAATCACACTAACACATATGAAAGAGCATTTCCTTAGGAGTATGTAGAGAACCAAAAATAGTCTTACCTTCAGTCCCTGAGCAGCTCCCAAGACTCCAAGTGTATGGAGAGAAGGAGTCTGGGTTTTATAAAAATCAGTCACATTAGAGGTTTGTATAATAACATCTCCCGAAATAAGTAAAGCTTAAAGAGAGAGTCCTTTAAGACAATATTAGTGTGGAGAAAGGACATTTACATACTTTAAAGTTGCATTTTAAACTTATATATATCCTCCAAATAGTCCTTTATCCTTAACTCTCTATCTGCTGTGCACTGGGCATGGGTCTATCTATGCTGTATCAGATAACCACTATTATGGTTTGCTGAATGAGAAAGAAGAATGTTGTGCCTTGTAATAAATGAACGGCTGCTTAAGTTCTTCATGGTTGTTGTTAAAGCTGTCTGTAATGCCCACAGGCAATCCCCTGGAAAAAAAGTGAGATTAAATCTCATCTACTCTGGCTCCATTACTATGTGGATGGTGAAGATATGTGATGCAGCCTAATAGTTACCGTATTTCAGGAGTGGTGCTGTAGAAAGACATTTGCAGAGACTTGCCTGTAGATTTCCCTCCCATCAGATTTCCCTCCATCTTAAAGCCCTTGTGAATCTCAGATTTTTTTTTTCTTAAATATCTTATTCCGTAGGCCAAACTAAAAAATCTGTTAGATGGAAGGAAAAGAAAATGGAAGTTTCCATTAAAACCCAAATAAGGACAGCATACACTCTCATTGTTCTTCAAGAAAAGTAATTGGGATGCAGCACTATAAAAGTGTGGAAAGATCCCTTGTTCTGCCTGGGAAATACATCTTTTCTCAAAAAGAACCACCATCGTGTTTTAACACCGAGTATAAATTAATCTAGACATGCTTCATCCACTTGCACTGGGCTGTGCAATGATGCCAGTAAGAGGGATGGGTTTCCCTGTCCCCATCTCAGGGCTCCTCCCTCAGGTTACCAAGAGGCACACAGCCCTGCTGGCTGCCTATGCTGACTCTCAGTTCTTGGAGTTTCTGCAAGTTCCTGCACCAGGTACCTCTCCTCCATGAGTTGTCCTTCCAGGCCTGTTGCTCAGATCTGCACACAGCTGCCATACTTCAGACTGTCTGCTAGCTGCTCAGCCACAAGTGTCCTATGGGTTGTGAGTTCTGGTTTATCTTTAGTGGAAAATATCTGAACAAAATAACACATTCCTAAGAACTGCAATGTTGTAGTTCACTGTATCCTATGTAGTACACATCTTTGCATGTGAGAAGAATGGGCTAAATGCAGCAGAGGTAGTTAGTAGGATGCAAATTAATTTTAGAAATATATTTTACCTCTTAACTTTGACCTCTAAGTACTTTAAGAATTACTAGACATTCTTTATCCTCTTTATTAGACCTGAGACACATGAAAGTTACTTTCCTCTGCTACTGCTTCACAATTTTCAGCTTCCAATTCCAGCACTCTGGATTTGGGAATTCATGTTATTTCAGTATTGCTGTGTAAATCCACAGAGAAATGCGAGCAACTTTGTGGTGGCTTATACTGCAGTCAGCAAGACAGAAAGACAGCAGAGAAAGGTGTAGAATTGGCTCTTAAGGATGATTGAATGGTTAAAGTTATCGCCGAATCTGTGATGCTGGAAATCAATACTTATGTGTAGAACAGTAGCTAGCCTGTTAGCCTTGTTATGCCAGGGAAAAACATGGAATGCCAAGGAAGGAAGGAAGGAAGGAAAAGAAAGAAAAGAAGGAAAAGAAAGAAAAGAAAGAAAAGAAAGAAAAGAAGGAAAAGAAAGAAAAGAAGGAAAAGAAAGGAAAACAAAAAAAGAAATGAAGGAAATGAAAGAAATTAAAGAAGTGAAAGAAGTGAAAGAAGGAAAGAAGGAAAGAAGGAAAGAAAGAAGGAAAGAAAGAAGGAAAGAAAGAAGGAAAGAAAGAAAGAAAGAGAGAGAAAGAAATTTCTTTTACTTTAAAAAAAATAGAAAATACTCTAAAGAAATATATTTGCTATTGATAAAAACAGTGATTAATTTACATGTACAGCTAGCTTTGAGGTTGACAGTCACTCAGGTGACAGGATAGAGCAACCCAATCTACCAGAAGTTAATATTTCATTGCAATATTTATTTCTTTCTGATAAAGAAGGGAGAGATGTTGGTGACAGCTCTGTCACAGGACAGCTTCTGTCAGAGGAAAGGAATTGCTCAAAGCGGCAATAAGCTTTGTGGCATCTCAATTGCCTTTGCTTCCCAAGGAGTCTTGAGTTTGTGATTTTCTGATTTCCTTTTATATTTTAATGTTATTTTGAGTCTTCCGTGTAATTGGCATGTACTTCCTTGGAAGAAACTAATGTGACATTGCCAGTATTTATCCACGGGGTAAAAAGTTCCAAAGAAAGAAGGATAATTTTGTCTCCTGGAAGGACATGATAGTCAGTATCTCTCTCTTTTTTTTTTTTTTTTTTTTTTTTTAAGTGTAGTTAAGGAAGTTGTTGGGTGATTAAGGGCAGTCAAAAAGGAGAACTTGTCTACTAAAAGTAAAACAGAGAAAATATCTATCAAACATCTAACATTGTGTAAGCCATCTTAACTCTATAATTGTTTTGTACATTTTGTTCTTATATTATCTGTATAACTTATTCAGACATATGACTGAAATTTTAGCAATAGTTCCCTAATTTTTCTGAGTGGATAATCAGAAAATTATTAGAGTGAACACTAATTAAGAGCTAACCCACTTCAAATGAATATTTGGACTTCTAGAGAGAGAATGGAGTTCCTAACTTGGAGATATACACATTTGAAAGCTAATGCTGCATTTGATATCATAAGTTGTCAAGCTTATCATCCATGAAGTTAATTAAATTCTGAATAAAAATAATTGATATTTAAAAAAATTTATCTCACATAAAGTGTTTGATATGAACAAGCACTGCAGAATCTGTAACCAGTAAGTTGTTTTCTGATCTGCATGTCCATAAATCAGACATTATTATTTATTTACCTAGGAGTACAATCAAGATGGATTGCTAGAAAGTTGCTTATCACACGGTGTTCCATTAACTGAAAATCTAAGTCTAACTCAGTCGTTTTGAAACAAGTAGGTCACAACATTTCTAACTTGATTCATTGCCCATATCTTGGTGTCCAGAAAAATAAACCATGCAGTCAGATTATGTGCTTTTTACACAAAACTTAAAGACTCACTGGTTGTCAGACACATCTCTTATACTGTGTTACCAATCAACAGAAAAACAACAAATTTAGCAGAAATCTTAAGGCCTGCTATTTCCTCACAGAGGGGGCAAAACTCAGCCTCTGTGGTTTGTCAACTGCTGTCTAAAGGAAACAACAAGTGTACTTCTCTGTTTACCCCATATTTTGCAACTTAATCAGTTAGGTCCAGATTCTACTATTTTTCCATACGCAATTAAGCTTTTTAGGCCATGAGTAGTCACATATAGCTGCATAAGAATACAACGGAATTATGGTATTACTCACTGCTAACAAGGATAGCAGGACCTGCTTTCATTTGTAATGTAAACCAAAAGCATTGTGTGTTTAATATTTTCAACTTCAGGCATCAAAATATTACCCAGGAAAAAAGTTCTCTCTCTCTCTCATCCTCCCTCAACAATTGTATTTGTCTGTCTTCTGAGGTCCCCTACTACTGGCATTCCATGCACAATGCAAAGAAAGGAAAAGGGAATTTGTAAAATAAACTAATTGTATAGGAAGCTCAACAATGTTAATGCTGATGTTTTGAGGCTAGAGAAAGTGAATAAATATTGCAGAAAATTATTTTCTTAGAGGTAGAACTATTATTCCTTGACTTGTGTCTAAAGTACAATCAATTTTGCTGGAAAAATGTCCTTTATATACATCTTTGCAGTAATTATGTACTCAGGCTCTTGGATCGACAAGAAGCTGAACATGAGCTAGCAGTGTGCCCAAGAAGGCCAATAGCATCCTGGCCTGTATGAGGAACAGTGTGGCCAGCAGGTCCAAGGAAGTGATTCTTCCCCTGTACTCAGCGCTGGTGAGGCCACACCTCGAGTACTGTGTCCATTTCTGGGCCCCTCAGTTCAGGAAGGAGATTGAGGTGCTGGAGCAGTTCGAAAGGAGGGCAACTAGGCTGGTGAAGGGACTCGAGCACAAGCCTATGAGGAGAGGCTGAGGGAGCTGGGGCTGTTCAGTCTGGAGAAGAGGAGGCTCAGGGGAGACCTCATCGCTCTCTACAACTCCCTGAAAGGAGGTTGTAGCCAGGTGAGGGTTGGTCTCTTTTCCCAGGCACCTCTCAACAAGACAAGAGGGCATGGACTTGAGTCATGCCAGGGGAAGTTTAGGTTGGATATTAGAAAGAATTTCTTTACGGAGAGGGTGATTAGGCTTTGGAAGGGGCTGCCCTGGGAAGCAGTGGATTCTCTGTCCCTGGAGCTATTTAAAAAGAGACTGGATGTGGCACTCAGTGCCATGGTCTGGTAACCGCAGCGGTGGGTCAAGGGTTGGACTTGATGATCTCTGAGGTCCCTTCCAACCCAGCCAATTCTATGATTGATTCTATGATTCTGTGATTCTGTGATTCAATGATTCTATGAATAGCAACGTAAATTCAGGAGTCTATAACATTTGCAACAAATGCAGATGTCGCAGCACATAATTTTTCTCATGTAAAGCAAAACTTACCAGGTTTTCCTAGGCATTGCTCAAAGGTACATTGTGAGATTAATTGTTTGTAAGTCTTCTGAACAGTTCTAAGGAGAAAGAGGTAGGAGACATTGGTCACTTTTTAAGACTCAGAGGACAACGTGGAGAAATGTTCCAGCCTCCTTATTCAATAATATCTATTGCACTGTCATAAGCATCCAAGTTTATTTGGAGCTGTGTCCTGGTTTGGGCCAGGATAAAGGTGATTTTCTGGTTTGTACTTTTGCTTTCAGCTAAGGTTCTTGTAAGTAGTTGCACTTGTTGAAATTAACAGCAAGTTTCTCAGACAGTGTCTGCTTCTAGGACTGATAACACTGGATGTTTATAGTTACTGATAACACTGGATGTTTATAGTTACTGCCAGGCACTGGTATGCAGACCCAAGGACACTGCTCAGCTCTGAGGAACATTTTACCCTGCAGAAGGAGTAAAGAGGTTCCACCTGAACCCCTCTTCGGGGGAGGCCCGAGACAAGATAGATGCCAGAACTGACCAGAGTATTCCATCCCATTCACATCATACTCAGTATAAATTTGACGGATCACAAGGGTCAACACCTTCCTGCTTCCTTCCTGCCTTCTTCCAGCCTGTCCTGCCTTCCTTCACCTGTTCCTTGCGTGCTTTGGCATCCTGGGAAGATTCCATCCATTCGTCTGCCTGTGGTCCTGATCCATGCCAGCCTGAATCTGTGTGTTCCTGCTTCCAGCTCCCAACTGCTGCTGGCCCCAGGGGTCCAGCCTGGACTTTCCCAGGGCTGCCCTGCAGCCTCCGTGGTGAAGTGAGTTATTGGGGGAAAGGGGGGAGGAACGTGGTATCAACTTTTCCTGTATATTATTTTTCCTATTTATCATTACTGTTTCATTAAAGTTGTGTAGTTTAGTTTCCAACCCATAAGTCTCTTTCCCTTATTCTCTCTCCTTTCCTTATCAGGGAGGAGAGGGGGATTAATAGAAAACCTGTTATTTGGTTTATTGCCGGGCCAGTGTTAAACCGTGACAAGGTGGAAAATAAAGATACACACCTGAGACCCTTTTTGAATTTTTCTGCATTTTGGCTTTCCCTGATGTTACTGTCTCCATCCTGTAAAAAGCAAGATGAACTCACTGCTGGTGTCTGCAATGGCTCATGTAGAGGGAGTTAATGAGCTGCTTCATCTCCCCCTTTCCTAGTGATCTTGCACAGCTATGTTCATAATATAATAGTGTTCACTTATCTTTTTAAAGAATGAGTTTAAAGAAGGAGCTGAGAAGATATAAAGGGCTCTTTTGGTTTGGTTTTTTTTTTTTTTCTTTCTGACACTTATCATGAGCAGAGACTGGTTATTGACATATTTCCATACAGCTTCTGCAGGAACGAGGTGCTCTTAGGACAGAGGCAGCTATTTTAGGAAAATACCCTGACAATATCAGATCAAGACTTCCACCAATAAAGTCACACAGGTTATTGTGGGGGAAAATGCTTATTAATGGGGCAGATGCTGGTCTCAGAAGTTACCAGGGTTTGCATTTCACTTAGAAAAAGCAAGTCTCAGAATCAGATTTTTTAAAAAAATAATATAATTTTCAGTGTGAAATGTTAGACAAATGCATTCTTCTACCCTCAGAGTGCTATTAGCCAGAATATAATTGATTTATTTGACAAAAACATTACAAAAACTATATTGAGAGTTGAGTAATGGTAGATGGCAATGTAAGTTACAAGGAAAACGTAAATTACTAAATACTGATTAAATCTTGAGAAGCAGCTGAAATGTTTTGCACCTCCAAAAAAAGATAATAGGGTAATGACTACAAATTCATCTCAGAAAAAAGTATAAATTTAGGAAAGTTAAATGCTCTAAAAATGGCCATCTGCACCCTTAAAATGGTCTCTCAAGAAAAATGACAGAAACCTTAACATGTGACTGTAACTGTACAGAACACAGTGTGCACATACAATTCCTATTAATTTCCCACATAATATTTTTCTGTAGCTCCATGGACACAAGTGTATGAAAATCCGCTGTGCACCCCTAGAAAATATAGAGGGAGCCTTAGAAATTTGTACAATCGTACAATCTGCTGTATGTTCTCATTGTCTAAAATGGCAAAAAATAGAAAAGTAAGTCTGAGTCTGGTCCATTTTTAACACCAGAAAACATACCAAATAATCTCCTTCAGAAATATGTGAAGCTCCATTTTAGACCAAATTAGATTTTGCCCCTCTGATTTGATCCAGTAGCTGCTGTCTCAGAACCTCTCTCCTCTTACAGAAACTTTCATCTAGTTTCAACCTGTATTTATTCATGACTGTTTACACTCATTTGTTCTTGTGTTGACAGCATCCTTTGGTTTGAATAGCTCTTCTCTATCCTGTTATTTTTAAGAGAGGGCAATTTTACCTCCTTTTCTTCTCTTGTATTGCTAGGCTAAACAAGACGAGTGCCTTTACTCTCCTTATGTAAGACAGGCTCATCATTTTCTTTATCATTTTAGTAGCATTGTTGGGACTTTCTGCAGCATCAGTTTCATCTTTCTTGCATGTGTGTGATCAAAGTGTGCACAGCATTTGTGATGAGCTCAAGCTGATGCTTTATGCAAAGGTATTTATAGGTTTCCTCTCTTTAGTGGAAATACCTCACTTGATGCATTTTCTTTTTTTATTACAACATCAACACTTGAGTCTTATATTCATGCTGTGATTGATTGAAATACTAAATCTTTCTTTTTCTCTGCCACTTCCAGTTGATGAGTTCACTGGTTATACGAGTTGGTCCTACTATTGGTCTTTACATAAAACTACACTTTGTACGATAAAGTTTTATCCCTTCTCAACTACCTCTCTTGACCAGGTCATTCAGTTCTTTCTGTATGTTAGTCTGATTCTGCTGTGTATTGATGATGACTGTAAAATTTGTACTATCAGTAAATTTATATATTACAGTCCTGTTCAAGCCTATTCAAGCCTCTAAGGACTTCTGCTCACCCCTACCAGTAAAGTCTTGTTCATTTCTCATGTTCTAATGATTCCTCTATTAATGACTATTTCCATCATCTTAAGCCAGATGTTGTCTGTAAGACATACTATGATATACTTTCTTGAAAGCAGGTAATGTAACTTTGTCATTCAGTCTTTGTTTGCAAAACACATATTATCAAAGGGGTTATTTAGTTTGACTAAAATCATCCTTGTTTGATTTTTGCTAGCTTATTTAATTAAACCTATATTTACTTATGATTACGTATTTTAAAATTGGTTTAAAAGCTCTGTACAAGGCTGATGTTAGACATTATATCCTGTTCATTCTCACTCTCTTACCTTTGCATGAGTACCTGTACTGCCTTGCAGTCAGGCAGTATCACTTTAAGCTAGAAGATCAATTATAAAATCTTTCTACTGGACATGACTTTGTAGATCAGACTGTATATGCTCCAGGGACTTCACCTGCCACCTCAGTCTGTTTGTGTAGGCTTTCTACATGTAGACATGGCAATTTCCAATTCTAAATCCTACTGGAAGTTAAGCATCATTCTTCTTACAGGAAATTTAGTCAAAGGACAAATGTCATGTTTGTCCAACATTTTAATTCCCCTCATATTGCATCCTGACTCCAGAATGTTTTCCCTGTCCTTTTTTTATTTCTGCAACAAGAAAATCTCCTACTCAGTTCTCTGTTGGGGTTTGTGTGTGTATAATTTTTTATTTCCTTAGCAAGACCTAACATGGTTTGATTATTTTGGCTTTTCTGATTTAATCATATGCCCCCTGCTCTCCAAAAGATAGCTGACAGTCTTTTTTTAAGAATCAGCCATCTGTTCTGTTTCTTGCAGCTTTCAGTTTGTTTTCAGCATCTTTGACTGAGAGGAGGAAAGATATTCTTCATCAGTAGAATATCAGACAGTCATTTTTAAGCCTAGGAGAAATTTTCTAAAAAAACTTCCTTTTAAATTGTAGTTGTACAACTATAAAAAAAAAGTCTCTCCTGAACAGAAGGGTCCTGCAGCTTATATAAAGCAGGATCTGTTTGATATGGAGACAGGAGAGGTTGCCAGGATGTTGTAAGTGTCCTAAAGGAAGAAAATAACCCTGAAAAGGGGAGGGGAAAGCAAGAAATGGAAGATTTGGTTATTAGTTGAGATTAGTTGAGATTTTCCTCCACATAGGACTCAGTGGGATGGAAAACATTTATCACAGTCATTATCAATATTTTCACATGTCTCTAAATTGAAGATTGTGTTTTCTGTGGCTTTTTTTATCTGTCCCATATTGTTTTTTTATAATGAGGAAAGAAGAATTTTATAATCCCATGAGCAAAGAAATGGGGTGGGGGGTGGATAGATGGATGGATGAAAAGGAGAGAATAGTCTCTGGAAAAAAAATTACTACTTTTAATATTTTCTTCTAGTTAGAAAGGAATCCTTACTAACCTGATGTAAAGTCAGAAGAAAATAAAAGATAATTAATTTGCATTTTTCCGTGTTTCATCAGTGTACTCCCTCTCTTTTCTCTTTTTGCAGTTTTAGTAAGACTGTGCTGCCTAGAAAATTCATATCATGTCATCCTTTGGAGAGAGCTGGATAGAGATGTGGTGTAGTGGAGCCCAGGCTGCTGTAAGACTCCATAGTGTGAGCACCATCTCAGACATCAGGCTGGAGTTGCATCATGGGTCAAGGCTCCACTGACAGAGGTGGCAGCACAGTGTCTTCTGGCTGACTATAAACCATTGAAATGACAATTAGATAAGCACAAATATGACAGTATAATGAAAATAATCTATAGCACCTGTAAACACAAAAGATATTTTTATATTATGTATCTATAATATAAATAAGGTAATGTCCTGATAAACTGCTGAATCAGTGGCAAAATTCTATTCACTCATGAAGTGATTTTCTCCGAGGACTTAACTTTGTAATATTGCAGTTTGTAGTTGTTTGGGTTTACTACTTTGCTTCTTACTGTTACAGTTTCAAGGTTAGAGAAAAATAACAGATACAAGAAACTGTAGTTGTACTTTGCTTTCAACTGAAAATGGAGAAGCAGCTAATAGACAATTTCAGTTACACAACCAAGACCATTATGAGTTGTCTGTAATTCTTAACATCATGTTCTATTGGCCGAAGAGAAGGAGATGATACAAATCTTCTCCTGTTATATTTTGAATTTCCTTGGTCGAGCATGTGGTAGGATTGGTAAAGAGCTCTTCTAAGCTCTATTTGGCCATGTGATGGGTAATCTCAAATAAAATGTAAGTAAAATGTTAAAGAGGAGTATGTTTTTATAAGAAAAACTTTTAAAAGAGATACTGCATTTGTCAGGAAACTTAAAGCTAAATTAGGTGAAATGCAGGAACTTCTAATATGTGTGGCAGCTGCAAAATATTGATTACTATGTCAGTCTAAATGTACAGAGAAATTGCATCCTCATGGGAACTTGACTTGAACCTTCAAACGCTAAATTAAATGTTCTGGAAATACTTTTAATCTGCTTATATTTGCTCTACATCTAGACAATTGTATGTATGTGTTGATATTTGTTGGAAAGCCCACGTAGCCAGGCATATCCAGTCTAAAAGGCTCTTGCAGTGCATCAATGACAACTTTCTAATGCAGCTAGCTGAAGATCGAATGAGGAAAGGAACACTGATGGACCTTGAATTAAGAAGGTTTTGTTGGGGATGTTAAGATTTTACACAGCCTTCGCAACAGTGACCATAGCATGGTGGAGTTTAGTATTTTACAAGGAAGAAGAAGGGCTGTAAGTAGGACTACAGCCATGGCTAACTTTTTACTGCTTAAGGATTTATTTGCAGAAAATCCATGGGCTAAGACTCTGGAAGGAAAGGGAGCCCAAGAAGGTTGGTCAGTTTTTAAATATCACTTCCTTGAAGCCCTAGATAGGTGTATTCCCTGAGTAAAAAATTGGGTAGAAATAGTAAGAACCTGCATGGATCAACAAGGAACAAATGACACAAAGCTGGGAGGAGTGGCTGACAACCAGAAGGCTGTTCTGTCATTCAGAGAGATCTAGACTGGCTGGAGAGTTGGGCAGGGAGAAATTTAATGAATTACAACAAGGGCAAGTGTAGAGGCTTACATCTGGGTAGGAACAACCCCAGGAACTAGAAAAGGTTAAGGACAGAGTTCTTCGAGAGCAGTGAAGGGGAAATGGACCTGGAGGTGCCACTGGACGGAAGGATGACCATGTGCCAACAATGTCTCCTTATGGCCAAGAAGGTAAATGGTATCCTGAGGGTTGGTTAGTAGGTGAAGAGAGGTTCTCCTCCCCCTGTATTCTGCCCTGGTGAGGCCACATCTGGAATATTGTCTCCAGTTCTGGGCCATTCAGTTCCAGGAGGACAGAGAAGAGTCCACCATAGAGCCTCCAAGATGATGAAGGGAGTGGAACATCTCCCTTATAAGGAAAGTCTGAGGGAGCTGGGTCTCTTCAGCTTGGAGAAGAGGAGACTGGGGGGTGACATCACCAATGTTTATAAATACGTAAAAGGAGAGAGCCAAAAGGATGGTGCCAGGCTCTTTTCAATTATGCCAAATGACAAGACAAGAGGCAACGGATATAAACTTGAGCACAGGAGGTTCCATATAAAAACAAGGAAAAATTCTTTTACTGTGAGGGTGAAAGAGCACTGGAACAGGCTGCCCAGGCAGGTTGTAGGTCTCGTTCTCAGGGAACACTCAAAACCTGTAGGGACACGTTCCAACATGACCTCCTCTAGATGACATTGCTCTGGCAGGGCGTTTGGACTTGATGATCTTTCGATGTCCCTTCCAACCCCGAAGCTTCTGTGATTCTGTTTTTGTGATTCCATGAATAGTTACATTGTTACAAAGGCTAGAAAACTAATAAATATTAAGTTACATGTCAATATTTGATTAAAATTACATAAAAAGGCAATATGCTATATAAGTAACCTAGTTTATTGCCTCAGCTTAACTCTTGAAAAAAATCCAATGAATATACACTTTTAAGAATAACAGCAGGGATCGTTATTGCCCATCTGTAAAACAAGGACAGAAATAGTAATGATCATATAAGTGACTGACAGTTACAGTATTTATAAGGAGCACAGATCCCATGACCTTATGATCTATTTCAGAGAAACTTTGGAAATTACTGTCTTCTTGTGTTGTATTGGCTTTATCCTCAAAATAAGTACAAGTGAGAAGTGATTTGTCAAGGATGAGTATCACTGACTATATTTTAGAGGCAAGGACACCATTTATGCACTTAAATCAGAAAATGAGACTATCTATGAGTCAGTGAGAATAGCTTTCTAAACACAGCAGTTTCTGTCATCTGTCTTAGGCTCCTACCCTGAAATATCCTGTTTGGGGCCCATCTATTTCCACTGGCTGCCAAGGAACACACTTGATCTGCTACACCTCCAGGGAAGCTGTTGCCTAACAACTGCTGTCTTCAAGTAAAGATGCAATCCAAGATGAAGGCCTCCAGATAACAGAGCTACCTTGAACAGTCATAAATGACTTAGTTTAAAAATGATTTAAATAGCATTGCTTTATTTCAGGAAAGTTGTGTGTTTGTGCCATCTTACTGACATGTCAGAACTGGACTGCACTGTCTTTTGTCCTCTCCAGGGCTCCTGAAAAGCTCCATGACACACTGTCTTTTGTCCTTCAGGATTGCTTAGTCCCCTGACAGCACGGTCAATTGGCACACAATCCAAATACAGATTTCTGTATTTCTGTATATATACGTATTTTCCCATTGAGAGAGGAGAGGAACAGCAGATCTTAATTCATGGAAGCTGACAAAAGCTCCTTTGAACCTTTTTATCCTTCTTAGTAGAGATATCTCTTACAGACAAGGAACTATTTTCTTTATGAACTTTCTGCCTTCCTAGGTAGAAGTGTCTTAAACTTACTAGAACCTTAAAGTACATATGGGGGCAAGGGCATAAGCTGATCATGAGACTTCCCTTGATGAATAATGAGCTGATCAACATGACATCTGAGCCTTCACACTTGTGTGGCCAGAAGGAATTATGCTAGAGGCTGCTTTTGAGTACCAATGCAGCAATACGCAGTCCTACAAATGGTACAGAAATGAGAATGGAGAGAAAGGGATAATAATGTCCTGCTGGAAGGATTGCTAAATGAATGCAGAGAGCTATCCCTTTGGTAGATGCATAAAAAATGCAGGCTGGGTATTCAGTATCCAAATGAATTACTAGAAAAAATATTACGCAGAGCTGCACCAGCTTTTGCCTAGTTAGCATTCATCAAGACAACTGCTGTAGCTCTGTTTGCAGGCCTGCATACAAGCCCACATAAATGCCAAGAGAAGTAAACATGAGAAGGGATAAAATGAGAAATATGAGAAAAGAGAAAAGCCACAGCAGTGTAGCATGGCCATCCACTGCAACCAAAGCATTCCTGCCCAGCTTTCCCAGAGCAAAGCCAAAAAGATATAATGAAGAGAGATTACAACAGCTGTGCAAATCAAGCAAGTGAAGTTTCAATGGAACAGTGTTGTGGAATGCAAAGAAAATGATGCCTTGTTACTGTGAGATATATAGAGGATTCATGCAGTATGTATATTCCTAAGTACAGAGAAGCAGAGGATAAGGTAGCCAAAAACAGTTAGTATCTCTGAAGACAGACATTTGTTTGGAAGAAAATTTACATATACTGTTACCTTCCACTTGTAAAGCAGGAAGTGCTAGTCTCTTCCTTCACCTACTGGCTCCTTACAAAAAATTATTTTTAGGATCTTTTTGTAAGAGAGTGATGACACCCTCTAAGAAGTCTCCTTCACCTATGGGCACTTATCAAATGTATATTCCAGATACTGGGTGCAGGAAATTCAAAGACTTATTCTGGCAATAAACCCTGCACAGTTTCTCTGGAGCAAGTAGTGCGTATTAACTGTCCAAAGACATTAGGCTACAGTTTGTATACACTGAAAACTTCAGCAGCCATTCAAGGAACTGGAAAAAAAAATGTTAAAATCCACATAGATTATTATCAGAAGAAGCAGAGGCATGTTTTGGGGAATTAGAACAGCAGACTGCCAACTAGACCACAGATCTCTTTTAGGCTGTTTGTACTTTTAAGGAAGAGTCTTGTCTGTAAGTCTTGTCTATAATTTCTACAAGTCTTTCTTTTTAATTGTCAAAGGAAAACAAGTATGTAAGAAGAGAAAAATGGTTTTGACCTCTTAAACTTTCTATCTCTTCTCTGAAGTCTCAAAGATCTTGATGGATCTTGAGATATGGGTAAGATATTACAATAGTGTTATTTTCAACCAAAATTTCATGCTTGCACAGAGGTGGAAAGGAGAGAAAAATAAAGGCCATTAAAATGATTAACTGAAAAACACAATAATTTCATGAACAGGAATCCTCAGAGAATAATTTACAAAGGGAACAAGGCAGGCAGTAGGATGGAAACTGAGGTGCAGGATGTAGTCTAGGTCACTTATAACATTTCCTTAGTCCTTGCCACATCCCCCCCAATGCCACTATCCATCAGGAAAAGACCTTGAATTTAATCTTACTAATTATAGCTTCATTCCCTCATCCTTCGCCAAATCTACTCTCCATATTTGTATAATCAGATGATGGGACTGCATGAGAAAACATTCCCAGACTTTCCTACATGACAGGAGTCAGCAAAGTAAAAAGAAAAAAAAAATCTCTGAAAGGGTGATTAACACACACACAAGAGATAGAAAATGCTTTAGGCTTTCAAGCCCATTGAAGGCCTTGTGGTAAGGACACAAAGAGTTTTGCTGGGTTCTTTTTCACTTTCTTTAAGTAAGACTGTGTGGTTTTGAAAGTTTTCTGTAAGGGATTGACTACCAGGATTAAATAAGAGCTGTAAAGTATTTAATTCTACTTCAATGTTGCTAATTCAAGCAAAGAAAACATTTTTTTTAAAAACCAGTAGTCTAAAAAAACAAATAAAAAAAAAACAAACCCAAAACCAAAATCGAATTTGAAACTTTTAGAAAATGACAGTTCCATTCTATGAAAAGAAAATGTTACTCTACATGTGGAGTACTGTGCCCATTCTTTGGCCCACCAGTTCAAAAAAGCTGCTGAGGAGTTGTAAAATCCCTTTTCTCTAGTAGGAGAGTGATTAGGGGGGTAAGGATGGACACAGACTCCAACCAGTACTTTTGGAATCACCTTTTATTCATTAGCCTGTTGCTATTAATAGCAGATAATTATTCAGGCACATAATTCAGTTATTCCCTCATGTGACTGACTCACAAATTCAGTCACAGTTGCCCTGCTGGACCAGCAGTGGGGAGGCCAACCCCAGCTGCAGACTCACAAGCCAAAGGCTGTACTGCCTTTTGCATAAGAGCTTGGAAAATCCCCAGGGGACCCCTTGTTTCCTCAGGCGTGCATATGGTCCTGCAGTGAATTTATGTACACAGCAGTCACTGACTCCATGGATGTGGTCCCAGTCATGCAGCCTGCACCAAGTGTGTACTGTAGACCTTTGGTATGTTTGGCTGACTCTTGGGGTATAAATTCATCTGTTCTGTCAGTTTCAAGGGGGCTTACAGACCCAAAGAGCCTCTCAGTTCTTGGAAAAATTCTGCAGTCTTCCTTCTCTGAGAGTATGTTCCTTTGACTTGGCCTGCTCTTTGCTGGCAATTCTTTGATATTCTAAAGCTGCAGGTAGCTAGAGACATCACTTCCACCGGCTGACACAGGAGTATCCCTGTGGTGGTATAGGTCATACTTAGTAACCACGGATGTGTCGTTGTTGGAGGTGTTCCACATTCAGTAAGATGGCACTAAAGGTGATCTGAAATAGTTTTGGTTAACTCCATGCTTCAAGCTGGAGGTTGGACTAGGTCACCTGCAGAGGTACAATCAATATTTATGTGATTCTATGAAATTTCAAAGCATCCACTCCAGAAGGAAAAGGGAGAGTTGGCCACTCAAGATGCAGAGAAGGCTGAGGGACTCAATTACTACTTTGCATCAGTCTTTGCTGGTAAGAAGTCTGATCACATCCTCCATATTATAAAAGGGACTGGGAAAAGGGAGATCCCCCACTGCAGATGGTAGGTTTGAGATCATCTAAGGAACATGAAGGTGAACAAATCCATGGGACTTGATGGGATTCATCCACGGTTCCTGAAAAAAATGTTGGATAAAGTTGTAAACTCACTGCTCATAATATTTGAAAAGTCATGGTAGTCTAGTGTAGTATCTGCTGACTGAAACAGGAGAAACACAACTCCCATTTTCAAAACTGGAAAAAAAAATATCCATGGAACTACAGGCCAGTAATGGGCATGCCTCTGCCTCGCAAGATCATGGAGCAGATCCTCCTGAAGGCTCTGCTAAGACAAGCAGATAGCAAACAGGTTATTGGTGACAGCCAACATGGCTTCACTAAGGGCAATTCCTGCATGACTAATTTGATGTCCTTTTATGATGGGGTCACAGCCTTGGGGGACAAAAGCAGAGCAACAGACATCATCTACCTGGACCTGTGAAAAGCATTCAATGCTGTCCCACACAACATTCTGATCTCTGAACTGGAAAAAACTGCATGAAGTTCAACAAGACCAACTGCAAGGTTCTGCACCTGGAACAAGGCAAGCCCATGCACAAAATATAGGTTGGAAGGAGAAAGGATTGATAACAGCCCTGGGGAAAAGGACTTCAAGGTGATGGTGGATGGTGGACCAGAAGCTTAATGTGAGCTGTCAACGTGCACTTGCAAGAAAAGTAAGGAAGGGCTTTTTGTATGAGTGTGTAGCAGGAGGTCAAGTGGCAATGGTTTAAAATTTAAAGAGGGGAGATTAAGCTTAGACGTTAGGAAGAAACTCTTTCCTGTGGGGGTGGTGAGACACTGGAACAGGTACCCCACAGAAGTTGTGTCTGCCCCCTCACTGGAACTGTTCGAGGCCAGATTGGATGGGGCCTTGAGAAACTTGATCTAGTTGGAGGTATCCCTGCCCATTCAGGGGGCTTGGAACTAGGTCAATTCAAACCCAAAACATCCGATGATGATAAATATTTCTCTAGAAAAACACTAGAATTTGCTGTTTGGTGTTTTCCACATTGTTTAATCTCCCATTGACCAAGGAAAGTATCCCTCATTTTGGGATATTTTGGACATTTTGCAAGAACACTTTTCAGCTCAAGGCAATGCTTTCTGTCCTGAAGAAAAGAAAAGGAAAAATAAAAATAAAAATTATCTCTGCAGTTCTAATATAATCTATGTTGTGGAACTGTTACTCAAGTCAGCCATGAAACACTTCAGATAAGTCAATGCATATATCAACACAGGAAATCTTTGTGATTTTTTTAAAATAAATTGTGAAGCCAGTCTTCAACTAGCTATGATTTGAAATGGTTTTTGAAATAAGATCTTAGATATGGCTGAAATTTTTAGTCAAATTTTCCTTCTACGTAAGGCAAAATAGCATTATTAATGCAAGAATACAGATGAGAGGGAAACATGAAAATAATCTCATCATTTGAGTTTCATTACAGGAAGTTTGTTCATCTTTATGCTATGTTTTGCCAGGTGTTCGCAGCAAAAAGGTCCAGATAGATCTGACAGTGGGCTCCTTCAAACACTTTAGTAAAACTGGCTCAGTCCCAAAAAATCACCTCCTGAAAGGCTCCTGATGGGGTAAATCTTCCCCAAACACAGCTGAGTCTAGTGACTACATTCTAATGACTGTAAAGAGAGTTCCAATTAGTTTGGGGAAAACAGCAGTTAACAGATCTTGGCAGTAGTCTTAGGTGTGACCTTCCTCTGTTAGCAGCTTATGAATGTAAGCAGTGCTAACACTTGCTGAAGAGCTCTGCACCTTTTTGAGGACACTGTAGCCTGGGATATTGGGGTGGTAGACTGTGAGCTTCCATTGACATTGAAGCTTTGCTGTGAAAAACAGTCCCACATCCCAGCTACCCTTCTCTGGTGTGACTCCATGCATCTCAGCAGCAACTCTCTAAGTCCAGTTGCCCTAGAGTATATCCCAGTAGAAGTATATCAGCTCTGCACACAGAGGGAACGAGGCTTCAGTAACAGTTTCAGCAAATTTGATACCAGTTTATGATTTCCCACATTTTAATGGGAGAGAACAAGAAAATATTAATATCTAGTCTGGTTCTGCTTTCAAAAATCTGTGAAAGTCCCAAAGCCCAAACAAAGATCAGTTGGCCCAAGTGGAATCATATAGTATGTATTTTTATCACAATAACCACATGAAGTTTAACAAGGACAAGTGCCGAATTCTGCACTTAGGACAGGGCAACCCCGGTGGCAACTACAGACTGCGGAATGAATAGCTGGAGAGCAGTGTAGCAGAAAGGGACCAGGGGGTCCTTGTTAATGGCAAACTGAACATGAGCCAGCAGTATGCCCTGGCAGCCAGCAGGGACAACTATTTCTGGGGTGCATCAAGCACAGCATTGCCAGCTGGGCAAGGGGATTGTCCCACTCTACAGCCTCATCTTGAGTACTGTGTGCAATTTTGGGCCCTGTAATATAGAGAAGACAAGAGTGTCTAAAGGAAAGCAATGAGGATGGTGAAGGGTCTGGAAAGGATGACTTACAAGAAGCGTCTGAGGTCACTTGGGTTGTTTGGTTTGAAGAAAAGGAGGCTGTAGGGAGACCTCATGGAAGTCTATCGATTCCTAATGAGTGGAAGAGGTAGGACTAGGACTAATTTCTTCACTCCTGTGACTGGAGGAAATGTTAGGAAGCTGAAACAGGGGAGGTTTAGGTTAGATATCAGGGAAAGGTTTTTTGCCCAGAGGTCAGCTGAGCAGTGGAACACTGTCCCCAAAGAAGTCATCACAGCACCAAGCCTACCTGAGTTCAAGAAATGTTTGGATGATTCTCTCAGGCACATGGTGTGATTACAGGGATGCCTTACAAAACAACAGGATTTGGACTTTATGATCCCGATGGGTCCCTTTCAAGTCAGCAGATTCTCTGATTCTATAAATCTTCCTGATTATTAAATGTTTGCAGGGTACAGGTGGATGCCTGGGGGTGACTGCCCCTCCACAGTGTCTGAGTTTGATGAGCAGTGTGTGGTGTTTCCTCTGGCTTGGGGTTAACAGCTCTGTGACAAAATCCAAGTCCCACCGAAACGTGCATTGTTTCTTGACTTCATGAAGACTTCCCTGGGTGGTACATTTCCATCAGCCTCCAAGGTGGTTGGAAAAGCCTTCTTTTTTTTTCATGTAATTTACATCAATTTTTACAGCATATAGTTAAATTTCTTTACTTTTTATAGCTATTTCCCTGATCAGAAATAACTCTGAAAATCTAGTGCAACAGACTCTGCAAGATCTATCTACTTTAGAAAACTATATTCTTTTTAGTGAAAGAAAGGATTGAGTCTAGTGTCCTAGTCATTATATTCTACCAAGAGCTTGTTCTGCAAGCTGCTGCAACAAGCTTTCCTGCATAGATAACAGATAGATAACAGATGTCAGGTTTAGAGAGGAAAATGTTTAGGAAAACCATCTACAGACTGTTGAATCCTCACAACTAAAATGATGAATGGCACTGACTGAAGCCTAAGATGTTGTAGTCTTAACAGAGAATGTTTCATAAAGGAATGATTTGGTGTCAGTTTTTAGTCATTAAAATGAAAATATTTAATTTTGCAGTATGAGTTACATGCAGAACAAAAGAAATCAATGTAAGTAAGTTAATAATTTTGATTCTATAACTCTCCTATTGAATAGTTATTTAGCTGAAAAGCAGATGTACTCTGATTAGGTGTACAAATATAGAACTACATTGATTACAGAATGAAACTCCTTGAAGTGGTCTTTCCATTTACAAAAAGTTTTGTGAATTAACATCTCAATAAATAACAGATACTTAGTGACTTCTTTATGAACTATCAGCAAATCCGAGTGACAGTCTGTTGAACAGCATTTACAGAAACGTACAGAATCATAATTTGATTCCATCTTATGGGCATAAATCTTCTTAACTGCTGGAGACAAGTGTACTTGAATATGCATAGAGCGCGATCCTTAGGAATCTTTGAAATTTTGCAACCGTTTACACTAGTGCTCTCTTTTACCTCCTTTCCTGTGTTATGAAACAGTGAAATCAAAAATAATTTGTCTCACAGGATCTCTTCCAACTGCTACTTTTAGTATACATGAACTAGCCTCTCCGCTCATTCTAAGTAATAAAATCCCTTCCGATTTTGCCTTCACTCTCTGTAATACCCCGAAGAATGTCTGAGAGTTCACCCAGTGCTAGTTGTCCCTTTGGTAATGTCCTGGTTTGAGCCATGATAAAGGTGATTTTCTGTCTTGTAATTTTCCTTTCAGATAAGTTTCTTTTAAGTAGCTGCACTTGCTGACATTAACATCAAGTTTCTTAGTCAATGTCTGCTTATGGGACCGATAACACTCCATGTTTATAGTTACTGCTAGAGACTGGTATGCAAAACCAAGGACACTGCTCAGTTCTGAGGAACATTTTGCCCTCTGGAAGGACAAAAGGAGTAAAGAAGTCACACTTGCAACCCTACATTAGGGAGGGATGGACAAGATAAATGACCAAACTCCAAATGGAGATGAGTGATGAGTGGTGTTTCTCAAAGGTTGGTACCCAAAGCAGTGTTATTACAACATCTCAGTCAGCAACATGGACAGAGGAATCAAATGCACTCTCAACAAGTTTGCTGATGACACCAAACTGTGTGCTGTAGTCAACATACTGGAGGAAAGGGGTACCATCCAGAGTGACCTAGGCAGGCTTGAGAAGTGGGTTTGTGCAAACTCCATGAAGTTCAACAAGGCCAACTGCAAAGTTCTGCACCTGGGTCTAGGCAATATCATGCATAAATAGAGGCTGGGAAGAGAAGGGATTGAGAGCAGCCCTGAGGAGAATGACTTGGGGGTGATTGTGGACCAGAAGCTTAACATGAGCTGTCAATATCCACTTGCAGCCCAAAAAGCCAACTGGGTCCTGGCCTGCATCAAAACAAGCATAGTCAGCCAGTTGAGGAAGCTGATTGCCCCCCTCTAGTCTGCTCTTATGAAACCCCACCTGGAGTAGTGTCCAGTTCTGGAGTTCCCAACATAAGAAGAACATAGAGCTCTTTGAAAGTGTTCAGAGAGCCACAAAAATCATAGAATCATAGAATCATAGAATTATCTGGGTTGGAAGGGACCTCAGAGATCATCAAGTCCAACCCTTGACCCACCGGTGCGGTTGCTAGACCATGGCACTGAGTGCCACATCCAGTCTCTTTTTAAATGTCTCCAGGGACGGAGAATCTACCACCTCACCTGGCAGTCCATTCCATTGCCTGATCACCCTCTCCATAAAGAAATTCTTTCTAATATCTAACCTAAATCTCCCCTGGCACAACTTAAGACTGTGCCCTCTTGTCTTGTTGAAAGTCGTCTGGGAAAAGAGACCAACTCCCACCTGGCTGCAACCTCCTTTCAGGGAGTTGTAGAGAGCGATGAGGTCTCCCCTGAGCCTCCTCTTCTCCAGACTGAACAGCCCCAGCTCCCTCAGCCTCTCCTCATAGGCTTGTGCTCGAGTCCCTTCACCAGCCTAGTTGCCCTCCTTTCGAACTGCTCCAGCACCTCAATATCCTTCCTAAACTGAGGGGCCCAGAACTGGACACAGTACTCGAGGTGTGGCCTCACCAGGGCTGAGTACAGGGGAAGAACCACTTCCTTGGACCTGCTGGCGACGCTGTTTCTGATACAGACCAGGATGCCATTGGCCTTCTTGGCCACCTGGGCACACTGCTGGCTCATGTTCAGCTTCCTGTCAATCCAGACTCCCAGGTCCCTCTCTGCCTGGCTGCTCTCCAACCACTCTGTGAAATTATCAGATGGCTGGAATACCCTCTGATGGCATGATAGACAGAGAAACTGGGGTTGTTCAGCCTCAAGAAGAGGAGGCTCTGAGGTCATTTCATGGCAGCTCTCAAATATAAGAAGAGGGCCTAAAGAAAGATGGGGTATGGCTTTTTGCATGGGTGTGTAGCAGGAGGTCAAGCAGCAAAGGTTTAAAACGTGAAGAGTGGATGTTAAAGATTACGAAATAATTCTTTCCTGTGAGGGTGATGAGATGCTGGAACAGGTTGCCCAGGGAAGCTGTGGATGTTCCCTGCCAGGAACTCCTTAAGGCCAGGTCGGATGGAGAATTAAGAAACTTTATATAGTGGGAGCATCCCTACGCATGCAAGGGGGGTGGAATTAGATGATCTTTAAAATTCTATCTATGGCCATTCTATGATCCTATGTGCTCAAGTGCTTAATTCTTATTATTTTTATTATTATTTCATCAGCAATTGTAATAATTCAAGAAAACCCTCATTCACTAATAAGATCAAATTCTGATTTCAGGATGAGTTGATAGACAAAAAGTTCAAAGGAAAAACAGAACACAATGATGATATTACTTCATTATCTCACTGCAATATGAATGCTAAATCCTGTTGCACGCTACAGTGTAGTTAGAGTGTGTATGGAGCTATGCTGCACATACCCAAAACAAAGTTACTCTTATAAAGAATTTCATCATTCAGCTTAAAATATATAAGCAGAAGTATGGCGTGTAATATATTAATGTGAAAAAGATGGGGTTTTTGGGGGGGTGGGTTTTTTGTGCTACAATGGAGTATTTCTGATATTTCGGTGTGTTCCAGATTACTTTGTACCCTCTGAAAAGCCACCATCCACCAGAGTGGATGGTGGACATGTGGCTTGGAGCTCTTAGGTTTCCTGACACAGGCAAAATAATTGTTTTTAAAAAGGAACACCTCCAAAAAAATGTCACTGCAATTATTTATTCTTCTGCAGAAACCTCTTGTTCACATCTATAACTTGTTATAATAAGACACCTTTGTTCTTAGTGACAAATAAATAAAAACATCTTGTAGAGTAGATAATGAAGAAACACTGAAGTGAAAAGTCTAAGAGAGCAAGTTTCTGTGGCAAAAATAGAATCTTCCAATTAAGAACATAATCTTGTTACAAAATTAAAGATGGCGGAACTCTGTCAAGGATAATTCATTTGGAAATTACCATATGTTACAGGAAATCTATGTGATCTTTTTATTCATAAAATTAACTCACATTCTATTAGCTATATATTTATCTGTTACTTAGGCAAAAGTCATCTATTCTAAGTGCATAGACTGCCTTATTAGAATGAGATTATTATCAGTTATTGGAAACATTTCCTTTCCATCTGACGATTACACAGAAGAACAAGTTACTGTAATTGTCTTCTTCCTTTGCAGTTATCTTAGTCACTTGCACTTCTCATCTGGATGCTGTTATCTATCAGCTCTCTGTAAAAATAATTTTTCATGTGTTACAGGCTTGAGGAGACAAATGGCAAATGGCATCTGGCATCTGCTGAGTACTACAGGACTGAGCGGTTTCAGCTAGGTAGTTGAGTGGTTCTGCTCCCAGTATATGCTATGTCACTTGAACCAGAATGAGCACACACATGCAGGACTTCAGTGAAAAAAATGCAACATAATATTACACAATAGGAAAAGTCATATTGAAAGAGGTAGAAAAAATAAAGTTAGCCTTTATTAAGCAGCCTGACAGCAACAAAATGAAAGGAGGATTGTTTAATGTGGCAATAAATAGCCTCTCAATATGACCTCTTTGTGGAGTCAATACTTTGATGTTTTACCCAGCACCCCAAGGGCAGTCATTCTAAATTTAAATCAAAACCAAGAGCACCTGCAAAAGTACAAAGTATGCAAAACCCATAGAATGAATTTTCCAAATTCTTCCAAGTACCTCTTCTGCCATCACATTATGACCCAAACTTGCCAGGCTCCACTAATTCTACTTAACACTCACTCTGTGGATATCAGCAATGAAGATAAAACCAAATACCTGAGAACTGTATTTCCACATAACACAGAGAAAGCAGTTTATTATTCTAGATGTCTTTGATGGTCCACCTTGACGGCTGGAAACAAGCCAAGAGCTGAAGGCAAAGTTTCATCGAAATGGCAGCCCCTGGCCTTAACAGTGTGAAATGACACGAACAGTCAGTGTGATGGGCATGATGGGCAGATGTGTTTTTCAGTAAACTTTGTAGTCCCCTCTTACAAATAACCTGACACAACTATCTCAGTTTCTGGTCTCTTTCTGCTACCTTATGCACCAATATTTACTGCCTCTAAGAAGGGAACAGAAGCAGAGATGTGGTATATGGAGACCAGTGTTAAACTGTGACAGATTTATTGGCGCCCAACGTGGGATGTTTTAACACTGGCCCGGCAATTAAACTGAATAACAGATGCTCTCTCTTAATCCCCCTCCCTTGTCTGATAAAGGAAGGAGAGAGAATAAGGGAGAGAGATTTATGGGTTGGAAAGTAAACTACATATCTTTAATGAAACAGTAATGATAAAAAGGAAAAAAATTATTAAATATATGGAAATATACAGGAAAATTGATACTGTGCTCCTCCCTTATTTCCCCCAGTAACTTTCACATCACCACTGAGGCTGCAGGGCATCCCTGGAAAAGTCCAGGTTGGACTCCTGGGGTCAGCAGCAGTCGGGATCTGGAGGCAGGAACACACAGATTCAGGTTGGCATGGATAGGATCACAGGGACACGAATGGATGAAATCCTCCCAGGATGCCAAAGGAAACAAGGACAGGGGAAGAAGGAATCAGGAAGGGGATTGACCCTCATGACTCCTCAAATTTATACTGAGTATGAGGTGTATGGCATGGAATACTCTGTTTGGTCAGTTTTGGTCATTTATCTTGTCAGTTGCTCTCTAATGGAGGGCTGAAGGTGTGACCTTTTTACTCCTTTTCTTTTTCCAGAGGGCAAAATATTTCTCAGAAATTAGCAGTGTCCTTGGTTCTGCATACCGGTCTCCAGCAGTAACTATAAACATCGAGCGTTGTCAGTCCCATAAGTAGACATTGACTGAGAAAATTGCTGTTAATGTCAGCAAGTGCAGCTACTTAAAAGAAACTTATCTGAAAGGAAAATTACAAGACAGAAAATCACCTTTATCATGGCCCAAACTGAGACACATATGTTCAATACAGGGAATCCCTTTGGGTAACGATTATAGAATCATTCTCCTGTTTACTATAGTGATTTTCTTTATTTTTTTATTTTCCTGTGAACACCATAAGGAAATATTTGTGACACAACATAGTATTAGCAAAATTATTCTCTTTAACTCTCATTCAGTACAGATAGAAGGGAACAACATTATATTTTGTCCCCAGGTCACCCAGGAAACTTTGTAAGAAAAGTGTGTGTCCCATTCCACATTCCCATACTTTCGTACAGAAATTCTGGTTGAAACTGTTCTTAAAACAAATTACACAGTTAGCAAAGATGTTCTTCATCTATCTGGTAACTTCTATGAAACTGAAAACTTTTTTTGATAACCAGTGGAGAACAGAATACAGATTTTCCTGGTTCATTGCAACAGCTTCAAGAGCCATTGAAAAAATATTCTTCCACAGAGTTTGTAAAGAAAATTCTGGTCCCCTGCAGTTATTGGAGATTGGTGGAAATTGACTGAGCCTTCACCCAGTAAAGAGGGAAAAGAGAGACTCATTTTATCCATAGGAAAAACAAGCACAAAAGTATCTAAGTATCTGATGAAGTTATATATATTCCCTCTTTAATCAATGAACATACTTTCATAGAGTGACATGCTTTATCTTAAGATAGGTGTATGAGCCTACATCTAGTCTGGTTTTATTTTAAGGGACTGAATATAATGTGTGCTCTGCCACAGCTTGAAAACCAGAAATTTGTTTTCAAATTTTTTGTTGGATCACACATTACATCTACAGAGATAGTATGCCATAGTTCAGTATTAAAAACTACTCTTTCTCCCCCCCTTATAACCACAATAAAGTGGTAAGAAGGAGCTTTCTGACACAGCCATATAACTGCCTAGATCGAATACTTTTGCAACATAAGTCTTGTAACACACATTCAGGAAAAAATACAGAATTACTTCCATTACAGTAGCAGTAAACTTGTTCTAATTTGTCACAAGTGGCACCAGTTGAGAGATAAAGGCAGATCCTAATATTCTTCTACTGTGAATATTGGTTCCAGGACAAGCTGCAAGCTAGAGAGAGTTTCTAGGATTCTTTCACTGTAAATAAGGCTTGGCTATACTTCGGATTATAATACCAAGTAGTTCTACAATGCATTTGCATGGTACTCCAAATAAGAGTGGGAGAAGTCTTAGACTCTTGTGCTTCTCAAAGCAACTAGCAGACCAGGAGAAGTCCAGCAGAATAGATGTGAGCTGTGAAAAATGATGTCATGCAAGTTTTCCTTTCACTAGTTATTTATTTTTCTTGAGTTTTCTATTATTTTTTAAATTTTATTTATTTCCTGGACTCTCACTTTTTTTATTAGAACAAATAGAATTCGTAAAATACCTCAGCAGAGCATTCCAACTTAACTTTGAAGACATGAGAAGGCCCTTTAAAGTCAGACATTACTTCGGAAAAATCATTGCATTGTTCTTTTTTTTTTTTAATTGATGTTTAAAGTAATGTTTTTGTAGAAAAAATAGTTGAAATTTTTCTAAAGTGTAATAACACAGATTCTTAATAGAATAATTTTTCTCTTTGCCTATATGTCTATATTTTGGAAATTGGCATACTATGTTTATTTCTTGCTTTTAATTTATTAATTTATTTTTTTTAAAAAAATTATTTTGAGTTTATTAGTCTTCAGGTGACTGACTTTTGCTCATGTCCTCGGAGCTCGCTATGCAGGTCATGCAAACAGAAATAAAGAAGAATTAAATTGCTGTGTCTCAACACGGAACATTTTATTCATTTGCAAAGTTTCAGTGTTCTTGTCATTTCATGTCAACAAAGAAATTCTACTGTCAAATATGACTAGGCATGATATTAACATACATGGAATGATACATATGTATATAAAATGAATTCTGTGTGTCTTGATTTTACCCAAGCTTTGTCCAAACAGCTGCTGCCTTGCAGATATGTTAGGAAACACCTGTTGTTTTTTTCATTTTTAGTTTGTAATGGAAACTTAGACAGTATTAATGCAGCAGATATTAATTCTTATGATTCAGTTCTTATGATATGCATGGCAGATTGAAGTCAAAGGAATTTTTTTCACAAATTTGGTTCAGAATGTGTATATTTGTTGGAATCAAGATCTTAAAGTTCTTTTAACAATTTTTGTAAAGAAAATATTTAGAAATACACCTGGTTTTGATAGTCAGAAGGAATGCTATTCACATGTTTTCCTGGATAACAGAGGATATGTAATGCTATTTTTTTCTGAAGGTTACTCAGAGAGTGATGCAAACTCTTGACATCTCACCAGATTGTGTACTTTCTTCCTGTGTACCATATACATGTACATATAGTACCTGAGACTAAAATGTCTGGAATAGCCAAGGATAAAATTCTTACTACTTTCACAATAGTTTTATAATTCTCCTGGAAATCTCACAGTTTGGTATACCCTAGGACTAGGGTTCTTCAAAGCCTGTGAGAACTCAGAACTTGTTGGAGAAAGGAGGCAAGTAACTCACAAGAAGTTCAGGAAGAAAGAACTATTGTCATCCTCTCCAAGCTTAGACTTCCTCTAAGATCTGCAATGGTTTGGGAAGCCCATCCCCTGCTCACCAGATCAGGGTATGTATCATACCATGGCATCTGCACAGGCAGCATGGGTGAGAATGGCAGAGGAGCACTGGCCTAGGTCTTGCAGCAGCTGTCAACAGCTACTGGAGCACATCACAGCAGAAGGACAGAGGAAGGAAGGAATTCATTCTAGCATATTTTTTCATTAGTAACTCAGTTTCTTAAGGGGTATTTAGACTAAAACTATTGCCAAGAAAATTAATACAGCTAGGAGGCCTCCTTAATAAATATTTTTAGTTTGAAGATTGTCAGCTCTTTCAACTTTATTCTGTTCCTTCTCCTGTCATAAAGCAGTTATGTTTAACTCTTTAATTATTTTTGTTACAGTTTTTTCTTCTCAAAAGAAATCAGGCAAACTATTTAACCCAGTTTCCTGGAACTGAGCTCAAGTTTTTCGTTAAGGAACTTGTTTCTTTTGCTAAAGACTAGATATTTTATGGTATTACACCATGTTATCCCATCACACTCAATTTTATTACCGATTCAGAGACTGCTCAAAATCTTTGAGACTGGTATTTTAAATGTTTCTTGTTCCACTCTTTATTTCTGTAGAAGGTTTGTTTTTTCCACTCAGCCTCTCTTGGAATTACTTTTATGCAGAATTTCTGCCACAGTAGCATCCAGGAGAAACCAAGCTCAATATGAAATGTACAAATGAACTTTGAAGCCATGACAAATAAAGGTTTTGACCCTTTTGTCTCAGTGGATTGTCCTTTGGTTTTAAATCACTTTTCAAAAAGCAACCGTTTCTAGTACTTTATTTGTCACATTACACTGTTGGGGACTGAGCAAAGATCAGATTATGGCATACTAAAATCTAATATGATATTTCTGAAGGGAAGAAAAACTCATTTCATTTGATTTATATTTCTCAGTTTCCTTCCAGTGAAATCACCCTATAAACAGCTCACAGAGCAAACCTCTTGTTAAAGGGTGTCTCTAAAGATCTCCTTTCATTTCCATTGTATTTCATCTGGAAACATAGTAGCCTGTTGTGGGGAAATACAATGTTAGTAAATTCATCCTCTACTTCCTTCAAAGTGATAGGTTCATTACTTTAACTTCAAAATACAATGTGTTTACCTTTTGCTTAGCTACATCTTATTCCACCTTCTACTCCTGTGCCAATGGATGTTACAAGGGACGCACTGTCTTCCATCAGGTAAGATGTTCCTCTCCTTATTCCTGGGGTCTTGACAGGTGATGTTTCCTTCTCTCCCTGCTCAGGGTGTATCGTTAACGCTGCTTTCCCCAACATATTTAGTAGGGATGAGATCAACATCTTTACACGGTCCTTGTGTATGCTCTCCTTTCTCCTCGGATATGTTCTTGTTTGCATATTTCCAAACCCAGATAGAAGAGAAGGCACCAGTCACTCTGGTACTGCTGCTGCATTTAATATGAATGTTGCTTCTTCTTCCCTTTCTTGTATAAAACCAAATCATTATATTATCAGTGTGTAAGTACAAAGCAGATATTTATGAGCCAGGACATAGAAGACAACTGGAGGTTCGTCATTAGTTTGCTTCCCACCCAACTAAGACACCAGAGGAATGTTTTGCTGGGTAGGCAGGAGAGAACGTGTTGGCTTCAGTGCTGCTCTCCCATAGAATCAGTCAACACTCTAATCTTATACTTAGGATTTTGTACTTTTTAATAATATGGACTTCCCCTTAACCCCTGAGTAAAACTTTCTTTTTCTATCAGTCCTGCTTCTGTAATTTTACCTTTCTTACCATGCATGTCTCTGTCCTACAGTCCTGCTCATGACCCTTCCTCACAACCTGGCAGTTTTCTCAGCTGCATGAACCAGGGTTCTGTCTGTACTGGTACCATAGCAGAGCTGAGCCATGGACCCTGGAACACCAGGGCTCAGAAAGATAGTGACAGGTTCTGGTTAGAGAAACTATAGAAAAAAATCCATTCATAGGATGACAGCAGCTGAGGCCTGTTTTCAATCTCTTTCACTCTCTTCCAAGGCAATTGACTTTGTTGAACCTTCTTCCTCCATTTCACCAGTCCCTTCTCTCCTAGTAAGCACTGCTAATTTCCTATATAGAGTACTTTTCTGCTCCAGTGTGCTGCTTTGACGCAGACCCAACATAACCTTCCAAACAGGGAAAAAGTGGGGAAAATTAAGTGAAAATACAACCCATCTACACAGATGGATAAACCTGACTAAATTAATGAAGGAAATGGGAAAAAAGGATGAGCAAGAATAAAGGTCAAGTAGAGCAGTACTTCAGATATTTGTCAGAACAACTAGCTACAAAAGAACAAGCAAAAAAGTGAGACAGTAGCAAATTGAATGAGATGTTCCAAACTGCAATAACTGTGGTGACAGCAAATAACAGGATGTTATTTACCAAAAGACTTTAGTGCACGATTCAAATTAAGGAGGAAGAGAGAGAACCAGAGTGATTAATTTTTAAAGAGTAGCCAGGGATATGCAGTTAGTCTAAAGCTGAACCAATGTTATGACGTTGGCTTCTTTTTAACCTTTGCTTTCCTTGCTTCTTTACAGTCCTCTTCTCACTTAGAGAGTGGAAGAATTTATTTTGAAGAGAGAGCTAATCTGAACTTTTACAAGGTGTTTGACATTGTTCCACATGACATCCTTGTCTCCAAGATGGAGAGAAATGGATTTGATGGATGGAGCACTTAATAGATAAGGAGATGGCTAGAAGGTCACACTCAGAGTTGTGATCAACATCTTGATGTCCAGCTGGATATCAGTGAAAAGTGGAGTTCCTCAGGGGTCTGTTATGGGTCGAGTGCTGTATAACTTCTTGGTCAGCAATATGGACAATGGCATTAAGTGCACCCTCAGTAAGTCTGCCAATGACACCAAGCTGTGTGGTGCAGTGGATTCACTTGGGGGAAGGGATGCCACCCAGATGGACCCAAACAGTCTTGAGAAATGGGCCGGTGTCAACCACATGAGGTTCAACAAGTCCAAGTGCAAGGTCCTGCATCTGGGACAGACCAGCCCCAGGCAAATTTATAATCTGGATATTATGGGGTGAGAGTATCCCTGAAGAGAAGGACTTGGAGGTGTTGATTGAGAAGATCAGCATGAGCTGTCAGTGCACTCGTGCAGCTCAGAAGGCCAACTGTATACTTGGATGCATCAAGAGGAACTTGGCCAGCAGAACAAGGGAGGTGATTGTCCACCCTCTACTCTGCTTTTTTGAGACATGCTGGATCCAGTTCTGGTGTCCCCACCATAAGAAGGACATAGAACAGTTCGAACAGGGGCTGGAGAACCTCTGCTACAAGGAGAGGTTGGAATACCTAAGTAGCTAATGTCCCTGCCAACCTAACCCATTCTATGATTCTAATGAGGCATGCAGCTCTGCAGTTACTCTAAACCTGTTAAGACGCATCCAAAATTTACTTCTGAAAGGTGAGTTTTAGCTTGTGTTACTGCCCCTTTACTACTAGTGTGCAAAAGGGAATTAACTTTATTTGCTCAGCTTTTCCTAAGGTCACATGAAAGTCTAAAGGTGAAAAAGAATCCTCCATCTTTATAAACATGATTCTAGAAGCAGATTGAAAGAATATGAAGAGTGCCAATACACCTTCCTTTCAATGTATTTACATCATTGAAGGTTTTTCAGTAAAGCTACATCTTGTAACAAAATGTGACCTATATCAGTAGTATAATGTTTTAATACTGCATTTCTTATCAGACTCCTTTCTGGCTCTTCCAAATCCTTTTAAACAGTTTAAAAGAAAAATTCAAACAAGGTTTTGACAAATTCAAGTACCTTCACTGCATTTCAGTGAAAATATTTTGGTACACTAGTCTCTATTCTTCATTAACATAACTGACCTTTTCAGTAATAACCTCAGAAATGACACTGCCTTTTAATTTCTGAAAAGCTTACCAGAAATAAAAAGTCTGCTGTATTTGGATTTCTAAGTTACCTAAAAACTGGTTTAAATATGCTGAGAACTGCTAGAACACACATTGGTGACTCTGGGGCGGGCTTTTTGCAAGAAAACCTCCCATACATCATAGCAGCAAAGTGAATTTAAAAAAAAAAAAAAAAAAAAACAGAAGCAGTAATCAGCAGATTTTTGTTTGGTTGGTTTTTTGGTTTTGACATGCAAGCACTGGAATATATCATAAATATCTGTGTCTACTATGTAGGACATGTGTGAATTATACCTGGCACTTTTCTGCATGTTCCTTTCCTGTCATCAAGATCAATGCTTGCTCATTGTTTTCTGAGTGCTTCAAAAGAGCCTTACATTTGGGCAGTCAGGGAGGCTTAAAGGTCTGGTCTTGACTTTGCATGGAAATCCCACTAAAGGTGTTTGAATGCTGCAGCCTGGTAACTGGGATCTTTGTCTACCTAGGAAGCCCTAAAACATGTTTTAGTGAAAATTGTCTTGACAGGTTTTTCATTTTGAGAGATCAGGGAGATGACTCATATCTAAACCATGCTGAATTGTGTTCTTTCAAATACTTTAATCCAGAATGGAAAGAAAGGACCCTGGAATCATTCTGGTAAGGGTGGGCAGAAGAAAAAAAAAAAAAAAAAAAAAAAAAAAAAAAAAAAATTGAATAAGATATTGAGGAGAGAAGGATCAAAGAGAAATCCCAGGGGTACAGGGGTACCAGAAACAGGTAATTTGACTGAAAAATCTAAACCCCCACACCTAAGTCCCTGATTCAAACCAGACAATGACTATTTCCCCTGTTTTGAGCTAAAATTCTACCTTAGACACAAAGAACAGAACTGGTCAGACTTTTTTTTAGACATAAAACGTTCTTCTTTCTAAAATATAGTCCTAAGAAATATTTAATCTTTGTGAGACTGGGATACTACAGTTGTATTTTATTGTTATCTGAGTCTGAGCATAAAAGTGGCAGAGACTGATACCCCTTGGCAATATTGCTCTTGGGAACTGGAGTCTTGTTCCACTGTAGTGTCATTGTGAATATTTTTTCTGTATTGCTAATATCACTCTTCATCATGAAATTTCTATTTTGTTTTAAAATTATCAGCTACCTTAGACTATCTGGCTATACCTTAGGAAATGACTAGATAATAAAGCTGGTCCAAGAGAAAAATATCACTGTTCATGTTGGGATTTTTTCAGGCAAAATAATATGTTTCTATAATTGTTTCTTGAGAGGTTAAATGTAAGTCCTGGAGTCTAGGATAGAACCTTAGTCATATTTAAGCCTGCAAATGTAGCCATAAACTTAAGCTAAAGCAGAACTTTCTTCCAGTTTTCCATTGTGAATACTTAAAAGCAACAACTGAAAATAAATTTCCCACAAGTATTAAAAACTCACTCTTCTAGCTAAGTTTTCCATCAAACTCATTACTTTATTTACAGAAAACCAACATGATGGGGTGGGAAGACAAAGAAATTAATCACTCAATAATCTATACCAACAAAAGATCTTATTGCAAGTTTTCTCTGATATTGCCAGCCCTGAAAAACACTTCAACTTGTTAATCTGAAAAGGTTCTAATTTTAATTAGCATTTATAAAGTTAATTTAAGGACTTGAAAATTGGTAGATAATTGTGCACTATCCAACTATTGTTCTACCAGATACCTATACACACCAAATTTCAGTTCTAAAAACCTTAACATTTAAAAATATGACATCTCTCTAATGTTTTCACAGGTAACTACTAGCAAGTGAACATGGAATGAAGAATACACCGTCTTTTGCATACAGCTTCAATGCACTCTACAGGGCAAATACACAAGCACCTTAGATCTGTCTTCATCTTGGCCTAGTTCAGTCTGATGGCTCACAGGCCCAGAAAGTCCAGCAGTAGGATCTCATTTTATGTTGTGTTCAAAGCAGAGCTACTATGTGACCATGCAGTCACAAATGGATGCTTCGTGTTGATTCCTCACTTGTCACTAGATGACTTTGATGCCCAGAAACATTATGCACCCTACATATCCCCTTCATAAAAAAATGGATCGCTGAAGTTACCCATCTTCTCAGTCTTCTCTTTTTTACTAAGCATAAATGTACTCAGTGGTAATACAAAAGAAAAATCCATTGTGGACTTTTGTGGAAAAATCAAAGCTGTAAAGAGTTGAGGAAGACAAAAAAGAGAGGAATGGCCATGAATGGATGAATTAAAGGAACGAAAACTGCAGGACAGTAGACAGGAAGAAGGTGAAGGTTGAGAAAATGTGCATCAGTAGGAGACTGAGTCTGAGAGACAAGCTTCTTCTACTTCCTAGAAAAAGAGAAGATGGGTTAAACCAATGAAAGGACTTAATGAAGGACATAACTTAGGCAGAAGTTATGTGTCTAGGAGACATTTTCTAAAATGCTTACATGGTGAGGAAGATACAACCATATAAAGATCACAGAAAAAGTTCAAGGCTTGTCTTTCTACACTAAATGCTTCCTGGAGGTTTCTTGTCCCCAGTATAGATTTACTGCCATTGTTTGATTGTTTTGGCTACAAAAACTAACAAAGGAAAGACAGTGGTATTGAGGGAGAGAAATGGAAAACTCTGATTACTTTCATATGTAATACATTCATTGGAATTGATAGTATACTTTAGAAATACTATGCAAGAGTTGAGCATACGTATAATACATCTACAATCATACAATATTAGAATGTTTTAGCTTAGAAAGGACTTTAAATATCTAGTTCCAAACCAGTTCCATGGGCACAGACACATCCCACCAGGCTGTCCAATATCCCATCAAACCTGTCCTTAAACACTTCCAGGGAGAGGAAAGCTACAACTTCCCTTGGCAGCCTGTGCCAGTTGCTAACCATGGAATCATAAAATGGTTTGTGCTGGAAGGGACATTGGAGGTCAGCTATTTCCAACCCCTGCACAGGCAGGGGTGCCTCTTACTAAACCAGGGTGCCCAAAGCCGCATCCAACCTCTATTTGAATAATTCCAGGAATGAGGCATTCCACTCCTTCTGTCACTACAGGCCCTTGTAAAAAAGCCCCTTATTAGCTTTTCTACAGGCCTGTTTCATATATTGGAAGGCTCATACAAGGTGTCCCCAGAACCTTCTCTTCTCCAGGCTGAACAACACCAACTCTCAGCCTGTCTTCAGAGCAGAGGTGTTCCAGCCCTCTGAAAACTTTGTTGCCCTCCTCTGGACTCAATCCAGCAACTCCATGTCCTTCTTATGCTGACAGCTCCAGAGCTGGACAAAGTACTTCAGGTGGGGTTTCATGAGAGTGGACTAGAGGGGGAGAAACAACTTACTTGACCTGCTTTTGATGCAGCGCAAGATTTCTGGGCTGCAAGTGTACGTTGACCTCATGTTGAGCTTCTCTTCAATAAACACCCCCCAAGTCCTTTTTCCTCCAGGCTAGTCTCAATCCGTTCTCTGCCCAGCCTGAATTTTGTGCTTATGACTGCTCCAACTCAGCTGCAGGACCTTGCATTTGGCTTTATTGAACTTCATGTTGTTGGCATGGCCTCATCTCTCAAGCCTGTCAATGCACCCCTGGATGACCTCTCTTCCCTTCAGTTTGTCAGCCATACTGCACATCTTGGTGTCATCACCAAACTTTCTGAGGGCATGCTTGATTCCACTGACCATATCACCAACAAAGATATTAAACAGCACTGGTCCCGGTGCCTAGCCTTGAAAAGTGTCACTCATTTCCAACCATTGACTAGTACTCTTTGGTGTGAACAGCCAGCCAATTCCTTATCCGGGAGTGATCCATCCATCAAATCCTTTTCTGTCCAATTTAAAGACCAGGATGTCATGTAGAATACATTTAAATGCTTTGCACTAGGCCAAACAGATGACATCAGTTACTCTCTCCTTGTCCACTGATGCTGTGACCTCTTCATAAAAGGCCACCCCATTTGTCAGGGATGATTTGCCCTTGTTGAAGCCACGCCGGTTGCCACCAAATACCTTCTCTTTGTCCATGTGCTTTAACAGAGACTTCAGAAGAATCTTCTCCCTGATTTTGCTGGGTACAAGGATGAGATTGACTGGCCTTTATTTTTTGTGTCTTCCTTCTTTCCCTTTTTGAAAATCAGGTTGTATTTCCTCTTTTCCAGTCACGTGAACTTCATCAGACTGCCCTGAATTTTCAAAGGTGATTTTGAATCCTCAGCTGCCAGTTACTTCAAGAGCAGCAGATGGAGCTTGCCAGGTCTTCAGAGGTGAGGATTTATTTGGTGTGGTTATGGCCCACTTGATCTCCTGCTCTAAGGTGAAAAATAAGGAAGACCTATGATGACACCTCTAATTATTCTGGCTGCAGTGTAGAAACCTGTCTCCTTCATTATTCCCAAACCTCACAGATAAACTCTCAACTATCTGAAAACCTTGAGAAACAGCTTTCATATTTCATGAAATAGATGCAGGACTGAGGACTCTGAATTCACATGAGATACTGAGAAACAAGTCACAGCTTAAATGTATGGAAAAAGCACAAGATGTGAAAGTGTTGGGATAGAAACACGATTTCTGCTTTGTCTCTAGAGAATTAGATCTCTCTGAAAAGCCAGCATTGCTGCTGTTAAACTGTTAATCCAGTGTATAAGGAAGCTATGTAAGAAAGGGGTACCCACCAGAGTGGATGACATAAATTTCATCTTCATAGTCTCATTTATGGCTCAGTGGGAGAAGAGATGCTTTTTAGGGAACAGTTCTGGCCCAGATCTATATCAGATCTAGCAGGCTGGACTAAAATTAACCTTTGAGATTATTGCCCTTCCATAGACAGAAACTTATTTTTAAGGCATATGTGTATGGCCACCAGTGTAACTTTCAAGGGATACATTTATCCAGTGAAGTTTAATATTCTTTTAGGAAAAGGTTTCTGTGGAAAGGTCAGAGAAAATTCTTTCTGAAATGCAGAGCAAGAGTTTTGCAATAGGCACCAAGAATTCTATGGGGCAAAATAAGAACCAGCACTAAAAAACTTGAGCTTGAACGATACAAAAAACCCCCCCAAAAACCTAAAGAACCCCCACATTTAAAGCCATTCTGTCTGTAGCCCTCTTGTACATCATTAATATATACTGCTTCAAGTCACTTCAAATCAAACATCCCAGCACTATAGCTGAAGTTAAAAGTCTGTCCCACTTCAAAGAACGTATAAAACAGTAGAATAAAAAAAATGTTAAAATGTTACATTCTAAATGGTGATGAAGCATGGCAGAGGCTAAATGATATAGAAAGAATGAAGGAAGATATTAGGCTGAAAGTCACTGCTTTCATCTTTTTTTCCCTCATGCAGCAAACTATAATAGTCCTGGCTTGTCTGAAACTGGCAGCAAATCAGTGGAGGCTGAGTTACGTTTACAGTCTGACCTGTCCTCTTGTCCTTCATAAAAATTTGGTTTACTCAGACATGCTATAGGATTACTGCATGTTTCAGTCTTGAGACTGCTTAAAATCTTTTAGTCATTTGCAATCTTCATGCTACTGAGTACCATTTTTAAGAACAGAGTGTTTAGGAAATGTACGTTTCAGGAAGCATATATTTCCTGAAGCAGAAATCACCCTGAAGATTGTTAATCAGGTTAACTGTAACCCAGTTGTCTACCAGTACAGCTGGTCCATAAGTTACAGACTAAAGAAAACTAAAGAAAGTTTATGCAATATTAATACATATTGCAGTACACTATGAGCAGATTTCTTATTTCACTCAATACAGTAATAAAACCAGACTTAGAAAAGAAATACATACATTTGCAACTAAATAGCTATTTATAAGGACTTAGTTCTGTAAAACTTGATTTTTAAAGTTTTTTTTAAGTTGAATTACCACTTCGGTAAAACAGAGAGCTAGAGGTTTCTTAAATCTGCATTTAAGAAAAAGTTTAAAAAATGAACATTTGCATCATGGGCTCTCAGTACAGATTTTTTAAATATTATGTTTAAAAATATGAAATAAACCATAAAATAATCCATCTGAATTACTGTAAATAAGAATAAAGATACATTAAATATAGAGAAAAGCAGGCATAGATACCATATGCATCGTGTACCTTATGTATCATACATTGTGAATCTTGTCCAAGAAGAGTCTTGGACAAACTTGAAAAGGATCAAAGAATCAGACACCACAGAATGTTAGGAGTTGGAAGAGACATCAAAAGATCATCAAGTCCATCCTCCCTGCCAGAGGAGGATCACCCAGTGTAGGTCACACAGAAACATGCCCAGGTGGGTTTTCAATGGCTCCAGAGAAGGAGACTCAACAACTTCACTGGGCAAGAACAGCAGAAGAAATTTTTGCTTTGTTCATTAAGCTGGACTTTTGAAACTGTTCTGCATCAGGAGAGAGGATGCTATTCAGAGGCTGATTAGGAGATGATAGGCATTTTTGTTCATTTGTAGACCAACCAGGTAACTTGCATTCACCTTGTTAAAGCAAATTTACAACCTATTTTGGATGTGAGGATTTTTCACACCAAAAAAAATGTGAAAATGAATTTGAAAAATGTGAAAATGAATTTGAAAAATGTGAAAATAAAAAGTAAAACTGGAGGCAGTAAATGGGGGATTGGCAAAAATAGGGAAAAAGCAGTATGAAATGTACAGTAGAAGAAAAGGGGAAGGAAAAAAACAGAAAGGATTTTCAGGCTGTGAAGTTTCAAAAAAATATTAATGCATTTTCCTTGAGGTAAGATTCTGAAAGAATGTTAAAGATGTACTATGAATGCTGAAGATTCAGATTTCTTTGAACCTGAAAGCACCTACTGCTGACAAGCTTTCTTCATATGATCAAAAGTTGATTATTCTACTCACTTATTTCTGATAACTGCGTTCATCTGTAGATGAATGAAATTAGAAGCTTGTTGCTGATAATCCTTTGCTGGACCACGGTGTTTTGAGGCCCAGTAGGTGTTCTTGCCAAGATGCAAGGACAGCACTCCGAAAGTTGCCCTTTAGAAGCAGTTAGTCTATCTCAGTGCTAGTGCTCCAGAGTCAACTATCCTCTTCCTCAGGCTGCTCTAGAGTGAGCCCTGGTGGCTTCTCCAGGCCCGCCTTTTATTGGTCCCCCAATTCTGCTCATGTGTAGTTGGGACCAGCCCTAACTGGGCACAGGTGGGCTTAACAGGAGGTCATGCCTTCCTCCTCCTGACTGGCAACACCTGATTGTGTTCACCTGGTTGCCTCTACAGAAGCTTTCTCTTTCTGCTCTAAACTATATCATTGAAGTGTTAATTATATCAGTATCAAATTTAGGCAGCTGATGTAAGTACTTGGTTACTTTAACAATTATTCACAGCTCCCCATGTCAACTTCACATTGATGCTAATTATATTATTATTATCAAAAATATTTTTTATTAAGATTCGTAACATCACATATAAATTTATCCTGAAAATGCAATGACATTCCAGGCCTTTGGCAAATAAAAGCCTCTTGTGAAATACAATTTGAGCTTTGAAGTAAAAGAACACATTGAAAATATTACCTGACTTAATTTGCTACTGTCTAAAATTCCAACCGCAGAAAGTTATTGTGTATACCAAGAAAAACTCTTTCTACATGCAGGAAAAGTATGAGGGCCTATGAGATGTCAGTGGATAATAAAAATAAATGTTCCTCATAAATAAAGCTGAGCAGAATGCATGTAAGATAATTCTTAAATTCATCTTTTCTATACATGTCTATAAAAATCTATGTTTGATTAATACAACAGGACAATGTGAATAGACAGATCTTAATTTTTCAGTCAAACATCAGCAACCTTAGGGCAGTAATAATCTGAAATAAATGAAGTACACTGTGTATAAATTTTCCCAGTAGACATCTACCACAGCTCAGTACTAAAATCTCAGATATAAGAGTTTTTGTGTTCAAGACAGACTTCATCAAGTCCTCTGTTAACATAGATAAATGCATTTTGCAAATATGATGAAAGAAATAAAACCTATATTTCTTAGCTGAAAATATCATGAACAAATGTAAAAGCATAAGTAAATCATGTCCCATGATGTTTGGGCTCTGTTACGCATTGTAACTACTGACTGCAATTTATGTCACCTTGGTACACATAATAATATGTCAGGAGCTTCAGAACTGAAGCACTACTAAAATGTTTTTATGAAGTCTCTCACAGCATAAGTGAGAGCACAAAAACGGTGTGTTTCCAGTTGGTAGCAATAAAATGTTTCTGTAGCATAAGCCAGTAGACCACCCAGTTCAGTATGTTCTGTTTGAACCCGTAGGAAATCCTCCAAGGAAAGTGTAAAGAAATCTTTCATGAGTCAGGATTTCAAAATCCTACCTGCTCAAAGGGACACTCTCTCCCTAGCTCACACCACTTCTTAGTGAGTTCATGCCCTGAGGCACTATTGCATATTACTATTTCCATTAAAGCGGCACAGTATAGTTTCGGTTTCTTTTCTTAAGAGTGTATCATTTCAAGTGATATGAATAACATTTTTTTGCTCCTGCTAAGAACTTATCCAGAAGGCTGCCCTGAAGTAATGAGTTTGTGGATAATTACTAGTCATTTGAAAAATTAATTTTATGTATTTTGCTTTAGTTCCTTTAAGAAGATATTTGGGGGTATCTTTGCCCTTGCTGTCTTTGATTTATCTACTTCTAATCCTTCCCACTCATTCTTTTCCAACTTTCTGTAAGTGTTCCAGCCTTCACTTGCAGGTATGGGGAGAAGACATGCAACTGGGACATCCTGCAAGAATGCACTCTGTGGATCTTCTCGTTCAGACACTCTGGACATGACTGGGGGATCCCTGGAAAGTGTGGTAAGTCTAGCAAGTTGCATTCTCTTTCTATTAGCCATTTATTAAATAATAATAAACTCCTACATCATATTGAAATACCAAAAAGACGCCATTTTATGTCCCAGGAACAAAATCAGAAAAGATGAGGAAGTAATTTCACTGATGATATCAAATGTCTGATTTTTACCTAGTAGACTACAATTTTCAACTCTACGATTTTTCTTTTATAATTGGTGTTTAAGCAATGAAAACACAGAGTTACTGTTCTGACTTTGTCTAAATTAGAAAGCTCATACAAGCAGAGGAAAAAAACATGCAGAAATTACTAAACAAGTCCTAAAGCTTGGTACATCTGAAGACTAACCTTAGAATATTGGCTATTGGTCACCATAGGGAATTATTAAATATTCCTATGACAGTAATTTTTATTTAGATATTGTAAAAAGCATACTTTTTCAATAATATAAGAATAATTTACTGTACCTCTAAAAAAACCCTCATCTCGATTAATTACTTTGTCTGAAGATAAATACACAGACTTCATTAGTATTTTTCCCCATGCAGTTTCAGCAATTGCTTCAATGTTAGTCCTAACAAATAAACAATATTCATGTTCTCTAAAAACAGGCTCACTTCCACAGCATTGCCATACTGAAGATGCTGTGCCATTCTTTCACAGACCTCCAGTTGATGTAAAACAAAATTCTTATAAATCTTACTATTCCCGAATTTTGAAAACAAAGCCATTCTGGTGGTGTAGCATATTAGGCTTCCATGTCAACAAAGTGATTCAGAACACGTGGTAAGACTAAATTATGTCAGAGGGCTGTCCCAGACAAGAACTCAATAAACTTTACCCAGCACATGAAAAAAAAAATAAATCCCATAAGTATCCTAAAAATGTATTTGCTATTTTATGGGTGGAGAATGAATTAAAAATCTCCCACTGTCCTGGTTAGGCCAGGATAAAGGTGATTTTCTGTCTTGTAATTTTGTTTTCAGCTAAGTTTCTTGTAAGTAGCTGGACTTGATGAAATTAACAAGTTTCTCAGTCAGTGTCTGCCTGTGGGACTGATAACACTCAAATTTACAGTTACTGCTAGAGACTGGTATGCAGAACCATGGACACTGCTCAGTTCTGAGGAACATTTTGCCCTCCAGAAGGAGAAAAGGAGTAAAAAGGCCACACCTGCAAACCCTCCCTTATGGAGGAATGGACAAGATAAACGACCAAAATCGACCCAACAGAGTAATCCATCCCATACACGTCATACTCAGCATAAATTTGAGGGATCACAAGGATCAAACCCCTTCCTGCTTCCTTCTTCCCCTGACCCGGTTTCCTTTGGCATCCTGGGAGGATTCTGTCCATTCTTCTGCCAGGAAAAACAGAACACAAGGATGATATTACTTCATTATCTAACTGCAACATCAATGCTAAATCCTGTTGCACGCTACAGTATAGTTTGAGAGTGTGTATGGAGCTATACTGCACATACCCAAAACAAAGTTACTCTTATAAAGAATTTCATCAAACAGCTTAAAATATATAATCAGGAGTACGGCGTGTAATATATTAATGTGAAAAAGATGGGGTTTTTTTGGGGGGTGGTTTTTTGTGCTACAATGGAATATTTCTGATATTTCGGTGTGTTCCAGATTACTTTGTACCCTCTGAAAAGCCACCATCCACCAGAGTGGATGGTGGACATGTGGCTTGGAGCTCTTAGGTTTCCTGACACAGGCAAAATAATTGTTTTTAAAAAGGAACACCTCCAAAAAAATGTCACTGCAATTATTTATTCTTCTGCAGAAACCTCTTGTTCACATCTATAACTTGTTATAATAAGACACCTTTGTTCTTAGTGACAAATAAATAAAAACATCTTGTAGAGTAGATAATGAAGAAACACTGAAGTGAAAAGTCTAAGAGAGCAAGTTTCTGTGGCAAAAATAGAATCTTCCAATTAAGAACATAATCTTGTTACAAAATTAAAGATGGCGGAACTCTGTCAAGGATAATTCATTTGGAAATTACCATATGTTACAGGAAATCTATGTGATCTTTTTATTCATAAAATTAACTCACATTCTATTAGCTATATATTTATCTGTTACTTAGGCAAAAATGCTAAGTCATCTATTCTAAGTGCATAGACTGCCTTATTAGAATGAGATTATTATCAGTTATTGGAAACATTTCCTTTCCATCTGACGATTACACAGAAGAACAAGCTACTGCAACTGCCTTCTTCCTTTGCAGTTATCTTAGTCACTTGCACCTCTCATCTGGATGCTGTTATCTATCAGCTCTCTGTAAAAATAATTTTTCATGTGTTACAGGCTTGAGGAGACAAATGGCAAATGGCATCTGGCATCTGCTGAGTACTACAGGACTGAGCGGTTTCAGCTAGGTAGTTGAGTGGTTCTGCTCCCAGTATATGCTATGTCACTTGAACCAGGATGAGCACACACATGCAGGACTTCAGTGAAAAAAATGCAACTTAATATTACACAATAGGAAAAGTCATATTGAAAGAGGTAGAAAAAATAAAGGTAGCCTTTATTAAGCAGCCTGACAGCAACAAAATGAAAGGAGGATTGTTTAATGTGGCAATAAATAGCCTCTCAATATGACCTCTTTGTGGAGTCAGTACTAATATTTACTGATGTTTTACCCAGCACCCCAAGGGCAGTCATTCTAAATTTAAATCAAAAACAAGAGCACCTGCAAAGGTACAAAGTATGCAAAACCCATAGAATGAATTTTCCAAGTTCTTCCAAGTACCTCTTCTGCTATCATATTATGACCCAAACTTGCCAGGCTCCACTAATTCTACTTAACACTCACTCTGTGGATATCAGCCATGAAGATAAAACCAAATACCTGAGACCTGTATTTTCACATAACACAGAGAAAGCAGTTCATTATTCTAGATGTCTTTGATGGTCCACCTTGACGGCTGGAAACTGGCCAAGAGCTGAAGGCAAAGTAACATTTTGGACTTGGACAGTTTCAGGATGTTCTAAATCACCTCAGGCAAGAGGAAAAGGCAAAGTTTCATCGAAATGGCAGCCCCTGGCCTTAACAGTGTGAAATGACACGGACAGTCAGCCCCATGTGATGGGCAGATGTGTTTTTCAGTAAAATTCGTAGTCCTCTCTAACAAATAACTTCACTCAACTATCTCAGTTTCTGGCCTCTTCCTGCTACCCTATTTACTGCACCAATATTTACTGCCTCTAAGAAAGCAAAGGAATAGAAGAAGAGATGTGGTATTCCAATGCCAAGTAAGATATGAACAGCCACAGACAGAGCAGGAAACTCTCCCTCATACTGGCACAAATTTAAATAGGAGAATTATCACATTGAACCACTAGGGTTTTCTGAATTGTTTTGTTTGATTTCTGAGATTTCTAAATGGAAGTATTGTACCCTACAAAACCAGACAGTTTAGTTGAATAACTATTTTAATTTATACAGAACTCCCCAAGACTAAGTAGAAAAGTTTTTTTCTAAAAGAAAACCTTGGAAAAATCTTTATTTCCATGCTTTCTTTTTAAAAGCCACAGGCAGAATCTCTTCCTCCTCCAGATGAAGAACTTTTATGTTATAAGACAGAAAGAGTTTCAATCTTAAAGCTAGCTGATTACCTCTACTTTTAGAGGAAAACTAACAGTAGCTTTTTTATCAAGCAACAATGACTACTGTTATCCTTTAGAGATCTTAATGGAATCAAGTATACTCCTTTATTTTGTCTCTTAAGCTTTTTAATTGGCAAGATGCAAATAATTTTTATTTTACTGTACAACCTTTCCTTCAGGTTTTTGACGGGAATATCTATAGCATCTGGCAGCAAAACTACTTTCTTCAAGGATATATTTTAGGCAAGTCTAAAAGTAGGTGGAGTCTAGCAGCTTTCCTGTCTTTTCCAGGGAGTACTAAACTTTTTTGCATTCCGACCAATTCTGAAGTTTGCATACCAGCCACAAAACCACTACAACACCTGTGCCATGGGCCCTGGTGGGTCTGCCTCTGAGATTCAGAAAACAATAGATCCCTGCCTACAAGAGCTTCTTATGCTGCATACGGCAGCAACTATTTTGATTCATGGTGATGATGTGTTTCTTTTTCTCCAACAAAAAAGACTACATTGATTTTTGTTAGGATTAATCATGATGGCTTAGGTGGACTTTATATTATACCCGCTGTTTTGAAGCATGAAAAGATAATTGCTGATATTTTTCTGGAAGTATAAATATTCATCCTTGTATGTATGTTTGTAAAAAGTATTCTATTAGAAAATGAACAAGCTCCCTCCTTTATTTCACTTCTCAAGTAATTTTGTAGTTTTTGTATTCTAGGAATCATGAATAGGTATCTCTTGAAAAGCTTTGCATTGGCATGGCAGGTATGGTGGAGATACAACAGGATGTGTGCTAGATACCGTAGAGATATTCTGTATAAGAACAAGTTGGAAAACAATGAAAAAATGACAAATGAAGACTCAAAGGAGAGAGCAATCTGCAAGAAATAATGTAAGGAACAATCATTCAAATTATTTTGCAATTAGCTACTGCAAAGCCATAAAATAGCGAAAAGTTCTGTCATTTCTGTGCATGAAGGATATCAAAACAAATCGCTACAGTTTCAAAACAAAATTTTTGTCATGGTCTGACCATGGTTAGCAGCAGTTTCCCCTAAAAGCACCAGGATTTATAATAGTAGTATAAACTGGAAAGGAGGAAGACCTTTTTGTTGCTCACATTCTATGGTAGTATACCGTCGGGTCCAAAAATACAATGACATTGAAATAATCACTTCATTCTTTTTCTTCTTGTTAATAAGCAATGACAAGAAATGCATGAATCAGCTTCCCAAGGATTAGGTCACAAGCCTCTTCACATGGTGCCATGCTATATTCTATTTGCTGTTGATGACAGTTTCCTTTCCAATGACCTCCTATTCCTGATTCAGGGCACTTTTTTTTCCACTTTAATTCATCTATAGACCCTGAAAACACTGAATTAAAATAAATTGCACAGAATATGATAAATTTTACAATAAAGAAGACAAATGTTAAGTGCTGAATGAAGTGTAGAGATCTTTTATAGGTAATGGATCTTTATATATCTAAGTATAGCTGTAGGTTTTCATACTTTTTTTTTATTATTTTTAGAAGATCATAGAACAGAAGTCAGTGAATTAATTTTCTAGCATTCAAAGTCTGTTATATCAGTAATTTTTTTTGTTTCAGTTTAAACAATAGTAGCCCTCAAATAGGTTTTTTTCATATCAGCTTAGCTATTAGTGATATAAAATCACATAAGCATGAATAAACAGATGTTAGTTTCCCTACCTGAGGACACAGGTTTTTTGTGTTGACAAGAGTTTTTATTAATCTGATTCAAGAAAGATGTGCTGGATTAGGCTTTGTCCATTTCTAATCTTTCTCATTGTTTTGTTTTTGTTGGGGTTTTTTTTGCTTTCTTGCAGAAGTATAGTATTTGTAGGTTTAGATACTGGGCTTTATGATTAAGAGTGGAAGAGGCCCCGGCATTCTGATAATAGAACATTACCTTTATCTATAAGAATCAGGATGGGGAGGAGGAAAATTCACAATCACAAAGCAGTTGGTATCTGAGGTGTAACAAATCACACCCTGCAAGAGCTAAGCTCTATCCAGCAGAATGTGTGAATTGAAAGGAAGGTCTGAAAATGGTTTTCATCCTCAGCCAGTGCACATGCTACGATTCGCACTAAAAACAAATAAACCTTAGGTCTTTAATACAAGGTAATTAACCGAGAGGGCAAGTAAGTGAGTTCATGAAAGCAAAGGTGATTTTTCAGGCAGGCACAAAAAGCAAAGGAAACAAAGTTTTAAAATATCTGAGTTACAGAAAAGTGCAAAGACAAAGGAAATCTATGACCTGAAAATCTGGACAATTTTACCAAGATTAACAAAAAAACCCCCCAAAAAACAGAAAAACAAAAAACCCCACCTCCCAGAAAACCTATTCGCCGAATGGTTTCACTGTTTCACCAAATGGTAGTTTATTGCCATGCTAAAAGGCACATATTTGAGGTATTTTTTCTTCCAAAAAAGAGGAAAAGTCAGTGCATATTTCTTGATCCCACACAGAAATCATTTATGTCTGCACTGTCAACAAGGAAATGGTACATTTCAAAATTAATTCATATGCTTCATTTGTCAAATTTCAAGATGAAACCCCACTGTCTCTGAAATGACATACCAACTGTGAAGTTAGAGAAATTACTGGAATTTTTAACATGTCCATCACTTAGATAAGTAGGCATCATTGCCCAATTCTTGGAAAGCAGCTGTTTTTTTTGGTATGAAAGCCAAACAGTGCTCCCACTGGGATATAGCCTGAGTCACTAATGTATCAGACTGTATTATTTAGAGGTAATGCATATACTAACACTGAAAAGGGAAGATGATGTCATAGTTTCATCTTCTGTGAACCTTTGTCCAAGTTAAAATAACTACTAAAGAGTATGACAATAAAGAGATAAGAGATATTAACAGGCTGTCATTATTATCTAGAAGATGTCTGTCATTAACATGTTGAGAAGTTAAGAGGGCTAATCATAAAGCTGATCTGAACTCCTGTCTTTTATAAATCAACAGAAGGAATTGTCAGAAATGATCAAGTGGCAGATCATAAAAGTTTTTCTTTCTCTCAGTTCAGATATACATACTATGAAAAATCTATGCAATGAAAGATAGGTTAGGAATATGAGTCCAAAATACATTATAAAATATCACTGTCTATACATTTTTTCTGAACATAGTTGCTGTAGTGGCTGAAAAGTATGAGATGACCTTGCATTACCCATTATTTTCTTCACAATGTTACATATAGTATAATTTCTTAATTTATTGCAATTTTTATCCATTGAAATAAAGTTATCATACCAAGTGTCTGAAATAGACTACTCTGCTCTGCAGCAATCATTTATAACTTTCCATTGTCTTCATAAACATGATTGATAAGACTCATAAATATATAAAGCTATGGAAGTGTGTTACTTGTATCTAATAACTAAATACAAGTTAGTATCTTTTTTCCTCATGTTAGAGTGTCACTATCATGTTTCAGCTTGCAATTCAGGATGCAATAGCCTAGGCTACTTAGAAGTGTTAATATTTTGGCAGGTTTCTGCTCTTCTGCTTTTCTGGAGTTGTGCCATCATGAACTCATGATAGGTATACTGACAATTTTTTAAAGTAAATAACAAAAGTACTCTGTTTTGTTGTTGGGTTTTTTTTTAATGACCTTGCTGGATGCAAGTTAGTACTGTAATGACTCTTCTGCTTTGCTATTGTTTTAATAGAATGTTGTCTTCAGAAGATGTAGACCTTATGACTTCTAAGATAACTCAATATCCATTACAAGCACAGAAACAAATTTATTTTTTAAAGCAAGTAAATGCAGACATGCATTTGACATTTGTTCTACTTTTTACATTTTCTTTTTCATTCTTCTGTTTCTGCCCATTTTTTGTTGCGTGCAAGTTTGTACAGATACAGCACACCTCTCACATCTAAATGTTCATAAAAATGATATTTACATTAGGCAGAAATCTTTTATTCTTAGTTTTGATCTATGTTTCACAGTTTTCCGTCTTTGAGAAGTTCCTGCCACCCTCATGTGTCTCTTCATTTGCCACAGTTTCTGACTTTCTGTAATTTTCAAAATTATTTAACTTGTGACTATTAAGAACATATATTTCATGGAGTTATTTGGTCTCACATTTGCTGTTTATTTTCTAGACTAAACAGAAACATGAGTAAAACCCCACATTTTTTAACAGTCTCTCCAGAGATAATAAAGGCTTCCTGAGATCACCATTCTCACCTTTCTTCTACTGCCTTGATATGTGGATCTCTGCCATGAAAGAATGTCCTAGAAATATTCTCTCAGCTGTATTGCAGAACTCTCTGCCAACAGATGTTGCAAATCAATTTGCTGCCATTTACATAAGTCTCAGAGATGATCAAGTATGTTTAAAAAGCTGGTCCTTATTTTGATTTCAAGAAGTCTTACCTTTTCCAGAGCTGAATTCAGATATGAATGTGGGTGCTAACTCATGTTGGGTGAAGTACTGACATTTTGCTAGACACCTCCACCTTTAACTTTCTATCATCTTGACAGAAGAATCTCATTTTCAGCAAAAGGATAAGAAAGACAAATCTGTGGCTTGACACCTTGTGACATCTTTCTATGTGTGATGAATTTCTGTTACATGACAGGTTCAAAGTTACTGAGCAATGGATGGATGAGTGGCACAGTAACTTCAGGCTTGCTGAAAATCACAAGAATGACTCAAGTCAAAAAACCAAAACACTGTGACATTTTTAGTGTTGGGTTATTCTATGTGTTTAAGTAGATGTGAATTTATTGTATTTCATAGATACTTAATTTTTGACCGTAAGAATAAACAAATTAACTGCTATTTCCAGTTCTGGTATTTTAGTCCTGATGGCAAATATCCCATATATCGACATGTCTCACTTTCCTCTTACATTAATCATAGCCAAGGTTATTTCCTGATTGTTCTTTGTCTTTTCTCTCCTTATTATCACAGTTTTTAAGAGATATTTTCTTTCAGTATATGTTACTACAGCTTCCCTCTAATTATTATTGTAGATCGCTATGACTTTTCTTATTGCTAGAGTCATGCTGTTTGAAAAAAATTATTTAGGGACCATATATATACACAGACATCAAAACATGCTTATAGAGCTATAAAGCTATGGTTTCAAGTGAGAAAGCGATATGAAGACTTAATATTACTCTGTGTCTCAAGATCTTAGGATAAGATTTGTTACACAGAATATGGAAAACTCATCTGTAATGCCCTTCTCTTCCTAGTGAAATTTGAACATATGTTTCTGAGGTAAAAGCCATAAACCAAACTCACATGCATGCTGAGTTTGAGCACTTTGAGTTGTTCTTGCTAAAGCTGCTCTACTTTGTATGGTCTACTTAAATAGTCTCCAGATAGCTTTGTTACCTCAAGCATTGTCTTAATTTTATTTAGCTTAGTTCAGTGAAATTTTCCTAAAATGTCTGTAGGTTTTAAAACCTCTGTCCCTTGAAGTCATAGTTTTTCAATAAGATATAAATATTTTTAATCAACTTTTTCTTCCTTTTTCTGTCATTGGCAAAGATACTCTCTTTGAAGAATTTACTATTCAGACTCTGCTATGAGAAGCAGAAACAAGATTCTTCTTCTGATCTTCTGACTTCTCTGATACTGTGACAATGAGAGTGACCACACTCTCTGGCATGGACCTGCCCTCAGAAAAATGAACCTGCTGGTCCACATGACTCCAAGTGTCTCAATACTTCCCTTTGTGCAAAGGGTGGGGTTGGTTTGCCCATGGCCAACCAACCACCTCAGGGGCCCAGGGCAACTCCTTCACTGCTAGAATGGATTTGCCTGATTGCCTTGTGTCCCTTTTCTGTGGCTTCTCCAAAGAATCAGACTTGGATGCCTCACTCAGATGTGAATGCACAGCCAGAGTGCTTCTGAACAATGTAACCTGTAGTCAAAAGAAATTTTGACAGTTTGTGGGCTTTTTCTCCTCTCACACCAGAAGGACAGGTGTGTTGCTGTGTCGATTTGAACACCTGAATTCAAAAGTGTAAAAAAGGAGAAAGTGGGTCTCTAAAATTTCCCATTGTCTGCCTACAACCCAGAATGTACTTTTTCAGTATCTGGACTCCTGAGTAAAACACGAAACTCCAAACCCCAGCCATAGGGGCTGGATACCATGTAGCTCTTAGGACAAGTGGAGGTTATGGTAACTTACACTGTGTTTTCAAATATTTATACTGGAATAGCTGTTTTATTCCTATGGTCTACTAAAAATTATTGTTCCTAAGATCATCAAAAGAGTGGATATAGTGATATAGTGTGGAAAAGAATGCAACCTTTTCATGGCAATTAGGCTTCTTTTAGGTCTATAGGTAGTTCTTGCAGATGGATCACAGGTAATACGGCATGACCATGGTGAAGCAGATCTTTGCTCAGATATTTTCAGGCAGCAGAAGTTGACCTGAAATCTTAGGTTATCTATCTTCTTTTCTTAGTAAATGCATTGTATATGTCTCTATTTGATGCAGTAATGTATTAATAGAAAGTTAGATATTTTAAATTCCTCTCATGGATGGGTGGTTTATGGCTTCACTGAAGATGAAGCTCAACAGTAAAAAGTTTTAAAGTTATGCAGACAGCTTCTACCTCAGGTACAGCTGACTAAGAATTCTTTACCTACTTGTTTTAGGTAATGTAATAAAATAATTGTATTTTAGTGTTCCATGCAAGAGTTGAATGTGGGCTGTTTTTTTTTTTAAATTTAGCAGATATGACAAGTATCAATTTTCTATAGCCAACATTAGAAGAATTTAGTAGAAGTACAGTTACAGTTTCTTCCATGGTGATGACAACATTGAAAGTTCTTGATTTTCTCCTACTACAGCTTGTGATATTATCTTAATCATTATAACCCAGAAAAATCATAGTTTATCTTTTCTTGCAGATGCTGACATTAACAATTTTCTCTTCTTAATGCTCCTAGGAAGCTACTTAAACAGCTATTTCTGGATGGCCTGAATATTACATGGAAATAAGGAATGTTCCCAACAATACTCAAAAGAGTTTTTACATGACGGCTACTGTAAGTACTGGAAGAAGATCATATCAATGTTATCAAAAGCGCGCTATTCTACTAAAAATTATCTCTGTTGTCTTTGAAGAAAGATGAACAAAATTTTTTTAAAAAAAGAATGAACATACTAACGCTCCAAATGCTAGAGTCTAACCACTCACTTTCCTCCATAGGTTTCTTTTTCTTCTCTGCATTTAGAAAACTATTAGCAATTTTCTAATACTACGAGAGCTACACCTGTTGTGCAAGGGCTCTGCAGGATGAATGCATTACAAATAAAAACCCTCATCATACCCTTAAATTCCCATTTTCAGACCCTTATGTGGTATTCACCCACAGCTCATAAACAATGGGCTTCTTTGCTGAGTCAAGGAGACTCATATTCAGCATGAGACTGACCAAATTACTTTTTTCTTTGCTCTGTACTTGTTTCCTTGCTTTCTAAAGCACAGTGCTTTAGAAAGCGTGAGGAAGAGTTTAGTAGGTAAGGTTTAACACATCATATTTAGAAAGGAAAGAAAGGAAGAGAAAGCTAGCAAGGTCTTGCAGATGAGAAGCTAGAGGAATATAAATTAATAAGATGTAAGATGAAAAACAACAGAACTTAAAACTTGTAGATAGAATAGCACATTGCACCTATCCTTAAGCTAGATGCTCTTCAATTTATTTTATAGTCTAGGAAACTAATACTCATCTCTTCTTGTTGCACAGAAAATATGAAGATGTGGGCAATTAAATGGAGAAATTTCCAGTATAAGGACTCACTTTTTAAAAGTCAACATGTAGCATGAATCATTTGCAATTTTTTTTTTTTTTTACAAGATACAAACTCTGCACTTTGGGACAGAAAGGGACAACTGTTCGCCTTGAAGTGGAAGGTTGAATGAAGGATGTGAATTTACCATAGGAATGCATGGAGACATACGGGTATCATCATACCTAAAAAAACCCAAAGTAAAAAAAAAAAAAAAAAAATTTCAATGGAGAAATTTTATTCGAAGTAAAAGAATAATAAGCGATGTCTCCTCAACTGAAAGTAGGGTAAGTTCTCTTAATACGAGTCAGAGATATCATTGACTATAATATTTGCACATAAAGAAGATTCATTCTTTGGATACTAGTATCAAAGTGACATTTTCCTGAGATTCCTAAGTAGTAGTAGTGCTAATAATAATACTAATAATTAATAATAATAATAATAATAAAGCTAAATTAATGAGGCAAATTATCTCCTTGGTAACTGTTGGAATAATGCTAAGCTTCCGAACTGAAAACTGAAGAGACTGCAGTACAATATTTATTGTCATGTGGGATACTTGTACTTTGATTACCTGCCTTTCTTTATAAATTTGATGTTAATTATATCATTTTAAATATCTGTACATCACAGAGATTTATTTGAAAGCTGTTACTGCTTTCATTTGTGTCAAACAACTGAAAGTTTAAGTGAACACTAGAAAATCCAATGAAATATTGCAGCAAATTATTTTCTTCTAAGAGGATGTTTGTTGAAAACTCATAAAGAAACAAACACATCTGTCTTAAATTGTATGAAAGAAGCTGTTTCATTCCCATTGTATACAATTTATTACTCTTAAGTCATCTATAAAGAAAACAATCTATGTATGATTTTAATCTTTATTTTAGCCTTCAATAGACAGCACACGTAATAGGATAATTGCATCCTTAAATATCTGTGATGTTGTTTGTAGAACAGCCTTTCAGTCTGTATCATTGAGATACCTAGAAGCAAACACTAAGAATATGTAACACTGTCATGGTTTAATGCTGGGGCAGCAATTAAATGAATGACAGATGCTTTCTATTCAGATGCTTTTGCTCTCAAATCCATAATTTTAGAGTTATAACCAGAGGAAGAAATACTTAATTTTCGTTGTGATATTCTGATCTGTCTATATGTTTTAGGTTTTTTCATTTTTTTCACCCTCCCTTGTCTGTCAAAGAAGGAAGAGAATAAGGGAGAGACAGTCATGGGCTGGAAACTAAACTATGAAGCTTTAATGAAGCAATAATGATAAAAAAAGAAAAATAATTAAATATATACAAACATACTGAAAAACTATACCACATTCTTCCTCCCCTCCTCCCAGTAACTGTCATGTCACCACCAAGGCTGAAGGGAGCCCTGGGAAAGTCCAGGCTGGACTCCTGGAATAATCAGCAGTCAGGAGCTGGTGGCAGGAACACACAGATTCAGGCTAGCACAGGTCAGAACCACAGGCAGATAAAAGGATGGAATCCTCCCAGGATGCCAAAGCAAACAGGGACAGGTGAAGAAGGGCTGAAGGGAGTAGCAAAAGGCCAGGGAGAAGGGAGAAGAGGCTTGACCCTCATAGTCCCTCAGTTTTATACTGAATATTATAGTTAAGGGATGGAACACTCTTTTTGGACAATTTTAGTCCCCTGTCTTGTCCACTTCTCCCTAAAGGAGGGTTGCAAGGGTGACCCCTTTACTACCGTTCTTTTTCAAAACATAAGATGTTCCTCAGAGCCAAGAAGTTGCCTTGGTTCTGCAGACCATTCTCTATCTGTAACTATAAACATCGAGCGTTATCAGTCCTAGAAGCAGAAACTGACTGAGAAACTTGCTGTTAATTTCAGCAAGTGCAGCTATTTATGAGAGACTTAACTGAAAGCAAAATTACAAGACAGAAAATTAATTCTATCCTGGATCACACCAGGACAAACACAAAGGATTTCTAAGCAAGCTTTTGCTCTCAGATCCATATTTTTAGAGTTATAACCAGAGGAAGAAATACTTAATTTTCGTTGTGATATTCTGATCTGTCTATATGTTTTAGGTTTTTTCGTTTTTTTCAGCATTGCCTCTTAAAAGGCAATGAAAGATTAGTTTTGTTGTTAATCTCCCTGTGCTTTTCTGGGATGAAGTGAAGAAATGTCCACTAAAATAGAATCTGAAACCAAGATGGACTCAAAAGCATTAGAAATTAAGTTGTCTGAAAAAATTGAAGAAAGAGCTTTCTCATGTTAAAATATTTAAGTGCTATTACTGTAAAATCGTAGACTTGTAAAATGGTTTACGTTGGAAGAGACCTAAAAGATCATCTAGTTCTCACATCCCTGCCAGGAGCAGAGACACTTCCAGCTAGATCAGGTTGCTTGCAGCCAAATCCAACCTGGTTTTAAAAAATTCTGGGGCTGGGTAAGTCACAACCTGGGCAACTTCTTCCAGTGTTTCATCCCCTTACACTAAAGAATTTCTTCCTAATGTCAAACCTGAATCTACCCTCTTCCTGTTTGAGGCCATTACACCTTTTCGTTTTATTACATGCCCCCATAAAAACATCCCTGCCCAGGTTTTTTGTAGGCCCCCATTCAGGCACTGTAAGGCTGCTGTAAGAGCTTTCTCTTCTCCAGGCTGAACAGCCCCAACTGTCTCAGCCTGTCTTTATAGAAGAGGTGTTCCAGCCCTCTAATCATCTTTGTGGCCCTTGTCTGGAGTTAATCCAATAGCTACATGTCCTTTATGTGTTGGGGACTTGAGAGGTGTACACAGTACTCCAGGTGTGGTACTTCCTGGGCTTCAAGCAAACATTGGTGGCTCATCGTGGGCTTTTCATCAACTAACATCCTAAGTACTTTTCCTCTGGGCTGCTCTCAATCCTCCGTCCAGCCTGTATTTGTGCTTGGAATCATCCAGCTGCAGGACGTTGCACACAGCTTTCTTGAATAAGGTCTGTCTGGATGGCCTCCCTTCCCTTTAATGTGTTGACCTCAGCACACAGCTTAGTCTCATCAGCAAACGTGCTAAGATTGCACTCAATTTCACTGTTCATACCGTTGACAAAGATTTTAAACAACATGAACAACTCAATAACAAAAATGAGGAAGTCCAAAATATTAATGAGGTGAAGGCTAACTGAGAGGAGGAGAGTATCATGGTTTTGGCCCAGACAAAGGGCCACTCAGCCTCTCACTGCCTCTCCCCCGACTTCAGGATGGCTAGGAGGAAATCCACTTTAAACTTCAAGGGTCAAGATGAGTACTAGGAAGGTTTTATTCACATCTTATCTTGGAGAACACCAACACAAACAAGACAAAGAGTCATAGTCAGCAACTCTTCAACACTAGATCACTGTTCTTGCTACTTCTCAGTATTGCCTAGTCCACTGAAGATTGACAGCCATGACAGTGAATGGTTTTTGGAAGCCCCTGATTGCCTTGTATTATCCACATTATGGCACTACACAGATACCTTGAATACAGGATGGTCGCCACAGCATGTGTAGTTTTTCCACACTGCAGTGAGTTCTTGGGCTTTTGCAAAGAGAAAACACAGACCCAAAGTATCCTCTATCAGATATCCATCCAAGGCTTGCAGAGGAGTTGTGGCTTGCACCCAAGCAAGTGCACTCAAATATAGATACAGGCAAAATGCTGAGTTATATTAAAGCATCATTGTACAGAATGTCATTCCAGTATGGATGCAATATTAATAACAGCAAGCAGGTTGTCTCTGTATGTCCATTATTTTGTATTACCTAAAGATATGGTTGTTGGGCCAAATATCCATTAAATTCAGAGATGGTTATAATATCTTCACTGTATGCTTCTCCCACCTGCATCAGACTCCTGATAATGAGTCAAGGTATTGGGTATGTTTCAAAAAGATTGAAGAGTGTGGCGTAAAGCTTACCCTAAATTCTTTTTGTACCTGAGTGTAGCAGCAGTTTGTTTTCCTTTTAGCCAAAGTTAATAATTATAACAAATGGCAATGAAATTTTAGGAATGCTGATCCTAAACAGAAATGTTCTACATGTGATTGTCTCAGCAAGGACTTCACAGAAAATAAACTGAAATAGCAACCCAGCCTCATGAATTCTCTAGCTTTTCCAGGTTAATAATTGGAATTAGGTTTTCTGAGATATGCTGCATCCTAGAACAATGTGACTTGTTATTGTTACTATTTCTTTGTCTTACAGAAAAAAGCTGAGATAGTAAACCTCACATGAAACAAGTAAAATGGAAAAGATGCTTGAATGGTATAAAAGTGTTATTTATTTATTTGGGGACTTGATCAGTTCTATCAGTCTGATAATGACTAATGCAGCTGGTGAAGGAAGGTCATTACCCGATAATGGAGCCTGTTTATTACGTGTCTTGCTATTAGGATGATCTATTTCCTCCAGAAGATTGTTCAGGATTTCTTTGAGATAGCATTACTTTAGCACATCTTTCTTTCATGATAGGAGAAAATACAGCATCCATGATCAAAAGAAGCAATTTGAAGCTAGGAAGTTTCTCTGAAGTGCACACACACTTTAATATTTCGAGGGAGTTGGTAAGTTCTGAAACCACTGTGAATGAAGGACTCTATCAATTGCAGGTATGCTGTGCTCATAATGATTTTATTCAGGGATGAGCAGTGGCAATGAGCATTAAAAATACATGTGTTACAGATTAAAATGAACACAGAAAGCTCTCTATATTATGTGACTTTTTCTTTACAGATATTACTTCAAACTGCATACCTAGGGTGTGTCCTGCCTGGAGGGGAACAAGACCCCAGCTGCAACCTCCCCCCTATTTCACCTTGAAGTCCTAATGCACTGCTAGGTTTAGCTGCTCAGAGCCAGGGTGTATGTGGCTGTGCCACATACTCATCTTACTGCTGCCTTTAAAAGTGACTGGGACATGTGAAGAAACCAGGATGAACCAGGATGTATTCCTTTCTTCCCTCTGACCAGGAGATTAGAAGGCATCTGACGTTCCTTAACATAAGGGAGGAAGCATTGCATCTAGGTTGGAAATTTTCACCCTGCAGAGCACCAAATCAAGAAATAAGTGTGTGAGTAGAATGGAAAAAAAAAAAAAAAAAAAAAAAAAAAAAAAAAAAAAAAGAAAATAATGAAGGAATGAAGTGAAATATCAGCTTCAGAGGCAAAGCACAAGGCTCAGGAACCTCCAGTGGGATGCCTTCATTATTCGATAGCTACGAGGATGAGCAGAAGCAGATTTCTTTTAGAAGCCTTGAAGTACACAATAGTAGGATTCAGGATGCGTTTAAGATAGCTTCTGCAGACTGCCAACAGCCCTGCTCCCCCTGTGAATGCAATAAGATGTTTTTTCCCTGTTAGCAACCTTGGCCCTGCCTCAGTGTTATTGAGCATATGGAAAAAACATTTTATTCCAGCCATATAATTTCAAATTTTATGTGTAGAACAATTCATGGGATGTCTAGACAGAAATTTTCAACAGCTTCCCAAATTAAATGCTAGCAAATTAAATGTTATATTTTCATAACAGATTTATAAATTTGTCAGTTCTGACTTTTCTGATAGAAAACTTTCCACTGAAAACTATATCATGTCAATAATGTTGGGAAATTGAAATGACACAGAAACTCTTAACTTTCATATTTCATCTACTTTTTGGCAGATGCTCCTTGATGAAATTTAGTACGTGCTGAAAAAATGCATAAGAAATCACAAGAAACAACTACCTCTACAGCTGATTTTTTTTTAGTTCTTCCCTATATCATGCAATTATTTATGTGTGATTTTCTTACAATCCTAATCCTTTTCACATTCATGAGTCTCATGCATATTTTTTCCTACTGTGGTGAACAGGACTTAATTGTGCCATATTAACAATTAATTCTACCATCCACTGTGAAGTAATGTTGAGGTTTGTTCAGAGCAGCACTTAAGAGAACAGTCAGTACAGGTAAATGGAAGAGGTGATAGACACAGAGAACTGGGAGAAAATAGCAAGAAGTCACCAGGTTGAAAAGAGTTAGACCCTGTAAAATCATAGAATGTTAGGGGTTGGAAGGGACCTCTGGAGTTCATAGAGCCCGACCCCCCTGCCAAAGCAGGATCACATAGGGCAGGCCACACAGAAACATGCCTAGAAAGATTTTGAAGACTCTAGAGAAGGAGAGTCCACAATGTCTCTGGGAACTCTGTTCTAGTGCTCCATCACCGTAATAGTAACGAAGTTTTTCCTCATATTGAAGTGGAATTTCTGTGTTACAGTTTTTGCCAGTTGTCTGTTGTCCTATCACAGGGTGCTGCTGTGAAGACGTTAGCCACTTCATGACTTCTTCAGATATTTATAAACATTAATTAGAAGCCATCTCATTCTTCTTTTCTCGAGAATAAACTGAGATTCTTGCTGCAATATTGCCAGCCTGATATACTCACCTGAAGTTTATCCTCAGTTTGGAGCATTTCCAACAAAAAAACTGAAATTTAACATACCTTGCTTCCTATGGCAAGCATGTTTCTTCACAGATTTGCTCTCTTAGCACAAGAATGAAACGTAACATTACATGAATACAAACACCCAGCTTGTGCACAACTTTTGGTCCAGTTGTGTTGTCACAGGTGTTTAGTTGATCCATGTTCTTTGTGTATTAGGCAGTTACAAAGCTAATGGTTCTTCACTAAAGGGATAAACAGACTTGGGATTTTAATAACAGTGAGAATATAATTACTTTTAAGTTCTGTGAAGTGTTGAAATACAGCTAGTAGAGGCACAGGAATGCTGTTTCCTTTTTTATTTCTGGTATTCCTTATGCTTTTAAATCACTGAGTATTTTTTGATATTTGAATGGAGAAGATCCTCTCTCTACATTTTTGCCCCAGACTAAGTGTTACTGTGGCAGCCTTAGAGAGAGGAAATCATGACCAGCTGCTGGTCATGATTAACCAACACTGAGGGGTGAAAGCTTAAAAAGAGTAATATTTGAATTAAAAGAATGCTGCCTTAGTGCCCTATGAAGTACCAAATTCTAGTGCTTTATGCATTTAAAATAATTGCAACAGAGCACAGGACGGAAATAAGTAAAATCAGTTCAACAATAGGTGGATTCCCTATCAATACCTCTCTTTTGTAAATAGAGGTAAGGAATAATTTGAAACTGTAAGGTCTTTCATCCACACAATAGTCAAAACCAAAAGCATATAGAAAAGAGAACAGTTATTGCTCTCTGTTTCTCTCAAAAAAAATTTAGAAAAGATACTGTCTACTTAGAAGCAGTTAATGATATAAATTCAGTGAGTCATGTTTTTCATTCTAATTTTGTCAGAATCTACCCTCAGCTTTCTGTTCGTGCTTATTTCTCATAGTAAATTGTCACTCTGTAAGGGAACATTTCCTTTTATTTCAGTCACCAGAGAATCAATGCATAAATTCATATTATATTTTCCTTCTTCATGAACACTTGAAGATAGAATCTGTCCTTCACAGTTCAGCAAACTCATGTCTCACAGTTGTTTCTGTAAATACTTCAACATTTTCAATGCTAACCAAAATTATCATTTCAAAGGAGTTCAAAATTCTCTGTACCTCAGGCCTTCCTTACTCTAATAGTACTGACTGATTTAGGTAATGGGTGAATAAATCTTCAGTGTGGTAACACAGACTTTTACTGTAAACTCCTCACCCTCTCTTTACTAGAGAGCTTTCTGGATTTGAGATAACAGCATGAATATGGAAGTCAATGGAGTGAAGACAGAAATGGTACTGCATTGAGATAGCTGTGTTAAGTCAGAAATGCAGGAAAAGTATTTCAGGTAGAAGGGATTTTTCTTTTTGTTAAAGAAATGGAATAATTCAAAATATTTTAAAACTAAATTGAACTTCCTACTCAATGTATAATATTTGTTAAGACTTATTCAACATTTATGATTAAAAAATAAATTGGAAGAAATGTCTTAAAAAATAATTATGTCATTTGAACAATTAAAACTGTTTTGAATTTTCCATGAAATCTTTGATTCCTTCTAACAAAGAAGTTTAATAAAAGCAGCATGTATTGTTAATAAATTTTAGTGCTGCTGAATGAACAACTTTCCTCTGGGAAGTTCATTTATTTCTAATTTATCTCAGTTTAATGCATGGAAAATCAATAGGTACACTGAATCGTTACGGGCACAGCGTTACTGCATCTTCCTTAGTAAAAACTGGCAATTTCTGACAGACTTTTCTGGCTATTTCTCACACACTGAAGTAGTTTGCTCCTAGTACTACTTACTGCCTTGTAAATTATTCTTAATCAGTTAATATTATTTGACTTGTATTATTAACTATGATAATTATATCATAGTAGTTATATTGTAACTACTTAAGTTCCACAGTAACTAAAAGTCATATACAAGGTCTACTCTGTCACAATAAAATACAAGCATAGAACAAACAAACAAAAAGACTTAATGATGCCAGGTCATTAGATGAAAAGTTATAAAGAGAACAACATAAAGAGTAAAGGAATTTAGAACCATACATAAGCAGTCTAGACACACAAGTGCCATCTAGAGCAACCCCAACAAGCTAGAGAAATGAGCTAATATTCCTCATTCCGTTTCTGTGCTGTTTTTGTCAGAGATGGATGTGGTAGAACAAGGTAGAACAAGTCCTAAAGTGAGATAAGTACATTGTTTACTAGATACGAGGGTGAGATTTTGCCCATATAAGTGATAAAACTCTAAGCAGCCTGGTCTAACCTGAAGGCTAGTTTTGAGCTTGAGGTTGGAATAGATAACCTCAAGGTTATGCTATGATACAGTAAGACTCTCAACTCCCAGAAAACTGTTTTTAACACAGAAAAAAAATTTTTGGAGGGTTTGAAGAAAAAGAAGGCTGCTCTGCACATTCTAGGAAAGTGCCTACTGAACCTATAGAGTGTAAAGAGAAAGAGGAGGTGTAATTGAGGCGACTGGTACACACACATAAGAGGTTAGGAAGATATGCCACCATTTTAATATGACTAGAAGGACCCAAAATGGAAGATCTGTGACTACTGAGTGATGAAGAAGACAGTATTTCACCTGAAGTTGTAGATAACACTATCTGGAGATAAGAGCTGAACATGAGAGATGAGAGAGATTTGAACAGAACCACCATGGGAAGTGGGTGTGTGTCATGAGAGGGAACTTTACAAGGAATGATTAATGGTGGAATTAAAAGCAGATGTAGCGGAACCAGGACTGGATGTTGAAAGGACTTGATCACAGAGAATAAAGATGGATGACAAGATGGAAAGACAAGAAAATTCCAGTTGTGCAGAAAGAGAAAATTAAGGACCTGGAGTTCACTGAAGTAGTCATTGGAGGAACTGATGAATGTTCTGTTCTTACAGCAGGTGTAAGAAATTTAGCAAGGAAGGGAAGAATACAGACTGGATGAATTGTGACCTGCTGGCCAAATTCAAAAGGCAAGAGGGAAATTCACAGGAAGTCCAAGCAAGGACAGGTATCTTGGGAAGAGTACAGAAATGCTGCTTGATTGTGTAAGGATGTCAGGAAGGTCAGGGAATAGTTGGAGCTAAATTTGGCAAGGGATGTGAAGCATAAAAAGAACAGATTCTACATGTGCATCACTTTAAAAAGGAAGGTTAATTAAAACATACAATCCCTGCAAAGAAAGTCAGGTGAGCTAGTTAAAAGAGATGGAGAGAAGGCTGAGGTTCTTAACAACTTTTTTCCTCATTCTTCTCTGTCAACTTCTCTTCCAGAACCTCCCAAGTTAAAAACCCACAAGGAGGGGCCCAGGGCATCAGAATCCCTCACACTGTATGTGAAGATCAAATTCATGACCACCTGAGGAGCCTGAATATACATAAGACTATGGGACCAGATGAATTACATCCCAGAGTCTTGAGACAACTGGTGAATGTGGTCACAACCTCAGTGGACAAAGGCAGAGAAACAGATATCATTTACCTGGACCCATGCAAAGTGTTCAACACTATCCCACATGACATTCTGGTCTCTAAATTGGCACAATATGGATTAAATGGATGGACCACTCATTGGAAAAGGAACTGGCTGTGAGGTTACACCCAAAGGGTTGTGATCAGTGGCTTAGTATCCACATGGAGATAGGTAATGAGTGGCATTCTCCAAGGATTGGTACTCAGACTGATGCACTTAACATCTTTTTCACTGACATGGACAATGACCCTCAGCAAGTTTCCTGATGACACCAAACTGTGTGGTGAAGTCAACATGCTGGCAGCATGGATGCCATCCAGAGTGGCCTAGGCACGCTTGAGAAGTGGGCTTGTGAAAACTGCATGAAGTTCAACAAGGTCAACTGTAAGGTTCTAAACCTGGGTCAAGGCAATACTATGCACAAAATACAGGTTGGAAGGAGAAAGGATTGAGGACAGCCCTGAGGAGAAAGAAGGACTTGGGGGCGATGGTGGACCAGAAGCTTAACATGAGCTGTCAATGTCCAGGGCTGCATCAAAAGAAGCACAGCCAGCCAGTCAGTCAAGGGAGGGGATTCTCCCCCTCTAGTCTGATCTTTTGAGACCCCACCTGGAGTACTGTGTCCAGTTCTGGAGACCCCAGCATAAGAAGGACATAGAGTTCCTTGAATGTGTTCAAAGGAGAGCCTCTGCAATTATGAGAGTGCTAAAGTGCCCCCCCTGTGAAGACAGACTGAGGAACTGAGGTTGTTCAGTCTGGAGAAGAGGATGCTCCAAGGTGACTTCATGGCAGCTTTCAAATACAAGAAGGGGCCCTACAAGAAAGTTAGGGTATGGCTTTTTGCTTGGCTGTGTAGCAAGAAGTTAAGTGGCAATGGTTTAAAACTTGAAGAGGGGAGATTTAGGTTACACATTAGGAAGAAGTTCTTTCCTGTGAGGGTGGTGAGATACTGGAAGAAGTTGCCCAGGGAAGTTGTGGCTGCCTCTGAGAGTCCGCTGATCTCACTGGTTGGAAATTGACTCAAAAAGGACATAAGTTAATAGCCCTGGATAGGGTGGAGGAAGATGCTAATGTACCTGGCCTGGACAGAGCAGAACAGGGGGTGACACCTAGAAGGAGATAAGAACTGATGAGAGGGTGGGCGACTGCACCCTCCTGCAGAAGCTCCTCTCCAGGCAAGCCTGTCTGCAATGGCTCTTATTCTAATGAAGCTTCTGTGGCAGCTGACTGACAGATGCCCCTTTGGGAAAAAGAAACGTTGGGGGTATAAAAGGCAGCTACTCTGTGGCCCTGGCATCATCACCTCTTGACCCATCTTGCATCGGATCGTGTCCAGGATCAGAGCCATCTTGAAGAAACTCACTCCCTGGTGGTGACTCTATCTCTCTGTCTCTTTATCTCTCCCTCTCTCTCTCTCTCTCTCTCTCATTCTTTCTTCCCACTTTCTTACCCTTTTTCTCTCCCACTTCTCTCCATCTATTTCTCTCTCTCTCCTCATATCTTCTCCTTTTCCTCTCTCCCTCTTTTGCCTGGCTTGTGTCAATTGTCAAATAAAAGTTTATTCTTGCACCCAACCTTTGATGGTTGGACTTTGTCTCATGGATCCAAAACAAAATAAATTTTAATGTTACTCCAGACCATAACACTGCTACTTCCCTGGAATTCTTCAAGGCCAGATTGGATGGGGTCTTGGGATGCCTGAACTAGTGGTGGATGTCCCTGCCCACCCAGGAAGGTTTGAACTAGATGATCTTTAAGACTCCTTCCAACCCTAGCCTTTCTATGATTCTGTGATATTAATTAGGCTTGTCTTTGGTAGGGTAGTTATCAATCTTGATGAATCGGTGGTGTGGTGGATTCATAGAAAGAACTTACTGATCTTTTATTCACAGCTCTTATCCAAAGGTAGACATTAAACAGTACATCTAACAAATCTTTAATTTCAAGATCAGAAGAAATGAGAAGGTTTCCTGTAGTGATCTCTGTAGAATACAAGGAAAGTCTGCAAAGATGCTTTAAATGAGTACTGCTAAATTCTGTCCCTGAAAAAATTCAATTATCTGTTATTACATTTTGAATATTCAAAGATTTTCATAACACCTATTCATCTAATGATTCAAATACTTCTGAGTAAGTGGTTCAGTGACAAAAGTGTTTAAAAATATCTACTTCTGCTTAATTAATATGACTTTCATGTGCATACAGTTTTTTAGCATTTATGCGCCCAATATAAGAACATGGAGAAGTTGGAGCAAATTCAGAGGAGGGCCATGAAAACGATCAAAGGGTTGGTGTGCCTGACCTGTGAAGACAGGCTGAGAAAGCTGGAGCTGTTCAGCCTGGAGAAGGCTCCAGGAAGACGCAGTAGCAGCCTTCCAGAACACAGGGAGGGACTGTTAACATGAACATCATAGGATGAGGGGTAACACATTAAGGTGAAAGAGTGAAGATTTTGCTTATACATTAGGAAGGAGACACTGGCTCAGGTTGCTCAGGGAAGGTGTGGCTGCCCCCTCCCTGGGGGGCAAGACCAGAGTGGGTGGTGCTTTGCTCACACTGAATCTATTGGAGGAGCCCTGGTCCCTGGGAGGGGGGGTTGAAACTTGATGATCTTTAAGGTCTCTTCCAACACAAATTGTTCTGTTTCTATGGTTCTATGAAGTATAAGGCAAAGTTTTTGTTTTGGTACCCAATGATTAATAAATAATTAGATAATCTGTTAGGTATAGCTTGCAACTATGCTTTCATTTTTAATCTCTATGAAAAAATCAGAAAATCATACAATATCTTTTTTCTTCAGGCCACTTTTAATGAACTTATGGAATTTCATATATTGCAAATAATGTAATAATGGAACTTTGTTAGTTAATACTTTCAAGGGGTGACATATCTGTTCTGGTGAATTATCTGGGAACAAAAATTTGTTCACTTACTGCAAACAAGGTTTCTGATTACCTACAAAAATGGATTAGAAGGTCATACACAAAATTACTTTCTTCTGACCTAGTGATTGTATTTAGAACTATTTTTTGACTGCAAATATGTCAGTTTAACACTGGGCAGACAATTAACCAAATGGCAGATGCTATTAATCCCCCTCCCTGATAAAGAAATGAGAGAGAAGGGAGAGAGACTTATGGGCTAGGAACTAAACTATTCATCTTTAATGAAACAGTAATGATAAAAAAGGAAAAAAAAATAAATATATACAAATATACAGAAAACTGATACCATGTTCCTCCTCCCTTTCTCCCCAGTAACGCTCACATCAACACCGAGGTTGTAGGGTAGCCCTGGGAAAGTCCAGGTTGGACTCCTGGAATCAGCAGTAGTCAGGAGCTGGAGGCAGGAACACACAGATTCAGGCTGGCATGGATCAGGACCACAGGCAGATGAACAGTTGGAATCCTCCCAGGATGCCAAAGCAAACAGAAACAGGGGAAGGAGGCAAAGAGGATGGCCGAAGGAAGGGGAAGAGGCTTGTCCCTTGTGATACCTGGAATTTATACTGAGGATGACATGTATGGGATGGAATACTTTTTTTGGTCAAACACTGGCCAATTCTGATCACATCTTGTCTGCTTCTTCCTAAAGGATGATTGCAGGTGTGACTTCTTTGTGCCTTTTCTCTTTCTGGAGCATAAGATGTTCCACAGAACAGAGTGGTGTGCCTGGTTCTGCAGACCGTTCTCTATCTGTAACTATAAACATCGAAAGTTATCGGTCCTAGAAGCAGACACTGACTGAGAAACTTGCAGTTAATTTCAGCAAGTTCAGTTACTTAGAAGACACTTAGCTGAAAGCAAAATTACAAGATAGAAAATTAGCTCTGTCCTGGCCCAAACCAGGACAACACGGGATTTAATTTGGAAAATATAAGGTGGAAAATTTAATAGAACTATCAAAAGTAGTGTCTAGGTTTTAATCACTGGACAAATCACACTCAGCTGCATTCTCATCTGGAGTGATGATTTTATTCCTGTCATTAGATCTTTGATCAGAAATATCACTTGCTTCTCATGATCATAAGCAATTTATACTTTGAAAAAGAGAGGAGGGGAAGGAGCATGACACAAGACCTCTTGGGAATTCATGTAGGCATCTTGGATGAAGAGACAATGGACCTTGGTCATTTTGTCTGTATAGGCCCAAAATGTTCCTCATTATGAACGTTATCTATTACCTTAGAGTCAAACTTATTCCATATTCTTCAAACACTTGTTACTGCCTCATATATTTACCCCTTAAATTGCCCGGAGTTGTTTTGCATTATTTCACATTATGGTAATACAAAGTCCAAATTACATCTTTTATGCTTTAAATTCAGCTAGCTCACTCCAAAGGCTTTCCTAACCAGAAGAACAGATTACATTTACTTCTTTCTTGTTAAACTTCTCTCAAAGAATACAGCCTTCTGTGCTGCTGTTCATTGTTTAGGAACAGATCACAAAATCCTCTAACATAGTAATTATATAGAATTATTAATTAATTTTCTCTGTGAAAAAACCTTGGTGAAACTGAAAATGTTATAGGAATGAAAAGCTGGAAACAAAATTTGTATACAAAGAAGACAACTATAACATAATTAACATTCCAGCAGCTCTGAATTTCAAATGTTGTATGTACTACATTATAATAGTAAATATTTATACTGTGCTGTTCATGTAAATCACCTACTGAGATACCAGCAGCATTACACTGTACTTAATAGACTTTATCAACATAAAAAATTAATACATATATTTTCAGTCAGATATTAAATACACAAATATTTGAGGAATATTTGATCACACGATCTAAAAATGTTTGAGAATTCAACATGCTGCGGGACTGTTCATCTTCTAACTGCACAATTCCAGTACTTGCTTGACTTTAAATGAAACTGGTTAGAGTCACAATCCAAATTAATTTTTTGGTTTCTGTTGAAAACTTTAAAAATTTTGTCATTCAACTCATATTTATACTGTTACTATTAATATCTCAATCAATTTGATTATTTTTAATAATCAATGGAATTAAAGGCTTAAAAACATTAATAATAAAATTAAGTATATTACATTAAATGATAGAGGAGCAAAGAAAATTCCTAACCTAGCAACAAGTAAAATGAACTATTGTTGAAAAGTATTTAGATTTTTCTGTCTCATTTCTTTCCAAGATGATCAATATATCATCAGTTTCATTACTGAGGCACACTTCAGTCAAAAACCTGTTGATGTATAGACTCACTTCTGGCTAATTTCTGCTCATACCTCATCAAACAGGTAAGGTAAGGTCTCTTTCCCTTGTGGTAGTCTGCTTTTGTAGTTACCTTGTTAAAAGAAAATGTTTTGCAGAAGAAAACTTTCCAGTTGTAAATGATTGATTAAGTTAATTTTCAATGTGTGTAATGAACCAAATTGTTAGAAAGTATATGTTTACACTGATGATAATTTCTTATGTCACTGAGTATCAAGATTATCTTCTAACAGAAATCTTGACCATAGATTCACCTCATCTAACATCTACCTTTAAGGTCAATAAACCTTAATGTCCTTCTCTGAAGGAGTCAATATCCACCTTTTTGAGCATGATGAGGACTCAAAAAGAGATACATAAATTTGCATTCAAACGCAGTGGAAGCACATGAAAAATATGTTGTAAGAATCAGTTTTATTTCTAATTCAGTATTTCTGTGTTCTAACAGTAGGTTATTTTATGTCATTTTTCAGGACTTTTATGTACCTTTCAGTTGCTGAATCATACATACTTTCCATTTTTTAACCTATATATAATTTAAATGTTTCTGCTGAAAACCATTAAATCTATACTGAACAATGATTAGGTGTTAAAAAAAATTAATAAAGCATTGTTATTGAACACAGTTAAGGAGGAAACAGTTATTTTTCTTTTCTGTGACAGAATTAAAACATGACATCTACAGATATTTATAACCAAGAACTATAACTCTAAGACGTGTAATTAATGGACCTTGTTCCTTTGAAAAGTAACTTAGCATCCAGCCCTATTACACCCACCATATTAGCCATATATCTTCTCAGAGTCTTCCCACTTTCTGATTTTTTTCTGATCCTTGAACCATATAAAATCAAGGCAAATCTGTTATTTTTCTTTTGGGCAATGGGTGGATATTTACTATGAGAAGCTCTTTGGATGTTTACTTTCTGTCAATGTGTGCCTTTTTGTTTTCTTCAACATCATGAGAAAATTCAAAGCTATTAGCTTTGCTGAATATTTATCTGGTGATAGGCTCTTGGTCAGGAAAAATTGCTTTTTAAGTCATTAAGCATCATGAATACAATACTGTGTGCTTAAAAACCGTATCTTTGATATTTAATGATGCCATTTAATATCTGAATGGACCATAAGCAGGGCTAAAATTTACTTCTGTTTGACTTACAGGTTTGATTTTGCCAGAAGTGTGACCAGATCAATAGAGAAAGATTAAAATTAATGAAGGTTTGAAAACTTTGAATGCCTCATCTAAAGAAAGAATGTTTAAACCAGATGAACTTTAAGAGACTTTAATGAAATTCTCACCAAACTCCTTCACCTCCTGGCACACAGAAACCTTTAAAATAGCTGAGCTCCATGCCCATCATATTTTTTCTTTTTCCTTGACAAGTTCCACTCTTAAATGAAACAAAGAAATCCCTGGAGTGAAATAATGGCATCTTTAGGGCTTGAGTTTCACCCTGGCAAGTCACCATGCTCGCCAGACAGCAAGGAGTTGGCAAGCTCTTCATCCACACCAGACGTAAAAAGGTTCAAATCTGTTGAATGAGAGACTGATGATGAGACTTGTGATAATTTGCCAGTCTTTGACTTCAGTGGAGACCATTTATTTATCAGCATCCTACAGTAATCTGGACTGAGTATGTAGTGCTATTATGGTTCAAATTAACAATTATGGATATATGTACAGACAGCTTAATTCATGCCTGTGTTCCAGAAAGTGCTTTTGTGTATATTAATAATGCTTTAAGTAGGCTAAAACCTCAGTTATGCAGCTTTATTTCTCACCTATTCAGGAATCAAAATCAGTGTCTTGCCATTCCTTATTATGGAACAGAATAGCAAAACTAACAGGATGAAGTCCAGAGTAGGAGTATCTTTTAATCCCCAAATAACTTATTCACAAAACCCAAAATTAACTACATAAAGTATTTAAATGAATTCTACTCTTTCCTATCTTCTTACTCTCATGAGCCATGTTGCCAGATTTGACCCTGTCAGTAATCCAGAGCTGTGTTATTTCATTCTGTTCATCTCTAGCTTCACATCCACCGACAAGTATTTTGCTCTTCTCTGATTATTCAAAATTAAATATGCAAAAACCACCCCTCTCCAAAGTATTTTCTTAGTGAGGTCATAAGACCATTCCTAATAGTGGTAATAAAGTCCTGAGACAGTGACCAAGGAAAACGGGACCTTACTGCCCACTTTAATAACCTGAAAGAAAGATTGGCTGAAGGAATGATATATTCTGTGCTTTGACAGTAATTTCTAAGACTGTAATAAAAAATATAGGTTAACTTGTATACCAATATGTAAACGACATGTGTGCCCTTCATAAATGTAAAAAAACTTGTCAGAAATAATTATTCTAAGTCCTTTGGAAAGCTAGTGGATTGTGATTTCTGTGAATATTTCTCTTCTGCTTTTCAGCATGAGAGCACTGGGCTGGACTTCAAGTATAGCTCGTGTTTTCTGGGTGAAACACATTATTTGACAATATAAAATAACCTACTATACAGACAGACCTTTACATATAAATTGCATAGGAGTAAATGAAATTTCACAGGCTGGAGTCTGAAATCAAATATGAGAAGAACATGTCTTGCTCAGAGTTGTTTGGGCATACTGACAATTATTTTTACTGCATGTACTGTACACATTAAAGTAACCATATACGTAAAAAGGATGCATTGTGTTGTTCCTTGCTGACTGTGAGTCACACCGAATTAACAAGATCCAGTGTCATTTCAACTTTTTTCTCAAAAAAATACGAGGACTTGGGCTACTTCAGGAGTGAAAAGCACAAGTATTGAAATATTTGTAATAAAAAAACTAAGGCTTACAACCCTGAACCTCAAACCTTAACTGAAGAGGGAATGGATTTGAATTTCTTCTGTCCATTATTCCTGCAGCATCCAGAAAATAATACCCAGAGCTGAAGGCCTATGCACATTCTTTTAAAAATATGTATCTGATTCCAGTTTGGGATGTTGGACTCATGCCCTAATTAATAGAATTCATACAAAAGTCAAGGTAAGGCTAAATAAAATAATTTCTCATTGTCAAACATAAGTGAATAAAGAGACCTGTCACTGACTCTTCTTTCTGCTTTTATAAGATCATGCTGTGACTCTTACACAATGTTCTGAAAGAAGAGACATCTGCCTTAAGCCCTGGGTGTTGTGGTAAGTGGAAAGCCACTCTTTCCACAAGAAAGGGGAGTATCCTGGTATACCTCATAGTCCTTAGTATATTCTTTCAAATAATTTTTTTGTACTGAAGTTTTTTTGATTTGCTTTCTGAAACACTGTCCCAGCACACTGCTCAGGAAGCCTTTATCATTAACACAAAGTTTAGAATTACAACTCATAACTGGACTCTAAGGTTAAAAAACTAAGACTTGACAATGTTTATGCTTTTTTGTCCTTTGGGGGATGCATTGTAATCTGTGTTAAATTTTCTGGAAGTATATACACAAATCTATTTAAGAATAGATCATTAAGATAATACTTGGTTAGCAATGGTGAATTTGTGGTAAACCCCCTTTTCATGGAGATGGTACTTACATAAGGTTCATCCCAAAAGCTGAAAGAACTTGGGGAATGCAAAGCCTATGTGAATGACTTTGAACACACTAATTACTAAGAACTTCGTTTTGTCTGCAGAAATTTAACATTTTATATCAAAATCTTTTCCAGCTGAGGGAGAATTGTTATGCTGCTAAATTTGTACATGGAAATTCTCTGGCCCATGTTCTAAATTCATGTATTTAGAATCATAGAATATGCTGAATTGGAATGAACTCATCAGGATTATTAAGTCCAGCTCCTGTCCCTGTCTAAGGCATCCCTAGGATCACACCATGGACCTGAGAATGTCATCCCAAATGCTGCTTAGGCTCAGTCAGGCTTGGTGCTGTGACCACTTCCCTGGGGAGCCTGTTCCACTGCTCAATTGCCCTCTGGGTTGGACTACATTTAACTATCCTTATTTAATAAGGCTATTCTTATGTTTATTAGGGAATGTGTACATATGATTAAGCTACTAAAATCACCATCTCAGAAGGCCATGAAGACACGTAGATAGAAAGGATTTAAAAATTGTCTCCCATGTAATAATACTAAGAATAAAAACAGACCCATGCAAAATCTTGAAATCTTAAGATGTCTTCTAGTGACCATTCAGGAATCCTTATTAGAACAATAAATGTGACAACTGAAGCAAGGATATTTCCTTCTCTTGAAAGACAATATGTCAGACATGAAATTGGCTGCACCAATTGAAAGGCAGCGTAGCCATTTCTCCCTAATTCCAATAGCAACAAATTAAATACTAATAGTTGACAATGAGTAAAGGCATCCATTTTTCAATGATTAATCCCTGACAAAGATCTTTCAGAGGATATTCATGCAAAGCCCACTCTTTCTGTGTCATTTCTTTGGTGGCCATTTATTTTCAGGTATCAAATTAAAAGTTTCTAAAAACTAATTTTTCTCATGCAGACTGTATTTCAAGTAGTATTTGTTTCCTTTCTTTCTTCGGAAGTTAAATATTTGCCCTTGCTATAAAAATAGTTTGAAGAGTCATTCAAAATCACTGTGAACATACCATTGAGAAGGTGTGCTAATGAATAGCAAAAGAGTCACAGAAAGTGTAAACAGCAGGTAGTTTATAGATAAGGGTGAGATATTGTGTATGTCCTCTGGAACAGAGACACAGCAGGATGCTCTCTCTGATGCTGTCTCAGTGCATCCTGTTGTGCCTAACTTCTGCAGGGACATATGGTGTCTGAACTCCTCATCTTTGCAGTGTTACATCTCGCTCTTCTTTTAATACTGTCTTGTGGAAGAAGAATGCAGGACACGGGTGTGCCAGAGAGCTGCTGTAATCTGTCAGACTTGAGTGCTGGTTGTTAGAAAAAAATCGTGAACAAATAGAAAGTGGCATGTTAGAAGGCAAACATAAAAACAGGGAATGTATAGTATAATGACTTAAACATGAATGGGTTAAAAGAACTGATATGCACAAGATGTTATTTTTTAAGCATCTGGACAGATACAGCACAAATGTTTACTTAGACCTTTATGTAAAAACAATCAGAAAATGAGCTGCAAATTAGGTTTGTTTTTTAGGTTCCGTTAAAATACAGGTAAATGTTTTATGGATATATATTTTTCTCAATTATTTGTTCTTTTCTCTTTGAGAGAAAGCTGCCATCTAGTTAGCAAAAAAAAGCATAGAGCATTAAAATTAGGTAAATGTTACTCTCTCCAGTAAAGGTAGGAACAACAGTTCCTGAATACCCATATCTAAGATAAATAATAGGATTTTTTCCTATTTGCAATTATATTATGCATTTATTGTCAAATATTGTCAAATTAAATTTGAAATTTATAGACGGACTATAATGAAAAGGCTGAAAGAAGACCAGTCATAGACAAATATTTTTCTCCAAGTTGAGGCAAACTGGAACCTCAACAGTTGCTTGTGAATATTTCTGGTTGATTGTAACCGTGCAAGTATATTACTAAGGTTGATGTTTATGGAAGTCACACACAGGGAAGGCAAACAGAAGCCCACCAACCCCCAAAACCAGGGTGTTTGTTCACCTTCATCACTGAAATGCTATTGGTATGGCAGGTGTGATGTTATTCAATCTCAAAAGTGTACTTGTACTGCTCCTGCAGCTCTGTCTTCAAATCTTCTCACCGTCTTTGCCTGCTTTATGCTCAATCAGACAGACCTATAAAATGGATCAAATCAAATAATAGGTAGGTCATTATTAATGAGACAGTATATTGGACAATATATTGTTGCTGTATTTCTTTGACCTGTGTGAGTGGTGGAAGATGTCTGTACTGCTTGCTGTGAAAATAACCTCTCTAGAAAGCAAGAAGTTGAGCTGTTTCTGATCACAACCAACACCATCATACTGAATGGACCATTTTTATTTTATCATGGAAATTCTTCTGGTCCTCCCACAAATACAGTGCTACTAAGAGCCTTTAGGTCAACCATTTTAATACTGAACTCCCCTAAAAGTGCAAGACTTCCCAGCTATCTGATGCTGTTCTACTTGAAGGTATTTGATTTGGAAAAGGTGACATCTGCCTTATTACTGCCCAAGTTTTGCACCATGACCTTCTCTTTCCTTTCAGATATGTACCAAAGTACTGAAAAAGGCACAAAGATAAGTCATTGTCTTTTGTGTCAGAGTTCCACCCAGTAATGTTGACAGAAAATTACCTAATCTCAACTTAGTTCCTGTGACCTGGGCTCTGGCATTTAAGATGCCAAATGTCATAACACAAACCATCAAAATTGCCAGTTTAAGAACTACTCAGATGACCCTCATTGTTATCTACAGTGGATGCCACAGGAATACAACCTTACCTGTTGTCCATCATTGCACACTTTTCAGTACAAAATATCCTCCATATCTAACTTCTGTCCTGTATGCAAGAGTACGAAGCACTTCTCCTCAACCTTACTGATGTCCATTATACCCCCAGGTTTATACACTCCAAATAAACCTTTACAGAAAGCAGGAAACATCTGGCTGATAGAAGTGAATTTATGTACCAGTCAGGATAGATGTTTTCAAGCTGTAGAACTGTGTGCAACCTCTTCAGGATTTTGTCTGAAATTTCTTAGTCCCCAGGCAATAAGAAGCACAATTTAAATTTCAGCCCTGATAATTTGGACAAGATAGAGGTTTCTCTTTTTTTATTTCTTTTAATGAAAGTTTGGCAAAAGCAGGATGTTGCCATAGAAAGACTTTTACTGAGCCCATTCCTATCTGCTTCATTAAGAAAGTCAGAAAAATATATATGAAAAACTACTATCCTTAAAAACTGAAACAAATCAAAACAAAACATGGCTATACTTTTCTTTAAGCTTAAGGTTTACTAGTATATAATTTATTATTGTGATGGAGCTTCAAATAGTTGAAACATCAGTAGAAAAGAAAGTCAACTGGAACAAATACAGGCAAATGTCATTCTGATACTGTATACACTAAATCCGCTGAAAAGAGTGTACTAATTATATCAGGTGTGACAGATAGAAAGGACTGTTGAATATACTCATTTTAAACACTATTGTATTAACATTTATTCAGGCAACATTGCAGCTTGCAATATTGCACATAACCATATCTCCCAATCAAGAGAAACGCCTGTATGTGCTGAAATGAAAAGGTAAGTAACCTTGTTATAGAAAGCAGTCCAAAGATAGATAATTCTTGGTAATATAGTGTATCCTTATCATATGATGAGCTTTACTGACAATTTCATTATGAACACATCCCATCCAGAGAAAAGAGAAGTAGTTTTTCCTCATCTTCATTCATGTATAACCAACATTTCTTTAGCAAAACATAAAGTCGAGCAGGTTGTTTAGGTGCTCAGTAGAGGTCAAAAGCAGAGAAAGAAAATGTATTTTCCTGCAAAATGGTATCTCTTAATAGTTGTTCTCCATCGTACTTTTTACAGTAGTAGAACTTTTTATATAGTCTCCAAAACAAACACTCTCTGAACTGTCTGAGAACTTTCCATTGGATATTATATATATTTTCCTCCAGAAATTTGAATCTCAGAGTGTTTGTTATTATGCCAAACTATTGTTCACTGACAGCTGATTAGAAGATGAGAACAAGTCTTTTTTCAGGCTGTTCATATTGAGTTTATGGGTACTGATATCAATAATGTTACTACATTACTCTAAATATTGTGATCTTGGGGTTTCATCAAAAATGTGTAGGTGTGAACAGTAAATGGATAACTTAGGATAGAAATAATTGTTTTTCCCTTCATTCTACATATGACTTAACTGATATATCTCAATTATGATATACAACAGCCCTGTGCCAGTCCTCTTCACAGAAATTCATGGGTAATCAAATTAACTTTTCTGTATCCTTTTTCTGTACGTCACTTAGTCATGGCAAAACAATGCTCCTCATTACTGTGCCACTACAGCACACCACACTGCTATATTCTAGAAAAAGAAATATCAGTGAAGTAAAATAAGTTTGTGATGGAATGGGAAGGCATTTTTATGTTTAAAACAGACACCAGCACAGCATTGGAGTTGTGGAGATACGTCAAAATGTAGTATTTTTATGATGACTCATCTACAGATCATGGAACACTCTCCTGTCAGGTTTGGTGAAGGGGGTCAAAAGAAGGTGTATTCTCTTCTGATAGGATGATCCCAGACTGATGACTCACTTCCTCTTTTTTCAGTACATGAGATTGTTCCAACACACACAGAGCATTCCTGTGCAAATGGGATCTGCTGCTGAAATTCCAGTGCCTGTTACAAACTATCTCTCTGGGGACTTCTGTGGGAAATTCACTCATTCATAAAAGTAGAGGCTGCAGGGTCAAACTTCCATCCTGTGGATTTTATTTGCAGCTGGCAAGCACAGCCTTAAGATGAATTATGAGGACAAAAATATAACCCTGGACTGAATGATCAACGAGTTCTTTGAGATGTGATTTACTTCGAAAATACCACACTTAACTACTTTGGTAATTTAGATTATTTGGTGGCTATCCCTACCCACACACACACATACACACCTGATTTTGCTTATCTGATGATTTAAAAGAAAGAGGTCAAATGTTCACTCTTTTCTTTGAAGGAAATGTGATTTTTTTATGTTTGAGGGGAAGAAGTGGGAGTAATTTACACATCCTCATTTCTCCATTTGATTCATCAAGGAGACGCATTTTTGATAGGGCCAGCAGAAACACTGGGCTAAAGCATGGAGCACAAA